>OY751322.1:11157360-11883408 GCA_963564615.1 Rhorus exstirpatorius | reverse complement strand
TAGGTGTAAGAAATTTAATAAATGAAAATTTAATTTTTAATGATTGTTCATTTTATTATGCCTTATGATTTTTTTAAATTTTGCGAGCGGGTTCCAAATCAGCCACCTTCACGCGGTGGAACCTGGGGAGTTCATGCTTCGACAATATTATTTATTGTAAAAGCATGAATTTGCTAACGGCTGAATTCGCTTTTTTTTTTTTTAATTGTGCCTTAAAATGGCTGGTAATCATACCATTAAATAATTTCAATATGCGACTCTTGCATGCTTGCTACGGAAAAAACTCGATATTTTATATGTATATGTATATATGTTCAACGTAAATTTTTTGAATCGTTGGGGTTAATTTTCAAATGATTCTTTTTTTCAGATTATGTTTCACGCATTGTAGGTTAATTTTCACTATTACCATGTTGCATCTATTTCCTCAGGTTACAGGTTATTTGTGTCATGTTTTCACTATTATACGACGTATACAACATTTTTTCATCGATCATGTACTTCGGAACAAAACGTTTTAGGTTTTCGCACGTGTTTCATTGCTCCAGGGACTCTTTCTTAGATCTAAGTCAGCCCGTTGTGCCTTAATGTTAAAAGTTCGCTATCTAAGTTTGAGCTAACATTAAGATTTCTCGTTGATTGATTAAATATAATATTTCTATCCGGATATAGGCAGGTATAAGTATAAGGTTGCAACTTTTAATCGGTATAAAATACCAACCCCCTATATCTAAGTTAGTCCGTTGCATATTAAATTTAAGAATATCTCATCGCATTTTAAGCTAATATTAAGATTTCTAGAGAACTCAATATAATATTTTAATCCAGATATAGGCAGGTATATGTATAAGGTTGCGATTATCAATTGGTATAAAATACCAACCCCCTATATATAAGTTAGTCTTATTAAGTATTAAATTTAAGAAATTCTCATCGCAATTTAAGCTGATATTAAGATTTCTAGTGAACTCAATATAATATTTTAATCCAGATATAGGCAGGTATATGTATAAGGTTGCGATTCTCAATTGGTATAAAATACCAACCCCCTATATCTAAGTTAGTCTTATTAAGTATTAAATTTAAGAAATTCTCATCGCAATTTAAGCTAATATTAAGATTTCTAGTGAACTTAATATAATATTTTAATCCAGATATAGGCAGGCATAGGTATAAGGTTGCGATTATCAATTGGTATCAAATACCAACCCCCTATATCTAAGTTAGTCCATTACGTATTAAATTTAAGAATATCGCATCGCAATTTAAGCTAATAGTAAGATTTCTAATTGACTTACTATAATATTGCTATACAGATATAGGCAGGTATAGATATAAGGTTAAGATATCTTAATATAAATACTAACCCCCTCTGTCGAAAGAGGGGATTGGTATTCAAACAAAGCGGAAGCTTTTTTTTTTTTTTTGGTTAGTTTCTGTAGCACAATGACGAAGAGATTGTTCTGGACACTTGTTGCTTGAGATTGGGTCTAGCGCAGCTTCATAACGATTCTCTTTGACGTTGTTGGTATTTTCGTATTTTGGCGAAAATAGAAAATATCTTTGCTACCCTCAATTTCGCAATTATTTCCGCTTTGTTTTTTTTTTTCTTATCCCGTTTAATTTTAGTTTCCGAAAATTAGGCAGATACAGGTAGCGACCGCGTTTCCATTGGTGGAGTTGGTCCGTGCTTTAGCATGAATGTGACCGTTCGACGGTTGAGGAGTACGTGTTCTGTGGCATCATGCTTTTGCTACAACCCCATCGGTGTAAATGTAGTCAAGTAGGCCTACAGGGTAGGCCTACAGGGTATCTCGTTTAATTTTAGTTTAAAAAATTAGGCAGACATAGGTAGAGACCGCGTTTCCATTGGTGGAGTTGCTACAATTATATTGCTACAACCCCATCGGTGTAAATGTAGTCAGAGTGGATTAGGCCTACAGGGGATACCACTTAAAAAAAAACGCGCCCACGTTTGCTCTACCTCCGTGGTGGGTGTGGAAATGAGCAAGTCGCAACTTTCTCTAGCTCTATAGGGGTTTTGCAATTCCATGTATGAGAAATCAATTTATATAATAAGAATGTGAAATTATTAATAATGTAATATGTGTAATGATAAAGCATTTTTAATACAAAATTTGGTTTACATTTTTTGTCAATGGATTCGATGGATATACGCATTACTATAGCGATATACATATTTATATTCTGATGCATGAAGATTTCGGGCACAGGAAGAATGCTGATCGAACGAGACAGGTTTGATTCGATTAGAACAGCATATCATAGATATTTTTTATCTCCTTTTTTCATAGTGATTGCTTTGTTCTGATATTAATGTATTTTATATTATGTGTAATACGTACTTCGTTAACTCTGTTGATAAAACATTCATAATTTATCGAAGTAAAATAAAATAACAGGTAAAGTTGTCAAATAAATGAAAAAACAAAAACTTTCCGTTATCCCCCCCATCCGACGATATCCTTTTACATATCCCCTCAGTCCTCTCTATTTCCATAATTCACTTGACTATTTAGGATCCTCCATGAATTTTTAATTTGCCTCGTCTCTGTGTGTTCCATGCCGCCCTTCCTGCTCGTAATCTCGGAGACAGACACTGTCTTACAAATTTGAGCACGAATTTTATTTTGCCATTTTCTAAAAACTTTTCTCGACAATCCCCCCCCCCCCAAGATTAACAGAAAGGACAAGGAGTCTTTAGTCATCCTAGACGCCTAATCTTGCGGCTAGAGGGTTACGGGTAATTTTTCCCAATGGTACGACTACGCTTCGAATAAGAATGAAGAAACGTCTGACAGGACAGTGACCCAACAGAGTTGTATCGTCTCGATTATCGAGATCCTACATGACGTCTCTACAAAGGTTTCCTGAATTTTCAATCGTTATCTTACATTTCGTCGTGTGAAAAAATAAGACAGCCAAATTCTCCAAATTGGCGAACAAAGATTCTCTATTTTGTGGGTAAGGGGATGATCGTATTTTAAAAAACATCAGATCGCAATTACAAATAAGAGAATTAATTTTTTTTTCACAAAAGTTTGTTGACGAGCTTGTGCATTTGCAACTATATGAGAGAGATGGGATATGGCAATTTTGAATTTGCACGATTTTTTCGTTATGCATTATTTAAAATTAATTGATTAATAGTAACAATTAATTGAATATAATTACTTTCAATGATAATTTAATATGTAATGATTGTTCATTTAATTATGCTTGATGATTTTTTTAATTTTTCGAAGCGGGTTCCAAATCAGCGACCTCCACGTGGTGGAACCTGGGGAATTCATGCTTCGACAATATTATTTATTGTAAAAGGATGAATTTGCTAACAGCTGAATTCGCGTTTTTTTTTTTTTAATTGTGCCTTAAAATGGCTGGTAATCATACCATTAAATAATTTCAATATGCGACTCTTGTATGTTTGCTACGGAAAAAACTCGATATTTTATATGTATATGTATATATATTCGACGTAAATTTTTTGAATCGTTGGGGTTAATTTTCAAATGATTCTTTTTTTCAGGTTATGTTTCGAGCATTGTAGGTTAATTTTCACTATTACCATGTTGCATCTATTCCCTTAGGTTACAGGTTATTCATGTCATGTTTTCACTATTATACGACGTATACAACATTTTTTCATCGATCATGTACTTCGGAACAAAACGTTTTAGGTTTTCGCACGTTTTTTCATTGCTCCAGGGACTCTTTCTTAGATCTAAGTCAGCCCGTTGTGCCGTATTGTTAAAAGTTCGCTATCTAAGTTTAAGCTAACATTAAGATTTCTCGTTGATTGATTAAATATAATATTTCTATCCGGATATAGGCAGGTATAAGTATAAGGTTGCGACTCTCAGTCGGTATAAAATACCAACCCCCTATATCTAAGTTAGTCCGTTGCGTATATTAAATTTAAGAAATTCTCATTGCAATTTAAGCTAATATTAAGATTTCTAGTGAACTCAATATAATATTTTAATCCAGATATAGGCAGGTATAGGTGTAAGGTTGCGATTCTCAATTGGTATAAAATACCAACCCCCTATATATAAGTTAGTCTTATTACGTATTAAATTTGAGAATATCTCATCGCAATTTAAGCTAATATTAAGATTTCTAATTGACTTAATATAATACTGCTATCCAGATATAAGCAGGTTAACATATCTTAATAAAAATACGAACCCCCTCTGCCGACAGAGGGGGTTGGTATTCAAACAAAGCGGAAGCTTTTTTATTTTTGTTAGTTTCTGTAGCACAATTACGAAGAGATTGTTCTGGACCATTGAAGCTAAGATTGGGTTAGTTCCACCTTCATAACGATTCTCTTTGACATTGCTGGTATTTTCGTATTTTGGCGAAAATAGAAAATGCCTTTGCTACCCTCAATTTCGCAATTACTTCCGCTATGTTTTTTAATTGGCCTCAGGCTTTTAGGTATACGAAGGGTGGACTTAGGCCGATATGGGATACCACTTGAAAAAAAACACTCGCATTTTGTAGTTGACTTGATTCAATATATCTCCATGTCTAAATATTTAAGAAAATCTCATCGCAATTTAAGCTAATATTAAAATTTCTAGTTGAATTAATATAATATTGCTATTCAGATATAAGCAGGTATAAGATTTAAGATATCTTAATAAAAATACGAACCCTCTCTGTCGACAGAGGGGGTTGGTATTCAAACAAAGCGGAAGCTTTTTTTTTTTTTGGTTAGTTTCTGTAGCACAATGACGAAGAGATTGTTCTGGACCATTGAAGCTAAGATTGGGTTAGTTCCACCTTCATAACGATTCTCTTTGACATTGCTGGTATTTTCGTATTTTGGCGAAAATAGAAAATGCCTTTGCTACCCTCAATTTCGCAACTACTTCCGCTATGTTTTTTAATTGGCCTCAGGCTTTTAGGTATACGAAGGGTGGACTTAGGCCGATATGGGATACCACTTGAAAAAAAACACTCGCATTTTGTAGTTGACTTGATTCAATATATCTCCATGTCTAAATATTTAAGAAAATCTCATCGCAATTTAAGCTAATATTAAAATTTCTAGTTGAATTAAATAATATTGCTATTCAGATATAAGCAGGTATAAGATATAAGGTTAAGATATCTTAATAAAAATACGAACCCCCTCTGTCGACAGAGGGGGTTGGTATTCAAACGAAGCGGAAGCTTTTTTTTTTTTTGTTAGTTTCTGTAGCACAATGACGAAGAGATTGTTCTGGACCATTGAAGCTAAGATTGGGTTAGTTCCACCTTCATAACGATTCTCTTTGACATTGCTGGTATTTTCGTATTTTGGCGAAAATAGAAAATGCCTTTGCTACCCTCAATTTCGCAATTACTTCCGCTATGTTTTTTAATTGGCCTCAGGCTTTTAGGTATACGAAGGGTGGACTTAGGCCGATATGGGATACCACTTGAAAAAAAACACTCGCATTTTGTAGTTGACTTGATTCAATATATCTCCATGTCTAAATATTTAAGAAAATCTCATCGCAATTTAAGCTAATATTAAAATTTCTAGTTGAATTAATATAATATTGCTATCCAGATATAAGCAGGTATAAGATATAAGGTTAAGATATCTTAATAAAAATACGAACCCCCTCTGTCGACAGAGGGGGTTGGTATTCAAACAAAGCGGAAGCTTTTTTTTTTGTTAGTTTCTGTAGCACAATTACGAAGAGATTGTTCTGGACCATTGAAGCTAAGATTGGGTTAGTTCCACCTTCATAACGATTCTCTTTGAAATTGCTGGTATTTTCGTATTTTGGCGAAAATAGAAAATGCCTTTGCTACCCTCAATTTCGCAATTACTTCCGCTATGTTTTTTAATTGGCCTCAGGCTTTTAGGTATACGAAGGGTGGACTTAGGCCGATATGGGATACCACTTGAAAAAAAACACTCGCATTTTATAGTTGACTTGATTCAATATATCTCCATGTCTAAATATAGGCAGGTATATGTATAAGGCTAAGAATTTAAATCGGTATAGAAATGAAATATCAACCCCTTAGTTCGTTGCGTATTAATGTTAAGAAAATCTCATCGCAATTTAAGCTAATATTAAGATTTCTAATTGACTTGATATAATATTGCTATCCAGATATAAGCAGGATTAAGATCAGGATATCTTAATATAAATATGAACCCCCTCTGTCGACAGAGAGGGTTGGTATTTAAACAAAGCGGAAGCTTTTTTTTAGTCTTTGTATAGCACAATGACGAAGAGATTGTTCTGGACACTTGATCCTCGACTCTTTTGTTGGGGCGCAGCTCTATAACGAGACTCTTTGTCGTTGTCGGTATTCTATATTTCTCGAAAATGTAAAATGCCTTTGCTACTCTCAATTTCGTCATTATTTCCGCTTTGTTTTTGATTGGCCTCAGGCTTTAATAGGCAGGCAGAGTGGATTAGGCCTATAGGGGATACCACTTGAAAAAAAACGCGCCCACACTTGCTCTACCTCCGTGGTGGGTGTGGAAATGAGCAAGTCGCAACTTTCATTAGGTCTATAGGGGTTTTTCATTTCCATATATGAGAAATTAATTTATACAATAAGAATGTAAAATTATTCATAATAGAATCTGTGCAATTATAAAGCATTTTTAATACAAAATTGTGTGCACATTTTTTTTCAATGGATGTATGACCATAGCGATATACATATTTATCCTAATCCATGGAGTTTTCGCGGGCACAGGAAGAACGCTGATCGAACGAGACAGGTTTGATTGAATTAGAACAGCTAATAATTATATCATATTTTTTAACTCTTGCTTTTTTTCATATGTGACTACTCTGTTCTGATATATTAATATATTTTATATTATGCGTAATACGTACTTCGTTAACCCT
Organism: Rhorus exstirpatorius; assembly: GCA_963564615.1. Classification (NCBI taxonomy): domain Eukaryota; kingdom Metazoa; phylum Arthropoda; class Insecta; order Hymenoptera; family Ichneumonidae; genus Rhorus; species Rhorus exstirpatorius. Next base: position 11,876,512 of record OY751322.1, on the reverse strand, counting down.
GTTAAAACACCTATAATTTATCGAATTAAAATAACACGAAAAGTTGTTAAATAAATTCGAATCATTCAACTCACAGCTTGTCAAATCTTTCTCTCTCTTTAATTACAAGGAAGGTTGAACGAATATGTTCAACGAGCTTGCTCAGGGACGCTTTACAATTTTGGTCCAACTTTCGTCGAATGAAGAAAAAGAATGTTCAAATTTCAATCGTTTACAGCGTCTATTCGAAATTGTGCAATATTACAAAAACGTACTAGATTTGTGAGCGTCGTACTAACGTACTAGATGGAACCAAAAAGTACTAGATCTAGTACAATTGTACTAACACTGGCAACACTGGTTACAATGCTTACGGCATACGTCCCACGATGTCTGATTTAGGCTAGTTCGCGGTCCGGCCACCAGGTTCGCGCGAGTAATCTTGGCGTCGCCAATTGATTAAAATATTAGTCTGAATATTCGTTGCTCTTGTGTGCCGGCTATTCATTGTTTACAGTTTACTGCAAGTGAAATAATTGACGCTTCAAGACAATAGAATAAACGTTGAGTAATTAATAATACGTTAATTGTTGCTGATCGTGAAAATATTACAAAAATCATGGATCGTCAGAGTATCGGAAGCTTGTTGGGAAAAAGCATAACCTCACCGAGAAAACGAATGTCGATTGTACAATCATTGAAGAAAAATAGGTTCGTAAATCAAATATACGATCGTACAATTTATCAAATATTACTTTTTTTTTTAGGTTTTTTTATCAGCGACAATTGACTTTTACTTTTTATCCTTTAAATTTTTAATTTTAAATTTTGTATTTTTTACTAACTAACCTCACTTTTCGGCGTTATATCGATAAATCTTTAGTCTTCTTACATTTTATCAGTCCTTAAATTTTACGATTCATCGTTGACTCAATTTTTACGTTTTTTTTTTTTTCAACAAACTTAAACTTTCATCATTTATTTATAAGCCTCAATTTTCATCAATTATCGATGAATCTTAATTTTTGACTTATCGATGAGCCTCAATTTTTGCAATAAATCTCGAGGTCTGCTTACGCTATGGCCACGACGATGCGTAAGTGCCGCGAATCGTTTCGGATCGTTACGAAGCGCTCGGAAGTTTTTAGATTACGCGGACATTAATGTACGGATATCGAGATAGATCTATGATTTTTCAAAATTTACATCTACGCAGATCGAAATTTTATCTCCGTAAATCGTTATTCAATCGATGTAGATCGAAATTCAATCAACAGAGATCGAAATTCAATCAACGTAGATCGAAATTCAACGTAGATCAAAATTCAATGAATGTAGATCGAAATTCAATCAACGTAGATCGAAATTCAATCAACGTAGATCGAAATTCAATCAACGTAGATCGAAATTCAATCAACGTAGATCGAAATTCAATCAATGTAGATCGAAATTCAATCAACGTAGATCGAAATTCAATCAACGTAGATCGAAATTCAATCAACGTAGATCGAAATTCAATCAACGTAGATCGAAATTCAATCAACGTAGATCGAAATTCAATCAACGTAGATCGAAATTCAATCAACTCAGATCGAAATTCAATCGACGTAGATCGAAATTCAATCAACTCAGATCGAAATTCAATCGACGTAGATCCAAACCATTTTTTCCCTAGGATGCTTGCGAGTAATCCTTTTTTCTTTATTCTGCGCTAGTTAGACGAGGAATGATACATAATCATTTCAAGTCATACATTTCTTGGATAGATCGAAACTTGAAAAATTTTAATCTTAAAAAACAATTAGTAAAGATGATAATTTGATCTTTTAGATAAATTGACAATTTATTACTTTAATCAGGTGTAACGACCCTGTCCTATATTCTAAAGCTTTTTTCCCAAGCACTCCATTCTCCCGTCACAGATTCATCAATCCACTATCAATCACTATCAATCCACTCTCACGGTCGAACCTTACATCTCAGCTAAACCTTAATCTCCTTGCCATCTAATCTCATAACCGTTAAGACCTCGCTCCAATTTGCCCTTGGTCCTACGGGCCTTGTTTCTCTGTCCAGACGACATCCCCTCCGCTCACATTGAGTCCTCTCCTTACTGCATCTCATTAGAACTTCAGTTCTACATCAACCATCGAAACATTCCATGGTTGTTACACATATGGAAAATAAGGAAAACCGAGAAAACTCAGGGAATTTAGAAAATTCTTTGGAATTTTTTCAGAATTACGAAAAATGAAACCAATTAAAAAAAAACAACTAAAAAGTATAAAAATAAATATTTTTGTTCATTCTTTTATATTTATATTATTCTTTATTATATACAACAAAAGTTACGTCAGTGCCAAACAATGAAAATTTCATAAACTAAAAACTAATTTACTCTAAAGCTCTGAAGCCTACGTTTCTGCATTCGATTTGTCGATACACAACTGCACAATTATTATTGTAGACAAGTGTTTATATTTATTTTTCATTTATTGACACCGAAATAAAAATTTCCGTTTATAATAAAGAACAGGTTTGGTATTTTCTTTTAATGTTCATTTATTTTTTACTTTACAATCCTTAAATTATTTTTTGTATTTCAGTTTTTTTTATTTTTAATTTTAATATTTAACATTTTTTTATTTGACCCTAATCTCCCTGGAAAATATGCAAAACCCGTGTGGAAAACCTGGAAAAGTCAGGGAATTTCTGAGTCAATAATGCGTAACAACCATGCATTCCGACGTGCACTCCCTGAATAATCAACGACTTACCACTAAACGATCATTCAAACGTACTACGAAGTTATCTGTATTAAACCCCGTTCGATCATTACAGTTATACCAATCATGATTAATGGATTTTGGAAATTGATTAATTCCTCTAATGCTAGGAGCCCCAGATATAGCTTTCCCGCGTATAAATGATATAAGATTTTTATTACCATCCCCATCAATTTTTATACTTGTTTTTAGAAGAATTATTAATACATCAACAAATATTAAAAATTATTGATAGAAACATTGGCAAATATTAAGATATATATTTATCCTTCCTCGATGACCCTTAATTTTCATACTTTATCGAAATAACTTAATTATTGCGTTTCATTGATAAACCTCAATTCTTAAGCTCTATTCACAATTTTTACTTTTCGATAACTCTTAATTCTCACGTTCTGTCGACGAAACTTAACTTTTGCTTCTCAATGATTGAATTCAATTTTGAATTTCTAACGACAAATCTTAATTTCGAATTTTTATCAATAATCTTTAATTTTTACTCAAGGAGGTTCTGCTCCTATACTTGGGTGCGGCAATTGGAACATAGAGCGCGGCGCGGGCGACGCGCGAGGCTGGCTACGTTCGGCATTTGCTTCACCAAATATAGCACGTTTTCATTTTATTAATTTGCCATTATTCACGCCAGGCATGGTGAATCGCGTCTATTTTTTCTAGGGCTTCATAATAGTTTATAAAAAATTTATAAAAAATATACTTTATAAAAATTTTTGATTTTAATTTATAAAAAATTTATAAAAGTTTGTACTTTCCTAAAATTTTTAAACAGCCACTAATTTTTTATGCATCGAACGATTCTTCATGTCATAACGGTTGATGCCATAAGACCCTATGCATTTCAAGAGTATCCGTACGAATTTTTATCGCGGAAAGTAGGTGGTGAATCTCCTTGAAATTTTTCAAGTACGCGAAGTTCACTTTTACAAACACGCTGTTAAAATTTAACTTTTTTTAGGTTCGAGCAGAACCTCCTTAATACATCAATGAAGCTTAATTTTTAAGTTTTATCAACATTATTTTTACTTTTTATCAATCAAACTCAATTTTTTCTAAGCTTCAACGACAAACCTTAATTATGAATTTTTATCGATGATCCTTATTGAATACTTGCCATCAGTAAAATTTAATTTTTTTTTCGTTTCAACGCCAAACCTTAATTTTTACGTTTCATCGACGAAACATAATTTTCCCTTATTATCAATAAATCATAATTTTTCATGTTTCATCGATAATCCTTAGTTCTAACACGTTTTAGCGAGAAACCTTGTTTTTCGGTGTCGATATTTCCCAACTACTTTTTCATTCCAGCGCTCTGAGCGTCTCGGGACGTTCGAATCAGTCGGCGCAAGTTATTTTCAGAACCGCGACGCACGTAGTGGAAAGCTTCGGCTCGTCATTGCCCGTCCTGGTGACCGAAGCGCTGACATTCGTCGATCAGCAAACGGCTGTTAGCGTCAGCGTTTCGTCCGACGGATGGGCATGGCTGGTATGCGGTCGCAGATTGCTCGTCTGGCAGTGCAAAACTACGATACACGATCCCAAGCAGCGACGAACTTTCAAGAGTCAATGTCGCGAATTGTTACTCCCGCAGAGCGATATCGCTCACAAAGCCGAATGCATAGCCGTATGGCTGCCCGCCGGCCAGCAGGTAGACAATTTTTTTTTTTTTTTTCTGCTTTTTTACTCGTCGCAGCAAAAAATTTTGCCTCCGCAGGAAAAAAAAATGTGTTTGCCGCAACGAGTAAAGAAAAAAAAATAAATAAATAAATTTCACGCCGGAGTGAAATAAAAAAAAAAAAACAAAAACAAAAACAAAATATACTTTCCATATTCTTGGCGTCCCTTTTCTCGCCTCGAATTCAAGGTCCCGAGCTGTATCGCCGTTTCACCCGAAGGAATCGTTCGTTACTGGTCTAGCGTAGCTCACGAAGGCTCGTCCGTCGAGACCAGCGCCGAATTGGCCGGTCAAGAGGTCGATTGCCTCACTCACGTGCCCGGTCACGGTTGCATTCTCGCTACGACTACATGCACCGTCGCTCTGCTGCAGCCGCAATTTCTCAGCGGCAGAAATCAAATATCGTGCAGGGTGCTTCGCACGAGCCAGGGATGGCTCGGCGGAATAGGGCGAAGAATGTCGTCATTGATATTCGGAGCTATTCCACAATCTCCCGTTGTAGAAACGGTATGTTTATCATTCTTATTTTTCGTATTTTATTTATTTATTTATTTATTCATTTATTTATTTATTTATTCATTTATTTATTCATTTAATGGATGCTTTTGCCCCAGAGGTTTACGTTCAGTTTAATTTACATCACAGTTAATTTTTATCTTTGCTTCTGACCTCTGGGACCTCCGCGGGTCGCAAAAGCCCTTGCAGAGCTTGCACGCGATCTCTATCCTTGTATCCTACTTAGGCTACTTATACCCTACGATAATATCCTTATTTATTATATTGTAACATTTTGCTTATTGCAATAAAAACCGAGAAACTTAATCATTTTATGAGTTTTAATTTAGAAGCAGCAGCATTAAAAATATGTTTAGTATTATTATTATATATATATATATATATATATATATATATATATATATATATATACATTTTTCCCCCTTTCAATCTAGTTTATTTTCTATATGTCGCATTCCACGTCAACTCAGCCACCCCGTTTTTTTTATTGTCTCGAAAAAATTATTCAGTATGGGCATTTCAAAGGACAATATATCCATGACATTTTACCAAAATTTCATCCCCCCACTATTGTTGGTTCTCGAGATAATGATTAATGAAGTCTCAATTTTGTAAAAATCATAACTTCGTAACTACTGATCGGATTTAAACGATTAAAAAAAGAATCTTTTTTATTTTTTTTGCCCTTTTCGAAAAAAATATGTCATCATCGGATAAAAGCTCATTAGACAGTTTTCGGGGTAAATTAACAAAAAACAATTTTTCCCTCTTCACTGATGCCTTCTTCCATTTTGAAAAAATCCTGCGGAGTTGTGTATTGCCTCCCTCTATCAGAAAAAAAAAATACTGAGTAGAATTCCGATTGGCCCTTTCGTGGAAAAAAAAAAAAATCGAAAAGCTTCCCCGAAAACTGTCTAATGAACTTTTCTCCAATGACGGCATATTTTTTTTCAAAAAGGGTGAAAAAAATAAAAAAGATTCTTTTTTTAGTCGTTAAAATCCGATCAGCCATTACGAAGTTATGATTTTTACAAAATTGAGAATTTATTAATCATTATATCGAGAACCAACAATAGTGGGGGGATGAAATTTTGGTAAAATTTCATGGATATATTGTACTTTGAAATGCCCATACTGAATAATTTTTTCGAGACAAAAAAAAAACGGGGTGGCTGAGTTGACGTGGAATGTCCCATATATATTTATATTAATCCCCTTTTTAATCTTGTTTACGAGAGCAACTAACCTGTCAGCAGCTTTTTAAAGTTCTTGCTTTTCCATCTTTTCCTGAGGTTTACTGGCAGTTCGTTAAAGCATTTAATTCCCAAATATAATCGTACGCCTCTTGTCCTATCTCTTTTTTCCTTTTAACTTGCTTCGCACTGCAGTTGTTTGCGCTTCCGGTGGTTCCCTCATAAAAATTTAGATCTTCGTGTTTTACTATAGTTGCATGATTGCTGTGACCTCGAAAATTCTATGTACCGGAAGAGATCGCGTACCAGAAGATTTTCTTATTATAAATATTAATTTTACATACTCGTGTTTCGTCAAATGAATGAATAATCATTTTTATTTCAATTTTTATCTTTTTTTTTTCGTTTTCCCCTAGAAATTGGTAAAAGTAATTTGCAGCAGCGCAAACGATCGAGATTCTTCCCGTGTTTTGATACTCGCAGGATCATCGTTGCAGTATTGGTCTTTTCCGCTCGGCGAGCACGAGAAAATGGAATTCGACGAGGACATCGGTCATCTCGTCTCGCAGGCTTTTCAGCGAAGATTTTGGGTAAAAATTTTTCCCATCAAACTCGAACTTTTTCCCAATTAAAAAAAAAAAAAAAAAACGAAAACAAAAAGGTTTGCATTCATTTTGCAATTACAGGAATCGAGCGCCGGTAATCCAAACAGTACCGAGACTTGGCTCATCGATATGCAGCCTTGCGACGACGGAATAGTTTTATTGATGGCCGCTCAGCGTCCCGATGTCTCTCGTCAGGTTTACTTCGCAATTGGTAATTATAACGAGATGGGGGAAAACAAAAAAATCGCATCAAATTGTTCTTCTGGGACGGGGAAAAAAAAAATTTCGAAAAAAAGTTATGAAACGTAAATTTCGAAATTTTTTTAAAACAATTCATATTTATCATTGGCCATGGATCTTCATATTTTTACTATTATTATTAAATTTGTTATTTTCCCTGAAAAAAAAAAAAAAAAATCAGGTCTCATTCCATTAACCAGAACGACACTTGCAAATTCCTTCAAGTGGTTCGTCCGCGTCAAGATGGGACCGATGATGGGCACGTCTCACGTTGACGCAGATTCGTTGACACTGCCTTATCGTTTCATTCTCTCCGGATGGGAAGCGATCATCTACAATCGTTTCGATGTTTTAGTAGTCAACAGTGAGTCGTTGTTTTTTTTTTCACAAAAAAAAAAAATATTTATTTATCATCGTTATTATCATTATTTTTCGTAAATTCTGAAAATTTTTTCCTCGAATTGTTTTGTAAATGATTAATGGTAAGAAAACATATTGAGAGACAAAATTTAAAGAAAGAAAAAAAATTAAATAACGATATCTGATTTTAGGTAAATGTTTTTTTTTGTTGCTTTGATGTTTTTTTCTTTGCTTTTTTCCTTTTTTCTCAAATATTATTGATTAAAAAAATCGCAAAAACTTCGCAGCTATGAACGAGCACGAGCAGGAAAATATAACGGTGTGCGATCGAATTCTCGGTGGCGCTCTCTGCTCCGGTACACCCGTGCTTTTTACCCACAATCATGGCCTCATCACCATCATGCCCAACGATATTTCAGCCCAGGATTTCAACGGGTCAGTAGGAGAAAAGAAAATTTAATTTTCATTAATTTGAATATGTTTTTTTTTTTTTCCCTCTTTTCTCTCGGATCGAATAATTTTACGATCACGATCGATCCCGATGATCGTTTTTTTTCCCTCGAATGGGATTTAAAAAAAATAATCAATAATCAATGCGGATCAGTGTTGGGCAGCATCCAATTACTATTTGTAATTGAAAAAATCAATTATGAATCACAGTTGTATTTTATAATTGAAAATAGAATCAGTTAAAAATTACAATTGTGATTGTCCTTTTTCGAACGGATTAGAAATTAAAAACATAATTGACCCTTTTTTCGAATCAATTATAAATTAAAATTGTAATTGACATCGATTTGAAAGGGCAAAAAAACGAAAAATTGCACTTTTTCATTTTCTGAAATTTTGAGGGCTCACTAAAATCGTTATGACATTCCTTGTCGAAGGAGATATGACTCTATTCAGTGCTTATTCTCTTCGCAATCGTTCAGGATCGAAAACCCAGCTTGATTCATCGAGCTACGTTGATTTTTCGATTTTTCACAAATTTTTAAAGTTGGAACATCGATTCTTGTCATTTTTTCCATACATATCCCTATGGACTCAAAATCGCCGATATTCAAAGTACTCTTTTGGGTACAAAAAATTGAGATCTCGAAATCTGTATAAACCATGTAAATTTTAATTAAATTTTATTCAATGTAAATTGTTATTTGTTGATTCTCGAAAAAAAAAACACGTTTTTGACAATTTGAAATGGAATTTTTGAGTTTTAAGAAAAATACCGAGTGGATTCGTGATCAGCGGGAAAAAATACATCTATATAGGGCCCTAAAGTGAATTTAAAAAATCCAAGATTTTTTTGAATTTTCGCAAAAAATAAGTTGGTCCACTAAAATCGCTGTATTTTATATTCCCGATGGTCTTTGGACCTGCACTACATGCTTATTCTCTCCGTAACCGTTCAAGCTTTAAAATGCCGCTTGGTTCATCGAGCTGCGTTGATTTTTCGATTTTTTACAGATTTTTAAAGTTGGACCATCGATTTTTGCCAATTTTTCCATACATCCCCCTTGGACGAAAATTCGTCAATTTTCAAAGCGCTTTTTCGGGTATAAAAAATGCAGATATCAGAATGAATCCAACGCCATTCTCGTAAGTCTACTCAAGGGCTTTCAAAAACACCCCCGATAAGCCACAACTAGTCGATCCAAAGACGAGTTATGGGCATTTGAAATTTCGTGATTTTTAGATTTCCAAAAAAGTGGGCGAAAAATTGAAAACATTTTTTTTTCGTCTTTCACCATATTTTTAGGCTCTAGGCGATCGGAAATTTTCTGCTGATCACGAATCACATCGAGGTTTTCCCTGAAATCGAAAAATTCTATATGAAAAGGCAAAAAAACGAAAAAGTGCACTTTTTCATTTTCTGAAATTTTGAGGGTTCACTAAAATCGTCGTAACGTTTCTTCTCGAAGGAGATGTGACTCTATTCAGTACTTGTATCTCTTCTTAATCGTCCAAGCTTCAAAATGCCGCTTGGTTCATCGAGCTGGGTTGATTTTTCGATTTTTTACAGATTTTTAAAGTCGGACAATTTTCAAAGTGTTTTTTTTTTTTTATAAAAAATGCAGATATCAGAATGAATCCAACGCTATTCTCTAAATCTACTCAAGGACTTTTAAAAACACCTTCGATAAGCCAAAACTCGTCGATCCGGAGATGAGTTATGGGCATTTGAAATTTCGTGATTTTTAGATTTCCAAAAAAGTGGGCTAAAAATTGAAAAATTTTCTTTTTCGTCTTTCACCATATTTTTAGGCTCTAGGCGATCGGAAATTTTCTGCCGATCACGAATCACATCGAGTTTTTCCCTGAAATCCAAAAATTCGATATGAAAAGGCAAAAAAACGAAAAATTGCAATTTTTCATTTTCTGAAATTTGAGGGGAGCAGTAGCGCAGTGGCTAGCGTGCTCGGCTCGCACGCAGTGGCGCGCGATGTGGCTGGGTTCGATTTCCACTGTCGGCACCCATGGAAAAATTTTCCAAGTGCTTTTTCTGTGACCCCGGTGGTTCGGAACCCACCTAAAAAAGTAGGTCCAAAGGAAATCAGCGCCTTGGTGTGGTGATCGAAAGGCTGGGAAGATGTCTCGGGTTCGATTCCCGATGCTGTAGCACGGCTGATAAAAGCACAACGGGCTCGGACGTAGCTCCAGAAACAGGACGTACAAACTACGACTGTTTCTGTCCCAGGTGCTGACATCTAGCGGGTGCGCGACAAGCTCTGGTAGCGGGGAACGAACCGGGGACAAACGGATACGAGAGGAGACCAAGGTTAGATGGTGTTGGGAGCCCGCAACCCTCAGGGGAGTCGATGTAAGAACTCATACCATACATTTGGAAATTAAATTTGGAAAAAAGATGTCAATTACTACTGTAATTTATAATTATTTCGAAAAAAAATGACAATTACTTTCGCAATTTGTGATTGATTCGAAAAAAAATGTCAATTATTATTTTAATTTGTAATTGATTCGAAGGAGTATCAATTGCTTTTGTAATTTATAAGTAACTCGAAAAAGACGACAATTACTTTTGTAATTTGTGGTTCACTTTTTTTTAATTAAAAAATACAATTATAATTTGTAATTCTTAATTGATTAATTACAAATCTGCCCAACACTGATACAGATTCGAGGGTCAAAAAGAATTAAATCAATTAATTTTTTTGGAAATTAAAACAGAAAATAATTGAATTACAAAAATTCGAATTAAAGGAGTTACGCGGAGGCGAATTCCAGTATGGATTATACGCTGAGCGGCAGTATGACGACGGAAAATGTGACGAGCGTCATGAGCAATGAAAAATTGCGCGAAATGTATTACAGCTCGAGCGCGGTTGAACAATTTTCAGCCGCATTTTTGCTCAGTCTGCGTCAGAGCAAGGTAATGCAAATTTATTTTTTAAAAACATTTTTTTTTTTAATATGATTCGGTTTTTTACCAAAATTTTCAACGTTTTATTAATATTGCTTTATTTTGACCGATCGAAAGAGTAACGAAGAAAACGATTGTAAAATTGAATTGTATTTTTCTCAAATCGATCGTTCGTTACTTTTTTCTTTTTGTAAATACAAATTTTCGTAAAAAAAAAAAAAAAAAAAAAAAGGTATATTTGCGCTAGAAACGATTGATAATAATTTTCCGCATCGATTGATGATGAAATAATAAAACGAGTAATAATATTTCACGGAAAAAGGACGAGTGCGAGCAAATTCTCTCGGATTTGTTTCCGTCCCAGGACGAGCCGATAATGGACATTGACGCGAGTCTCGATACGCTGGTCCTGAAAGTCGCGAAAAATTTGATCGACGACTATCCGGCGAATGATCCACGCTGGGCAAATCGTCGAGATCTTTGTGAGCGATTTAAAAAAAAACACACATTTTACATTCAAAGATTATTGAAATTTACAGGCGATACTTTTTTTTTTTCGATCTCTTGTCGTTTTTGCAAGGATCGACGAGAGAAGAAAAAAATTGTGACAAAAATTGAGAAAAAATAAAAATTTCACAGCCATGACGATGAGTACCGTGATATCCGTACAGATTCCCCATCAATTGGAGGGAAAACAGAGAGCCTTGGATCTGTTCGTTTCGTTCTTGAAGGAGTACGACTTGTGGAGCAGAGTGAGCGAATTATCGAACGATTTTTTTTTGTTAAATAATTTTTTATGAACAGTGCGAAAAAAAAAACCCCCCATAACCATTTACAATTTGCATTTTTATAGTTCTGCGCGGTCACTTACAGAGGAATAATAATGTCAACGGCTCACGTTCTCAGTGAATATGCCGAAAAAATTGTCGCCGGTCTCGCGATCTATAATTTACAAAACAGGTTCGTCATCGATAAATTTTCATAATAATAATAAATCCAATATTGAAATTTTGTTTTCGTACATGCGGTTGAGGGAAAAAAATTTATTCACAGATATCCCGATATTCTCGATAAAATAATTGATCAGACCATAACGACCGAAGCTTGCGTCTCCGATGAGCTTACCGCGCGTGATATATTCTATCGCGAGGTCAGTACGGTGCATCTGCTCTTGCCGACGTTGGTTAACAGCGCGAACGAAATGACGCAGTCGGAAAAATTGACGCAACAGGTCTCGCAATATATTCAACAGGTCAATTCGATCTTGCTGGTAAGTTATGCAAAAAAAAAAAATACACCTCTCAATTTCCACATGTGGCATGAAATTTTTTGACTAATTAATTTTAAATGTTTAATCGCCCGCTTGAGAATTTCGAGAGGCCAAAGAAGTTCGTTGATCGACTCTGCGGAAATAAATTTTTCATTCCGCTGCATTGATTTTTTGTTTCGAAACATGTATCGCTGCGAAAAAGAAAAAAAAATTGTTTGTTCGGCTTTGGCTCATCGAACGAGGTAGTTTTTTTTTGTTAGAAAATAAAGAACTAGCCGAAGAAAAATACCGATTAGGAATTTTCAGATAAAAAAAAAAAAGGGCGAAAGAATCCCCTAGCTCAGATGTGTGTGCGTGGTCTGGTCATTTGTATATACACAGAGGTGCTCTGTCTCATTTGCGAGATCGACTTTGTCCCTTCGCCACCTGGCGGCACTTTCGCGTACTCAATTCTAGGTCAAAACGACCGTTCAAGTCCGGCATGAACCGGGAAATCTCGAACGAAAATTCTAAACCAATTTTTTCATAATTTTTCGAATAATTCAATTCGATAATTGAGAAAGAAATTAAAAAAAAAAAAACATCGCGTTACGATTAATTTTAAAATTTACAGGCTGTGTTGCACGAGGTTGTGAAATATCGTCAACAAAACGCTGAGCGTTACGTACCATCGAGATGCTCGAGTGGAATTGCGGAATATCTTCCGTGGACTGCGGCAACCGGGAAACAAGGTTTACGTACTTGTTTGATTACAATGGTGAGTTTGGAAAAGAAATACTTGATAATTGGAGAGGAAACGACGAATTTGCATGCTCAGATAATATTTTACAAAATTTCATGAAAATTCATTGAACAATTATTAAATCGTAGTATTTTTGTTGTTATTTCTGTTGTTCTAATCGTTGTCGTTGTTGATTTTGTTGTTGCTTCCATTTAGATTGTCGTTATTTCTGTTCTGATCGTTGTCGCTGTTGATTTTGTTATTGTTTCCGTTTAGGTTGTTATTTATGTTGTGGTTTCTGTTTCCATTGTGGCTGTTGTTTCTGTTGTGGTAGTTGCGTTTCTCATGTTTCGGTCGTTTTTTCTGTTGTGGCTGTTGTTTCTGTTTTTGCAGTTTCGTTTCTCTTGTTTCGGTTGTTTTTTTTTCTGTTGTGGCTGTTGTTTCTGTTGTTGCAGTTGCGTTTCTCTTGTTTCGGTTCTTTTTTCTGTTGTGGTTCTTGTTTATGTTTCTGTAGGATTCGTATCTCTCGTATCGGTTGTTGTTTCTGTTCTAATCGTTGTCGTTGCGTTTCTCTTGTTTCGGTTGTTTTTTCTGTTGTGGTTGTTGTTTATGTTTCTGTAGTATTCGTATCTCTTGTTTCGGTTGTTTTTTCTGTTGTGGTTGTTGTTTATGTTTCTGTAGTATTCGTTTCTCTTGTTTCGGTTGTTGATTCTGTTCTAATCGTTGTCGTTGTTGATTTTCTTTCCGTTTAGGTTGTTATTTCTGTTGTGGTTTCTGTTTCCATTGTTGTGGCTGTTGTTTCTGTTGTGGTAGTTGCGTTTCTCATGTTTCGGTTGTTTTTTTTGTTGTGGCTGTTGTTTCTGTTGATGCAGTTTCGTTTCTCTTGTTTCGGTTGTTTTTTTTTCTGTTGTGGCTGTTGTTTCTGTTGATGCAGTTGCGTTTCTCTTGTTTCGGTTGTTTTTTCTGTTGTGGGTGTTGTTTATGTTTCTGTAGGATTCGTTTCTCTTGTATCGGTTGTTGTTTCTGTTGTAGTCGTTATTTCCGTTGTTGTACTGGCTGTTTCTCTTGTTGTGGTTATTATTGTTGCGGTTTTTGTTGCTCTGGCCGTGGCTGTTGTTTCTTTTATACTCGCGGTTTGCTGCGGTTGTTGTTGTCATTGTTGTTTTTGTGATAATTGTTTTGATCTTTGAAGTTGCTGCTGTTGGTGCGATTATCGTTGTTATTTTTGTTTCTGTTGCCGTTGTTGTTGTTTTCTTTACTATTGTAGTTGCTTTTTTTTTCTATCGTTGCGGTTTCATGTTGCGTTTATCGTTTGTGTGGTTGTTTTTTTTTACTGTCGTGGTTCTTCTTTCTGTTACCTTTGAGATTTGTTATTGTTTTTTGTTGTTATTGTTACGGTTGCCGTTTTTTTTTGTTTTTGTGGTTGTTTTGGTTGTTTCAGCTGCTTTTTGTCTAGTTCTTGTTTATATAGTTGTGGTTTTTGTTGTTTCGGTTGCTATTTTAGTTTTTCATATTATTATTATTTTCTATTATTATTATTATCATTTGCAGCAAAATTTGACACTGAAACACGGTATAACCGGAACGAATGATTCGACATTAAAGAACGAATTGAACGAGCAAATAGTTGGCCTAATCGATCTTATTCTCGACGGTAGAAAATGCCACTTGGAGAGCATACGAGGAACGGAAAAATTTGAAATACTCCTGAAACAATACGAGGCCGAACGAACGAATCTCATACAACCGTTGAGCAAGTTTATTTTTCACAATTTACATTTTTTTTTTACAGTTTTTTTTTTCCCCCCCCAATAATCTTCAATAAGTTTCCTATATAATTTTTCGAATTTCCATTTCTAACTTTCTCTTCGCCAATTGCAATACGCTTTTTTTATTTTATTATTTTGATTGAAAAAAAAAAATTCAGGATCTTCCTGTCGACCGTCCAAAATATTATTTTCGATATTTTTCCACTTGAAAGTCCGAAAAAAATCCTCTGTTTTGCCATTTTTCTCTAATTTTATTTTTACAGCTTGAATAATTGTCGAAAAATTGAATTTTTTTTTTTTTTTTTTACTTCCCATATATAAATATTTATTTGTTCATTTATTTATATATAGTAAAGGACGAACAGTACGAGAACGCTGCGATGTTGGCTGAAAAATATTGCGACTTTGCGTCACTCGTGCAAATATGCGAACTGACGGACAATAAAACTCGTCTCAACAGTTACACGGAGAGATTTTCGTCCCAGGATTTCGTCGGATTCTTATTCTCATGGTTATTATTATTTTCAAGTCCGGGGGAAAAAAAAAACCAAAAAAAAACGTTTAATCGCAAACTTTTTTCTTTCCTTTTTTTTCATTTAATAGAAT
This sequence comes from Rhorus exstirpatorius, assembly GCA_963564615.1. Classification (NCBI taxonomy): domain Eukaryota; kingdom Metazoa; phylum Arthropoda; class Insecta; order Hymenoptera; family Ichneumonidae; genus Rhorus; species Rhorus exstirpatorius. The sequence goes on along the minus strand of OY751322.1, from coordinate 11,861,395 downwards.
TTTTTTTTTTTTTTTTCGATTCATCAGGTACGTGAAAAACGATCGTCAGGGACAATTGGTGGAGCGTTGCAGGCGTCCCGGGGCGACGGAATTGACGGAAAAATTGTCGGAGCTTCCTTCGCTCTCGTGGGTACAGGCGGCTCTGACCGACGAGCTGAGATTGGCAGCGAACACGCTTCACTCGCTTGCCGTTCAAGAGGTCGAGCTCGTTAGGCGAAAAAAGGTTTGGGAAAAATTCGAAGAAATGACAAAAAAAAAAAAAATTATAAATATTTGACAATGTGCAGCTTTTTTTTTTTTTGGAATTTTTTCCATCATTTTTTCATAATTTTTTCGTGATTTTTTTTTTGAATTTTTTTACATTCAGACAATGCTTTCACTCGCAAAATTGGCTCTTCTCGGCTCCGACGAGGTCGAGGACGAGGTGATCGGTTGCATCGAGAGAATAAACAACGAATTGACTCTGATCGCTCATCAGGAGGATATTCCGGAGAATGTACTCGAGATTTATGGCTATGACACGAATAAACTTCGCGTATTGTCCCCGAGCGAGCTTATCACGGTAATTTTCGATATTTTGAATGAAAAACAAAAAAAAAAAAAAACTGACCATTTTTTATTATTTTGGCTTTTCGTTAAAATGCAGCTTTATACGTGCGAGGAAAATGTGATTGGCAACGAGTGCGATTTTAAGAAAGCCCTCGATCTTTTGGAATTCGTGGAGCCCCGTGACGAGAGACCGACGCTGAGACTAAGAATTTGGGCTCGCGCCGCGCGTCGCGATTCCTGGGACACCGTTACGAAGAATCCCGAGGAACAGGTCAAGTCGACGCTGTTCTTCAAGCTAATGGAACTCTCACATTTCTTGGGTAAGCGAAAAAAAAAAAAAAAACTCGTCGAAAGATTCAAGATTATTGCGGAATTTTTTATTTTTGGCCGATTTTTGAGTTTTTTTTTTCGACAACGAGATTATTGCTGAGTCTTTTTTTCTCTTATTATTTTCAAATTTTTTTTTTCCCAACTCGTGACGGTTCTTCGTTACTTTATTGTCCTCAAAAAGTTTTCAATATCAACGGATCGAAGTGTTTTTTTTTTTTTTTTTTTTTTTAATTTTTCATATCCAAGTTTTTGACGCGAGGTTTTTTTCGAAATTCTTTAATTTTGAAGTCTTTGGAAGAGCGATCCTAATTTATTTTCTTATTTCTAAGTATTTTTGAGGGAAAATAACGCGTCAAGTTTGTGACCATGATTTTTTTCACATTTTTCATATGCAAGTCTTTGACGATAATTTTTTTTCAAAATTCTTCAATTTTCAAGTTTTTGGAAGAGCGCTCCTAATTTATTTTATTATTTCTAAGTATTGTTGAGGGCAAATATCATGCCAAGTTTGTGACTTTATAATTTTTTTTTCGAATTTTTCATATCCAAGTCTTTGACACGATTTTTTTTTTTTAATTCATTAATTTTAAAGTCTTTAGAAAACTCCAGAGCGCTCCTAATTTATTTTCTTTTTTCTAAGTATTTTTTAGGGCAAATATTATGCCAAGTTTGTGACTTTATGATTTTTTTTTCGAATTTTTCATATCCAAGTCTTTGACACGAATTTTTTTTTTCAATTCTTTAATTTTAAAGTCTTTGGAAGACTCCAGAGCGCTCCTAATTTATTTTATTTTTTGTAAGTATTTTTTAGGGCAAATATCGGGCCAAGTTTGTGACTTTACGACTTTTTTTTCGAATTTTTCATATCCAAGTCTTTGACACGATTTTTTTAAATTCATTAATTTTAAAGTCTTTAGAAAACTCCAGAGCGCTCCTAATTTATTTTCTTTTTTCTAAGTATTTTTTAGGGCAAATATTATGCCAAGTTTGTGACTTTATGATTTTTTTTTCGAATTTTTCATATCCAAGTCTTTGACACGAATTTTTTTTTTCAATTCTTTAATTTTAAAGTCTTTGGAAGACTCCAAAGCGCTCCTAATTTATTTTATTTTTTGTAAGTATTTTTTAGGGCAAATATCGGGCCAAGTTTGTGACTTTACGACTTTTTTTTCGAATTTTTCATATCCAAGTCTTTGACACGATTTTTTTTTTAAATTCATTAATTTTAAAGTCTTTAGAAAACTCCAGAGCGCTCCTAATTTATTTTCTTTTTTCTAAGTATTTTTGAGGGCAAATATTATGCCAAGTTTGTGACTTTATGATTTTTTTTTCGAATTTTTCATATCTAAGTCTTTGACACGAATTGTTTTTTTGAATTCTTTAATTTTAAAGTCTTTGGAAGACTCCAGAGCGCTCCTAATTTATTTTATTTTTTGTAAGTATTTTTTAGGGCAAATATCGGGCCAAGTTTGTGACTTTACGACTTTTTTTTTCGAATTTTTCATATCCAAGTCTTTGACACGAAGATTTTTTTGAAATTCTTTAATTTTAATGTCTTTGGAAGAGCGATCCTAATTTATTTTTATTATTTCTAAGTATTGTTGAGGGCAAATATCATGCCAAGTTTGTGACTTTATGATTTTTTTTTCAAATTTTTCATATCCAAGTCTTTGACGAGGATTTTTTTTCAAAATGCTTGAATTTTCAAGTTTTTGGAAGAGCGATCCTAATTTATTTTCTTATTTCTAAGTATTTTCGAGGGCAAACATCGTGCCAAGTTCGTGACTCTAAGTTTTTTGTATCGAAAACGAGATTATTTTAAGTATTTCGAACGCTCGACTTTCCCCAATTGTATTTTTTTGTTTTTCAACACGAGGATTGTTCCCGAGTTTCACGAGCGAGGCTCTGTTTTCCAAATTTTCGTTTCTAAGTCTTGGTCACGAGATTTTATCAAAATTCATCACGTAAATCAATTCATCGAATAAATTAATTATTTTTTTGTTTGTTTCTAAGTCTCGTGATCATTCAGATTGTTTTTCTTCTTTCTTGTGTCAAACTACATTAAATCATGAAAATAATATATACACGTCCCGCTTTATCCTCGAATATTTTATTAACTTTCAGGCGATCAGGTGGACGATTTTTTGCCCCCCATCGATATGCTCCTCTCGGAGCCGGAACTCGGAACTCTCGCAGCATCCAGCAACTTTCAATATCTCATAAAACTCGTTTACGAATACGCCTATCGCGTCTGCGTTTACAAACGCTCGGTATAATTCGTTCATGGATATTTGAGCATTCGGAGGAGGCCAAAATTCTTGTAAGTTTTGTAATTAAAAAAAAAAAAAAATTATTTTCATTTATTTGTAAAAAAAAAACAAAAAAGGAAAAGAAAAACATCGAACCAGATTGTTAATATATTTTTTTTTTTTTTATGAAAAAAACATCATAGCTGCGAAAATTATGACAAAATTCCTTGAAATCATTGAATATCCGGAGCCACCGGAGCAATACAAATTTTCCATTCGTATGATGAATCTTATGTACTCGGGTGTGCGGCAGTCGATTTCTAAAAACGAAAAAAAAAAAAAAATATATATATTTATTTATAAAAAAATTCGCGCGTATTGCTCAGCGGTGAATTTCCAAGCCCACAGAGACTCGAAAGAAATTTCAATGAAAAAAAAAATAACGATTTTCTAATTTTTCGATGATCGGATGTACTTTTTTTTTTCTTTGAAATTTCAAATATCCATAATTACCCTGCCGTTTGCACGATTTTCTGGACTTTGGGGAGGATTTTGAAAAGTAGTCGACTTTGCAAATTCGGAGTAAATATTAAAAAAAAAAAAAAAATCGTAACTCTATAACCCAAATGGTATTTTCAAGTTTGAGGGATTACGAGGATAATGAAGCACAGAGCCGGAGATCGTTAATTTTATCGGGGAGAAAATTTACAGGAATTTAAAAAAAAAAAAAATAATAATTCACGATTTTTTTTTTTTAATATTCATGAAGAAAAGAAGTAAAAAAAGGCTACCTGTGCATCGTTTCTTCGATGATATACCGTTGATCTCGTAATGAGTGTTATTGCAAATTTTGTTCTCGTCGCATGTGGCATAATCGACTAACAAAGTTTCACCGTTACCGGACAAATGTCTGCAGTACAAATCGTCCTTTCTCACATTATTTTTTCGCTGATTCCAAGTACAGATCTCTATTGTTCCATAATCGACATTGTGGATCTTGAGAAAAATAAAAGAAAAAGAAAAAACAAAAAATTGTACAATTAATACAATAAATTTAATTAATTGTATAATTTTTTGCTCAAAGATTCACAATTAATGTATTATAATTGATAATCATGATTTTAAGATGATTAGTCGTATGATTAATTCAATCGATTCGATTCGTTGAATTAATTATTTTTACGAATCGAGCTATCGCTACTCGCGCTCATTGCAACACAACAGAGTCATCAAATTTCAGAGACGAGTACACTGGGGTGTGTCGAAAATGGACTTTTTTTTTTTTTTTCTTCGATCCTACCACTCAAAACTTTGGGTTTTGACATTAAAGATGCCCTCGTTCAAGGAGGGCGCTGTAGCTTGAAGTTTAGAGGTCTCGCAGCGATGATTTAGGTTTCCCATCTAATTAACGCGTAAAAAAAAAATGTTTTTCGTTCAAAATGATGTCGGACAACCAAAAAATTGGCGATTGCTGTGTTTTTTTTTTTTTTTGCTTATTTGAAAGCACGGCTCAATCCCCTGAACGATGACAGGTCGTTTTTCGACTTACCTTGTTCCAATTTTTTTTTTTACGCCACTTTTCGACCACAATAGTCACTTTTTCAAGCTTACAAAGTCTCCGAGGTATCAACGAGTCCAAAATGAATTGCCGCAAGTATCGATTGTTGATTCGAATATAAATAATCAATTCCAAAAATTGGTAAAACGTAAAAAATTTCTCAAAATAAGCACAGGTTTTTCGAATAAAATTGAATTTCGTATTTCCGTATCTTCAATTTTATTCAAACCATGTTTGTTTTGAGAAATTTCGTATGTTTTACCAATTTTTCGAATCGGTTATTTATATTCGAAACAACAATCGATACTTGTAGCACTTCATTTTGGACTCATTGATACCTCGGAGACTTTGTAAACTTGAAAAAGTGACTATAGTGGTGGAAAAGTGGCGTAAAAAAAAGAAATTGGAACAAGATAAGTCGAAAAATGACCTATCATCGTTCAGGGGATGAGTCATGCTTTCAAATAAGCCAAAAAAAACACAGACATCGCCAATTTTTTTGGTTTTCCGACATCATTTTGAACGAAAAAAAAATATTTTTTACGTGTTAATTAGATGTGGAAACCTGAATCCTCGTTGAGAGAATCCAGAAAACCTGAATCCTCTCAAACAATTATCGATAATAATAAGTTACCACGGGATTGATAAATCCGTGTGTAGCATTATAAAAATTATAATGAAAAATTATAATAGTTACGATAATTGTATCATTTTTTTTTTTTTAATTTCTTTGGATTCTTTGATCAAAATTTCCTCACCGTTACTGCAACTTTATTCGTATTTCTTCGCCAATGCGGATGCAAGCGATATAGAACGGATTTTCTCGTATCGACGTAATCCTCAATTTGATCCCTCACGCCCTCGCTAATGCTCGGATTGCATGGCCCGGGTCTCAGGACTCTTGGTACTAAAAAATTACGTATTATATTTATACTTTGATTGAATAATCGTGAATTAATATATTTTTTTTTACAAAAATAAATAAATAAATGAGCAAATAAGCAAATAATGAGATTAAATAATATTTTACCGGTGATTAGTGCGTCAATGACGTCATTCATGCTCGAACTTTGCACCAAATGATCTTCCTCCGTGAGTAAAAAAGTTCTGAAAAATTTTGCATTGTTCTCCGACGCGTAATAAAGAAAATGCACATCTGGATGAACAAAAAGGGGGGGAAAACGAAAAAAAGGAGCTATTTGATGAAAATTTCGTTACTATATGAATGATAAAAATTATTATTGTCATTTAAATTCACCGGGATGTTTGTCCTTGGCTCGTTTGATCAATTTCAAAATCGTCTGTTGCTCGATCGCGTTAAAATCTGCCCGAGGTGCCAGAAAAATAATAACTTGTCCGAGATTGCCTATTGCGTGTGCCTCGTGATTTTTTTGCCAACTGTCGTCGAGATAGGCCGTGGCTTGGCTCAAAACTTTCTCGAAGCTGATCCCCGAGGGCCCTGAAAAAATAACGATTGAAGCCAAGTTTGAGATAAAATTTTTTTTTTCTCGCCATTATTGCAGAAAGCAAACGATACGTCGATTTTCGAGACCTAAATTACGATACGAGCAAATAAATAAATAAATAAATGAGCAAATAAATGGATAGTTAAATTTACAAAAAATAAAATTTCAAATAGTAAATAATTCTAAAAAAAAATTTCGAATGTCAACGAAAAAAAAAAAAAAAAGAATCCTAGAAAGAAAGTTCAGAGAAAAAAAAATTCTCCATATAGAAATTTTATTTTGACGAAAGTTTACTCTTCGAAAAAGAAAAAAAAAAAAAAAAAAAAAAAAAAAGGAAAGAAAAATCAACCCTTGTGGGTAATAATTTTGGCTTTTTTTTCGTTTGGTTGATTTTCAGGCGACTTACACGTATGATTATTGAAATTTTCAAGCGCATAATGCGCCCCAGCTGGACTGTCAGTGACGTTCAGCAGCCAATCCCCCGTAGTGCCATGAATTATTCCGATCTTCGAGCCAAAAACTGACACATCGAAATCCTCCACCATAACTCTGAATTGCAAATTTACCTCGTTATACCAGAATCGAAAAATTACACAATTGACATCACGATAATTCGAATTAATTTGTGTCAATATTAATTTTTTAAATTTGTTTTTGTTTACAATTCATTATTATTATTATTTATTTATTTATTCTTACGAAAAAAAATCCGCTGTGTAATGCTGCGACCATGCACCGTCAAATGCAACGATCATTTCGATCCTCGGATAAATTTTTTCATTCTGCTGGCAGTGCAGCTCGGTAAAGAGATTATTCATCGTGTAATAATCGAATGATTTTACGGCGAGTTTCACCATATCCCTCAGAATTTCCTCGTCCATATAGGCAACACTGTTGCGATACGCCAAAATTTGTGAGGTCGCGTATGTCTGTGAGATAATTTTGTAAATATAAATATTAACGAGATTTCTCGGATAATTATGAATATCGATCGATCATTATCGAAATCGATCCCTTACCACCGATATTGATCGGTTATTGTCGATACTAATCAATTAATATCGATAATAATCAATCAGGCAATCTTGAAGTACAAAATACTTCGAGTACCGAGTACTTGAGTTATCGAGTATCAAATACTTTTCAATTTGTTCATGTATACATCTCGTAAGTTCGAGTACTCATATTTTTTGATTTCTTACGTAATCTTTGAACTCATTTGATTTTGATTCGAGCACGTTTTGTGTGAAAACATATTTTCACATTTTTGCACAATTCACTCGGGTCAGGCAGATTGGAACAGAAATATTTGAACGAAGAATTGGAAGTAATTAAAAAATTAACATTGACGATTGTAATTGAGATTTATTTAGCTTCAGGTTTGAAAAAAAAATATATAAATAAAGGATATAACGCACGGATTGTTAAAAACGGAGCCATTAACAATGACACCGTAACTATAGCGTAGCTTGAGCCTTTGAGCGATCATTCCCCACGATATTAAGGAGGTTCTTAACATCAATTTGAACTATGAATGTCTGATCTATCGTTTAAGCGGTTATTCGGGGAAATGTTACCGTTTTTTCACTCCTAAAATAATCTCCGATCACAACTTCGAATAATTCTCTCATAAGAGCCCATGTATAAGCGGCATATTTAATGTTTTTTTTTTCTCCTCAACTACGCGGTCAAAAAATCTGAAATAATTACGGTGTATTCTTAGTACCAGGACAAACCTCCCCTCAAATTTTACAATCATTCTTACCGTTTTTCTCTGGGTTAAGAACCTCCTTAATCAAAGATGGCGCGTAACTTTCCTCAATTGTATATTCAAAGGCTTTATACATGCAACCATTAGCAATACGTATTCAAAAGTAGTTAATACTTGGTACTTGAAAAAGTACTTGTAGTACAGGATAGTACTTGAAAATTTAAGATTGTTATGCCGATACTTCAAAATCATGCCATGCAGACCAAATTTTTCCATAATGTATATAATCCTTTTGCCTACGTTCCTGTGAAACTTGGATACGATTCGCAGTATACCGTTTTTTTGAGAAAAAAAAACATTCGGAAAGTTAATGTGTTTCGTGGGTTAACTGCACCCATGATAGATAAATTCTGCCAATTTTTGCAGTATATTTACGTAATATCTGACAAGAAAATGGTGCCAATAAGCTGAAAAATATGAATATGTTTTGAGAGACATTATCTGGATATTATGTAAAAATTTCAGAATTTTTGACAGTACCGTTTTTAGAATATTTATAATGAATATTCTATAAATACAATAATGCCCCGCGCTCACCGCGCACCGACCCCGCCCTTTCCCCTGGCTGAGTAACCAGCATAACAACCGTAAGTAAAAATTCTTAAAGTACAGGCCGAGTACTTGGAAATTTAAGTACAGTACTTGAAATACTTTTAAAGTACTTTGTACTTCAAGTACTGTACTTTCAGTACATCTCAAGTACCGGATCTTGAAGTACTGCCCAGCTCTGTTATCAATTAATATTTATATAGATGAATTATTATCTATATTATTAATTATATTATTATTATATTATTATATATAATATATTATATTATATATAATATATAATATATAATAAATATATATATATATATATATTATATATATAATATATTATATATTATATATAATATATTATTATAAATATATTATTAACTATATGATTATCGATATCGATCGATAATGATCGTTATGAATCGATATCGTATCACTCACTCTGCCACTGAAATATAAAATTATATTTCAGTGCTCACTGCCCCTAAATTATCATCGTCAGATATCTGATTACTATTATTATTATTATTATTGTTATTTTTCTCTGAAACTCACCTGCTCTTCCATCATTGAAATCGGAGCAATCTTCCAAAATTCTCTTCCACGATCGCAAGCTCTCGCGCTCGTGTCGAAAATCGATCCTCTCTCCGAATAATACATATCGAGTACTTGGCTGAGACGCAAATTTGGAAATTTTTCCACCCAACTTGGCAATTTCTTGGCAATCACGAAACCTTAAAAGGTTCAAGGGAAAAAAAAAAAACAAATCGCAGACGACAAATTTTGGCCAAATGTGCGAGGAAAATTTTAGTAAAAATTGACATATCATCGGAAAATTAATTTTGAATAATTTCGATTTTTTCTTTCGAGTAAAAAAATCGTCCTTGTAATTTTTTTTTTTTTACCATCTATCCCGCCGACCATCTCGGCTCTGGTCGCGTCGAAGGTACCGTCCGGCCCAATGAGATAAAAAATATTTGGCCTCATTGAACTGTTCCAAAAACCCGTTGATCCGAGCACCATGCGTTTTCCCTTCACCGGACCCTGATAGACAGCCATTTCCGCAAGATCGCCTTAAAAAAAATAAATTCAAAGTCCGCATGCACGTACATTAATTTTTTTTCTGATTTTTAAATATTTATTTGAAGAAAATAAAATTTATTTGACTCAAGATCAAGTAAATTAAATGTTTTTTTTTTTTTTAATTCGTATTTAAATCCATTTTTTTAGTTCAGCTTAATTTTTTTATTATTTGTTTTTTTTGCCTTCATTTATTCGATAAACATTCATGTACTGTTGTTGTTTTTTTTTTTTTTTTTAGGACTTGAAATTCAGAAATGAATTTAAATGATTTTTTTTCGAAGAATTTTCGTTGAATTAAATTAAATTTTATTATTAATGATAAAATAAATTAATGTGATTCGATCGAAGTGAAATTATTCTGAAAAAAAAATTGGTCGAATTTAATGGTAAATGTCATTTTTTTCAGTCAAATTTAATTAATTAATTTTGCTCATTATAATCGAATTTTCTCAATCTTTTATTTAACGTAAAATTCGAAGAAAAAAAAAACATATTTACCTGCAACAGTTGCAGCCCAAACGTTGTCAATGTGGGTCGATGATTTCTTTATCATGTTTAGCCACATGGATCTGTCCAACGCCATTTGATTTTTAGGCATAACAAGATCAACCTCATCCTCGTTGTAATTAAATTTATCGTCGCTCCTAGTCAACACTATAATACAAATTAATTCACGAATCACATAAAAAAATATATCTTGAAAAAATTTTATAAAAAAAAAAAAGAAATACCCGGAAGTTCGTTGCTCGATGCATCGAGCAAAAGCTTGACGGTCACGTTTTGAGGTTGTAGGGAGGCCGCGATAGCAGAGATAACTGCACCAGGTGCTATTGTACCGAAAGGCGTCAAAATTACACCGTACTCCAGGGGACACATTTTTACCTCTCCAGGCAACGATCTATCTATTTAAAAAAAAAAAACAAAAAAAATTAATAATTATTTCAATTTACTCAATTTTGATTTTTAAAAATAAAATTTTAGGCATCCAGACAACGATTTGTCAAAAATAAATTTATAAGCATCGGAAATGGATTTTTTTTTTCTCAATAACGAGATTTTGGAGAGAATTTTTGAAAATGAAAAGAAAAAAAAAATTGTCGAAATATCGTTAATTTTTACCGGATAATTTTTCCGTCACTCCCTCGTTGCACAATCTGTCGCTGCGAGCTTCGTCGTGATCCCATATAGTGTTCGATATGGCGCGATGAAGGGCGCAGCGTTCCGCAATTGTCAGAGCCTCGGATGGAAATGCCAGAGGATTGCCGGGCACCAATTCTTCGATAATACGATTTTTCGAACGTTGCTCGCCTGTCCCGCCAAACGGCAGTACACCATCCTTGAATCTCGTGCCCGAATAATACTCGATACCGTCGAATTTGAATCTGAGAAAAACGACAAATTTTTTGCCGTCAGTTTGAATTTTTTTTTGAAATTTTGACCTCAAAAAAATCATCGACCTCGGTTATCTTGAGGCATTAATTTTCATCAAAATTGAATAATTTTTCGTTTTTCTCGATCGTATATTGACGCCACCGCATATTGAATTTCAAAAATTTGACCTTAAATTCAAAATCATCGACCTCAGCAATCACGAGAGGTACCAATTTTCAGCAGAATCGAATATTTTTTTCGTTCTCTTGATCACACTGACACCACCATTTATAATTTCAAAATCCTGACCTCAAAATCGAAAATCATCGACCTCAGCAACCTTGAGGCAGCAACTTTAATCGGAATCGAATAATTTTTTTTGTTTCTCTTGACCATATTGACGCTGCCGTAGTAAATTTTGATATCAAAATCAAAATCCTCGACCTCGGTAACCTTCGAGGTACAAATTTTTTGCGAAACCCAATTCATTTTCGTTTTTCTCGCCATCATATTGACACCACGCTATCTTGTATTTCAAAATTCTGACCTCAAATTAAAAATCATCGACCTCAATAGCCTCAATTTATGAATTTTTGAATATTCATCAATATTCGCTCATTCAAAAAAATCCTGAACTAATTGCTAACAAAATCAACGATCTTTTCCAATGAAAAATAGAAAGAAAAAAAAAGCAATTAATTATTTTACATTTATCGCGTATGTTATTATTATAAATATATACCTGTGCAGCAGCGAAACCGACATTGTTCTCATGTCCATGGAAGTTTCGGAATATTTTTCAGCTTTTCGAACGAGGTCGACGAGTACTTGTAAATTCATGGGCAATTGCGGACCACGAAACGTCATATCCTCGTAACATTCCCGTAGATAGACCGGTATGGTTTTTTGCGATAAAACTAAACATATTCCTACGAATGACACAATTTTTCATTTATTTTTCACACTCATTGGGAATTTAAATAATAATTTTAAAAAATAATATCAAAATTAAAAAAAAAAAATACTAATAAACACAAAGTAATTTGTTTATAATTATTCATAACGAACCCCAGAAAGTTACAAGTATTAAACACTTGATATCCATTTTTCGTTCAATCGCATTATTGTAATTTCGTGAAAAATTTCACTCACGTTACACGCTTACGCACCTCCGCGTGCAATACTAATAATACAAGAATGATTCGTGAATCAGCGATGTGTTCTTTGATAACGCTTTCGCCGCCCATGTTTCGTTCGTGATAAGATACGAGATATGTCTTATCGGTATCGTCGACATTGTTTCGTTTTAGGCAACGATAAAGATCTCCCGCCTCGTTATACCTTGGGAAATTCGTTGTTGGGTTTTACTATCTATAAAACGATATAACATGAATTAAAAAAAAAAAAAAATGTCAAAAATAATTCATAAAAGTGGAAACTCTTTGGATTAAAAATTTTTCATTTATCTTTTCTCTTTGTGCTGTTTTTTCACGCATTATTTGTCCTCTTCCTACTGGGGAAGCGGATCAAAGACGTTGGCGGTTTCAGATTTTAAAAGTTGAAAAAAAAAAAAAAATACTGCCCATCAGCGATACTAAAAAGTGCAGCGAAACGAAAAATTTGTTTCCACGTTGCCGCGCTGAAAGAAAAAAAAAAATACTGGAATCTATGGAAATTATATATCCTGGCGGAAAGTAAAAAATGAAAATCATAAAAAATATTTGGAAATTGCAATAAAAGTAACTTTGTAGATGTATGTACGGGAAAAAACAAAAAAAAAACGTGTATGTGCGATTGAAATTTACGTTTTATTCAAATTACGTTGGTACAAAGTGCAATTTTTTTTTTCATTTTTCTTCATATTTACAACACAAACGGCATTCGTCTTTCGACAGATCTGAAAATAAGAAATTCTCACGAAAGTCACTAAGTCGCTTTTGGAATTTCTCAAATAAATGGTTTGCATATCGTCACGGTGTGATCCACTCCGCAGGCAACTTTTTTCACTTGCGCTCCAATCGAGACCTGAAAAAAAAAAAAAATAATGTCCCGTTCCAATAACTCGAAAATTATTCGATCGAAAATATTTGATTTTTTGTTTCTTTATTTTTCTTTCATTTCGGGTAAATTAAATTGAATGTTCGAATTATTATTATTATTATTTGAAACTTTGCTTTCATTATCGTACCTTCAAGGGAAAAAACTGATCGTCCCGATGTCCAAGCCCGAGCGAGCCAAATTTATTTCTTCCCCACATGAACAGATCACCGGTATTCGTCACAGCCCCGAGATGGCTGATTCCGCAATAGATCTTTGATACCTGAAAAATTGATAATTTTATTTTAAAATAAAATTTTAAAGTTTCGCTCACCGGTCGATGGGTCGCAGCCAATCGAGCAATGGCTGCGCTGCTCAGCTCGAGGAAGCGCCAAAGAGGCATACCGATCGGCAATTCAATTAACTTTTTTTTTTTATTACCTGAATATTTTTTTCGTACTCGTTGGCACCGAACAGTGTCGGTGGTATGAGAGTTGGTTTTGAGATCTGTCGGACTTCGGGTCCAAGACCAAGAATACCGTAGCCCCAAACGTAAACATTACCAGCACCTGAAGAATGCATTTTTGTTTTATTTAATAAATTTAAATAATATATATCTATATATATATATATATATATATATATATATATATATATATATATATATATATATAGATAGATAGATAGATAGATAGATAGATAGATAGATATAGATATATATCTATCTATATATCTATATAGATATCTATCTATCTATATATCTATCTATATCTATATAGAGATAGATAGATAGATAGATATAGATAGATATATATAAGGATGTTTTAAAAAAATCGATTTTTCAACGGGCCACAACCGAACTAGCTAGTTTAGGTTGAAAAAAAATGTGTGTCAAAAGATGAGAATTTTAGGTTGAATGGAAGATCCGCCTCATTTGATTGTTCATTTTTTTTTTTTTTCCTTTCTATAGAATTTATGATTAATAATTGCGGGTAAAAAATTTTTTTTTGAGCTCACAGCTGCCAGAGGATCAGTTTGTTTCTTAAATAAGATGCTCTTAGAATTTTAACTCTTGCGTAGATATTTAATAGAGGCGCCCAATACATTTTTTTTTTATTATTATTCAATCAAAACACAAAAACATGATATTACTGAAATTTTATTTTTATAATTAGATTAACTTTTTTATTCAATACCCTGTAAAATTTCTATACATTAGATATTAAAATGGAAACGGTTTTTTTTTCACTTATTATGAACGATAGTTTTGAAAAATAGTGAAATAATGAAGTGAAAATCCGTTTGGGACCCAATTTAAACATGAATTTGAATGATAAAATTCTAAGAGCATCTTATTTAAGACACAAACCGATCGTCCGGCAGCTGTGAGCGCAAAAAAAAAAATTTTCCCAGCAATTATTCATCATAAATTCGATAAAAAGGGGGAAAAAAATTGAAAAATCAAATGCGGCGGATCTTCCACTCAACCTAAAATTCTCATCTTGTGGCATACATTTTTTTTCCACCTAAACTAACTATTAAAGGTGTGGCCCGTTGGAAAATTGGAATTTTTTTTAAACACCCTAATATATATATATATATATACGTATTTCTTTAAATAATTTTTTTTTTTTTAAATATATGTATATATTTTTTGAGAAACGCACTGTTCAATAGCATACAAAAACTGCCCCCGGCAGCGATGTCAATTATGTGGCCAAGTTCCTGCGAAATTTCCAATTCCGTTGCGATGTTAATCTGACTATTATCACCTTTTACCGGAAGTTGACTATACTCCGCATTGCCCCAACCGAATACTTTGCCCTTGTCTGTTGGGGGAATTAAGGATGAGCAAGCTATTACTTTTGTTTTTTTTTTTTTTTTTTTGCAACTTCTGGATGTGCAAAAAAAATCGAAAAACGCCAATTACATAATAAAAGAAAAAAACACCCTTCGATTGAGAAAAAAAAAAAAATTGCCGCCCCTGAAAATTACGTTAATACTTTTGTATAGATACGACTCACCGTTGAGTGCTAAAACGCAATCGGCGATGCAGGCAACTTTGATGATATTTTGACCGGCCAAGTCTCCTTTGACAAGTGTCGGTTGACTCTCGTTTTTGTAATGAGCAAGACCGGTTTGTCCGTCGGCGCCCCAGCCGAATGTATAAACTTTGCCCTTTTCTGTTAAAAGAACGCTGCGCAAAAAAACGCACGAACGCAGGGAAAAAAAACAAAGAAATTATGTATTCAAAAGTTTTAATTAATTAATTAATTTAAAAAATATATAATTTGTTGCAATCAAATTACGGTCTTTGAGAGACGATATAATCTTCGTGAAGTATAATACAGGAATTAAATCTTACTAAATAAATGAGTAATTGAGTGCGTAGATGATTGAGGCAATGCATAAGTTCATAACTAATTGAGTAAATGAGTGAATAGCCAAGTAAGCGAATCAGCGAGTAGGTACATAATTCAGTAAAAAAAAAAAAACGAGTGAATAAGTAAGTTAATGAGAAAAAAAGCAATCAAGCATTTGAGTGAATAAATTAATGAGTAAATCAATGAATCGGTAAATGGTCAAGTGTGTGAATGAGTAAAAAAAAAAAAGCGAGTAATTGTACAAGTAGCTAAATAAACGAGTAAATAGGTAAGCACGGAGTTGAGTTAATGAGTAATTAGGTAAGTGAATCAGTGAGTTAGTCAATAATCGAATAAATAAATGAGTAATTTAACAGGTAACTCAGTACTAAATAAATTAGTAATTGAGTGCGTAGATGATTAAGGCAATGCATAAGTTCATAACTAATTGAGTAAATGAGTGAATAGCCAAGTAAGCGAATCAGCGAGTAGGTAAATAATTCAGTACAAAAAAACGAGTGAATAAGTAAGTTAATGAGAAAAAAAGCAATCAAGTTTTTGAGTGAATAAATTTATGAGTAAATCAATGAATCAGTAAATGGTCAAGTGTGTGAATGAGTAAAAAAAAAGCGAGTAATTGTACAAGTAGCTAAATAAACGAATAAATAGGTAAGCACGGAATTGAGTTAATGAGTAATTCGGTAATTGAATCAGTGAGTTAGGCAATAATCGAGTAAATAAATGAGTAAGTTAACAGGTAACTCAGTGAACCAAGCAAGTAGGTAAATAATTGAGTAAATAAATAAATTAGCGAGTAAAAAAGAAAATGAACGCTTGAAAATTGATTATCAAGCTTAGCGACTTGCGTAAAGCGCGAAAAATTCAATTTAAAGATAAATTGCATATAAAACGAGAAAACAATCATGAGCTTCGCGATACTCAAATCCGTCTATCCTGAAAATATGGTCACTCGTGAATTGACAAACCTGTGATCTTGTCCGGCGCTAACAGCCGTTATACATTCACCCTTTATATTGGGAATGTGATGAACAACTCGGCTCCGATTGTAATTTTCATTTTCTATTATCGGCCTGCCGCACTGTCCATACCCGTTGTTACCCAGCGTAAATACTCCCTCGTTTGTCAATATCAACGAGTGAGCCCTTCCCGCCGCTAGGCCAATGACACGCGACGAGGGTCCCACCAGTGGCAGATTTATCACTCTTGGAACAGGTATTATGTCCTCGGTATATTGAACATCGGAATCATCGATTCCTGACGGCGCATAAAATTTTTTTTTTTTTTTTTTTCGTTTGTTCAATTCTCCATCCGAGTCACAAAAATTCAACCCTACAATGCTTTATCCCTAATTTTCGAGAACCAAAGATTTTTCTTTCTAACGAGAAATTGAAAGTAAATTCGAAATTTTTGAAATTTTTTTTATTCCTCTCGGAGAGGGAGCTAAAGGAGAATTTAATTTCAATGGAATTTTTGTAAATCCTTGAAATCGCTCTCACCGATTTGTGAATCCGTGTTGATCCCATTGCCGTAGACAATTTTATTGTCGTTGGAGCGTACCCCTAACAGGGTAAACCCATAGCCGCAGGCTATATCTACAACTCTGTGATGCTCCCCAAAATACAATCTGCTCGGTTTTGGTATAAACGATACGTCGTCGGCTTTTCTAGTACGACCGAGAGTTCCCAGAGCGCCGTGCTCCGCTAAACCCCAGACGTAGACTCTGCGATCCGCGGAGTCGCTAACGGGATACTGAAATACTGGGAAGACCCCGTGATCCTCCGAGATTCATCATTTGATTCTCGTAATAGTATATTGTGCACCAAGGGCGTAAAGTGGGCTTTTTTTAGACCGAACGTGGAGTTCGCAGTACGAGTCGGAGGCGAGCCAGCGCGA
Source organism: Rhorus exstirpatorius (assembly GCA_963564615.1). Lineage (NCBI taxonomy): Eukaryota > Metazoa > Arthropoda > Insecta > Hymenoptera > Ichneumonidae > Rhorus > Rhorus exstirpatorius. The sequence goes on along the minus strand of OY751322.1, from coordinate 11,844,167 downwards.
GCCGAAGACGAGTACTGCAACCATACGAGGTCAAAAAGCCCACTTAGCCCTTGGCGCACACCATTTTTTAGTAACACATGTACTGATTTCTGCATTTTTTATGCCCGTAAGGGGCACTAAGGTGACCTTTTTTTTTATACGGCACCTCATAGTTATGTTACAATCGGACTGCATTTTTTCAACAGGAAAAAGTAAGTAAATAAAGTAAAAAATAAATATATATACGTGTGAGTGTACGGTCGTTTTGCTAACTTTTTAAAAAGCGGACAATAATGATTTCATTATTGCCTGCTTATTCGATAATGAAATATTATTGCCGGCTTATTTCAAGCCGGCCAAAAGCAGGTCACTTTAGGGCCGCTTAATAGGTCTAAAAAAATGCAGAAATCGTTCACGTGTTACAAAAAAATTATTTTTACGCTCGTTATTTTTGAAACGAGTATAATTGAGTTGGATTCATGGTGCATGGTTTTTTTTTTTTTGTAAATGTTGCGATTTTCGAGCGAATCTCATTTATACTTGGTCGATAATTTATTGGTCGTTTGTCAAAATCTGGCATTTCAAGACGATTAAGCGTAAAAATACGAATTTTTTAAAAAAAGAGTTACGGTTCAAGCTCAAAACTTTAACGTGATTTCTAACATCAAACAGAAAAAAAAACTCAAAAAAATCCCGTTTTGAGCAAATCAATTGGGAAATAAACACATATTTTGACAATGGTGATGAGAATAGCTGCGTTTTTTTTTTTCAATGATTTTTAGGTGCTCGATTTATAAAAATTATGATTTACTTACCGGGAAGTGTCTTGTCATTAGATCTCGGTGGAAGTTTGTTTTTCTTCGAGACGACAGCTTTGTTATTTCGTCTCACGATCATTCGCGAATAAGTTGTCAGTGTGTTAAACATATTTATTTTTTCTCGCTTTCGCACTAAAGTTATTTTTTTTTTGGTATATTTGTAAAAAATGTTTATCGAGTCGAGGATTTCATAACCTCAAAGTGTGTATTTCGCGGACACAAGGGCACAGGGCTGTCGGGCATATCGCCATATGTAAATTTGAGATTTCGCGCCATTCGAATGGCACCAATTCGAATGCCCCGGGATTCCGTAACTCTCTAGCGATAATTATCGCTATCGCTAGCTATCGATAGCCAATTGAAAAGACGATCCAAGGGAAAGGCGCAACTCCCATAGGCTATCGATAGCTAGCGACAGCGATAATTATTGCTAGAGAGTTACAGAATCCCGCTATCGTCGTCCACTAAAAACGTTCGGAGATCGTTTGATGAAGATCGGTAGCCAATCAAAACGCTGGGTGGTCGATAGTTTTGTATAAAAAACAGCTATCGTCCACTAAAAAAGTTCGGGGATCACTTGTAAAGATCGTCAGCCAATCAAAACGCTTCGTGGTCGGTAGTTTTGCATAAAAAACAGCTATCGTCCACTAAAAACGTTCGGAGATCGTTTGATGGAGATTGTCAGCCAATGAAAACGCTTGGTGGTTGGTAGTTTTGCATAAAAAAACAGCTACCGTCCACTAAAAACATTCGGAGATCGTTTGATGAAGATCGTCAGCCAATCAAAACGCTTGGCGGTTGATAGATTTGCATAAAAAACCGCGATCGGCAAATGAAAATGTTCGGAGATCGTTTGATGAAGGGCGTAAGCTAATCAAAACGCTTGGCGGTCGATAGTTTTGCATAAAAAACCGCGATCGGCAAATGAAAACGTTCGGAGATGGTTGGACCGACTCGGTTGAACTTCAGAAACGTTTTTTTCGAGCAACCGATAATACAGTTTTCATTTCTGCCCGGACGAATATATAATTTTACAGGACAAGAATAGCGACCTACGCGATGTTAGGACAACTTTTATTTTTGAAAATTTTCAGAATTTCAGAAGAAAAAAAAGTTTCATTATTTTTGGCTGGTAATAGCCGATCCCGGTGGCGATCGAGTGCATATACATGGAATCGAGGCCTGGGCAAAGGATTTTTGAAAAAAAAAAGAAATGCAGAATGGGATTAATAAAAAATTGACTGATACAATTATATATAATTGAATTCGTTCAATTTTATTTTTATTCAATTAACATTTCGGTAATTGTAATTGTATTTTAAAAAATTACATTACTCTTCGAATAATTCGAATTACATGCAATAAAGTTACGATCAATGCGAGTAATTGTAATGAAAACGGAAATTTATTACTCGCGTAATGTTTTTGCTACTCTTCAACTCCAGTTTGAAAGGTAGCTTTGACGGCCATCTTGTTTAGTTCAAATCCTTGCCACCAGAGTCTCGGATCTTTCAATCGATTTTTCAAATTCCGGGCAATTCAAAACGTACCAAAACAATTTCACTGTTATTTCTCATACTTGACTTTGTTTTATCAATATATAGTATATTTTTTTCTTCCAATCAAAGTACTTTGAGCTGGAAAAAATTTTCTTTTCTTTTAGGAAAGTTTGAAATAAAAAAAAAAAACCCTCTGCTCTCCTCTAATTATACAAAACACAATCGTCTTTTTATTATCGTCATTTTTTTAACAATAAAAGATACAGAGTATTTTTATTTCGTTTAACAATAATATGTCACACGTGATCAACAATTTTCTAAGGTATCGACTACTAAGATAAAATATTCAATCGCCTAAAAAAAGAAAAGATTATCGTCGAATGGCGAACAATTTTTTTTCTCAGGAGTCGCAATTATTATTGACGAAGTAAATTCTTATAAAAATAACATCAACCCAAATCCAACCTACACCATATTTCCCAAAAGTTCGTGGGAGAGAAATCGTTGAAGTAAAAAACAAAAAACATAATTTCTCGATCCCAGAACCCAAACATTTTCTATATCGTATGTATATATATATTAAAATTACCAAAATATAGTATTATACAATAATTGATTCAAAATATATTATTTCAATAAAATATTTCAATAAACTATTGGAAATTTATGTATATAAATACATATGTATTTTTAACGAATGTAATGTCTATGTACATTTGGCAGGTACGTGGAAGCGTGCGCTCCTTGTTTAACGACAGTTGGTTCGCTAGCTAATCACATGGAGAACTTCATATTGAATAATAATTTAAAAAATCTAATCAAATATAATAATAATAATAATAAAACAATCGAAAATAATGCAATTTTCATACACAATAAATAATTTGATTGATAAATTCGCTAATAATAAATAAAATGAACAAGCATCGTCATTGAAATCGTAAAACTCATTTCAAAAAAGTTATAAATATGTAAATAAACAATAATAATAATATTAATAACAGTGATAATGAACAAACGTAATACCTTTTTTGGCAAGATATCGTACTAAATAATTTTCATACGGTGATCGGGGCAGTTACTTTTCATTGAAATAAGTCAAATTTCATTTGTTCATAAATAATCGAAAAATATAAAAATTATGCTACAAGCTTGAAAGCTTCGAGTCACAAAAATACTTTGATTCACGTTCGAGTAATTTTTTTACCCACTCAAATATCAACAATTTTTTTTTATTCATTGGATAAATTTATGTTCAGAATTTGTATAGTATTTAAAAAATATTTTAACACGCACTAAGAATTAATCGTATCTTGATACGATTTAAATTTGATTTGAAATGTTTCTTATTCAAGAATAAGAAATATTTACATGTAAACAAGTCATAAATAAACAAAATAAATTACAATAAAGAGTAAATAAAATAATAAATTAACAAAGTTGAAAATAATTTTTTTTCTAGATCATTCTTCCGTTACTTCGTAAAGTAATCTGGACTAGAACGTCGCAGAGCATAAATTTGCTGCATCATAATTCCCCCCTCCCCTATGATAAATGATTTATTAGTTAAATAAATAAAAACCATATACGGAATGCCGAAGCAGCTTATTCCCTTTCCGCTATTCTAATTTTTCTGTATAGCACCACCGTTTTCGAATATATCGATACATCGATATATCGATTTTCGTACTATCGAATCCGTTAACGCACCTAACCCACGAAAAGTACACGAAGCTGTTTCACCTCAAAATTTTAATCAAAGTTTTCTCGCAGATGACGGAATGTAATTCGATAAAATTTTCAGAATAGTTGCATCATCGTGGCACGGCTGGAATATATGTTACTTTTTGTCGGAAGTCGTGTGATATAATAGGGAATTTAAGAAAATCGTTGAGCAAGCGATCGTAACTGTCGATTTTTTAAGGGAAATTACTCACTATCTCGGAATACTCTGGGTCATTTTATTGAGACTAGCTCAGTGTGATAATTGCTCATCAATTTTTAAAATTTTTTATTCAATTCTATGCAGTCATCTTCGAGGATATTCGAAATAATACAACTTTGAGGTTATTTTGAACTTTCGCCTCTAATAAATAAAACTATTGTTCCATGGAACAAAGGTATATATTTTCGTAAAAACAAACTAATATTGCACCTCCGGCCAGTAACGTAAATGCTGGATCACCCAACGTTTTCCAATCGCAATGAATCATTTAACGCTACATTAAAAATTAAAAAATGTACAAATTATTGCAGATCATAAAAAATAAAAATAAAAAAAATCGTATATTCAACTAACCACGAACAATGATGATGAGGCTAGAATCTATGAGTACCCGGTCAATGAACTTTTGTCGACGCTCGAAGCGTTTTGTTTTAACACTAAGATAAAAAAATATATACAGATAAAAAAATATATACAGATAAAAAAATATAAAAGCGATTTATCTAATCAAGGATTATTGTAGCGGCCCCGAACCGAATAATTATTTTTATTTTGTGGAAACGAAAAAGGATTTTTCTTCTAGCATTTTGAACACTAAGAAATACAACCTTTCGAAAATGTTGCTGATAAATCTTCGACAATAGTCAAAACAGCGAACAAAATAAATTTGTATATTTTGGATCGATTAAAAAACAAGAAGCTCAATTACTTAAATCCCGAACGAATGAGTTAAGAAAAAAAAAGATTAACAAATATTTTTAAAAGCCGATTAACGATCTCATTGTTTAAATAACACGTAACTTGAGACGAAAAAAAAATTCTGAGTGACACATTCATGGAAATTAATCCATCCATCGAGAGACGTGAAATAAATAAGGGTATGGGGAATCTGACAAATGAATGGATGATTGTTACTGTACAATAACTATAGAGTAACAGAATCCAGTAACAGCACGATGGTGATAATAGTTGAACAAAAATACCGCGACAGTACAGTGACAGCACTGAAATAGTTACAGTAACAGTTACGGTATAATAAAAATACCGCAACAGTACAGTAATAGTCGAAATTACAGTACAGCTGTTGTACTGTTGTATAGTGGTATATTACAGTGAAAACAGAGTAACAGAACAGTGACAGTACAGCAACATTATAGTAACCGCACGATGATAATACAATGACAGTAAAGTATGAATTATAATGACAATAACGACACATTTACGGTACAGTAACAGCACAGTGATATTATAATGGAATTGCAGTACAGTAATAATTTAGCAACAGTTTAGTGACAGTACAGTAACAATACAAAATAAGAGTGCAGTTACAATACAGAAACAGTAGAGTAAGATAAGAATGACAGTAAAGTATTGTACATTTGATTGTACTGTTAATCATTTGATTAACAGTAAAATAACGTCACAGTACTTACTTCACCGTTATTTTGCCAATATTGTACCGCTATTGTACAGTTACTATACCGTTGCTCTATTCTTACACTACCGTTTCTGTATTGTTACTGCACCCTTATTGAGCCTTTACTGCACTCTTATTGTACTTTTATCGCACACTTATTTCACTGTTACTGTACTGTACGTTCAACTGTTACTGTGCCGTTACTGTACTGTTACTGTATCGGTACTGTGGCGTTACTGTAAATTTGCTCAATGTTACTCTACCGTTACTCTACTGTTCTTGAATTATTACTGCACTCTTGTTTTACCATTACTGTACTGTGAGTTCAACTATTACAGTGCTGTTACTGTACTGTTGCTCCAATATTACTCTACTGTTCCTGCATTATTATTGCACTGTTACTGTACCCTTATTGAGCTGTTACTGTACTGTAAATTCAACTGTTACTGTGCCGTTATTGTACTGTTACTATATCGGTACTGTGGCGTTACTGTAATTTTACTTAATGTTACTCCACTGCCCATCTACCGTTACTCTACTGTTCCTAAATTGTTACTGCACTCTTGTTTTACCGTTATTGTCGTGTGAATTCAACTATTACTGTACTGTAACTATACTGTTACTGAATTCTTACTGTACCGTTGCTCTAACATTACTCTAATTTTCCTATATTGTTACTGCAGTCTTATTGTACTTGTCACTGTACTGTTCAACTATTACCGCGCTGTTACTGTACTGTAAGTTCAACTGTTACTGTGGCGTTACTGTACTGTAACTGTATCGGTACTGTGGCGTTACTGTAAATTTCCTCAATGTTACTTTACCGTTACTCTACTGTTCCTGAATTATTACTGCACTCTTGTTTCACCGTTATTGTCGTGTGAATTCAACTATTACTGTGTCATTATTGTACTGTTACTGTATCGGTACTGTGGCGTTACTGTAATTTTACTTAATGTTACTTGACTGCCACTCTAGCGTTACTCGACTGTTCCTGAATTATTACTGCACTCTTGTTTTACCGTTATTGTACTGTGAGTTCAACTATCACAGTGCTGTTACTGTACTGTTGCTCCAATATTACTCAACTGTTCCTGCATTATTACTGCACTCTTATTGCACTGTTACTGCACCCTTATTGAGCTGTTACGGCACTCCCATTTTCCTTTTACCGCTCTCTTATTGTAGTACTGTTACGGTACTGTAAATTAAACTGTTACTGTGCCGTTATTGTACCGTTACTGTATTGGTACTGTGGCGTTACTGTAATTTTACTCAATGTTACTCCACTGCCACTCTACCGTTACTCTACTGTTCCTGAATTGTTACTGCACTCTTGTTTCACCGTTATTGTCGTGTGAATTCAACTATTACTGTGCTGTTACTGTACTGTCACTATACTGTTACTGAATTCTTACTGTACCGTTGCTCTAACATTACTCTACTTTTCCTACATTGTTACTGCATGCAGTCTTATAGTACTTGTCACTGTACTATAAGTTCAACTATTACCGCGCTGTTACTGTACTGTTACTGAATTCTGACTGCACTGCCGTTCCGATTATTACTCTACTGTTCCTGCATTGTTACTGCACTCTTTTTGTACCGTTAATATACTTTAAGTTCAACTCTTACTGTGCTGTTACTGTACTGTTACCATAATTGTACAGTAACTGTAATAGTAACGTTGCAGTACAGTAATAGAGCTGAATAACGTCAAGACTTTTCAAATTTAATGTAAATTCTGGCTACCGAAACTTACAGAAGAGCATGCATGCACCAATTTTCTGACAAAATATTCCATAAAAAAAATATTTTTTTTTTTTTTTAAACAAAATGCAACATTAATCATGACTAGTTTTTCAAAAATGTGCAGAGCTAGTCTTTTGACGTTCGTTCGGCCAAGATCGATCGATCAGTGACTCTTTAGTCTCGTTTATTTACAAAACGAGGCTGTTTCGTCGTCGATTTTCATCCTCCGGCGACAAAACCGTTACGAAACTTTCGCCCTCGCTGTCGCTATTACCCTGAACGCTAGATCTCACCTGTCTCTCGTTTCTTGCGCCAAACGGTTGCTTGAAGAACCGGCTTCTCATGCCGAAATCGACCCCCGAATCGACGCTCTTTGAAAAATTCGAGACGTCCGATAAACGGCGAAAGTTGCCGAAGAATACGCTATCCGTACCGACGCTCTCGGCGCCACTCTCGCTTGCACCGTCGCACATCGACTCGGTCTCGTCGGTCTCCGAAACGCTACCCCCGGCATCGTGACGCAACAACTGCTTGCGCGACTCGTTGCTGTCGGTGCTGCTCAGATAACCGCTGTCCTCGATCTTTCCCAACGTCAACGACGATTTGCCCGATGCTTTCTCATCGTTCCCATTTTCACCCCGTTCGTGCTTCTTTCTCGTCAAGATGGCGTCGATTTTTTTACGAATTTCCGGCGTACCGACCGTCTCATCGCGTCGTACCGAACGATCGATCGCGAGATGGCGCTCGTCGCCCTTCTCCGATGATGCAGATTTCCACGGTTTTGCGGATTTCGTGGGTCTCGTCGCTGGACTCGCGTCACGTGATTGACGGCGCATCGGGAATTTCGATGGCGTTTCGATGTTGTCGTCGTCGGATTGCTCGTTTTTTGGTTTCCCTACGGTTGGCTTTATCGGAAATTCCTTGAAGACAGGAGTGCCGTCGCTTGCCGTAGGGTCATCCGCTTCGGACTTGCTCCTGTCAAACTCGTTTTTTGAAAGAATCGAGACGTTCGAGTCATCGTCGTGTTTATGGGGCTCGGTGCACTCGACGACCCTGCGCGGTGGCTTTGGCTTTTGATATATCTCCTCGGCCGGTGGCAATGGCACAACGTCAGGCTGATTCTGCGATGGCTTACGTTGTCTCTTTGCCTGCCTCGTGTCCGGAGTCAAATATCTGTGAAGCCGAACGGAAATCGTTCCTTTTTCAGCCTTCAGGGGACATTTCAAGGGAGAAAAAAAAAGATCGACATAACCTTCGAAAAAAAGCGCCCTCTTATTTCTCGAGGATAGCTGAATTTGAGGTTACGTTGCATCGGGGGAGAGATATCCAAATGCTTTTGTTAAAAATCTCGTAGAGGTCATGTCTGTTCGATTGGTTCATTACGAGTCCCAAAGATTTTTCGCCAAATCGAATGTTTTTTATTTTTTTTAATTTCGTGATTTTTAGTTTGAAATGGAAATCAGAGTCCTCGAAGTCTTTTATATATTTTACAGTTTCAATGTGCACACTTTTCGGTAAAATTGACATTCAAGATGGTGGAGTCAGTGTGACTGTAAGAACGAAAAATCGTCTGATTCCGATTTAAATTGCTAGGTATCCGAAGATTTTCGACATGATCGAGTTCTGCCCATTACCGATTTAAATGACAACTCGTATATGGGAGGTTAATTTTTGTCAAAACTCAAAAATTCAAAATCGCAGTCATTATGCCTGACAAGGAAACCAATAATGGTTCGATTTTAATGAAAATTAGTACCCGCAAGTTTTTTAGTTAGCTTTTTACGAATTTAATGTTAAAATCTTCGAAATTCAAAATGACGAAGTCAACGTGCCTGGCAAGGTAACCAATAAAGATCCGATTTTAATGAAAATTGGGATGCGCAAGTTTCCGCTACGGTTATTTTCGAATCTCAAGTCAAAGCTCGAAAATTAAAAATGGCGGAATCAATATAGCTGACCAAAAATCAAAAAAACGTCAGAATTTGATGAAAATTGGTATACAAACGTTTTCGTAATAGCTATTCCATAATTTAAGGTTAAAACTTAAAAATTCAAGATGGCCAATTCAAATGTCTGACAGTAAAACCGAAAAATCGTTCGATTTTTATAAAAATTGGTACCCGCAAGTTTTTTTTACTTAGCTTTTCCCTAATTTTATGTTAAAACTTGTAAATTTTATACAGCGAAGTTAAAACCGTTATCCCGACATTTTCGAAGCAGTAATTTTCCAATTCAACCTCGAAGCTTTAAAATCCAAGATAACGAATTCAATATGTCTGACGAAAAAGAAAAAAAACCCCCAAAAATCCGCCAATCTCGATGAAATCTCCCAACCGAAAGTATTAAGGTAGGTCATTTTCGAATTTAACGTAAAAATCGCGAAAAATTAGAAATGGCAGCACGATCCAATTTCGATGCAGAAAAGTTGCACAAAACTTGTCCAAATGTCAGCGAACAAAAAAAAATTACCAATCACCAATTTCGATTGAAAAAAAAAAAATTCAAACGAAAAATACTCACTTGTTCTTCCTCCACGAGGACGCATTGTCAGAATCCCCGTTCAACGATCTCGTGCTGTTGCACAACACGAGGCTCGAATCCTTCAGCTGACCACGACGCAGTCTCGCCTCGTAAATTTCACGAAGACTTCCATAACCGCGTTTCAGCGAGCCCGCGCAACTTTTCCCGGGTCCATCGTCGCGAAAGCTGCCCTTGCTTCGCAGCATAATGTGACCGGGTCTCTCCAACGAGTCGACATAAATCTCGCTCGTTGTTTCACGCTCGTAGCTGACATCGCCGTTTATCCTGAGTCTCATTGGCTTACGATCGAGCGTATCGGGCTCGTATTCCGAATCATCGTGTTTAACATAATTTTCCGGTGAATCCTGCACCGTTATCGTCAAATGTCCAGGATTCTCGGGCTCGTATCTTATCTCCGGCTGTGAATCGTCACTACCGGCTGGACTCGCGTAACCATCGTTCACGTAAACCTCACTCACCAGCGAATAATCCTCGGGTCTCGTTGACAATAATTCCGGCAAATTGTTGTAATAATTTTTTCGCAATAATCCCTCATCGAGCCTCGCATCCTCATCATTCATACCTGCCACATCTCTGATCTCATTGAGCCGATTGACTTCATCGTAGGTCCCCGATGATCCTCGCTCGTTGCTCACCGCATCGCCACGATTTAACTTTTCACGCGACCCGGTGCGCGACGTTCTCTCGAGACTATCGATCTCGTAATCCGTTTTATTATTATTATTATTGATCGATCGCGGATGATGCTCGAGTGCCTTGACATCGACCATTTCCTTTATCACCGCGTCCATTATGCGTTTCGCCGGAATTTTCGACGATGGCAATTGTTTGATCATATCGGGTAATTTTTCAACTGGCGCTATCACGGTCTTGCGATTATTTTTTGATTTTTTACTATCAGTACCGTTTGCAGCTACGCTGCCGGTCTCCGGTGTCATTTTTATCGATGATTTCGGATTAGATTCAATGTCGATACGTTTCGATTGATCATCGTTGGTCGTAATTTCCTCCATCTGTTTTATGAATGAATTTTCAATGGCTTTGCGAACTTTGGCGTTTATCGTATTTTCCCGATCGCCACAGGTAGGATCGTTTTCGTTATCGATGAGAGACGCGAATGAGGAGGATTTCTTTTGGCGATTATAACGATCGTAGTTGGATTCCTCGAACATGGATTTCGTTGAACGTTTTGAGACGCTGTGTCTGCGATAATGGGAGAATATTGAGGATTTGAAAGTGCTGTGAGAGCGATGAAGAGTCGCACGGTGTTTCAATAATGACTAACTATAGTCGACTGACAGAACTGGTTAGGCACTGAATTATGAGGTGACTAACTATCAAGTCAGTTACCGACTGACTATCTGTGCTCGTTAATCAGAGGCTAGCCAGCGAATTGGCTAACCAACTGACTAATTAGTCAACTATCCAACTAACTAACTAACTGATTGGCCAACTAACTGAACTAGTTAAGCATGAAATTATGAAGTGACTAACTATGCGTGCTAGTTAGCTAGAGGCTAGCTAATGAATTAGTTAAATAACTAACTAATTAGTCAACGATCCAACTAACTAACTAACTGATTGGCCAACTAACTGAACTAGTTAAGCATGAAATTATGAAGTGACTAACTATGCGTGCTAGTTAGTTAGAGGCTAGCTAATAAATTAGTTAAATAACTAACTAATTAGTCAACGATTCAACCAACTAACTAACTGATTGGCCAACTAACTGAACTAGTTAAGCATGAAATTATGAAGTGACTAACTATGTGTGCAAGTTAGCTAGAGGCTAGCTAATGAATTAGTTAAATAACTAACTAATTAGTCAACGATCCAACTAACTAACTAACTGATTGGCCAACTAACTGGACTAGTTAAGCATGAAATTATAAAGTGACTAACTATGCGTGCTAGTTAGTTGGAGGCTAGCTAATGAATTAGTTAAATAACTAACTAATTAGTCAACGATCCAACTAACTAACTAACTGATTGGCCAACTAACTGAACTAGTTAAGCATGAAATTATGAAGTGACTAACTATGCGTGCTAGTTAGTTAGAGGCTAGCTAATGAATTAGTTAAATAACTAACTAATCAGCCAAATAAGTAACTAATTGACTGAATTATAGTTACTTATTTACTGAATTAGTTACTTATTATAAGAGGCTAGCTAATGAATTAGGTAAATAACTAACTAATCAGCCAAATAAGTAACTAATTGACTGAATTACTAACTAATTAGCTAATCAGCTAACGAATTAGCTAACAAGGAAACATTCCCCGGTGTTCACCTCCGATTTTGATGAGCTTTGGATATGTTGCAGTCCTCGATAAAATAAGAGACACGTATTTTTTTTTTTTCTATTATGTGCTCCGAAGCCGATTCAAGGGGTGAAATTAGCCCCCAAAGTTAGGGGTTGCAGCTGGTTATTTCGCTGTTTCACATAGAAGCAGTGCTCCCGATCGACATGAAACCAATTGCAAAATGTTTCTTGCGTTAAGGATGTATGAGCACTAGCTTCACGATCATATAAAAATCTGAATTTTTTATATGGTGTAGCAGAAGTGTATATAATAAAACCAGCAAAATTTCAAAGTGGGTCAACGACTCTTTACGCGAGTAATTAATTCGTGAAATCAAGATATTTATCCCACGCCATATACGAATTCTGGGCTGACGCAACTTTGAAACAGAAATTCGTATCTTTCACGATCAGATACGATCAATATTAAAACTGTTAAATGTTCAGAAAACTATCACGATTACATACGTTCCATAAAAATTGGGGGTTAACGAACCTTTTGACATACAATTATCGATTTTAAGGAAATTTTTCGCGTGTGTCGCATTATGAGCGGTCCAACTCTCTCTTGTTTCATGCGTGCCCCTCGCTCACCGCGCTCACCCGCGCCCACGTTTCCGCTCATTTCCCCCCACCTTGTGCTCATACATCCTTAAACAATGAAGATTACATGTCCGACTTTTCATGCACCCCTGTTGCAAAGGGGTGAAGAAGCGCCCCTTATAACGTTTATTTTTATACATTTTTCGATATAAAAAATTGGATTATTGACCGATTTTAATTAAACGAAAACAAAATTGAAGAGCACAAAAAAAATAAAGTTTACGTGCTTATTGTTTTTTTTTTCCGAATAACCAAAATAAAGGGGTAAACTACCCCTCAGAAAGAAATTTTCTTTTGTGCACTTGAATATATTTATTCGATTGAAAAATGTGTCTGATGCTAAATAATTAAATGTACATGTCTCACTTTTCATGCACCCTTGTCGCGAGGGGGTGAACTGCCCCTTAAAACGTTCATTTTTATGCAACAAATTTGATTATTGGCCGATTTTAATGAAACAAATACCAAATCAAAGAGCATAAAAAAATAAAGTTTACGCGTTATTACTTTTTTTTTTCGATTAAACAAAATAAAGGGGTAAACTACCCCTCGGATGTCCCTCTCTGATTTTGATGAGTTTTGTAGTCCTTGATAAAAATAAGAAAAACACGCAATTTTTTGTGTGTGCTCTTGAGCCGATTTAAGGGGCAAAATCAGCCCCCAAAGTTAGGGGCTGCTTATCTCATTAGCGAGCTAACTATGTGATTTGACTACCTGGCTAACCACAAAATGGATAACCGTCTAGTTTGCCAGTTTTCTCGCCACTCATTTAGCTAGTCGAGTTGGATGCTAGCTAATCATTTAGCTGAAAATCTATCCAACTATTCAGCTGATCAACTAATTAACCAACTAACTAATCAGCCAGCCATTAATTAACTGATTCGGGTAGTTGCGTTCGAGCTGACTATCTAACTAGTCTGCTAGCCATTGAATAACAAGCTTTCTCACTAGCTAAGCAAATTACCAAACTGGCTAACTAGCCGGTTAGCCTGTCATTAAAGACCTTGGCTCCTTAATTAGAGGGTAGCCAGTCAGTTATTTAATTAGTCATTAATTGGTCAGGCAGTGAACAAACTGACTAATTACTCAGTAAATTAGCGACTAGCTAACTAGTAACACATATTTCCATGAAATTTTGGGTCAAAAATAATTACAAGATAACATCATTGATGAGTCATTTCTCACCTGTCGTCCTCATCGAGAATCTCGCTTCTCGCGATATTACGAAAAGTCCGAAGCATCGGTGGATTATCCTTCCAGTTTGCCAATGACCTGGTGCTCGTTGTATTGGCACTTTCGTTGCGGGAATAATCCATCCGAGCGATTTCCCGGAGATACTCGAAGCTGCGAGAAATTTTTTTCGCATTTTCCGTAAAATTGTGCCGTCCCGAGCCGTCGTTGCCGTGCCAGCGACGACGCTCATCGGGCGGTGGCTTTACATCCTCGAGCCAGGCTCGAACGCGACTATCGCCGATCAACGATCTGCCAACGTTGTCCGGTAGATCGGACGGGCCTTTCGGCGTTGTTTCCGCGCAACAGCCCGGACATCCGTCGCATCTTTGTGACTTGCGTGAACGAATTACCGAGCCCTGAATCGAGCCCGATCGTCGCTTGTTCGTCATCGAACTGCAACGTTCCGAGATGGTTTCCTCCTCGGGTATACCTTTTGGAAAAAATTATTATGCAATTTTTTCCATCGCTTTCCTTGACCATCCGTACGAATCGTGAAATAATATCCAGAATTATTTATGACGAAGAGTTAAGAATATAATTAAAAAAAAAAGACAACGAAATAAGGTAATCATATTAATAGATAATCAGATAAAAATATAACAGGATTATGAATTTAAGATGAGATAATAAAACGACGATATAACGAGATAATAAGATTACGAGATTATAAGATAACAAGATAATGAGATAACAAGATAATAGGATAAATAGTTACGAAATTTTGAGGCTATAACGTATAATAAGATAACAAGATAACGTGGTCAAGATGATTGGATGAAGAAGCCAAAAAGATGACATGAGATAAAATGACGAGATAACGTTATATCGCGCTAACAAGATCATGAGATCGAGAGATATCAATCCGATGAGATAAGAATATAACAAGATGATACAACTAAAAGATGACAAGATAATGAGATAAAAAGATGAAAAAACAGAAAAATCACGAGGTATAGAGGACAATGAGATAACGAGATAAAAAGACGAAAAATAACGAGTTATCTATGCAACGAGATGACGAGATAATAAGGTCACGAGATTATGAGATAACAAGATAATAAGGTAACAAGATAATGGGATAAATAGTTACGAAATTTCGAGGCTATAACGTATAATAAGATAACAAGATAACGTGGTCAAGATGATTGGATGAAGAAGCCAAAAAGATGACATGAGATAAAATGACGAGATAACGTTATATCGCGCTAACAAGATCATGAGATCGAGAGATATCAATCCGATGAGATAAGAATATAACAAGATGATACAACTAAAAGATGACAAGATAATGAGATAAAAAGATGAAAAAACGGAAAAATCACGAGGTATAGAGGACAATGAGATAACGAGATAAAAAGACGAAAAATAACGAGTTATCTATGCAACGAGATGACGAGATAATAAGGTCACGAGATTATGAGATAACAAGATAATAAGGTAACAAGATAATGGGATAAATAGTTACGAAATTTCGAGGCCATAACGTATAATAAAATAACAAGATAACGTGGTCAAGATAATTGGATGAAGAAGCCAAAAAGGTGACAAGATAATATGAGATAAAATAACGAGATAACGTTATATCGCGCTAACAAGATCATGAGATCGAGATATATCAATCCGATGAGATAAATATATAACGAGATGACGATACAATGAGATATAACAAGATGATAAAACTAAAAGATGACAAGATAATGAGATAAAGAGATGAAAAAACGGAAAAATCACGAGGTATCGAGGAAAACGAGATAATGAGATAAAAAGATAATGAGATAACAAGATAATGGGTTAAATAGTTACGAAATTTCGAGGCTATAATGTATAATAAGATAAAAAGATAACGTGGTCCAGATGATTGGATGAAGAAACCAAAAATATGACAAGATGATGAGATAAAATAACGAGATAACGTTATATCGCGCTAACAAGATCATGAGATCGAGATATATCAATCCGATGAGATAACAATATAACGACATGACGATACAATGAGATATAACAAGATGATAAAACTAAAAGATGACGAGATAATGAGATAAAAAGATGAAAAAACGGAAAAATCACGAGGTATCGAGGACAATGAGATAACGAGATAAAAAGACGAAAAATAACGAGTCATCGAGATTACGAAATAATCAGATAAGACGTGAAAAGATTGAAAGACGAGGTAAGCAAAGTAAGAAAATATCGTGAAGCGATTTTTACGGCGATTCACGAACAATCGTTATACCCCTGCGTACCTGTGAGCGTGGGAACGAATCTCTTTGCGGACATTTTGTGCTTCGCAATCGAGATAACTTCGCGAATCTTCATGAGAAATTCTATGGCAGCCGGAGGTGGAGCCTGAAATTATGAAAAAAAAATTATGAAGAAATTCGTCCTCGTGATTAACAAAGATTAAATAAATTAATTAATTAATGAAAAACTCACCAACAATAAACGTCTCTCGAAGTATGCCGGATTGAAGTAAAGCTTTCGCCTCTGTGTACCGGGTAAAACGGGAGTCTCGTGCTGATACGAGTTCTCGATCGTCTCGACGATACGTACATCCTCGTCGGGTATGCGCTCCCCCAATATCGTTCCATTCCCAAAATGACCCTCCGTATGCTCCACGTACATGCACCGGGGATGAATTATCGCCGATGTCACCTGCTGCGAGCAGTACGAAGTCTGAAATTTTTTAAAATAATTTTTTGATCATTTAATGATTTTTTATTTTTCATTTTTACTAGGTAAGCTGAAAAAAAAAAAATTATCATTAATAATAAATGAAATTAAAAAAAAAAATAAATGTCGAAAAAAAAAATTAATGAATAAACAAAGGTACAAACATTTTCGAAGCCCTGTTCTCCGTCACTCTGGGCAAGCTCATCGCCAAGCTCATCGTCGCTCGTTGCGCTGTTGGTGTCACTCTCAAAGTGCCTCGACGCAGCGAGCAATGGATTGTTCTTCACCAATCCAGCGCCCTCTCTGCCACTCGTTATCGCGACTTCCGGCTCTTCGGCGGACTTTTTACGGGCTTTACGACTGTGCAAGTACAGGGAGACACTGGCGACGTAAATAAGAGCAAGCAAAATCGAAGACACACCGATCGCCGTGTACTCGATTATGGAAAGACCCTCGGATCTCTTTACATTCGAGGCGAACGTCACCTCGCGAATATCTTCGATGAAAGATAGAATGAAAGAGAAAAAAATTAATTAATTAAAAAAATTTCTTGGGCAAATTAATTAATTAGTTGATTCTTTTTTTTTTTTCATTTGACAATTAATTATTGTTTATCATGTATTTTGGTTGAAATACTTACTGCTTTTCGAGGGTGATCCAGCCACCCTGAAGGCAACGCAGGGTATAAATACTCCGGGATTGTTGGAATTTGGTGAGGCATCCCTGCAAACGAGCTTAGCCACGACGACTTTTCCCTCCGCTGCATCTCTCAGACCGTCCTCACCGATCCACTAGGAAAAAAGGATAAAAAAAACTAAATCAACAACGAACGAATAATTAATTGGAATTATTTTTAAGCTCATCGCTGCAAATATTGTTATTCGCAGTCCCATCTCGTAAAGTTGAATTTGCACCGAAGAACCAAAAATAATAGCTTGCGCTGAGTCTCATTCTCTTCGCAAGACAATTTTATCTACTCCGAGTGCAGAATTTTCTATCCGGAGTTCCTGCGCAGAGCATATACTCGCTTGCGCAGTAAATTTTCGACCGCGCAGTAATATTTTACTAAATTCAATCCATGACCTCTGCGCAAGCATTTTAAATGGATAGTGCTCGGGTTGACAAAAAAAATCTCATGATAAATAGTTTATAGAATAAAAAAATAACAAAATGAAATAAAAAAAAAATTATATTTATCCCATTATATTATAATTCTATAAAAAAATACTATCTACCAATATTTTGAGATAATTGGGCATCGATAAATTTTTTTTCTTAAATATTTAAGAACTCATTGAATTGTTGTTCGAGGCATATATCGTACCTGCAGAAATGTCCTTCCTTCGTCACGAAATAAACGAAATGGCGGTTCGGCATTTGATAAATTTCTTAGCTCGAGCCAACCGGATTTTCCGAGTTGTTGAGATCCCGCGATACCGCATACCGGTGTTGTGACGCCTTTGAGATATTACACAAATGTTCAATTTTTGAAAAATTTAATGATGATAACTCGTGCCTCATATCAATAATATAATTTTGAGAGAAATAGGCTTTGAGAATGCGAAACTTGGTCCAGTGTCGCGACGATCGGCCATTTTGTGTACCTCTCAAACAAATACAAAATGGCCGCTTGTAGATTAAGTTTACGATCGAGGAATTCGCTGAGACTCGACTCGAGAAAAAAAAAAATTGTCAGTCAAATTCAACAGAATTCCCAAATCGTAAACAAAAAAGTTGACACTCATCGACAGACATAAAGCCCTTTTAAATATCAAAAGGCATAAAGTTCTTTTAAATATCAAAGGCATAAAGTTCTTTTAAATATCGTGACTTAACCTTAAAATTGTAATCGTCATGCGGCCATGACACTTTGACGACCAGAGCCATCTATCGGAATTCTTTATTACTAAAGGTCATTCACATCGATGGGAACTTACCCTCAAAGCGAATTTCCGCTTGGGGATAGATGATCTGTCCTCGTTGAGGCAAAAATACGTAGGGAACCTTCTCGATTAGACCGGAATTGCTCACGAAACCAGTTACGCTGCATTCTGCGAATAATATATTAAAAAAAAAAAAATTAATTACAATGGAACATTGCTTGATATTCGTTTTTACGAAATTTAACGTGATATTTTCGCATCCAGTGATAATCGAAGTCTTCGTAAAAAAAGTACGCGTTGTTTGTTATCCAAAATCTTAAAAATTTCACCTTCCTTTCAACCTAAATTTCACCCTCCCTTGAGGCCAAATTTTACCCTAAATTTCAACCTTCACAAGACCCCCTTAAACCTAAATTTTAGACTTCAATCAGCCTTAACTTCACCCTTGTCTCAATCATAACTTTAACCTAGTTTCAGCCTAATTTTACCCTCCATTGAACTTCAATTTTTTTTTAATTAAGAAAGATGAACTAATCGCGATTCAATGAGGAAGTTTTTTTTTTATTGCGGTGATAAAAATTCTCTTTGGATCGGTTGTATAACATCGCTCAAGCGATTAAACACGAGTCACGTTGATCCGATCGGCAACTCGAGCTCATCGATCCTCGATCTGGGCGTTATGCCGGTAAGTTTAAACGATCGAGTGGGGGGGGGGGGGGGGGGGGGGGAGCGTGGGCAAGTCGCGTGTAACCCGTTCTCTCTTGAAGACTTCTGGGCAAAAATTTAAAAGTTCGTACACACCGAGAGTTCCCCCACTCGGCAAGTATACAGCAAACAAAAAAAAAAAGCAAAAAAAAATTTAAAAATTTCTCACAAATCGAGTCTTCAGGTTTTCTTATACTTCGGTAAATAGTATTTTTTTTTTCATTCACACACATTTCACCAATTCAATGATGAATTCCTTATGAAATATCGTCAATTGGTCAAACAATTTTTATTTTTATTGTTATTTTTGAAAAAATGTCAAAATTTTTTTTCAATTAATTTGTACTCGTCGATCTTTGGCGAAATTGAGTTCGTTCGAGTATCAAAGACGACCTGTCCATCGAGATGTCTCTCATTGGGCCACTTCTGACATAATTGCATACGACGTGATCGTTTATTGGTCCTCTCTCCCTCTTAAATTTCACGAGATAACTTTTTTTTTATTTTTTTATTTTTAAATTAAAAATAAGCTCCACCTTCGATCGTAATATGGGTATCGGTGAGAGAGTTACTCTTTATCAAAGTAGAACATGCACATGTGCCGTTCAAGGCGGTCTCATTTGGGGCCTTAATCGTCATGAAAGATTTCACGTCACTCTCCCCGAGAGCCAAGCACGTTTTTTCATCCTGCTCTCTCGCTTTGCTTTCATCAACACATCTCGTTATTCGATATTTTTTTTTTGTTTTTTTTTTTTTTTTTTGCAAAGTCAAAGCTATCGCTCCAACACGCTTAATTGGATGTCTCGTGAGATACGAGTGTATAATTTGAGGTGACTTTTATCAGGACCTCCGGCGATTATGTCCATATAATATACGTTTATGTTCCACGATCTTGTCGGATTGTAAAATAGTCCGTACAACTGGCATAAATTAAAAATATATATATGATGTATTGCGTAAAACAAAAATAATTTAAAAAAATATGTTTTATCGCAAAAAAAAATTGAAAGTATTGGTTTTTCGGCGTCGTAACATTGAATTTTGAGTTTTCGGAAAAAAAAAATCCGATATTCTTAATCAGCAGAAAATTTGCGAACCTTTTGGTTGGGAAACATATTGCAAGATGAGAAAAACAGAAAATTCGGTTGTCACCTCTTTTTTTTCTCGAAAACCTACAAACCTTACAATTTCAAGTCACCATAACTTTGCTCCTATTTGATCGATCTGGACTTAATTGCAGAGTTTTGAAAACGTCGGGAGTAGACTTAGAGAATGATTTTGTGGTTAATCTCACTACGTTAATTTTTACGTCAATGAGAGGGAGATAAAGAGAGAGAGAGAGAGAAAGAGATTTGAAAGCAAAATGTCAAAAATTGATCCATCCTGGACTAATATACATACATACACTTCGACAATTTTCTGGTATTCTTTTAACCCTAGCAATCATCGTTACGATCCTTCGTGCTCCCCTGTGTATAATTATCCCCTGTGAGTATAATTATTCGCCAGGAGCATGCATTTATACACACACACAAAAATGCAGAAATAAAAGGGATAAAAGACAATTGCAGTATGCCATTCTGTCCAGATCGTAGTAAAGTTCAATTGGCACGCGTGCTATACGTATAAGTGTGTTCCTTGCAGGGTCTTAGACGCTCTCGGGCAAATAACCAGCCAGGCCAGATTAAATCCAGTGGAATGACGATGAAACAACTGCACGACTAGGACGTCGTACAGTCTCGCGTAAGAAAATTGTTTTTATTATTCGTTCGGTAAAAATTATATTTTAAAATTAAAATGATCATTCAAAAGCCATGAAAATCAAGTTCAAAACCTTCTTTGATTACTTTTGTCCTTCAATTAAAAAAATTTTAACATTTAATCAAGTAAATATGCGAATAAGCGAATGATTATATGAGTAAGTAAGTATATGAGTAAATCGGTAAATGAATAAATAAGTAAATCGGTAAATGGGCAAGTAAACAAGTAAATAAAGAAGTAAAGAAGTAAGTAAGTTAACAAATAAATAAACAAATTAGTAAATGAGTAAATAAGTAAATGGACAAGTAAACAAGCGATTAATTAAATAAGTCCATAAGTAAATAACTAAGTGAGTACCCAGATAGACATGGTGCTCGAAAAGGACGTGCACCATGCCGATCAGGGTAAGCAAGTGAATAAGTAAATGAGTGAATATGTAAATAAGCAAATTAGTAATTAAGTAAACAAGTAAATGAGTAAATATGTAGAGAGGTAAACGATTAAGCGAGTAAACAAATGAATAAATGAAAAAGTAAGCAAGTCAGCAAGTAAATGAGTTATTAAGTAAACACGTGAATTAGTACATAGCTGAATATGCAGATGAGTCAATAAGCAGAGAAGTAAAAAGGTAAATGAGAAAATGAATAAATAAGTAAAAATTGTGAGCAAGTAAATGAGTAAATAAGTAGATAAGTGAATTAGTACATAACTGAATATACAAATAAGGAAACAAGCACATGAGTAAATGAGTAAGTAAATGAGTAAGTAAATGAGTAAGTGGATGACTAAATGAGTAAATAAACAAATAAATAAAAATATAAAAGCTGATACAAAATAATAAAATAACAATAATTTTATTTCTTGAAAGTGTGAAAATCTTTTATTATACGAATATCTGTAATCTCGTTGGAAATGTTTGTAAAACTGTTACAAGCGTTTCACGACCGAGATCCGTTCGATGAATAATGCTCCTCCCCGAAGTTGACGGTTATATTCGACGTCGTATAATATAAAGATCGTTTATCATCGAAGATTTGCTGGTATTACATGTGTCCCGACCCCGCGTATATATTTGCGCTATCGCGTGATTATCCACTAGAGAGAGGAAGAAGAGTATATCCATGTGAAGTAAGATACTTGCGCGCACGAGCGGGAGTCCTGGCATTGAAAAATGCTCGCACATTCTCCAGAATCCGGGAATGACGATAGTATGGGAAAACGGTTTGTGGACAACGAACGCGGATATAGTGATTAACGCGTCTCGACCTTTCTACCGTTGGTATAAGAGACACAGGGGGGGAGCAAGCGAGTGAGGTTAGGAAAGGACGAATGTTGTGGTAAAGCGAAGAAATATTCACGAGGAATAGATCGAGATATAAATCGATAGATCAGCCGTGTGCGCCCCTTCGCGGGGTCACGAGTGTCATTGGAAATTTTTGTCTCAAAAATCCAAGCGGTGTACGAGCACGGGGATATAAAGAGATTGGAATGAAATATAACTGATTATATAGCGATTGAATGAAAAGATCGAGGAAGATAGATCGTTATATATAATATACACCCGGAAAAAATAGTTTACATCTACGTAGTTTTATTTTTTTTTTAGATCTACGTAGATCTTAATTTTGAAAAATCCTAGATTCATCTAGATCTGAATTAAATCAAACTAGATCATCTTTTGATCTACTTTGATGCAAGTAAATCTACTCAGACTTAAGTATAGATAAACGGAGATCTAGGTAGATCTACGATTCTTTTCCAAAATATAATATAACTTGATGGATCTAAAAGTTGGATCTACCTAATTATCAATTAGATCTACTCGGATCTAGACAAATCTACGCAGATTTGAGTAGATAAGCGAAGATCTAATAAGGAAATTTGTCGAACATAATATAAGGTCGACTGGAATTTACGTAAATCTATCGTTATATAACGGTAAATTCGTAAAACGCTTGGAAAAATGTTGTGACTTCAACAACAAAGGCAAGAGAAGAAAAGAAAAATAACATAACAACAATAACAATAACAGCCCTAAAAACAACGATAAAAACAGCAGCAACAGAAACGTTAACCTCAAGAGCAACAGCAGCCTCAACAACAATAACTAAAATAACAATAACAATAACAAAAGAATAACCGTAGCGCCACCAACAAGAACAATAACAACACCGATGATAACAGCAACAGCAGCAACAGACGGTAACAAGAACAACCACAACGACAACAAGAACGACGGTGATAACAATAATAACAATTGCATCAGCAACAAGCATAACCAAATTGACAGAGCAAAGATGCGCGAACGATTCACAGGCCGCGAAGTGCAATCTAAAAGTTGACCCTCGACAGCCGTGAACTCCGAGGGCAATGTGCGCGTGCTATATCCGTTGCGCTTTTCACATTCGTGCATTTTGCCACACGCGCTGTAACTGCGCGGTACATATTCGGTCGTGTCTTTATATGGCGGCATGTAAGCTTTTTGCATGCCGAAGATCAGCGAGAATTTCACCAATGAACAATCACGATCGTGTACAACTATGCTGGCTCAAGTCCGAATAAGCTACAGTCAATGTCGGAGGAACGATGCGGAAGACTATGGTTCAAAGAGAAATAACATACTGGGAAAGATGCGGTGGGCTAATTAAATTGGAGATGTGTGAATGGGAACAGCTGATAGCGGCTTTGTCGACAGGATTTTTTTTTTTTTTTTTTTTTTTTTTTTTTTTTTTTTTTTTAATAAGACAGAAGCCACAAGAGATAGGAAAGTTGTAAAGGTCGCAGCTTCTCTCCAGTAGTGCGAAATTGTCCGGCGAGGAGAGAAAAAGGAAAGGAATGACTTCGAGACGAGTTGTGGCAGCTGAAGGACGCGTCTAAGGACAATCATAAAGATTTTCCTAGTCTAGCTTTATGATTGGCCTATACTAGCTTTATGATTGTCCTAGGACAATCATAAAGATTGTCCTAGCCACGAATGATAACGAACCACTTGGAGTTTGACAGATGCAGATGCAGATGGAGTATGATGGACCCCCTGGGGTATGCAGAACCCACTGGGCCATTGCAGACTCCGTGGAGAATGGTAGACCTCCTGCGATAGGACGGACCTCATTCATTCACTGCGTGCCAACAACCAATACCGCTTAATAAAATATGCTGTCCCCTGTTGCTTTGATGACCTGTCATCACAAGGTCCACTTCAGGATTAATGTCCCGCGAACTCTTTCATTTTGGCCTTCCCTGTATCAGTTGATAACGACTAACGCTCGCTGCCGTTATCACAATAACCATGCAAGGGATCCCCCAAGTACCTTAATTCAAGGACTAGTGCTTCTAACAGTTGATGATGACACACAACAGCTGTTTTAAGGAGCATCGCAGAGCAACGATCCAATATTACCTAGAACAGTAGCGGGCTTCCTTGATGCAGCCTCTTCGTGATCCCCATCGATACAATTAAAGATGCAAAGAAGACTAGGGAAGCGGTTAATGAGTGGTGAGCCACGCGAGGCCGATCAACGGAGCGATATATAACCGGGCAATGTGCATCGATAAATGCAACATTCCTGTGGCATTATTATTCCTTAAGACATGCCCATGAACCGGTAACGCAAGATCGTGCAATAAGGAATCAATCTTGGATTGGCCGGATGTTAATCATATACGAATTGGCCTGGAATTGAGAAGTGAAAGAGGCCGTAAAGACTGGCATTTCATAATGGAAGGTAGATCAGACTAGGGCTGGTTCATTCATCGCCCGGGCTCGTTCTTACGTTACTCATCGAACCTTTCTTCGATGT
Organism: Rhorus exstirpatorius; assembly: GCA_963564615.1. Taxonomy (NCBI): domain Eukaryota; kingdom Metazoa; phylum Arthropoda; class Insecta; order Hymenoptera; family Ichneumonidae; genus Rhorus; species Rhorus exstirpatorius. Next base: position 11,819,259 of record OY751322.1, on the reverse strand, counting down.
GTCCGGATCTTATGTATCGCTTCCGGTTCCACGCCTATCCCAACTCAATCCAGATCTTCTATCCTTTCCCGAAACGATTCAGGAATCATTGGACGGATTTTCCATCGACATGAACCTGGCTGCAAGTACTTTATTCACATGCACCAGGATCAAGGACTTGGAATGTTCGGGATGGGCAACAATGACAACCGATCAAGTAGTACTGGATTATAAGGAGGACTTATCGGATGTTTTGGGCTGTATCACGAATTGTTCACCTAAATCCATCATCAGGCAAGATCGTGCAATAAGGAATCAATCTTGGATTGGTCGGATGTTAATCGTATACGAATTGGCCTGGAATTGAGAAGTGAAAGAGGCCGTAAAGACTGGCATTTCATAATGGAAGGTAGATCAGACTAGGGCTGGTTCATTCATCGCCCGGGCTCGTTCTTACGTTACTCATCGAACCTTTCTTCGATGTGTCCGGATCTTATGTATCGCTTCCGGTTCCACGCCTATCCCAACTCAATCCAGATCTTCTATCCTTTCCCGAAACGATTCAGGAATCATTGGACGGATTTTCCATCGACATGAACCTGGCTGCAAGGACTTTATTCACATGCACCAGGATCAAGGACTTGGAATGTTCGGGATGGGCAACAATGACAACCGATCAAGTAGTACTGGATTATAAGGAGGACTTATCGGATGTTTTGGGCTATATCACGAATTGTTCACCTAAATCCATCATCAGGCAAGATCGTGCAATAAGGAATCAATCTTGGATTGGTCGGATGTTAATCGTATACGAATTGGCCTGGAATTGAGAAGTGAAAGAGGCCGTAAAGACTGGCATTTCATAATGGAAGGTAGATCAGACTAGGGCTGGTTCATTCATCGCCCGGGCTCGTTCTTACGTTACTCATCGTACCTTTCTTCGATGTGTCCGGATCTTATGTATCGCTTCCGGTTGCACGCCTATCCCAACTCAATCCAGATCTTCTATCCTTTCCCGAAACGATTCAGGAATCATTGGACGGATTTTCCATCGACATGAACCTGGCTGCAAGGACTTTATTCACATGCACCAGGATCAAGGACTTGGAATGTTCGGAATGGGCAACAATGACAACCGATCAAGTAGTACTGGATTATAAGGAGGACTTATCGGATGTTTTGGGCTATATCACGAATTGTTCACCTAAATCCATCATCAGGCAAGATCGTGCAATAAGGAATCAATCTTGGATTGGCCGGATGTTAATCGTATACGAATTGGCCTGGAATTGAGAAGTGAAAGAGGCCGTAAAGACTGGCATTTCATAATGGAAGGTAGATCAGACTAGGGCTGGTTCATTCATCGCCCGGGCTCGTTCTTACGTTACTCATCGAACCTTTCTTCGATGTGTCCGGATCTTATGTATCGCTTCCGGTTCCACGCCTATCCCAACTCAATCCAGATCTTCTATCCTTTCCCGAAACGATTCAGGAATCATTGGACGGATTTTCCATCGACATGAACCTGGCTGCAAGTACTTTATTCACATGCACCAGGATCAAGGACTTGGAATGTTCGGGATGGGCAACAATGACAACCGATCAAGTAGTACTGGATTATAAGGAGGACTTATCGGATGTTTTGGGCTGTATCACGAATTGTTCACCTAAATCCATCATCAGGCAAGATCGTGCAATAAGGAATCAATCTTGGATTGGTCGGATGTTAATCGTATACGAATTGGCCTGGAATTGAGAAGTGAAAGAGGCCGTAAAGACTGGCATTTCATAATGGAAGGTAGATCAGACTAGGGCTGGTTCATTCATCGCCCGGGCTCGTTCTTACGTTACTCATCGAACCTTTCTTCGATGTGTCCGGATCTTATGTATCGCTTCCGGTTCCACGCCTATCCCAACTCAATCCAGATCTTCTATCCTTTCCCGAAACGATTCAGGAATCATTGGACGGATTTTCCATCGACATGAACCTGGCTGCAAGGACTTTATTCACATGCACCAGGATCAAGGACTTGGAATGTTCGGGATGGGCAACAATGACAACCGATCAAGTAGTACTGGATTATAAGGAGGACTTATCGGATGTTTTGGGCTATATCACGAATTGTTCACCTAAATCCATCATCAGGCAAGATCGTGCAATAAGGAATCAATCTTGGATTGGTCGGATGTTAATCGTATACGAATTGGCCTGGAATTGAGAAGTGAAAGAGGCCGTAAAGACTGGCATTTCATAATGGAAGGTAGATCAGACTAGGGCTGGTTCATTCATCGCCCGGGCTCGTTCTTACGTTACTCATCGTACCTTTCTTCGATGTGTCCGGATCTTATGTATCGCTTCCGGTTGCACGCCTATCCCAACTCAATCCAGATCTTCTATCCTTTCCCGAAACGATTCAGGAATCATTGGACGGATTTTCCATCGACATGAACCTGGCTGCAAGGACTTTATTCACATGCACCAGGATCAAGGACTTGGAATGTTCGGAATGGGCAACAATGACAACCGATCAAGTAGTACTGGATTATAAGGAGGACTTATCGGATGTTTTGGGCTATATCACGAATTGTTCACCTAAATCCATCATCAGGCAAGATCGTGCAATAAGGAATCAATCTTGGATTGGCCGGATGTTAATCGTATACGAATTGGCCTGGAATTGAGAAGTGAAAGAGGCCGTAAAGACTGGCATTTCATAATGGAAGGTAGATCAGACTAGGGCTGGTTCATTCATCGCCCGGGCTCGTTCTTACGTTACTCATCGAACCTTTCTTCGATGTGTCCGGATCTTATGTATCGCTTCCGGTTCCACGCCTATCCCAACTCAATCCAGATCTTCTATCCTTTCCCGAAACGATTCAGGAATCATTGGACGGATTTTCCATCGACATGAACCTGGCTGCAAGGACTTTATTCACATGCACCAGGATCAAGGACTTGGAATGTTCGGGATGGGCAACAATGACAACCGATCAAGTAGTACTGGATTATAAGGAGGACTTATCGGATGTTTTGGGCTATATCACGAATTGTTCACCTAAATCCATCATCAGGCAAGATCGTGCAATAAGGAATCAATCTTGGATTGGTCGGATGTTAATCGTATACGAATTGGCCTGGAATTGAGAAGTGAAAGAGGCCGTAAAGACTGGCATTTCATAATGGAAGGTAGATCAGACTAGGGCTGGTTCATTCATCGCCCGGGCTCGTTCTTACGTTACTCATCGAACCTTTCTTCGATGTGTCCGGATCTTATGTATCGCTTCCGGTTGCACGCCTATCCCAACTCAATCCAGATCTTCTATCCTTTCCCGAAACGATTCAGGAATCATTGGACGGATTTTCCATCGACATGAACCTGGCTGCAAGGACTTTATCCACACGCACCAGGATCAAGGACTTGGAATGTTCGGGATGGGCAACAATGACAACCGATCAAGTAGTACTGGATTATAAGAAAGACTTATCGGATGTTTTGGGCTATATCACGAATTGTTCACCTAAATCCATCATCAGCGAATCAAAGACAATTCAACGTCCACGGATCAATGGTTTTTCACGAATTCTCATGTTCCTTCGTGGTTGGATCCTTTAACTGGCCTTTACTTTTGATCGATATCCTTGATTCTTTCTTCAATAATCACCGGTTCAACCGACCCTCTTACAGGATTATTCGCGCTATTCGTCGAACAAGCGAGTAACTCGTTCGGGCTCTGCTGACTCGAGTGTAATCGAATTGTCAGCGTCCATTTGTAAATGACATCAAAGACAGGCGAGACGAATGATCTTCGCACGGCCTCTTCGGTGACTACGAGTTTTTCGATTTTTTTCTTTTCTTCTCCTTCTTCTTATGATCTAGCGGTAAGACACTAAATAACGCGCTGGCGTGATCCAAGCTGTGCGTGCTGCGTCCCGAATGATACAGTAGTTTCTAAGGCTACCTCTCGGTTCCAAGCCCACACGTGCATCCAGCAGTGTGTAGGCGACAGACTTTATTCCCTAGGTCAAGGTAGTGCACGCTTGATGTGAGCACGGTCTAGCATTAATCTGTTGGGTCTCTCTCTCTCTCTCTCTCTCTCTCTCTCTCTTTCTTTCTCTTTTGCTCTCTGAACTCGCACACGCGTGCCGCAGTCACGCAAATTCGTATTTTCCTGCTATGATAGAACACGCACGACGATTACCACTTTTTGTAGAAGAGAATATTCTTTAACTTTAATTCTCCGGATCTTTAACACTGAGATCTTCAATTTTCGAGAAAAACTCAATGAGATTTGTATTCAGCAGAAAATTTCAGGAAATGACGAAATTTCAATTAGCTCTCGTTTGACCGATTCGAGCTTGATCGTAGTGTTTTGAAACTGCAGCAAGTAGACTCAGAGCTTGGCTCATTCCGATATCTATTTCAATGCATAACTGTGAGGAACATTTTAGAATCTTCGATAAAAATTGAGCATAAATTCGCGTTGATCGTCCGTAAAAACTTTGAAGGTCTGTAAAAAATATGAAAGAAGAAATCGCAGGCTGATGAATCAAGCGGTATTTTCAGGCTTGAACGATTGTGAGAAAGATGCGCCCGGAATGAAGTTGCAAATATTCTTCGGGATGCAGATTTACGACGATTTCAGTGAATCAACTTATTTATGGAGGGAACTCAAACATGGCTTCTCATGGCTCATAGTCCGTGGAAGGTTTCTGTTGCAAACTTTTTTTTTTTTAATTCCCGAAGCCACCAGACATATTTTCTAAAACTGCATCTGCGTATAATATTTGCATGTTATACGTGTGTAATGTGAAACAGGTGAGGGAATTAGAGATTAATGATGAGCTAAAGTAGACATGGGGCACAGGTAAGGTTGCCCGGAGGGTCAGTCTGCGGCATACCATCCACGTCTTATAATTTATACAGCGAATATATATATATATATATCTCCATCTCTCAAGACTCTGCCCCAGCAGGAGTCCTTTCAATTTATGCTCACTCGGCACTTGCAAATGAATTATGTTTTTACCACCTTCGCAGCCACGTCAAATCGGTAACCAACATGGTATTTATGAATTAATTAATTTTATATCAAAAACAAAATTTCCAGACTTGACAAAAAATGTCTTACTCATCGTACAATAAAGTACGCAATTAGCTAATGCAATGATTAGCATCGACCAAGAAATAAATTTGGATTCGAGTTGGAATTGAATAATGACCGGAAGTGGGAGTAAATATTAAGTAATGAAATTATAAAATGACACTTGGAAAGTGAAAAATGGATTGATTAATATGGCAAGTTTGTACGGACTAACGAGGTGAGTCAGGCCAGTGGCACGTTAACTGGAGGTAAATGATAATTAACGCGGGAATGATTAAGATGATTGCTAATCGCTCGCATGGTCAGGAGAGAACGTGAATTATGGATGCACATATTATATGCAAGTATATACATCTATAGGGCATTCCGGGTCAAATCAACAGCCTCACAAATTTTTTTAATTTTTGGCAAAGAAATCATTTTACAAAAGCTTTTTCAAGAAATATTTGTATATTAATACATTTTTAAATGGCGAATTACGAAAATCTCGAAAAAATTAGCGAAAAAAATAATTTTTCGTGTTCTTTTCTGTAGCATTTGTTTTCGAATCAAATTTATCTTCCGGGAGAAATTTTTACTTCTTTGCCTTGAATTTAATATGAGAATTTGAGAAAATTCAATAAAATTTAATCGAACGAATTTTTAAAAAAATCCAAAAATTGGTGTAATGCGTTTTGTTTTTTCCATATGATTTTTATAACATGCTAGAGTGAAGAAGAAAAAAAATGGTAATATATTGCATTTTCGATCTAGCATATTTTGCCTGGAAAAACATATACATATCTGTGGTTCATTGGCAGGCGGCGTGTCGTGAATTGCAAATTAGGTCAATTAGACGCAGTGGCTTTGGCAACGAATATCTCAAGTCTAGAGGAATCCGATAATGTATGAAATTCCTAGATAAAAGGTCAGGGTGAGCAATGGTCTTTTACCATTTTTTTTTTTTTTTTTTAAGTTTTTTCAACTAATCTATGCAAATACAAGAGGTGGCCATGGTCAGTGAAACCCTCGAAATATCAGGAAGTTTTATAGTGCTCAGAGAGACAGAGAAATTCCGGGAAATTTTTCATTTGGTCAGGAAAAAATTAAAAAATGACAAAAATATAAATCGAATTCAGTTAACTACGATGAAAGGTGATTTGAAAATTTGAGTTTTAAAATTTTTCACTCATATGCGCATCCGGGCATTATAGGAATCTAATCCTAATAGACTAGCCACAGTGAGGAATTGTACTGAAAAGAGCACTTTGAAAATCGGAGATTTTGAGCCCAAAGGCGTATGGAAAAATTGGCAAAAATCGATGGCCCAACTTTTAAAATTTGTAAAAAATCGAAAAATCAACGTAGCTCTATGACTCGGGCTGCATTTTCAAGCCTGAGCGATCGCGAAGAGAATAAGCACTGAGTAGTGTCGCAAGTCTTTCAAGAAACGATTTTACAGCGATTTTAGTGAACTCTCAAAAATTCATGAAATGAAAAAAGTGCAATTTTTCGATTTTTTTGCCTTTTCATATCGAATTTTTAGGTTTTAGGAAAAAATTTGATGTGATTCATGATCAGCAGAAAATTTCCGATCGCCTAGAGCCTAAAAATATGGTGAAAGACGAAAAAAAAAATTTTTTTCAATTTTTTGCCCACTTTTTCGGAAATCGAAAAATCACGAAATTTCAAATGCCCATAACTCATCTCCGGATGGACGGGTTTTGGCTTATCGAAGGTGTTTTTAAAAGCCCTTGAGTAGACTTAGAGTATGGAATAATTGGCAAAAATCGATGGTCCAACTTTAAAAATCTGTAAAAAATCGAAAAATCAACCCAGCTCGATGAACCAAGCGGCATTTTGAAGCTTGAACGATTACGAAGAGATAAAAGTACCGAATAAAGTCATATCTCCTTCGAGAAGGAACGTTACAACGATTTTAGTGAACCCTCAAAATTTCAGAAAACGAAAAAGTGCAATTTCTCGTTTTTTTGCCTTTTCATATAGAATTTTTGGATTTCAGGGAAAAATTCGATGTGGTTCGTGATCAGCAGAAAATTTCCGATCGCCTAGAGCCTAAAAATATGGTGAAAGACGAAGAAAAAAAATTTTCAATTTTTTGACCACTTTTTCGGAAATCTAAAAATCACGAAATTTCAAATGCCCATAACTCATCTCCGGTTCAACGAGTTTTGGCTTATCAGGGGTGTTTTTAAAAGCCCTTGAGTAGACTTAGAGAATGGCGTTGGATTCATCCTGATATCTGCATTCTTTATACCCAAAAAAGCGCTTTGAAAATTGACGAATTTTAGTCCGAGGGGTATGTATGGAAAAATTGGCAAAAATCGATGGTCCAACTTTAAAAATCTGTAAAAAATCGAAAAATCAACCCAGCTCGATGAATCAAGCGGCATTTTGAAGCTTGAACGATTACGAAGAGATACAAGTACTAAATAAAATCATATCTCCTTCGAAAAGGAACGTTACAACGATTTTAGTGAACCCTCAAAATTTCAGAAAATGAAAAAGTGCAATTTTTCGTTTTTTTTTTGCCTTTTCATGAAGAATTTTTGGATTTCAGGGAAAAATTCGATGCGATTCGTGATCAGCAGAAAATTTCCGATCGCCTAGAGTCTAAAAATATGGTGAAAGACGAAAAATTTTTTTTTTCAATTTTTTGCCCACTTTTTCGGAAATCTAAAAATCACGAAATTTCAAATGCCAATAACTCATCTCCGGTTCAACGAGTTTTGGCTAATCGGGGGTGTTATTAAAAGCCCTTGAGTAGACTTAGAGAATGGCGTTGGATTCATCCTGATATCTGCATTCTTTATACCAAAAAAAGCACATTGAAAATTGACGAATTTTAGTCCAAGGGGTATGTATGGAAAAATTGGCAAAAATCGAGGGACCAACGTTAAAAATCTGTAAAAAATCGAAAAATCAACCCAGCTCGATGAACCAAGCGGCATTTTGAAGCTTGAACGATTACGAAGAGATACAAGTACTGAATAAAATCATATCTCCTTCGAGAAGGAACGTTACAACGATTTTAGTGAACCCTCAAAATTTCAGAAAACGAAAAAGTGCAATTTCTCGTTTTTTTGCCTTTTCATATCGAATTTTTGAATTTCAGGGAAAAAATCGATGTGATTCGTGATCAGCAGAAAATTTCCGATCGCCTAGAGCCTAAAAATATGGTGAAAGACGAATAAAAAAAAATTTTCAATTTTTTGCCCACTTTTTCGGAAATCTAAAAATCACGAAATTTCAAATGCCCATAACTCATCTCCGGATGGACGAATTTTGGCTTATCGGGGGTGTTTTTAAAAGCTCTTGAGTAGACTTAGAGAATGGCGTTAGATTTGTTCTGATATCTAATTTTTTATACCCGAAAAAGCACTTTGAAAATCGACGAATTTTACTCCAAGGGGTATGCATGGAAAAATTGACAAAAATCGATGGTCCAACTTTAAAAATCTGTAAAAAATCGAAAAAAAATCGTATCCCGATGAACCAAACTTTATTTAAAAGCTTGAACGATTGCAAAGAGAATAAGCATTGAATCTAGTCCCAACTCTTTCAAGAAGAAAAATTACAGCGATTTTAGTGGACCAACTCATTTTTTGCGAAAATTCAAAAAAAATTTGAATTTTTAAAATTCGCTTTTGGACCCTATCTCGACGTATTTTTTTCTGCTGATCACGAATCCGCTAGGCATTCTCCTTAAAACTCAAAAATTCCATTTCAAAAGGTCAAAAACATATTTTTTTCCCCCAAAAATTAAAATAACAATTTACATAGGATAAAATTTAATTGAGGGTGAAATTTAGGTTGAAAGGAGGGTCAGGTTTGAGAGAAGGTCAAGTTTAGGCTTACAGGAGGCTGAATGACATGCAAATATGGATTCTATTTTTTTTTTTATTTTTTTTCAGACGTCTGGCGAAATATCGAACGCCCTTTTACGTTTGTTCGTTATTTTTTTTAAACTTTCTTCTTTTTAATAATAAAAAGGACGGAGAAAAATGTCGGGATCCCTTTTGAATACGATCTTCGATAAATCAAATTGTAGAGGATGGCGCGCACTTTACTCAGCGCTCAAGTGCCAAGAAGGTTGTAATTAACCATCTCACCGCGAAGAAGTTGAGGACGAGGCGGTGAGAGAGAAAGAGAGAGAGAGACTCGAGAGTGTTGCGAGAAATCAGGGGGGAAAATTGAAGGTTTTATCGCAGGCGATTAGCCGATGTGATCGATTGACTTCAACGTTATACCCAAAAATATCCAAGAAATAATGAAAAAACCAAAATTTTTCGATTGTACCCTTTTTACATTCTAATTTCCAAATATTCGGCAAAATTTTCACGCTATTCGTGTTCAGCGGAAAATTTCTGAACCACAAGGCTCGAAATCTGCTGTCAAGATTCAAAAAAAAAATTGCTATTTTTTCGAAAATTCTTGCGAAATAAAATCGTTAAAATTTCAAATGGCCATGGCTCGACTGTCGTTTGGTCGAATCGAAACTGAATAGGGGATTTTTGAAAAGCCCGCGCGTATAGACTCGAAGAATGCCGTTTCGTTCGTCTCGATATCTCAATTTTTCCGCCAATGAGAGTATTTTTAAAATCGTTGCATAAAAAAAAACAAAAATTTTCCCATTCCTTTAACCGTCTTCCAACAGTTATTGTGTATTTAATTGTCTGAAACTTTGTCGAAAAATAATGATTCTCGGAATATTCAAAAAATGTATTCAAAAAATTAATTTAAAAAAAGAGAATACTTTGGTTTTTTGGAATTAACCAAACGCGAGATGCCGATAATTTTTTTTAACTGTACCTCGAACCGATATACAATATTCGTACATGGCTCGCAAGGTTGATCGATCGATCACACTGGATGTACATGCCATCGTCGTAAATTAATAATAATCGTTGATATTAATGGTGGCAAAATGAAAAACCGTTTATGCATATTGTACTCGATGAATTTATATGAGGATAATTTTTTTTTTTTTTCAATCAAAAATTGAATAAGAATGACGCGAAAGTTTCTCGCTCGTTTTGCGACGAACGAGAGTCAGGACGATGAATTATTCATGAAATGGTACAAATATATTATCAATTTATTCGACAGATACGAGGGTAGATCGATTAATCGACCATTGATCGATGGATATCGATCATCAGGTTCTATAAAAATTTTAAAATTAAAAATAAAATAAATTTTACTGAAACTGGTACGCGTAGACTTCCAAATTTTTTTTTTTTTTAAACCGATATCGAAGATAAGCTATTCGAGAGAGCATCGTGAAATTTATGTGATTATTTGAGTGGAAAAAACAATTATTTCGCCGAATTATTTATGTTTTTATTTTCGAGGCTTCGAAAACAAAGCTTTCTAGATGCAGAAACAAAAAAAAATTGTTTATAACGATCTTTTATCACAAATTGTAAAATTAATAATAAAAAGAAACCCAAACAAAAGCTAAGTTCAACCAGACTAAATATCCAGAGCTATATGGAGAGAAATTGATATTTTTTTCAATTCTACGAGATTTAATAATGAAGGAATATTATGAACAAACAAAGATTCTATTTTATAAGAAAAATATATGAAATGTTGAATTCGCAATTACTTTCGAAGTAATATTTTACCCTCCCGGTCTCTGTCCCGCTTGTGATTGCACTGATGACGAGCATATGATTTTCGTCAGCGAAAGAGGCAAGCACACCGAGGCACGGAAACATGTACGACACGCGATTAACCATCTTGTAGGAATCTGGATAATTTCACGTGTATCTTTCATCTCTTTTCGTGCCTCGTTTCAAGAGGTCCAAATATCTACTTCTTACCAACTTTATATATATTATAATTACATATATAGATACAATATATGGGGTATACCATGTGAATTTAAACCTCACGGAGCCGAGGGATTTTTTCAGAACCTTTTAACTATCGAGTCGTGCGAGTAGCGAGTCTCCTTATTTTTTTATAATTTTTACAAGTATACATGGCATTCTGTGTCAACCACACACGAGCAACAATATCTTCAGTTGCCAATAAATAAATAAAATAAAGATGCGACATGGGGAAAAATTTGAGACTCTGGACCCATGATTTTTTTTTATGGGATGGATTACTCCAATTTAAAATTTCTGTTGAATAATGGGAAGCTAATTTTACATGAAATATCCTCTGCATGGAAGTTTCGTTCGTTTCTACGAACGGTTATTCCCAGGCTGTCATCACTCGACGCGATTTTCGATATTCGACGAAATTCGAACGAAATAAACGCGAAGTAATGATCGTACGAGGGGCAACAACGATTTTCTCACTTCTTTTTTTTTTCAACGATTTTTTGACAATTGGTTTAAGTGAATGTAAACGCGAAAGTGGCAGTTCGATGAGTCAGTAAATGTATACGTAAAGTGTTGCGAACATATATATGTATATAGCTACACCAAATATAGTACAGGCGATAAACTGCACACACTCCGCGTAACAAGACTGACTTCCGAGGATCGCGTTGAAGTGTTTTTTTCTGGGTAGTTTATATTATCGAAACTGTGCAAAGTTAAGGGCAGCTCGTGCGTGATATAATCAGTTATTACCGGCGAAACAGACCGTTCACGGATGCAATTTATTCCACATCTTTACACACCCAGTCATTTTCTCCCTTTTATTCGAGAATACAAAAAATATTCGTCAATTAACACCGAGAAATGTTATTTACGAATTTTTTAAATTTTCACCTAGAATTTTTGAGTTTTCGATAAAAATTCGACATGCCCCATGATCAGCGGAAAATTTCCCTACCAAAAGGCCACAAAACATATTGACAGATGGAAAAAATATGTTTTCAATTTTTCGACAATTTTTTCAGAAATCTCACATACACAGTTTCAAACGGCCATTACTTTGCTTCCGTTTCACCAATTTAGGCTTAATTGGAGAGTTTTGAAAACTTCGCGAGCCGAGTGAGAGAATGACACTCGAATTATCACGATATATTAATTTTTTCGGCCGTGAGAGCAGTTTATAAGATCGTTGAAAAAAAAAAAAAAAAATCACATAGACTCGTATTGAGTTCACCGCCTTTTTTTTCTTAAATTGCTTCATTAATATTTTTGTACGGTCAGTATGGTTTAAGAGCCAGGTGTTTCGAGTACAGGAAAAATTTTCTCACATGTTTTATTTAACTTTGATGACTGTTCATTCATCGAACGAAAATTGAAGGAACGAAGGTTTGAAAGTGACGAGTGTGTTTGACATGCCCTTGACTCGGATGCGTATTGGGAAATTTTTAGAGCTCACCGTGTATGTCGCTCACGCATATGTGAAGATCCTCACGAAAAAGGGGCAGCGCTGCGTTGCATTGACAAAGACAAGTGCCATTGCTTATGGAAATTCCCGTGGTCGTCGAGATGGCAGCCCCGCGTGAATAAGTACTTGCTGTACCGCTGCTCAGCTCCGCGCAAGCACCGTTACAGGTTCCTTAAAAATGAATAATACAAAAAAAAAAAAAAATAGGAAAAATCATGATAATCAATTTATCGTTAATGATTGATAAATCAATCGTGTATCTGATTATAATATAACAAATTATTGATAAGTAAAAAAGTTAGAGATCACAATAAAAATACGATCATATGTGGCAATGAAAATCAAGACGATTTTAGTTTTACTAAAAAATTTCTTTTCGTTACACAATTTTTTTTTTTGTGATCTGCTATGCCACAGAATCGTGACTATTTTTTTTTAAAACGATTGAATCTTAATTGTTCGATCTCTCAGCATCTTCTTGGTCGCTCATGCTTCAGTTTTATCGATTCATTTAATTCCGGAAAACGGTGACACGGCTTTGCAATACGACGTGTTAATTCCGAGGGTCGAATGTCAACAACAGGGGAACGAACGCGAGATATATGAAAAATTACACGAGTGTTAACATGAAATGAAACGAAATCAAATGGAATGAAATCAAATGAATGAAAAAATTGAGATATCGTGATAAAAAGAGTTTTATTCCCTTAGTCGGCTCGAGGCCTTCTCAGAACTCTCCAGTTAAGTCCAAATCGGTCAAACGAGAGCGAAGTTATGACGATTTGAAATTTTGACACTTTCGGATATCTAAGAAAAAGTTGAAAAATTCTTTCATCACTTCATTAGTATGTTTTGCGGCCGTAAGGTTGGGAAATTTACCGCTGATCACAAATCCATCGAAATTTTTTACGAAAACTCAAAAGTTCACCGTAAAAACTCGAAAAACCTGAAAAATCGCGATTTTCTTGGGTTTTTTCAAAAGAACCTCAAAGAAATTTTTTACGTAAATTAAATTACGAAAATCTCGCTTACCCTTGACGGTAAATATATCACCATCGGCGTGACGTATCACCGAGAGCTCCTCGCAAGCGATGATACGAACGAGTTGGAATAAGCCCGAGAGTACAAGAACCGGAAGTAGCATTTTCTTCTCAGCATTCTGTAAAAAAAAAAAAAAGAAAAAAAAGTTATCACAATCCGTACCCCTTGTTTCAATCACCGTTTCTCCAAATTTCAATTACACAAAATTTACTTTGCAAGGAAAATTTTCCGAGGAAAAACATTTCATTTCATCGCAGATCGTTCACATTGGTCGAGGATCGTGTCACGAGGAAAAATAATTTAAATAGCATTTTTCTTTTAACGATACTATACTCACAGACACATAGGTACATATATATTCTGGCTCATAGGCATGTGTGCATATATCCCATGTGATATGTGACAAATCAACGAAAACAAAAACGTTTGTCGAGTCTCCTGTCTCGTCACGTGTGCCAGCACTCCTGTCGACTGAATATCTTCGACTGTGCGATGATCTGCCCGACGATCGTTCGACCGGTAAGCAATCGCACACCATACACATGTATATATACTTTATTTGCTATACGGTATATCGATCTCTACTCGTCGTACACCCATATAATCGGAAAATCATATCTGCCGTTGTGCAACGAACTGACAGAGATATGTGTATTGAACCGTGTATACAGGATTTGTACAGGTAATCCGTGCACAAGTTATGACACGATGATGTTCGTGACTAATTATTCACACGTGTGATTAACGAACGAGCATTATTGAAATTCATCTAAATTAAACTCAGCCACCTTTTTTTTTTTAACGAGACGTGAATAATACTCATTTTCAATTTGAAAATAATGATTCGAATATACGTTTATTCGATCATCCTTGAATTAAATGAGCAGTTTCAGTATTATGGATACGTAAAATGCTTCAAGTAATTCAAAGAATTGTCGAACTCCAAATACTTCGAATGTACATGTACTCCAAATACTCAAAACACTGCAAAATACCCCAGATACATCAAATGCTCCGAATCGCTTAAAATACTCCAAATACACCAAATACCTGAAATACTAAAAAAACTCCAAGTACTCAAAGTATTTTGAATAGCCAGAATACTTTGGATACCTTAATTGATCCAAACACTTTAAGTACATTAAATACTCCAAGTACTTAAAATACTCCAAATGCTCCGAATGCTTGCAATAATTTAACAACGCAAAAAACTCAAAATACCCCAAATAGTTACGATGATAAAAAAACTGCAAGCGCTCAAAATACTTCGAATTCTCATAATGCTTCAGTAAACTCGAAATACTCTAAATATTTAAAACACTCAAAATACTTTAAGCACTCGAAAAACTTCAGATACTCCAAATACTCCATACATGACAAATACTTTGAGTACTCAAAATACTCCAAATTCTTCGAATTGCACAGATGCTCAAAATACTTTAAAATCCTTCGATAGCTTCAATTACCATACTTCGAGTACTTTGAACGATTCGCAGTGAATTAAAAAATTTTTCACCACTTTACTTTACTCGTCCAGCTCATTATCGCTGCTTGATGTCAAATGGTCATTTAGGCAAACTTAGGAATTCCGTATACGCAAACATTTGCCGCACGGGGACACATATAGTGGATCGGCGTATACGAGAGCGAGCAAAAGTTGTCGTGATGATGCGCTAGTTCACGTCTGGTGCCAATTTTGCTCGCTTACGTCGATCATCGGTGCGTGGCGAGAAAGAGAGAAAGAGAGAGAGAGAGAATAGAGAGAGAGAGAGAATAGAGAGCGAGAGAGAGAGAGAGAGAGAGAGGGACGCTGAGGTCCAGGGACCTTTTTTTTTCTTTTATCCTTTCTTCGTCGTCTTCTTTTTCTGCTTCTCCTTTTTAACGGGATCTAACGAGTACCGTCATCGAGGAACCGTCCCGATTGAGTCGAGTTTCGAACGCACCGACGATGACGAAGGGGTAGAAAAGAACGAGAAAAAAATAAAGCAGAAGAAGGAGTAGGGAAAATCTCAGGAATCTGTCGCCTGTGCATTGATTTTTTGAGAAAAATGTCAAAGGATACGAAACTTTTTCGTTTTGCGACCTTGAAGAGCGTTCAAGAAAGTGACCTTGAATTAACTCGAGTCAGAGATACTCCAAATACTCAAAAATACTCCAAGTTCTCAAAAATACTCCAAATACCCAAAAATACTCCAAATACTCAAAAATATCCCAATTACTCAAACTCCAAATATCCAAAAATACTCTAAATACTCAAAAATGATTCAAATATTAAAAATAGTCCAAATACCCCAAATACTCAAAATAATTCAAATACACCAGATACTCCAAATGTTTAAGCTACTCCGCATACTTCAAACACTCCAAATCCACTGAAGTACTCCGAATACTTCAAATAAACCAAAGTACTCCAAATACTTTGAATATCTTAAAGTACACCAAATAATTCAAATACGCTAATGTACTCAACATATTTCGAACACACTAAAGTACTCAAAATACTTCAAATACACTAAAATCCTCCAAATACTTCAAATATCTAGCTCTCTGGTATTCCGCTGGTATCACTTCAATTGCACAAGCCCAAATTTGAAAATTTACTATTTATTATTTGTATTCATTGCTGCTGACGAAATGATCAATCAAGATGTACTTGTGGATCATAGCCATAGATTATCGTCACGGATATATCGATATCATGAAAATATATCATTTATGGTATATATCGTTACCGGAGAACTCGTCTTATATGCGTGTTATATGAGATTTGAAAAAGTGAGTCTCGCATACGTGCTCGAAAGAAATAAATTTTCGTGTACTGTTGCTCTTCCGATTCTACTAACGATGTCCACGACGCAATTATCGCCGCGCGACGCGCGAAAAACTGTATATGCCTTTTCTTCTGTACAGCACAATATATATATATTAAGTAAGTACGTAAGTACATTGGGAGTTCCTTTCTCGTTCACCACCGACCAGCATATGCCCATCAGCTCTCTCTTCTTCTTCTTCTTCTTCTTTTCGATTCATTTTTACGTCTCGCGGTCCCCCCGTTTCACTTCATCAAACAGAGAGGACCACATGACGCGCCAGCAAAAAACAAAGAACGATCGCGATGCGTGAGGCCCTTAATGATCACGTATCTTGGATTTATAAGGATACGAGTCGATCGTTATGAATTGCCCGGATCATTATGAATTGCAGGTCGTTAACGAACATCAGAGGAGTGTTACACTTTTTTTTTTCTTCTTCTTTCTCTTCGTATCGCTGTACTCTTCACATTGAACGCCGGAATTTCGTCTTATTTATGCTAGCACCGAGGCAAAAGTTCAAATGAATTGGTGCTGGGGATTCTTTTCGGTGTATCTGAAGAATTTTTTTTTTTTTATTTTCTATTCAGTTTTAGTCGATATCGAGATATCGATAACTCGATACACTTCGATATTTCGATACTTCGATAATTCGATTCTTCGATACTTTGACACTTTAGTTTTATCGATAATTCGATAGTTTGATATTTCGATCTCTCGATAAGTTGTATAACGACAACTCGTTATATCGATACTTCGATATTTCGGATGCTCATAAATTTCGAAAAATCGATACTCGAATATTTCGATATAACGATATACGCGAGGGAAAAAGGTCAAGAATGTTCGATGAAAATTGATGCATAATCAGGCGAGTCCATGAAGCGTGGATTCTTGCGATCCTTCGCCATGCTCTAGTAATGTCTGTAGCCATAATAAAACTGATATAGAGTATATGTCAGTACACGCTTCTTATCGCCGTAGCCACGCGTGCCGAAGACAGAGAAACGCGATGAACCACGGGAGTATTGAGCCCGGAACTTTCTAGTTAAACCGCGACAAGGCATCAAACACCGTGCCATCAGGCACACACGCAACATCCATGACGTATGACTGGTCGCCTGAGACTAGCCGGACAAGTCATTACGCCACACCTAAGCGAGCGAAAAACCGAGCCATGGAATCCCGGTTGATACGACCCCACCTGTTAAGACTTGCTTTTCTCTCAGTATGATATGCCCTGTGCTCATATCCCCAGCCTAGAACCGCATTTATATCGCAGTTCCCCCCCCCCCCCCCTTCGTCTCTGTGGTGACTGAGTGGCACGTGCTATTTTCCACCTGCATCACCGTCGCGATGTGAATTAAACCTTTTTTTTTCTAAATTATCTTTTATTTATCAAGATTTTTCTTCGAAAAAGTAATCTTGGTTTGAATTAATTTGCCCATCACAAGTTACGTAAAGTACGACTCTAATTGGATTCGAGAACTTAACTTTGGTCATCAAAGTTGATAAGAAGCCGTGGAACTGATGGCGCCATTGCGGTTATTTGCTTGATAACGTTGAGTGTGTTTCGCACAAAGTGGCTGGACATATTTGTGGTTTGCAATGGGGAAAATTACGTATTACATGCTTCGGGGCTTAAGTGCACGAGTACAGGACGATTGAAGATCGGAGACTCGCGATTTTTCAAGAACAAACGAGATGATCGTATTTATTTTTTCTCTCGATATAGATTTGCAGGTTATGCCGAACGTTGCGAATGAATTTTTAACGAAAGTACATTCGAGCAGGTTTGAAAATTAGGAATATTGGACTCTTGGGTAGGCGATTATCTCTCGTTTTGGTCTTGTATGCCGGGTAAGCATCTCTCTGAACTTGCGGGACAATCGATTTATCGATTCGAGCACGACCAATCCGGAATCGAGGAAAAAGCGCGGGCGATATTTCGATATATTTGAATCGACGAAATCAATGTTACGCTAAATCGCTCGAAATGATGAACAGTGGCATGATTTTTCATTAATAATCGAAAAATTGTATCGATGGGATGAACTTTGTTTATTATTTAAACAAAAAAAATGAATTGTCATTAAAAATATCGTTTTTTTTTTGGTCGTTTCGTTTTTTTATCGTTACATCTTTTTTCGATGAGACTGTAAGTCAATGCTGAGCATGAATTTACGAATGACGGGAAAATAATACATTGAACGAAAATTAAAAATGGCGGAAAATGGATGAATATTGGTACACGCGTTTTTTTTTTTTTTTTTTTTAGTATCGGGAAAGTCGAGTCAGCAACTTTCGTCGATTCAACACGAAAACTCCCGAGTCATAGTTATACAGTTTGATTCTGCGGGACAGGTGGAACGACGAAAGCTCTGACTCTCTTCAATGGCTCGAATATACGAGCCGCGATGAGGAATAATTGGTTGGCGGTTCCCCGATCCATCGATTCGCCACGAAAAAAAAGAAGAAAACAAAACAAAAAAAGAAAAGAAACCGTCGCGAGAGAGAAGTTGACGTATGTCCCCAATGGAATAAATACATGTTTTTGAGATGCGGGACTTAACGAGCTCAGGGAGATCTTCGCTTTTTCGAATTCACGAGACTAATGTACCCCGAAAACCTTTCCATGGTACAGTCAAACTGCATATTAAAAAAAAATATCTGTACATGTATACTTGATTTTCGAAAACTCTATTTTTAATAGAATTAAATAAACTGCTATTAATAGAATTAAATAAACAGAAAAAAAGTTTATTGACAATCTCTGCGAAGACACCGGTCACAAAATGATCATTAATGACTCTCCGACGAAACTTGAGAGTCAAATTCCGGTAAATCCATAAATACTAAAAATTCATCCTCGATAATGCAGGAAGTTATCGTAAAATCTTCACAAAGGTATTTTAACGAGATGGCGATTTAAAAACCTCTTAATATTCCGGAACGCGATATCCACGAGTGTCCCTTCGATCCGGGAATTCGTCCGGAGACACCGGCCGACTGGCTCAGGAGGGCAGGGCAAATTCGCGGGGAATCGAATGCCAAAATGTCTTTCGATTGTTTTTTTTTTCTTTCTCTTACCATCTCACATGTTGACGAAGAAAAAGTTCGCGGAGCATATATGTATCGCGTAGTGACCGTTATAAAAGCCCTAACGAGGGTCAAGGATCGATGAAACAAAAGCCTAATTACAAATACCGCTTGAATAAATAATAGATGACAATAATGATAAATTAAAAAAGGAGACATATAAAAATACCTGTAACGTCCAAAAATCATTTTTAAAAGTATTAAAAATAAATAATAAAATAATTATGAGCAATTTCTTTATTGTTCGTGAATTGAAAAAAAAAATTAACACATTCGCAATTTAAATATTTTCGTTAAATACGAAAACAGAGTCAAAAAATAGTAGGATCCAGATTTAAAAAAATAACTTGGTATGAATAAAAAAAATTTAACTTAGAAAAAAATTATTTTTTTCTAATTTTACATTGAATATAAATTATTGCAAAGGCATGAAAATTTTTTTCAAGCCAAAAAGAACAGCCCAAGACGATCAGTCTAGCCTGATAAATTTTTGGACACACTTTTGCTTATGAAAAATCATAACCCCTGCAGATGACTACGAATTTTTTTTTTTAAATCTACAACGCTCTGTACACTCGGGTGAACGATAAAAAAAAATAATGGACATAATAAAACGATTAATTGAATTAAAAAACGATCATTTGCTGACGGAATGATTCATTGATTTGCTGAAATGGTCTTTTTTTTTTTTTTAATCGGGTCTTGACTTTTGATCGGTAAAACTTTATAATTAAATTGTTCCAAAGTGCCTACCCTAATTGGCACTGCGGCTCAAAAGGTTCGTTTATTTTTATTTTCACTTTTTTTTTTTCATTTTCATAAATCTCCAAGAAGACTTCTGAGGGAGCTGTATGACGTGCCATCTTACGTGACGAAATTCAAGCTCGTTAATCTCCGAAACGAGAAATCCCACTGTGAGACAAACCTTTGTCGATCACCTTTTTCGGGGTAGGGGAGAAGGGAGTTCGAGTTCTCTCGGTGTTTTTGCCTCCCACTCCATCGGGCCATAATTGTGTGACTCCGATCTTGCCAAACGTTAAAGTTTTACGTTTCGTGAGAGTTACGATCGACTTTAAGATGGGGGGGACCTTGAAATGGGAATTCAACGAAAAGGTGCGAACATGACGTGAAGCCATAGCCGTAAATCGGTATTCAACGCTGCCCATTATTTGAGTCGAGGAAAATAATGAAATAGCTTGAGATCCAAGATTTACGTTATTGCCCCGCCATTTTGAGTTTTTTTTTTCGAAATTTTCGAAAAAAAATGAGCGATGACGAAAAAGTTTAAGGATTGTTTTCCGAGGAACAGCTGCAGGTTTAATGTTCTTGAGGGGGGGGCATACATCGATTTTTGTTCGATTCATGTCGTATCCGCCATTTTCATCATAGACGCGAAATTAGTGCAATTTGGATCTTTATATCCTCTTTTTGGGAGGCAGAGAGAGAAGCTGGATGCTCACGTGCAAGAAAAAAGCTGAATATATTAATTTTTTTCCAATTCATGTTGCATCCGCCATTTTGTATTTCGCAATTTTCATCACAGACACGAAATTAGTGCAATTTAGAACTTTTTATACTCGTTTTGTGAGGTAGAGAAAAACGCTGGATGTTCTGGTGCAAAAAAAAAAGCTCAATAGATGAATCTTTCTTCGATTCTTCGATCCGCCATATTTTATTTTGAATTTTTGAACGCGAAAGTGAAATACGGATATTTGGAATTTTCTGTGGCTATTCTGTGCGCTGGAGAAAAAAAAGTTGGAATCTTGTCGCACAAAATGGAAAAAATATGCATGGATTTGTGCAATTCGTGTCGTATCCGCCATCTTTGTTTTTCGAAATTTCGTTATCAGACTTGAACACGTTGATTTTCAAAAAGTTTCATGACTCTTTCAAAAAGAAAACAATGAGATTAGGAATTGAGGTATAAAAAAAACCGGAATAGTCCGATTTTTTCTACAATCATGCTGTATTCGCCATTTTTTAATTTTTATTTTTCCAGCCAAATTTCAAACCAGCTGCAAAATATTGAAAAATGTTGTTTCACTGTCCTGCAGTCTTCCTATCGGTTTTATTTCGTCTTGACTACGGTCAAGGAAACAAAAAATAAGCACGAACTCGAGAGAAAAAGAAAGGATCCATCGAGAGGGATCTTGTATGGCTAGATGACACAAACGCGAATCTCAATCGACAATAAAATAGACTCTGATGGACTGGACAATGAATAGAGAGACGAGGGCCATGAATCGAATGAACTATCTGGCTTCCCGTTTCATCTATATATAGCCTCGTA
Organism: Rhorus exstirpatorius; assembly: GCA_963564615.1. Lineage (NCBI taxonomy): Eukaryota > Metazoa > Arthropoda > Insecta > Hymenoptera > Ichneumonidae > Rhorus > Rhorus exstirpatorius. Next base: position 11,797,635 of record OY751322.1, on the reverse strand, counting down.
GACATTTTATTCTCCATGCCGCGAAAGGCAAAGAGATGGAAAATAAAAAAATTAAAAATAAATTAAAAATCGTAAATATTCCATTAAACGTTTCGATCTGTCAGCATCCCGTGCGTGTGTGTGTGTGTTTGCTTTGAGACAGGAATTCCGATTGTCTCGACGCTTCCGTACAAGCAAAAATTTCAATTGCAAATAATTTGCAATTAATCAACCAATATTCTATTAACTAATTAATTTGCCATTAATCAATTAATTTTCAATGAATTAGTTAACTTTCAATTTATCAATTAATTTTAATCATTTTTATATTAATTTAAAGTTAATTTTCAATCAATTTCCAATTCATTATTTCAATGGCAAGAAAAAAAATTCTAAAAAATATATTTCTTGGTTTTCCAAAAAGCTGCAAGGTCGAAAAAAATGATTTTTTTTGTTTTGTTTGAAAAATCGTGAAAATGATATCAGGCGAGACGACGGTATACCGTAAGCCCTTGATCCAGATGAAAAATTTTTGTATTTGAAAAAAATATAAAATATAATGTGTCTCAGCTACTAGGAAGAATGTCCATGTGAGAATAATTAGTAAAAAAAAAATATATAAATATTTTCTCGTAAACGTCTCTTGGAAAATTTTTTTTTCAACCGTGACATCTGCGACATGCAAAAAAAAATGTCGTATCGCCTACGGGCTCCTTTCCTAATATCCAATTAGAATGTTCCGCGATACATCCCGATATTTAAGCACCGAGAATGAGCAAAATTTATGAGCTTGATTCTAAAATTTATAACGAAGGCGTGTCATGCACGCATGACGAGAGAGAGAGAGAGATATCATTGAAGATGAGCGGATTATTTACATCTCTGATTTTGTTTTTTTTTTTTAATTATTTTTTTATTTTTTTAAGGTGATCTATAAAATCGTTAATGAAGATTCGAGTTTACAGGAAATATTTTTCATCCACGAGCAATATTTTTTGAAAATTCTAAAAAAAGAAAATCCTTCAATATTATATATAAACAGAGATTGGATAAATAAATAAATTTTAGCTAAAAGGATGTTAATAGCGATTTTTAAATTTCAATTATCGATTAATTTTTAGGGAAAAAAAACAATGTCGAAACGTCCGTTTAAAAAGTCAACGAAGATTTGAGTAATTTTTTTATTTTCCAACATCGAAAATACTCTCTCCTGGTACGAGCGGAAAATTTTACGAAGATTAAAAAAAAAAAAGCAAAGAATTTGCCACTTTTAGATATATTTTGTTTTTTTTTTCTCGAATTTTATGTATCGTCTGAGGGTCCACGAGGCGTTGAGAAAATCGTCAAAATTTTATACACCGAAAATACGAGGGGTGGGGATATCTCTGAAAACGTAATGGAACGAGTTTAACCGCGGTTGAACGCGTGCAATAGTTGTCTTTTTACATTTAAAACCGTCAACACTTCCTATATCAATTAATTTTTACGATCAGCCTGCGCTCTCAAGTGAGCGGTTACGTTATACGAGATCGTTAAACGTCAACAAGTATATATGTGCATACACACACAAACACACATCTATATCGGAGGATGTATTTTTTTCAAAGTTTGTATTATTTATAAAAAAAATATTTCACTAAAATTAAAAAAAAATTATAACGATCGTAAATCATTTTACTTTTCCAAGGCTCTAACTGACACGTACGAAGGGTTGATAAAAATTTTTCATTAACAATATTCTTTGAAAATTCTCGAGTAAAACGTCTGCATGGATTTACATGCATCCTCGGTACAAAAAATTTTACGAACCCTTGAGTCAGAGCGTGAAAGATTTTTACAAGATTCTCAAAATTACTGGCCTGTTATTAATCATTTTTTTATGCAGATATTCACGATATACAATACATATACACATTTATGTTTACATGTAGTATAATATAGTCACTTTCGGGATCATATAAGTGTATACACGATATCGCCATCATCGACACTCTCGTCAGTCCTCCCCTGTAATCATTGCCCAACGAGCTTTTATAAACAATTTACAGTGGCGCAATGACTTTTTTTTCATACGAATATCTATCGTGGGCCGACGAAAAGGGTTTCGATTAAAATTACCGGAGAGTGTCACGTCTCTGCGTGGATTCTTTTATTTTTTTAATATTATTTATTTATTGTTGTTATTATTATTTTCAAGGTATCCGAGAGAGAGAGAGAGAGAGAGAAATGAAAGGGGCGGGGGGGAAAGAAAATTGGTACAAAAGGAAGTGTGGAAAAAAATTGGGCTCGCGTGGCGAGAATTGCCTGAAACGATCGGGGACAACGATAAAATAAGGAGGAAGAGCCCTCCGGTCGAAAAGCGTTTCGATTGGCACCACTAGTGTATAATCATCGGTTTGGACCAACAGCCTCCACCAAAGTGGCCCTTGTAAGACTCCGCTCTCTCTCTCTCTCTCTCTCTCTCTCACTCTTGCTCCTGTCGTCGATACATAATGGAGGCTGGTTAGCTCCCGTTAAAGAAGCCATGAAAACGATGATGTATATCGACGTCTTGAACAATCGCAGAGGTGAAGAAAAAGCATGCGAATGGCATTTGCATTATTTTTACTTCAAAAGAGGAGGGCAAGAATCAAAATTGACAAAACGTGACGTCGGGTCAATTTTAACAGCGTCATTGTGTGGATTTTTGTTTTTTTTTTTTTTTTTGAAAACAACAAATTCCGTTATTTCCAGGAGCAAAATCAATTTCCTGTTATCCTTGAGACCTATGCATTGGTCGAAAAATATATAAATGTATATATATTTAATAATAGATGTGTGTACTTCAAAAAATTTAGTTTTTTTTTTTCGTTACTGTGACGTTACTGCACCGTTACTGTAATATTACCGTACAGTACTGTTACTGTAATGTTCTTATACTGTCACTAAACTATTACTGTACTGTAACATTAACTGTCACTGTATTATTACTGTACTATCACTAAACTATTGTTGAACTATAAATTCAACTGTTACTGCAGAGCAACCGTACTGTTTCTTTACTGTTTCTGCACTATTATTGGACTGTTACTAAACTCTTACTGCACCGTAACTGTAATATTACTGTACTGTCACTAAACTATTATTGTCCTGTAACATTAACTGTCACTGTACTGTTTCTGTATTACTACTACACTGTACCTGCACTGCTATTGTACTTTAACTGCGCTGTTATTGTACTGCTACTTTACTATTACTATACTACTATTTTACTACTGTCACTAAATTATTACTGCACCGTAACTACGCTATTATTGTCCTGTCACTGCACTGTTATCGTAGTGTTACCGTAATATCACGAAACTATATATTGTTGAACTACAACTTTAACTGTTACTGCAGAGTTAATATATGCTGCTTTATGCTTACTATATGTTGCCTTACCGTTTCTGCACTATTATTGTACTGTTACTAGGCTCTTACTGTACCGTAACTGTAATATTACTCTACTGTTACTGAAATATTACTGTACAGTTACTGTGATATTACTCTACCGTTACTGAAATATTACTGTACAGTTACTGTAATATTACTGTACTGTTACTGTAATCTTATTGTACTGTCACTAAACTACTATTGTGCTGAACCATTAACTGTCACTGTACTGTTTCTGCATTATTACTGCACTGTAGCTGCACTACGATTGTACTGTAACTGCGCTGTTATTGTACTGGTACTTTACTATTACTATACTACTATTTTACTACTGTCACTAAACTATTACTGCACCGTAACTACGCTGTTATTGTCCTGTGACTGCACTTTTATCGTACTGTTACTGTACTATTACTATACTATCACTAAACTATTGTTGAACTAGAGTTACTGTACTGTTGCTTTACCGTTTCTGCACTATTATTGTACTGTTACTGCCCTGTCATTTTACTGTTACGCCACTGTGACTCTAATTTTTCTCTACTTTCTCTGCATTGTTACTAAACTGTTATTGCACTGTTACTGTATTGTTACTGCACCATACCGCACTGTCACTATACTATTAACGTACTGTTACTATATTGTTATTATTACTCTATATTATTACGCTACTTTTTCTGCACTGTTACTGTACTATTACTGTAATGTTATCATACTGTTAGCGTACTTTTTTGTACTTTACCACACTGTTATGCACTATTACTGTACTGTTATTATACTATTAACGTACTCTTTATGTACTTTTATTGTACAATTACTATACTACTCCTGCACTGGTACTCTGCCGGTACTGCTCTGTTACCGCATCGTTACTTTATAGTATATATCGTTACTGTATAGTTACTATACCATCACGGTATTATCACCGTACTGGAATTGTACTGAAACTGTTCTGCTACTCTACAATAACTCTACCATTACTGTAAATGTACCGCGAATTACTATTGTAGCCCTGTTATTATAGTTATTGAGAGTACAGTATCAAAATTTGAATTTATTATAGAAGCTTTTGTCTATGGTAAATATTGCCTGGAGGAACTGGATTCGGGGATATGTGATCCTGGGTAATTTTGCTCAGAAAAAATTAGTCCGGCAACGTCGCTTGAAACGTTTGTTTACGTGTATTTAGCGTTTATTCCTCACGCAGCTTCAACAGTCGACGGACGTGATAATCTCACTTCTTCATATTACATCTACTTATAGAGGGTACATGTAAGAGCATTAAAATTACCCGTACGTTGTACATTCTGCCAATGAACACGCCAATTATATTCCACTCGTAGACCAGCCACGCTGCAAAGTTTTTCTCTGATTTTTCTTTTCAATGCGTTATTGCTTTATTTAGGTTTTGTTGTTGTTATATTATTATTTTTTTTCTTTTCATCACCAAGCCTCCTGAATTTTATTATAAATATATCAAACCACATAATGTACCGAGTTCCAAGTTTCAGGAGTACATACATTTAATGCGTATAGAGGTGGGAAAATAATATTGCTTTAGCAGGGGGGTTTTCTAACGACAGGAAAAAAAAAGTACCATCGATAATCATATCACGTATTGCAATATCGTTCACACCATCCGTCACAACGACTCATTTCCGTTTTCATCGGATAATAACATCTATCGATAAGATCGTTAAGCTGTAAACAAAAAATTTACCTCGGACACTTTTTTTTTTCTATCATCGAGTGGTACACAAAAGGATCGATAGGAAAATTCGTAAAATCAATATATCTCACAACTAACGATCGTTTTTAACTTGACAATGAATTTTTAATACGTTTCTCGATAAAAATTTCGTCATATGCGATCTTGTTTGAAAATGAAATGCAAATATACATGGACAGGGATATTCTTGGCTGGAGAATTTTTTTTTTTAATTCACATAATGCATCTGCCATTAACGATCTTGTAAAATAGGATAATGGACATAATTATGTATAGCATTCAATTCAGCATGTCCAATTGCGATTTTTCATAATTTTCTTCCTCATGTACTGTATTCAAATACACACACACACACACATATATATACGCAAAGTGGTCAGTTATATTGTATATATGCGTGAGGCAATTGGCACGTGAGTACCTAGAACGATTTTCGCGATACAGCGTTATATTCAAAGCCGAGAGGGCTATACGCTCCGTGGCAATCGTTCAAGCATACGTACACTCGTACGACCATCTCGCTGGAGAAGCTCAAAAGGCTTTGAGATCGACAAAGGCGCCGACTTGCCACGCGATATGTTATTTACTGAATTTTTAACGGAATGCCAGCCAGTAATGCTGGTAAGAACTTCGAATTATTTGAAAAAATTACGTTTCTTTTTTTTTCAACAAAATTATTGAGTTCTCATAAAAATTTAGTTCCGATCAACTGAAAGAAATGTACGAAGCCCTGAGGCAAATTAAAAACGAAAAAAAAATAATTTCGGTTGGCAAAAAAAAAAAACAAAATTGTGTAATAACTCCATTGTGTTACTTGAGAATTAGAGTTGGAAATTTAGAAAATTACATAATTTATTTCGCATTTTTATGTCGGACAAATATTTGCAGGTGAATAGAATTGAAAATTCGTTGATAAGAATTGTCGATGAGGGTTCAAAAACTGAGTCGTCAAAAAGGTCTCAACTGTGGAACTGTTGGTGCAACGGGCAAGGAGATTCGTTGAATCTTCATGCTTCTCTGCTTTACATCTCAGTGAACAATCCACGAAATAATTTTGTTCCCAAAGATTTTCATTGATAACGACACAATGATGATGTAAACATTTATTGGAGGAAACTCCTGACAAGGTTGGAGAGTCCAAGAGTCACGACTTGACTGTGATAAACTTGCGAAAAACTTTATCAGCTACTCGCGAATTAATCGAGCTGCCCCTCTCATTGCAATTCACTGAAAACATTCAGTGTGTTGTACGAGAGTCGTTGGATCGATGATTGGATCGTGAGTTCTGATACAAGCCCACTAGACCTCCCCTATCGACCTGCCAACCTGCAATCATTCGAGTTTCTTTCGTACCTTTCTCTCTCACTCGCTTTATGCCCGTCCGAGATGCATGTGTCCCCGGCTTATGTAGCGGGAAAACCTGCCAGTCTCAAGAGCTGTTTGAGTATCAGCGCGCGCGCGCGCATATCCATCCAAACCGATTATTAGTAAGATCGACCTTAATTCAGTCCAACTCTCAATAATCTTCGTAATTTCGTTTGTTTTTGTTTTCTGATCTTGATCATCAGTTTGCGTCGTCAACGGTGCTTCGTAGCGGTCAACATCCTCGATTGATAGTTTTTTTTAAAAGCCGTGCTAACGGCGTCAGTCGATTATGGAGGTTAGATTCATAATTCGATAATGAAATGCTGCGTGGGTCATGGACGTACTTGCATGTAAAGCTTGACCCACACAGGCAAACTAACGATGAAAAAGTTAAGTAAGATAAGTGCGGATTCGTCAATATTGACTGCCCTGCTGACATCGTTTTTGGAGTACTGTCATCATCGTCGCTCAGAGAATTCTTTCCTTACAACTTTACCCCTGATCCCTAGTCCTTAACCCCTGGGCCAGGGGCGAAGCTACAAGTTCACCTGGGCTGCTAAATTCTTTGCCTGATCTTGACACTAGTCCTGAAACCAGTCGGCTCGTTTTATGATGGATATCCTAAGTGATAAGTATGGAATCATCAATGCTAGCAGCACTGCTGACATCGTTTTTGGAGTACTGCCATAATCGTCTCTCAGAGAACTCTTTTCTTTCAACTCTACCCCTGGTCCCTTGTCCTTAACCCCTGAGCCAGGAGTGAAGCTACAAGTTCACCTGGGCTACTGAATTCCTTGCCTGATCTTAACACTAGTCCTCAAGCCAATTGGCTCGTTTTGTGATAGATATCCTAAATGATAAGTATGGAATCATCAATGCTAACAGTACTGCTGACATCGTTTTTGGAGTACTGTCATCATCGTCGCTCAGAGAATTCTTTCCTTACAACTTTACCCCTGATCCCTAGTCCTTAACCCCTGGGCCAGGGGCAAAGCTACAAGTTCACCTGGGCTGCTAAATTCTTTGCCTGATCTTGACACTAGTCCTGAAACCAGTCGGCTCGTTTTATGATGGATATCCTAAGTGATAAGTATGGAATCATCAATGCTAGCAGCACTGCTGACATCGTTTTTGGAGTACTGCCATAATCGTCTCTCAGAGAACTCTTTCCTTTCAACTCTACCCCTGGTCCCTTGTCCTTAACCCCTGGGCTAGGAGTGAAGCTACAAGTTCACCTGGGCTACTGAATTCCTTGCCTGATCTTAACACTAGTCCTCAAGCCAATTGGCTCGTTTTGTGATAGATATCCTAAGTGATATAAGTATGGAATCATCAATGCTAGCAGCACTGCTGACATCATTTTGGAGTACTGTCATAATCGTCTCACAGAGAACTCTTCCCTTCCAACTTTACTCCTGGTCCCTAGTCCTTAACCCCTGGGCCAGGGGTAAAGCTAAAAGTTCACCTGGGCTACTGAATTCCTTGCCTGATCTTGACACTAGTCTCCAAGCCAGTTAGCTCGTTTTGTGATAGATATCCTAAATGATAAGTATGGAATCATCAATGCTAACAGTACTGCTGACATCGTTTTTGGAGTACTGTCATAATTGTCTCTCAGAGAACTCTTTTCTTCCAACTTTACCCCTGGTCCTCAGGCAACCAGGAGTAAAGTTGACAGGTCACCTGGGCTGTGCAACTATTTGCACGATATCAATATTAATTCCCAAGCCAGTCTACTAAATTTTTAATAGTTATCCCAAGTGATAAGTTTGGAATCGTTAATTTTAACAGCACCGCTAACATCATTAACAACATCATGATTGTGCCTCGGCTTCTTCGGTGTTCCAATGCTAATAAATCTCGAGCAAGAACACCAGAGCCTCGGGACATTCGTCCCCCGGCTATTCGTTCGATAAAACCTGTCAGTCCATGGCTAAGCGGTCACCCATCCGATCAACGCTCGCAACTGATCCTACTTAACATCGGAGCTATAATTACCAAATTTTACCATACTATACGAATCTTCGGCAACCACCGATCGTTACCGTTCCAATGACTGATCGGCAATCGGCATCGCATCAACGAATAATCCTTGGGAATCTGATTCAATGTAACGAGTATCTTGCTCCTTTCTTCGTTATTACGAATGAAGCTTCGCGATTCATTGCACGAATGTTTCGTATATCAAAAGCATAAATAACATGTTTTGGCGAGCGCAGCGACCAGGAAGAACGGGAGGAAGAAGAAGAGGAAGAAAAAAAAATATTTAATTGGCTCAATCTGTAATTCTGTGGGCACGGGGTGTAATTTATGCTTTCATTTCGTAATTGCACCAGCTAATTTTTAATGCCGGCACACGAAATGCCAGTGGCTAGGTGGAAAAAAATGTGACCAGGAACACACATCTCATGATTTACGATGAGCGACCCACATCACGTGAGCTCACAAAGATTGCGGATTTGTGACTATTCTTGGCAATGTTTTGAAATGTTGTTTGGCACTCACTAACAAAACACTGGAAACACTAAAAATACTTGAAAATCAGAAGAAAATCAGGAAAGCCCGAAGAGTCCCTGATGCGGTTCAGATTCTGTGTACTTCTACTCATGTCACAAGCTACTGTTCATACCCAAGTGAGATAAACGAAGCCTGAGCAAGCTCCGGAGTATTAAGGAACAACGGAAAAAATAAGCAAGCCTCGAATAGGACCTGCAATCATTTGCCTACGAGTCATTGGTCCTGATGACGGAATCTGTGGACTGCTACAATGGAATTACTCGAACATACCGTTCCTGACAAGAGTCTTGAATGGCACTTGAAAATTGCATCATTGCAAAAATTTGCACAAGGCAGAGTGCCACTTTGTACATCGATAAATTTCCAAAATGGAGGATGAGAGCGACAAGAAGAGAGACGGAAGTGGCACCAGATAAGCCAGAAAGTATACCAGCTATCGAATTTATGGAGCTATCCTCCAAATTCATGAATGCATTAGCGAAACTCAGAACTGGTGGACCTCTCGATTCCACCATTCCTCTCGCTCTCTCTCTCTCTCTCTTATCTCCGCTTGCCGACTCCCCTTTTCAGGTCTTGATTCATATAGGAAAGGCACAGGCTTCTTTGATCTCTCTTTCGGAAGATTCTCGCCCAAGTGCCGGAGGGGAAGGTTCTCCCCTCGAGGATAAGACTCTCCTTCTCGCTCTGATGTGCGTGAAAAATGAATCGCACCGGTCCCTCGGCATATCGTATCGAAATATTAAACACACATAAATTAAGCCCTTCCAGGTGGTGCCCCGGGCAATTGGCCGGGCTTCTGTCACAAACTCGGCTGCTCATGACCGAGAAAATTGCAGTTGACTCTCTCTCTCTCTCTCTCTTTCCGGCTCCATAAAAAGAGGGCAGAGAGAGAGAGAGAGAGAGAGAGAAAGACTTGTGCTCGAGTTTCGTTTTGCCGTATGCGGTTGCACTTGCCGGGACGACTCGGCAACGTGAATCCCGTAATTTATTCATGCCGAGGGTGAGGATCTCGGTCGCGGTGTGGTCATGATGAAACGACCCGCGATCAGCATGAGCCGATCCACGATCACCCCCCGATCGATTTTTGATTGGGCAGTTTCACTTTGTCGGTCAATTGCCTTACCTCCCAGATTTTCACTGCACTCGAAACTGAATCCAGCCACATCAGCACGGTTCCACTCGGGATCCGCAACAGGTTGAGGTGATAGTGGTTGTGATGCAAACTTTATTGAATATTCCGCCATTTTTCTGAGCCGAGTCTACCCGGGATATTCCCCAAAAGTTTCGGAACTCCGGGGAATCCATCAAGGAGACAGTTCTTAAGAATTCGGTCCCAGTTCTTGAGATTGGGTCGCGGGATTATCCCCAAAAGTGGCTACACTCCGGGAATTCATGAATGCGACAGTTTTCGAGAATTGGGTCCCGGTTCTTAAGATTGGGTCCCAAGATTTCCTCCCAAAAGTGTCTAAGCTCCGGAGAATCCATCAAGGAAACAGTTCTTAAGAAATTGAACACGTTGATTCATACTGTGCGTTGGCTCGGCCACTTTGGGATTCAAGATGAATGATCTACCACAAATTTCGCGAAAACATTCGCACGGGATAAGAAAGAAGGACGGTTTTTTCGTAAAATTGCGAGGCCCCGGGAACACGTGGCACACGCTGTTCAATTACCTGCATCTTGAATCTCTGTTTTTCGTTTCCATCGGTAATTTACCAAGCGAAGAGCAATGAACGCACCTCACTCGATTTATTAGCTGAGTTAAGACTACGACAAAGTCCAAGGTGCCCTATTATCCGGCCTTTACACGACATGGCCGATAATGAATTTATGATTCGTCGCGATAAAGAAATACCCGGAACATCCGTAGGGAATTAGGTACTGTAATGTTTATTTTTGATAGATCGTTACAGATCGTGCGACAGTTACTTTCGAAATACGATTCAATATCGTGTATTGCGGGTTATCATTGTTCAGGCTGAAAAAAAAAAAAAAAAAAAAAAAAAAAAACTATCTAAGCAAATATCCGGAAAATCCGGAGGGAATTAGGTACGTCAAGGTAAGTGTGCTGTAATATTTATTTTTGATACATCGTTACAGATCGTGCGACGGTTACTTTCGAACTACGATGCAACATCGTGGTTCGATATTTATTTTTTTCTATTGAATACACTGTAAAAAAAAAATGGTAAATTCAACTCGAAAACGATTGAATCAACTCATTTCTAGAGTAACATATGGCGAACCACATTTTCGAGTTGATTCAACTCATATATAGCGCCGTTTTAACCACAATATGTAGCACGATAAACTCGATTTGTGGTTGTCTCAACACGAGATGTGACTGGTTCGACAATATATCTATTTGATGTGACTCATTAGTATGGTTGGAACAGCTACATTTTTAGTTGACTGAACTCGATCTGATGGTACAATTAACTCGATTTGTGGCTCTTTCAATAAAAAATAAAGTCCATGTACGCAGAAATATAGTTCAAGCCACTAAATATTCGGTAGAACGAGCTCGATTTGTGGTTGTCTCAACTCGCGATGTGGCTCATTCAACCTGATATTTATTTGATGTGACTTATCAACATGGTTAAAACAGCCACATTTTTGGTTGATTGAACTCGATCCGATGGTATATTTAACTCGATTTGTGGCTCCTTCAACCAAAAAATAAAGTCCACGTACGCAGAAATATAGTTGAGGCCACTAAATATTCGGTAGAACGAACTCGATTTATGTTTGTCTTAACTCGCGATGTGGCTCATTCAACCGGATGTACATTTCGCGTTTCTTAAATTTCGAGCTTCAAAATTAATAAAAAAAAAAATTATAATGCATTTATCGCGATAACAATATAACAGAAATGATATCACACGAAAAAAAAAAGTTCTCCGTTGATATTCACTCATTACAGAATTTCTGTCTGAGCCGGGATTCGAACCGCCTACCTACAAGTTTCCTACCTAATGCCTGCTTACTAACCCGGGACGCTACCTATTGCGCTATCGACTCCTATTGAATTTCGTTCATCAATTTTCCCATATACGCTGCATGCTGGCTCACACTTACAAAATTGAATGCGTCATTACCATTACCATTTGACGATTTTGATTAGTAATAGAATTCATTTTCCCACAACTTTGCTAGTTTTACATTTATATTTTTTATTTATATTTTGAGTTTCGATTGTACTTTTAATCGAGTCGTTCCACCTCTTTTTCGTTGAAATGACGACGCATAGTAATCGGATAAACCACAAATGTAGTTGAATCAACATGATATTTGGTTAAAAGAGCTGGTTATAGAGTTGTTTCAAACATCTGTGGCAGTACGATGAGCCACGTAAAAAAGTTGTTTCAACATCAATTGCGATAAATAGAACCTCATAATGTAGTCGATTGAACTTTTAATTGAGTCCTTCCAACTCTTTTTCAGAGTTAAAATGACGACGCATAGTAATCGGATAAACCATAAATGTAGTTGAATCAATCTAATATTTGGTTGAAAGAGCTGCTTATGGAGTTTTTTCGAACATTTATGGTAGTAGAACGAGCCATATAAAAGAGTTGTTTTAACATCAATTGTGATAAATAGAACCACACAATGTAGTCGATTGAACTTTTAATCGAGTCCTTCCAACCCTTTTTCAGAGTTACAATGACGACGCATAGTAATCGGATAAACTACAAATGTAGTTGAATCAACCTAAAATTTGGTTAAAAGAGCTATTTCTAGAGTTGTTTCGAACATTTATGGTAGTACAAAGAGCCACATAAAAGGGTTGTTTCAACGTAAATTGTGATAAATAGAACCACATAATGTAGTCGATTCAACTATTAATCGAGTCCTTCCAACTCTTTTTCAGAGTCAAAATGACGACGCATGATAATCGAATAAACCACAAATGTAGTTGAATCAACCTAATATTTGGTTCAAAGAGCTGTTAATTGAGTTGTTTCATTCAATTATCGCAGTCGAACGAACTGCAGAAAAAGTTGGACCAACTATTCTGTTGTGAGTGATTCAACTCTGTAATGAGTTCGGTCAACTCGTTAGGTGGCTGTTTTGATCGAATATGTTAACGCGATTTCAGAGTTGAAGCAACTATTCCATGTACATGCTTTAACTCGATATTCGGTTGACCCAACTCAATTTGAGTTGTTATAACTCATTTTTTTCAACTCGATTTCTCGAGTTGAATTTACCATTTTTTTTTTTTACAGTGTACGAAAAAAAAGACGCATCTTCGGGAATCTCAAGAGTAAATTTCGTCGTAAAATCATTTCAACGAGAAAACTCATGGCCGACACTGCCAATCCAATTCCAAGAATAACGAATGCAAAGGCCAAGTCCTCGATGGTCAAGAATTTGAATGTTCGATCACGATGCTCATTGTCATTGGCCTCGACGATGCGCAATGATTTTTCGAGATGCTCCTCGGCCGAGTAACGAAATACATCAGATTCGACGAGACTCTGGATCATCTTGTTGACCTTACGTTCGAGAGGCCAGTCTTCGCGGATCACCATGACCCAAGGAATTTTAACGATCATTTCCTTGGACAGATGAAGCCTGTGTTGCACAGCATTTCTAATCAGGCTATTCCGTGATTTTACACAAGCGGCCCATGGATCGCGCAGCACGTATTCTGTGCAGTCGTAACTATCGAGACCAACGAAACGTCCGTCAAAGGCACGATCATGAAAGTAAACACTGTAACCTTTGTGACCGTAGATCGTGTGATTGGATTGGGCAAGATCCTGCATCGTATCAATATCAGGACGTCGCACACGCTTGGCCAACAGGGATGACAGCTGTCCCTGATAAATTCCCTGAATCGTTACGACGAAGAAAAATAGACAGGCCAGATAGATTCTCGATGATACTTTGCGCGGTAGTTTGGTCAGACAGGAGTTACAAATCATGCGAACGACACTGAGAGTAGCAATTATCGAAGTCTGGCGTAGAAAATATTTGAAGAACAAGAGGGTCACGAGGCAAACGATGCACAGACCGATTCGTGAACTTTGATCGATCAGAGAAACGATCTTTGTCAATTGGGACTCGCTGCCACTGTACCGCGTCATAACGGAGAGTCCGGCATAGTAATGAGGATAGGTCCACGTCAAGGTAACCACTCCCGGCTGACTCCTTTGATTTAATCCAATGTCACTGCTTCCGTTGGACATTTCCATCAGGAGACCATCCACTTCCCCTGTCTTACCGACCGAACCCAAAGGTACCTCGCTGCTGTGAATCAGTAATTTCATCGTCGCGTTCAATGAGCGAAAAATTGTGCTAAAAACAGCACCTACATTGCCAGAAAGTGGACCAATCCCCGCCTTACTGTCGTCCAGCCAAATCTTCGAACTGTCCGGCTTTACGGTCACGCGAATCGCATAACCGCCAAGATCATTGGTCTTGTCGAAATCCATGTTCTCGCAAATTTCACGTTTCCCGGAATACTTTCGAATCAACAACGACCAAGGATGTCGATTTTTCTCGTCTCGATAAACCGTTTCCAGCCTCCATGGTTTCGGTGCGTTGCTCGTGTAAGGATTAAAGCTGTAGATCGATCTTTCTTTTGTAACGTTAGCACAGACAAATTTTGCCTCAAGTATATTCATCGACCAGGCTGAACGAAGATATTCTATGGCTCTCGAGCATCCTTTAATCTTGGCTGGCCACTCGATGATGTAAAACTTTGCCAAGTGATTCCACCATTTCGTGCTCTTCATGTCTACGAGAATTGCCCGAAGGTTTTTCGCCGAGGACGCAGCGATTACGAAGATTTGTAATCTGTTTCGAGACACAGCCGTTACCGGACGATCGTCAATCGTTCGCGTGGTGTGGTCGATCAAAATGACGGAGAATTGTGCCTCGGACGTCAGTGCGGCAACGAGAGAATTGGGCGAACGTCCGGCAATTCCTATCGTGTTTACCTGGGCCATGTGGCATAATGTCACAACCCTCGCCTGAAAGGCGTCAAAAATTAATTTATTCAGCTCGATAATTGAATTAAAAGTGTCTGATACGAAGATTTTCATTCTATCTATTGGTATACATAGAAGGAAATGGCCAGTTTTGTGACCTTATATTCTTATGGGATATACGTTTAAAGGATAGATCCAACAAGATTTATGGTTTAAATGTTAATGTTTTTCAACATATTTATTTGTTAAGACTTTTGCTGTACTTCGTTATGTCTGTTTATTGTAAATTTTATAGCGTTTTAACAGCTTGATGAAATTATGAAGGATAGGAAAATTTAGTATCATGTGGGTGTGACATTGTTCGGTATGAACAATCGTGAAAATGCTATCAAAAACGAATTTTGCCTATTGGGAGTTATATGAAAAGTTTACTTGGAAATCGAAAGCACCAAAACTAGAACAGGCTTTTGACACATTCGGTTTTAAACCAGAAGAAAATTCACAGAGTCCATTGAGAGTCGAAGGTAAAATATTTTTGAAAAACACAAGGCTCCAATCCAATGTATTTAGATTTTGGATCAAATTTATGTCTTTGATGTTTGGATTCCAATGTATCGTTGTTTTTTACTCGGAAATATTACGGTTATTAAGAAAGATTAACGTTACCACTGCTTTGACGACACCCAAGAAATCTTTGGGTTCTGACGTCTCGGTGACAGTTCTCGCGTAACACGTCGTCGTCGCGATCAATTGAAGAAACAAAAACTTGGCGAAATTTTTTTTCAGATTCATGGCTTTTTTGTGTTCTATCGAAGAACAAGTCCTCCTGAAGTCTTCGTGTTGAGCATTTTCGCGAATGTCACTGCTTGATTGGAATCGGTGACACGAGTGGAGTATGACGAAGACACTCGTGACTTTTTTTTTTCCTAGACACAGAAGCTTCGGAACAAAGAACGTGTCTACGGGGCTGTTTTTTTTTTCAAAGAAGATATGCGCGCACGGTGAGTTACCACCACTCCGCGCACAGTGAGCAGACTGTATTGGCTGATAGACGCGCGGTGGTGGGGATAGGCTGTCACGCGTCAGGTTTTGACTGGTGGAACGTCACCCCCACCTGATGATCGGCGGAAAGATCACCTCGGTGTGCACTTAGCGAATCGTCTATGTTTCGCTATCATCGAAACATAGGCCGCATCGCACTCAACGAAATTTTCGAGTAGCAATTTTACAAGTACACAATGTGCACTCTCATTTATTATCTCCAATGTGCATTTTCTCTGTACCACGAGGGTCTTCGAGCCACATCATCGATCGGTACAAAGTGACATAATCTAACATTTTCAACGCACTTGTGGCACGATAATTTTCGCAAAAATATCCTCAACCCCGATCCGGCTTGTACGGTTCTGGAATTTTTTTTTCTTTTAAATTGAGTGTTTAGGATCCTTGCATGCTTGCAAGCTCTTCAATCGGGGGAAAATACGTCGCTCGTCAAGTTCTTTTAATGCTAGATTAAATACACGACCGTTTCGCGATAAAATACATCCGTCACGCATTCGGATATTTCAGAGAGGAACTTTGCAACTGCTGATTTACTTGCACTGACGTTGATAAAGGAAGATAATATTTTTATTATCAATATTTACGATCTAACGCCTGACCGAGTGAATGATTTTCTCGCAGCTGTAATTTTTTTTACGAGCTGCAAAAGTCCAGGAAATAAAACAACACAATTTTTCCTATGGTCGATACAATTTGACAAAGTGACCAGGTTATCGATTTATAACTTTTGCGAGGTGACCGAGACCATGAAAGATAAAAATCATCTATTTTTCCGTGGTCTTCAAAACTAGGATAGGAAAGAAATGTTATATACAGTTTCGCATACAATAGCCTGAAGTCAATGCTCGCTCTTATAGTAGCGAGTCTTCAAAGCCCGATCTCATAATTTTTCGAGGTGAACGTTCAAATTTCAAGAACGTCAGTGTACTTTTAATGTATTATTAGTATTCTTTTACTGCACTATTATTGCACTGGCACTAAATCATTAACATACCGGTACTACAGTGTTTTTATAACGTTTATGTACAGTAACTGTGCCGGCACTATAGTGTTACCGTACTGTTATTACTTTTACCGTACTGTCAATATACTGTTAGCGTACTCTTATTATACTATTACTGAACTGGTACTGTTGTGCGTGTACAGAGGAACGATGTTAAAAAAGATGAAAAAATATTTTGTGAAGTGTGACTCGTGACGGTTGGCTGCTATCTATTTGTACATTGCTGGCAGAATTTCTTCTGTATATACACGGAATGTGGAGGGACTGAAGCTTTTATGTTTACGCAGGACGAGGAAAAATCTCCTTTCTTGTAAACAATGGTCTTTACCCCTTCCTTACTATGGATAAGGGCTTTGTATCAGTGAGCGCGACAACTGCAACTCTCTTGAAACTCAATGTCTCGTAAGATCTGAAATATGTTGCTCTACGCTCTTTATCAATGAGCTCGATGCCTCGCTAGTCTCGCTGTTACGAAAAACTGAAGCCCTAAGATCTTACGATGCACCAGTAGGGTTGGACAGGTACTGTTACTGTGCCATTACGATAATGTTATTATGCTGTTACTACTGTTACTGTCGCATTATCGACATCGTACTCTTACTGTACTCATGCTATACTGCTGCTATACTGTTAGTACTCTACTTTTTCCGTAAGTTTACGGTACTGTTACTCTTCCGGGACTGTACTGTTACCGTACCGGTGCTTTATTGTTACCGCACTGTTACTGTACCGTCATTACCCAGTTACGATACTGTTACTGTGGTGTTTCTGTCATTTTACTGAATTGTTACTGTAATGCTATTATGCTTTCGCTACAGTTACTATGTTATCGTTGCACCGTTAGTGTTACTCTGCTGGGACTGTTACCGTACTGGCACTTTATTGTACTCTTACTGTACCGTTGTCGCCCAGTTACGATACCGTTACTGTAGTGTTTTTGTAATTTCACTGAATTGTTACCCTACTGCTGTTATGATATAACTACAGTTACCGTGTTGTTATCGCACTGTTGCTGTAGTCTTTCTACAATTTTACTTTAATGTTTCTATAAACTTTCCGTGTTTTCACTACACTGTGACAGTACTGTTACTTTATCGGCACTGCATTGTTGCCGTACTCTTGCTGCACTGTTACTACTGTTACTGTTGCTCTATTTTCATTGTACTATTACTGTACTGACATTATATTACTACTATCGTGTCCATATACTGTTATTGTACGGTTACTGTACTGTTGCTATAAATGTGACTGGTATGTTATGGTAACGTTACTGCACCGTCGCTGCACAGATTTTGGTACTGTCACTATACGGGCATCTTACTGTTACCGTGCTGTTCCTATAATTTTACTGAATTGTTACCGTACTGTAATACTGTTACTGTTACTGTACTGTCACTGTACTGTGATTATACAAATACTCTACTGTTATTTCATAATTATTATCCTGTTACGATTGATTATTTATGTATATATTGGCTGAACGTAAAAATTCAATAAAAATATATGGCTTTTTCTTTGTAAGTCACTCCTCGTACACTCAGAACATCGATGGAGTTATTACATGAGCTATACAGATAAAATTACCATGAGAGAAAGCCTGGAGGCTTTTTGTATTGGATCAATTTCGAGTATATTAACTAAAACAGTCCATGCATGTGTATCAATGGTCCTCGCTGTGATATTCTCTCGACAGACATACGATTTATTACTCGATCACTCACTCGATTTATTAGCTGAGTTACGACTACGACAAGGTCCAAGGTGCCCTATTATCCGACCTTTACACGACATGGCCGGTAATGAATTTATAATTCGTCGCGATAAGGAAATACCCGGAACATCCGTAGAGAATTAGGTGCTGTAATATTTATTTTTAATAGATCGTTACAGATCGTGCGACAGTTACTTTTGAACTACGATTCAGGATCGTGCGTGTTGCTGGTTATCATTGTTCAGGCTGAAAGAAAAATATCGAAGCAAATATCCGGAAAATCCGGAGGGAATTAGGTACGTCAAGGTAAGTACGCTGTAATATTTATTTTCTATAGATCGTTACAGATCGTGCGACAGTTACTTTCGAACTACGATGTAACATCGTAGTTCGATATTTTTTTTTCATTGAATACGAAAAAAAAGACGCATCTTCGGGAATCTCAAGAGTAAATTTCGTCGTGAAATCATTTCAACGAGGAAACTCATGGCCGAAACTGCCAATCCAATTCCAAGAATAACGAATGCAAAGGCCAAGTCCTCGATGGTCAAGAATTTGAATGTTCGATCACGATACTCATTGTCATTGGCCTCGACGATGCGCAATGATTTTTCGAGATGCTCCTCGGCCGAGTAACGAATTACATCAGATTCGACAAGACTCTGGATCATCTTGTTGACCTTACGTTCAAGAGGCCAGTCTTTGCGGATCACCATGACGAAAGAACTTTTAACGATCATTTCCTTGGACAGATGAAGCCTGTGTCGCACAGCCTCTCTAATCAGGCTATTCCGTGATCTCACACAAGCGGCCCATGGATCGAGCAGCACGTATTCTGTGCAATCGTAACTATCGAGACCAACGAAACGTCCGTCAAAGGAACGATCACGAAAGTAAACGCTGTAACCTTTGTGACCGTAGATCGTGTGATTGGATCGGGCAAGATCCTGCATCGTATCGATATCAGGACGTCGCACACGCTTGGCCAACAGGGATGACAGCTGTCCCTGATAAATTCCCTGAATCGTTACGACGAAGAAAAATAGACAGGCCAGATAGATTCTCGATGATACTTTGCGCGGTAGTTTGGTCAGACAGGAGTTGCAAATCATGCGAACGACACTGAGAGTAGCAATCATCGAAGTCTGGCGTAGAAAATATTTGAAGAACAAGAGGGTCACGAGGCAAACGATGCACAGACCGATTCGTGAACTTTGATCGATCAGAGAAACGATCTTTGTCAATTGGGACTCGCTGCCACTGTACCGCGTCATAACGGAGAGTCCGGCATAGTAATGAGGATAGGTCCACGTCAAGGTAACCACTCCCGGCTGACTCCTTTGATTTAATCCAATGTCACTGCTTCCGTTGGACATTTCCATCAGGAGACCATCCACTTCCCCGGTCTTACCTACCGAACCCAAAGGTTCCTCGCTGCTGTGAATCAGTAATTTCATCGTCGCGTTCAATGAGCGAAAAATTGTGGTAAAAACAGCACCTACATTGCCAGAAAGTGAATCAATCCCCGCCTTACTGTCGTTTAGCCAAATCTCCCAACTGTCCGGCTTTACGGTCACGCGAATCGCATAACCGCCAAGATCATTGGTCTTGTCGAAGTCCATGTTCTCGCAAATTTGACGTTTCCCGGAATACTTTCGAACCAACAACGACCAAGGATGTCGATTTTTCTCGTCTCGATAAACCGTTTCCAGCCTCCATGGTTTCGGTGCGTTGCTCGTGTAAGGATTAAAGCTGTAGATCGATCTTTCTTTTGTAACGTTAGCACAGACAAATTTTGCCTCGAGTATATTCATCGACCAGGCTGAACGAAGATATTTTATGGCTCTCGAGCATCCGTTAATCTTGGCTGGCCACTCGATGATGTAAAACTTTGCCAAGTGATTCCACCATTTCGTGCTCTTCATGTCCACGAGAATTGCCCGAAGGTTTTTCGCCGAGGACGCAGCGATTACGAAGATTTGTAATCTGTTTCGAGATATAGCCGTTACCGGACCATCGTCAATCGTTCGCGTGGTGTGGTCGATCAAAATGACGGAGAATTGTGCCTCGGACGTCAGTGCGGCAACGAGAGAATTGGGCGAACGTCCGGCAATTCCTATCGTGTTTACCTGGGCCTCGTGGCATAATGTCACGACTCTCGCCTGAAAGGCGTAAGAAATTAATTTATTCAGCTCGATAATTGAATTAAAAGTGTCTGATACGAAGATTTCAATTCAATCTATTGGTATACATAGAAGGAAATGGCCAGTTTTGTGACCTTATATTCTTATGGGATATACGTTTCAAGGATAGATTCATCAAGATCGATGAATCTTTAGAAAAAAAGTATCGTTTCTCAAATGTCAGTGAAATGCAATTAGTCTGTTAGTAAACTATTACTCAACTGATGCTCGACTGTTACTTAAATGTGACCCAACTACAACTGTGTTTCACTGTCCTATTACTATATAATATTATTACTGTGAAAAAACAGTTACCATATTCAAATTATTGTATTTAATTATGCAAAAATGGGAATAGGATTATGAATTATTGAGAATGTTAATTGTATTCAATGCGCCTAAATTTATTCACAATATTATTGACGAATAATAAGCAAACGCTTGTAGAAAATTTGCAATATTTAATAAAGAATTGGAAAACATGTAATAATTAATCCAAATGAAACAAAACGACATAACTTTCCATGAAAAACGATTGTTTTATGTTTTAAATGTTAATGTTTTTCAAAATTATTATTTGTTAGGACTTTTTACTGCACTTCGTTATGTCTGTTAATTGTACATTTCATAGCGTTTTGACAGCTTGATGAAATTATGAAGGATAGGAAAATTTAGTATCATGTGAGTGTGACATTGTTCGTTATGAACAATCGTGCAAATGCTATCAAAAACTATTTTTGCCCATTAGGAGTTATATGAAAAATCGAAAGCACTAAAACTTGAACAGGCTATTGACACATTCGGTTTTAAACCAGAAGTAAATTCACATAGTCCATTGAAAGTCGAAGGTAAAATATTTTTGAAAAACACAAGGCTCCAATCCAATGTATTTGGATTTTGGATCAAATGTATGTCTTTGGATGTGGTTCCAATGTATGTCTTTGATGTTTGGATTCCAATGTATGTATTTGGATTTTGAATCCAATGTATCTTTGTTTTTTTACTCGGAAGTATTACGGTTATTAAGAAAGATTAACGTTACCACTGCTTCGACGACACCCAAGAAATCTTTGGGTTCTGACGTCTCGGTGACAATTCTCGCGTAACACGTCGTCGTCGCGATCAATTGAAGAAACAAAAACTTGACGAAATTTTTTTTCAGATTCATGGCTTTTTTGTGTTCTATCGAAGAACAAGTCTTCCTGAAGTCTTCGTGTTGAGCACTCTCGCGAATGTCACTGCTTGATTGGAATCGGTGACACGAGTGGAGTATGACGAAGATACTCGTCACTTTTTTTTTCCTAGACACAGAAGCTACGGAACAAAGAACGTGTCTACGAGGCTGTTTTTTTTTAAAGAAGATATGCGCACACGGTGAGTTACCACCACTCCGCGCACAGTGAGCAGACTGTATTGGCTGATAGACGCGCGGTGGTGGGGATAGGCTGTCACGCGTCAGGTTTTGACTGGTGGAACGTCACCCCCACCTGATGATCGGCGGAAAGATCACCTCGGTGTGCACTTAGCGAATCGTCTATGTTTCGCTATCATCGAAACATAGGCCGCATCGCACTCAACGAAATTTTCGAGTAGCAATTTTACAAGTACACAATGTGCACTCTCATTTATTATCTCCAATGTGCATTTTCTCTGTACCACGAGGGTCTTCGAGCCACATCATCGATCGGTACAAAGTGACATAATCTAACATTTTCAACGCACTTGTGGCACGATAATTTTCGCAAAAATATCCTCAACCCCGATCCGGCTTGTCACGGTTCTAGAGTTTTTTTTTTCTTTTAAATTAAGTGTTTACGATCCTTGCATGCTTGCAAGCTCTTCAATCGGGGGGAAATACGTCGCTCGTCAAGTGCTTTTAATGCGAGAGTAAATACACGACCTTTTCGCGACAAAATACATCCGTCACGCATTCAGATATTTCAGAGAGGAACTTTGCAATTGCTGATTTACTTGCACTGACGTTGAAAAAGGAAGATAATATTTTTATTATCAATATTTACGATCTAACGCGTGACCAAGTAAATGATTTTCTCGCAGCTGTAATTTTTTTTACGAGCTGCAAAAGTCCAGGAAATAAAACGACACAATTTTTCCTATGGTCGATACAATTCGACAAAGTGACCAGGTTATCGATTTATAACTTTTGCGAGGTGACCGAGATCATGAAAGATAAAAATCATCTATTTTCCGTGGTCTACCAAACTATGATAGGAAAGAAATGTTATATACAATTTCGCATACAATAGCCTGAAGTCAATGCTTGCTCTTATGGTAGCAAGTCTTCAAAGCCCGATCTCATCATTTTTCAAGCTGAACGTTAAAATTTCAAGAACGTCAGTGTACTTTTAATGTATTATTTTTATTCTCTTACTGCACTGTTATTGCACTGGCACTAAATCATTAATATACCGGTATTACAGTGTTTCTATAACGTTTATGTACAGTAACTGTGCAGGCACTATATTGTTACCGTACTGTTATTACTGTTACCGTAATGTCAATATACTGTTAGCGTAATCTTATTATACTATTACTGTACTGGTACTGTTGTGCGTGTACAGAGGAACGATTCGTTGGTGCAATGTACAATAATAATGTATATTCAAAATTTTTAAAAAAGATGAATAAATATTTTGTGATGTGTGACTCGTGAAGGTTGGCTGCTATATATCTACTTGTACATTACTGGCAGAATTTCCTCTGTATTTACACGGAAAGTGGAGGGACTGAAGCTTTTATGTTTACGCAGGACGAGGAAAAATCTCTCTTCTTGTAAACAATGGTCTTTACCCGTGCAGAAATTTTTTAGGGATACCTTAAGTCCGACCATATCCCGATCGGGATTGTCCATGGACTCCCCAAAACCGGTATCCCCATAGGAATCTATATGGTATCCGTCTCGTAATCGGATTGGTGGATGTGGCAAAATTTGTAAGTTATGGCGCCACTTTCTTTCAGGGGGTACCGATTGAATCCCAATCTCACGTTTGTTCTGAATCAGGATTTGTTGAGAGCTCCTCAAGACGAGTATCCTCCGATGATTTAATGGGACGATCGAAGAATTTTAATTTGCGAAATGCCCAGTCATATTCCGAATAAAGCTTGTTGACAGATTATTCGAGTGTGTTCATTCGTGTGTTCGTGTGGTCGTGTGGTCGTGTGGTCGTGTGGTGGTGGTGGTGGTGGTAAATGCCATTATTATTACTATATATTAATTGTCATTACGTGTCATTCCATGATCGAGAACCTCCACCACCTTAACCACTTAGCAGTGTGGCGAAAATTACATTTTTGAGCCACTTTTGTGCATTTTTCATAAAAAAAAACAAATTTTGATTTTTCATGCTCCCATCCCCTTAAACTGAAGTTTTGATAAAAAAAAAGACATCATCGCGAAAAGGGTGCTTTGTAGCTTAAGTGGAAGCCGCCGCTCATTGGACTTTTTTAATTATAACAGCCACTTAACGTCTGTGGCGAACTTTTTGGAAGGAAAAATTTGAGACCATGGGGATTGTACTTCAAATAAAAAGAACCTTCGATGATTCAAAAGTTGTAAAGGATATTGCTGAACGGAAAGTAGTTTTGTGCGCGGAATTTAATTCATTATTAATTGTAAGGATAGTTTCAAGCGCAATATATACTTTTAGTCACGATCGATAGACAATACCCCTGATTTTTTCAGGTTTCGCCCGTCATGCGTGTGATTTTAATTATCAGCCGTTATTGTTAATTAACAAACAAATAAACAACGGAGTTCGTCCACTCAAAAGTTGAAACGCCATCGTATTTCAGGATCGAATGACAATACTCCTTAATTTTTTCAGATTTTTCTTGTCATGCGTGCGATTTTAATTATCAGCAGTAATTGTTAATTAACAAACAAATAAACAAGGGAGTCCATCCACTCAAAAGTTGAAACGCCATCGTGTTTCAGGATCGATAGACAATACTCTTGAATTTTTCCAGATTTTTTCCGTCATGTGTGCGATTTTAATTATCAGCAGCCATTGTTAATTAACAAACAAATCAACGAAGGAGTCAGTCCACTCAAAAGTTGAAACGCGATCGTGTTCCAGGATCGATAGACAATACGGGTCCAATACGCAAACGAAGGCTAGTGAGACGTCGTAGGTTCAAACCCCGGTGTCGACGTTTTTTTTTGTTTAAGTTTTTTTTATGGCTCAGATAATAATAAACAATTGCCTATAACCTGAATTGCGGAAGATAAATATTTATTCGGGATTTTATATATATGCCAGATTAAACCACATTTTGATCGGGTTTTGACTGGATACCATAATTGGAATCCAGTCAGGGGTCCCTGTCGGATTCCAATGTGCAAACGTTACATTCAGTCATGGGATCTGATCCGATGACCAGCTGGATCCCTATCAGAAAATAGGGATCCTTCTCAGAATCCACCTGGATCCCGACCGAAATTTCTGCAGGGGTACCCCTTCCATATATGGATAAGGGCTGTGTATCAGTGAGCGCGACAACTGCAACTTTCTTGAAACTCAATGTCTCGTAAGATCTGAAATATGTTGCTCTATGCTCTTTATCAATGAGCTCGATGCCTTGCTAGTCTCGCTGTTACGAAAAACTGAAGCCCTAAGATCTTACGATGCACCAGTAGGGTTGGACAGGTACTGTTACTGTGCCATTACGATAATGTTATTATGCTGTTACTACTGTTACTGTCGCATTATCGACATCGTACTCTTACTGTACTCATGCTATACTGCTGCTATACTGTTAGTACTCTACTGTTTCCGTAATTTTACGGTACTGTTACTCTGCCGGGACTGTACTGTTAACGTACCGGTGCTTTATTGTTACCGCACTCTTACTGTACCGTCATTACCCAGTTACGATACTGTTACTGTGGTTTTTCTGTCGTTTTACTGAAGTTTTACTGTACTGCTATTATGCTATCACTACAGTTACTATGTTATCGTTGCACCGTTAGTGTTACTCTGCTGGGACTGTTACCGTACTGGCACTTTATTGTTATTGTACTCTTAATGTACCGTTGTTGCCCAGTTACAATACCGTTACTGTAGTGTTTTTTCAATTTTACTAAATTGTTACTGTACTGATATTATATTACTGCAATTACCGCGTTGTCCTTGCACTGTTGCTGCAGTCTTTCTACAATTTTCCTGTACTGTTTATATAAAGTTTCCGTATTTTCACTATACTGTGACAGTACTGTTACATTATTGGCACTGCATTGTTGCCGTACTCTTGCTGCACTGTTACTACTGTTACTGTTGCTCTATTTTCATTGTACTATTACTGTACTGACATTATATTACTACTATCCTGTCCATATACTGTTATTGTAAGGTTACTGTACTGTTACTATGAATGTGACTGGTATGTTATTGTAACGTTACTGTACCGTCGCTGCACATTTTTTTGGTACTGTCACTATACGGGCATCTTACTGTTACCGTGCTGTTCCTATAATTTTAC
The DNA here is from genome assembly GCA_963564615.1 of Rhorus exstirpatorius. Taxonomy (NCBI): domain Eukaryota; kingdom Metazoa; phylum Arthropoda; class Insecta; order Hymenoptera; family Ichneumonidae; genus Rhorus; species Rhorus exstirpatorius. Next base: position 11,771,231 of record OY751322.1, on the reverse strand, counting down.
TGAATTGTTACCGTACTGCAATACTGTTACTGTTACTGTGCTGTAATTATACAAATACTGTACTGTTATTTCAAAATTATTATCCTGTTACGATTGATTATTTATGTATATATAGGCTGAACGTAAAAATTCAATAAAAATATATGGCTTTTTCTTTGTAAGTCACTCCTCGTACACTCAGAACATCGATGGAGTTATTACATGAGCTACACAGATAAAATTACCATGAGAAAAAGCCTGGAGGCTTTTTGTATTGGATCAATTTCGAGTATACCAACTAAAAACAGTCCATGCATGTGTATGAATGGTCCTCGCTGTAATATTCTCTCGACAGACATACGATGCTGACTCAATTTTGTAATATACATATATGCATATCTATATACTTTGAGACCGACAAATTTTCATCCCCGAAGCATTCACAGCGACACATTTCGATTATAAATTATTCGCGAGCTGTACAGGTAGGCAAATGAGAAGCAGGGCGATGAGATATTTAAATTTTGGTGAACTGGTCAATTGGTCCAAGCCTTTCCTGCTCACCATCTCGATTCTCTCTCTCTCTCTCTCTCTCTCTCTCTCTCTCTCTCTCTCTCTCTCTCTCTCTCTCTCTCTCTCTCTCTCTCTGCGTGTGTGTGTGTGTGTATTTTGAACTGCAGTACGCATATGTTGTGTTTTTGCTTCTGCTCTTTAAGCTTCTGCTGTGGTCTCGCTCGGGCTGACATTTTTATTTGCATCGGTGGCAACAACCTCGAGTAAATAACAACCGCAATTTACCTCACCGTTGTTTGAGAAACAAATTTTTTTTTTTAATTCACTTTTGGGGTTTTCAAAAATTGTAACAATATTTTTGAAAAAAACAAAAAGTTATACTAAAATGGAAATTATATTTCATATGCAGTGTAAGAAATTAATTGTTCTGTGTAATTTTATTTTTAATTATAAATAAATAGAACGAATGAGTTTAATAAAATAAAAAAAATAATAAAATTAATAAAATCAAGAAACGAATTTTCTTTTGACATACAATTAAAGTCGACTTAAAGTATCGTTTCGTTGCAGATCGATTTGAAAAATTCTCAGTTTTTTTTCCCTTTTTTTTCAATGGACCGAGCCTTTCTTCGTCCGTGATTAAATTTGATGGGTACTGAACGCGATCGTATATCGTTACTCAAGTGTTTGTGATTATTGAAAAATCGTAAAAAAAAAAAAAAAAAAACGATCACCCGATGTATCGAACCATACGATGGTTGTTATGCTAATATTAATGTTCAGTTGAAAATTTCAGAATTCATCGTGCATGCACTCGTTCGTTTATCCTTACTCGCGAGGATACTCTACTTTATGACGTCACGAAATTTAAAATTTTGCTTAAAATTACAAAATTATTCCCAAATGTCCACAGACTGCACTCGATATTTTCATAAAAATTTATTATACCATTTTTACGAGTTCGAAAAAAAAAAAAAAACCCATTAATAAAAATAAATAAATAAAGAACCCTCAAAAGCTTTCCTTGCGATATCAAAATTCTCACACTGTGAGATCGTAAAAAAAAAACAATTATGATAAATTTATTCAGGACGTAAAAGATAGAATAAAAAAAATGGACTCCCGATAGTGTTTCTCGACATTGAACTTGTTATGTTAATTTTATGTCGTGTTGAAAATTTGAAAATAAAATCTTGTGTCCCTTGCCCCCGGATCGAGTTCGTTGACGAATTTTATTTACGCTCGGACCATATTTATAAATTTACGTTAAAATTCACGTCAACCAGTAAATTCATATTCATTCGTGCGTTGAACAATTTTTTTTTTTTTTTTATAATACATCATCGCTACTTAATACCGTTTGCCCAAAAATATTTCTGAACTGTCTTCTCTCGCACGAGGGACGAGCTCGTGACATTGTGTAACGGTATCGAAACATTTACAGACACATTATTGCAAATTACTTAAGTTTAGCTTTGATTATTTTTTCTGTTTTTAATTTTTTCGTTGAAAAATTAAAAAAAAAAGTAGTGCAAATTAAAAATTTTCACGTTGCTTCCTCATTATTTTATCTCAAACTATTATTTTATCTCTCTTTCTCTTTCTATTGGCTTTCTCATGGGGGAAACTTTTTGGCTGAGATAAAATAATGAGCAAGCAATGTTTAAGTTGTTAATTAGCACGTTTTTCCCGAAAATTCGATTTCAAACTCTTTGGTGAATTTTTTCAAACTAAATACTGAAAATTTTCGTCTCCTAGCTTGTTTATATTTATTAAGTGCTGACTCGTGGTTAATTACCGAAAGTTTGAGCGAACCCATAAAAAATTTAAAAATTTCACACAATTCAAAGTTTTTGAAAATCTAGACCGATTCCATCGTTATTATTTATAATAATTATTCACCGATTCACCAGTTATTATTATCAATAATAACTGATGAATCGGTTCAGATTTTCAAAAAATTTGAATTGTGTGAAATTTTTGAAATTGACATTCGTGAAATTGGAATTTTGAAACTGACATTCGTGAATTTATTTACGAATTGTCATAACGTTTCCCATCAAAATTAAAAATTTCATAAAATCCAAACCCTTCGGTGGATTTTATCGCCAAACTTGATACCGAACATTCTTGTCACTTCGCCTATATAAGAAGTTTCGACTCGGCAGCTAAAAATTTACGAAAGTTGAAGCGAGTACAAATTTTTCTGAAAAATTCAAAATTCTTTAAAATCTAAAATTTGCGAGTAATTTTGAAAAAAAAAAAAAAAAAATCTGTATTAAACCATTGGGGGGTTGTTCGATGCCCTACTTATGTGCATAATTTGGGCACGATTGCTCAAGTCGTTCTCGAGATATAAAATATTTTCTTGACTACTTGGAATATTTTAAACGACCCGACATAAAAACCTCGAAAAAAAAAAAAAACAATTCTTTTTTCATAAAAACAAAGCTTTCTCTGTGAGGAAGCAATATTAAATATTTGCCGATAAATACGAGGAAACAAGAAAAATTCAGGCGTCAAGAATCAAAAGAAGAAGAGAGAAAAGTAAAGAGTTTACTTCTCTCTGCTTCACGCGAAAGTAGCAGCTGATCCATGTAACTAAAAAAAAAATTTTTTAATGAAAATAAAGAACACATAAGTGTACACAAATGAAACGTGCGCGCAAACACTTCGCGGAGTCTCACGGAGAAAAATTCAGCTGCAGCCACTCGAGTGTATGCGATCACGTGTGAGATGCCTCTTTTGGTCGAACGAGTGTTCGTAGAGACGTGACTCTCGACCGCGGGAGTCGGACGTCAAGTTTTCACGTCGTAATGACAGTTGCAGGGATACCGAACGAACGCGTGAATGACAGGGAGAATCGAAGGATCGAACGATTTACGGGAAACGACCACAGAAGCCGTATTATTACATCGCATGAATAAGTATTCATTGGCAAGGTGGCGAATTGAAGAGAGAAGAAAAAAAAATATATATAAATGTATTGGGAGTGATAAATATGAAATTTGTATGTAATAATTCGTGTTGATAATAATTTGTGTAAACGCGTTTTTTTTTTAATTTATTAAATTTATTTATTAATAAAATTTGTATTTATTTATTATTTAAATTTACTTATTTATTAAATTTTTGAATATTGGGTCTTCTAGGATAGAAGATATTTTTCATCTGAAGTAATTGTATAACTTTTGGGAGTAATTCATGCGAATATTTTTGCAATTCTATAGTCAGTAATGGAAATAGGCACGAATGATAATCGTTCCTGAATTACTTTATGTTTGCACCCAGTGTGGTCTTTGAGGTTTAATATTGGAGAAGTAGCTCGTATTTATACGTTTCAACCATATGCAGACCCAACTGTGCAAACGCAACTCTACACAGCTGGAACATGGTCAGTTGGAAAGGTGTTCAGTTGGAACGTTGACAGTTGGAACTTGAACGCGTTCAGTCAGTACGTGTAGAATTGGAACAAGTTCAGTTGTAAAGTTGAAACTTTACAATTGAAATGTGTTAAGAATGCGAAGCGTGTAGAGTTGGAAAATTTACCGTTAAAACATGTTTAGTAAAAACGTGTTCGGTCAATAAGTGTAGAGTAGAAACGTGTAGAATTGGAAAAGGTTCAGTTGGAAGATATGGAGTTGCGTCGCGTTTAGTTGGCACGTGCACAAATTTTATGTGTAGAATTGAAACCGTACAATTGAAATTTGTCGAGTTGAAGCGTGTAAAGTTGGAAAATGTACAGTTAAAGCGTGTAGAATTGAAAGCCTACAGTCGAAACGTAGAATTGGAACAGGTTCAGTTGGACGATATAGAGTTGCGTCGCGTTTAGTTGGAACGTGCACAAATTTCATGTGTAGATTTGAAACTTTACAATTGAAATTTGTCAAGTTGAAACGTGTAGAGTTGGAAAATGTACACTTAAAACGCGTTTAGTAAAAAAGTGTAGAGTTGGAACGCGTAAAATCGAAATGAGCCCAGTTGAAACGTGTTAAATTTAAAAGTGGTCAGCATACTATGAACGTGTTTCGTTGAATCGTGTTAAGTTAAAACGCTTAAAGCTGTATCGTATACTGTTGGAACATTTTTAGTTAAAACGTGTTCAGCTGGAACGTGTAAAGTTGTTCCGGTTGTCGTTAGAGCGTGTAGGATTAAAACGTGTACAATTGAAATGTGCAGAGTTGAAACGTGTTTGATTGAAGCATGTAGACTTTGGAACTTGCACAATTGAAAAGTGTTGAGTTTTAGAACACGTACAGTTGAAACCTGTAGAATTGATATCTGTTCAGTCTGTAAAGTTGTTCCGGTTGCAGTTGGAGCATGTAGGATTAAAATTTGTACAATTGAAATGTGCAGAGTTGAAACGTGTTTGATTGAAGCACGTAGACTTTAAACTTGCACAAGTGAAAAGTCTTGAACTTTAAACACGTACAGTTGAAACCTGTAGAATTGGAATCTTTTCAGTCGAAACACGCAGAGTTCGGACATGCGTAATAAACATTTGGATAAATATTGGATTGTAATATACATGCAAATATTTATTTTCATACAAAAGCATATCATTGAATTGTTTGTGTAAAAAATATCATCGTGTATACGGATAATTTTTCAGGAATAATTTTTTTTTAACATGCACGAACAATCATTTCATTGCGATTGCAAGAAAAAAAAAATTTGTCGAATCGTTCATGTCATTAATTTTTTTTATATTTCGTTGATGATTTGGAAAAGAAAAAATGCCAACGACAAAATACTTTTGTCCTGACAGGCAAAAGTACGAGGCGCGTCGACTTTTCTCGTTAATTATAACGATCGGCTCGGATCGCAATTTGAAAGAACGCTGACCGACCGAAACGAGAATATTATTCGCGATGATGTTTGCGCGGTCCTCGCATCACAACGGTAACCGGCAATCGGCTAAAAAATATCGCAATTCGATGCCGAATCGATGAAAGTCAGCGGCCTACCTGAGACTATTCTCTCAATCCCTCGGAATTCCTAATAGCTCGCGCATAATTAATACAGCAAGATTTGTTTCTTTATTTTCCCGATGAAAATTTTTCCCGTTTTTTTTTTTTTTTTTTAAGCCAAAAATGTACTTTTTCGTTGTTGTTGTAACAATTGATATTCATATTTATAAACATATTTTCCATTGTTTTTAATGCTTGAATTTTGGTCTCGTAAATTTTGCAATGGATTTTTCATTCGAAACGATGGAGTTGATATTTTTGAAAAATTAAAAAATAATCAAAGTATCCGGTAAATAATTTTTTTTTTATAAACACTGTTCTATCATCGCAAAATTATGTTACTTAAAATAGAAAAATTAAAGTTGATTGAAAAATGTTTTGAAAAAATGCACAAAGTAAAAAGAAAAAAAATTAATTTTTTTAGTGCAGATACGAGTCCCATTAAATTTTGGGAGACTCTCTCCGTATACCGTAAACCGAGCCGCTCTCTCGGGATATCGCGGCAACGATTATCAAGTGAAAACAGGTTATTCCCGACGTGTGTCGTGGGTCCATGCTTAATTCGCTGGTCTCGATTTAACGAGACGAGGCTCGATTTCGCACCTTGAAACTTCCGAAGAGAGAAAGAAAAAAAAAAACGAAAAATACGAGATGGGTGACTGCGAACGAGCGATGAGTAAATTTCATGAAAATTCATGAAATTGGATTTCAAGTCCGAGGGATCATGAGGTCGAGGGGTGATCGATGCGTCTGGACCGTTTTTAGGACACCGGCTAGACCCGGTCTCGAAGCCAACATGACCCCAAAAGTTTATCGAACCCTATTTCGATCACTATAATTCTCGACTCACGCGATATGCAGATTTTTCGAGACCCACCAGTCTCATTTCAATGTTTTCTTTTTGTATCTCCAAACTGCATATATTATACTGAAATTCCACGTTTTTTTTTCCTCAATCCTCGAGAAATCTTTATTTTCGAAAGAATCAATTCTTATCGATTTTTCGCCCCGAAATTTTGGTCGCGCGACGAAAATTCAATGTGATTCGTGTTCTGCGGAAAATTTCCGTACCAAACGGCTTCGAAACATATGATAAGAAGAAAAAAGAAAATTTTCAAATTTTCGTTTATTTTTATTTCGAAACTGAGAAATCTCCGAAATTTAAATTGGTCATAATTTTGCTCATCCACGGAGCGTTTTTTGGCCTGCGACCAGTATTTCGAAAAGGCCCCGAGTAGACTTTCGAAATTTCGTTCGATCTATCGGGGCAACTCAATTTTTTTCGGCCTCAATGGGCACTTTGAAGATGTTCGATGAAAAATCAAGAGAGAACAAAAAATCGGATATCTGACTTTGAACGGTTGTGAATAATTCGAAAAAAATCGTAGCTCAATGAGTCAAGCATCGCTTTGAAGCCCGATTAATTGCGAAGAGAAAGAGCACAGGGTGCAGTCGCAACTCCTTCGGAAAGCAACGATACAGTCGTTTTTAGTAAACTTACTTTTTTTTTGCCGTACATAACGCATCGAGAGTTACTTTTGCAATTTTATTTTGCGGCCACAATATAATTATTGAAATTTTGTTGATAAAAAAAAAATTTTTAATTTAAAAAACCACTGAGAATGAGTTTTATTTCCAGGCTAGACAGGAGGCAATGTACAATTTATCACGAATCATTATGACCACGATTTCTCTCACTTAACCAGTCATCATTAAGACGTCCGATACATTTCAATCGTTACAGATGATACCCAGAAGTTATAATTTTCTTCAACGTCTCATTAATTTATTTCATATCGAAGTATAATATATATATATATATATTTTTATCATAATCAATATGCGATTGCTAATTATTTATATATAATTTAGATATGCCTATCAATTGTTGATAACTTTTTTTTTTTCAATTTTACTTTAACAGCACTCTCACATTATAATATACCGGGAGACATAAAGTACATCATAACCGGTGGAGGATCCTGATCCTCCAGCGTATCGACTAATCATTATATTAATTCGTCCCTACCTCGTACCTCGTGCAATACACTCTCTGATGCGAATGTACTTACCGATTTTATATTATGACGAATGGGAATGAAAGCCGCGATTGCCGACGCTATGACTCGTGCTAGTAAGATTTATAACCATATGTATTTCCGGAAGAAAAAAAAATCATATATCTACTTAGTCGAAGCGAAATGACGTATGCATCGAGCTTGCACAGTGAGATCTCGTATTACGAGTACTTAAGCATACGCACAGACCTCTAAGTATATACACAGGGATAATTGTGGATACTGAAAAATTATGACTGCCGACCGTAGAATTATCGTCAATTGCCACGGACACGAAATTGTACAGTTATTGGCCGCTGAAAACTTATCGGTCCCGGATTACAGTAGCTACAAGGTTCTAAGTCATTGACCGTTGAGTTAAGTCATTTTTTACGATCCTATCGGAAATTTACCAGATCCGAGAATGAAAATATATTGACCGAGTACCAACTTATTGTCCCAAATTGCCCCTGAGAGAGCCCTACTCAGCCAGTACTTAGACCCGTGGTAACGAGCCGGTAAGTAATTTTCTAAGTAATTTTTGACGTCGGAAGGGATGAATTTTGAAAATTGACAGTTATCGGCCAGCGGTGATTCAATCTTCTGGCTAACGGTGAGTGAGGGTCTAAGTCATTAATCGCAAGGGTTTAAGTCGAGGGTTACTTTGAGATCCGAGCACAACGGGATTCGAGAAGCTTTGGTCAGTGAACATTGATTTTCCTAGTTAAGGATGATTGAGGATCTGAGTCATTGGAAAAAAGGGAAAATAAGGTTATTAACAGCTGATAACGTATTGGTCCTAGATCAGCCGACGTTCTAAGTCATTGACCGTTGAGTTAAGTCATTTTTTACGATCAAATCTGAAATTTACCAGATCCGAGAATGAAAATATATTGACCGAGTACCAACTTATTGTCCCAAATTGCCCCTGAGAGAGCCCTACTCAGCCAGTACTTAGACCCGTGGTAACGAGCCGGTAAGTAATTTTCTAAGTAATTTTTGACGTCGGAAGGGATGAATTTTGAAAATTGACAGTTATCGGCCAGCGGTGATTCATTCTTCTGGCTAACGGTGAGTGAGGGTCTAAGTCATTAATCGCAAGGGGTTAAGTCATGGATTACTTTGAGATCCGAGCACAACGGGATTCGAGAAGCTTTGGTCAGTGAACATTGATTTTCCTAGTTAAGGATGATTGAGGATCTGAGTCATTGAAAAAAAGGGAAAATAAGGTTATTAACAGCTGATAACGTATTGGTCCTAGATTAGCCGACGTTCTAAGTCATTGACCGTTGAGTTAAGTCATTTTTTACGATCAAATCTGAAATTTACCAGATCCGAGAATGAAAATATATTGACCGAGTACCAACTTATTGTCCCAAATTGCCCCTGAGAGAGCCCTACTCAGCCAGTACTTAGACCCGTGATAACGAGCCGGTAAGTAATTTTCTAAGTAATTTTTGACGTCGGAAGGGATGAATTTTGAAAATTGACAGTTATCGGCCAGCAGTGATTTATTGTCTAACGGTGAGTGAGGGTCTAAGTCATTAATCGCAAGGGTTTAAGTCATGGGTTACTTTGAGATCCGAGCACAACGGGATTCGAGAAGCTTTGGTCAGTGAACATTGATTTTCCTTGTTAAGGATGATTGAGGATCTGAGTCATTGAAAAAAAGGGAAAATAAGGTTATTAACCGCTGATAACGTATTGGTCCTAGATTAGTCGATGTTCTAAGTCATCGACGGTAAGGATAGCTGAGTCATGTTTCATATTTCAATCTGAAAATGACCGGATTTGAAAATTCACATTTATCGATACTTGACCATTCACAGATTGTGGTAATCAAAGTTTTGAGTAATTTTTCAGGAGCTAAGTAATACTTTAGAATCGGATCTGAAAGTTTACGGCATTCGAAAATCATAATATATTGACCGAGTACCCACTTAATGCCCCGAAATATCGTGAGAAAGACTTACTTCGCCCGTACTTAGACTCGCAGTAACAATCCCAGGTCATTTACCTCAAAGTGATTGAATTATTTTTCACTTCGACATCGAAAGAAGAACGGATTTGAAAATTGACAAATATCGGCCAGCGATGATTTATTATTCTGGCTGACGGTGAGTGAGGGTCCAAGTCATTCATCGCGAGGACCTTACGCATCTGTTACTTTGAGATCTGAGTGCAACCGGATTCGAGGATGTACAGCCTTTGATCGGTGACCATTTGTTGGCTTGGTTAAGGATTGCTACGAATCTACGTCATTCACAGTAGACAATACAAAATCACTTCTCATTTTAAGGCTTGAAAGTGACTAGATCCAAGAAATTATAGTTATTGGACACTCGCTATTTGTCAGCCATGTGTCTAAGGCAGTTCTGCAGGACTTGGTAATTTTTTTACTTTCACAATTGAAAGTGACCAGATTTTATGCAAGAATGTGTAGAGTTTTTTTTTAGACTATAAATGCATTGACCACCCACGTGGATGCCGGACACAATACAAGAATAAAGTTCGACACATTTAGCCCTTCTAAGTACAATGTTTTATTCATAGGAGACTTTTCAAATGTTGCATAACTTGCTCTTCGTGCTCTCTCGTATACTCTCAGAGTTTCTTACGGATCATCAAGCCCGAATTTAAGATCGAAAAGCCTCCGATCCATCCGAAATTCAAAATGGCGGAACAAGCTACGAAAAATTTGTGAATTTCCACGAAAAACTCGACAGCGGAATTTTTGGACCGCTGTTTACGAATTTGAGGTTAAAAAATCCTAATTAAAGAATCAAAATGACAAACGGAATCCTCGAAGTTTACGGATATTTGTAAAAATCGGCATTCAAAATGTCGTGAATACGTCATTTTGAGTTTTGGGAGTTTTTATTTTATAATCTTATACTCGTCAATGGTGAAAAAAAAAAAAAAAACAATGAAAAAACGGATTATTATTGAAATGGAGCTTGTTACGACATATAGATGCTTCGGAAGATTAATTGTGGCCAATGACTGTGCCATTCAACTCTACGATGTTGTACCTTAACTGACGCGCATCTTGGCGCAATCTTCCCTTTTCCTCTTCATCATCGCTTTTTTCTACACATACTCCCATCTGCGGGCCGTTGTAGCGGAAAACCGCATAGATACATCGGTACACATATGTTGTGCGGTTCCTAAGGTACACAGCGGTGTGTATATACGTACAACAGGTACCATGCGCATCCGAACAGGCTGTGACGAAGAGTAAAGAAAAAAAAATCTCAGATTTATCGCCCGGAGAGCCTCGGGCTTGTCTACATGAGACTTGAACGGCATGCGCCGACCACAAATGCTCACTGCAGATGCTGTGCTGTGAGTGTGTGTGCGCGCCTATAGAAATTCCTACAAGCGTCTACCGAGCTCGGTGTTCCTCTCGTATTTATGTATTTTTCTTCCGGAAGAAGGATATAGGTATAATTGGAATACCTAATAGCGTAAGACGATTTCGTTATCGGATTTGAAATCTGTATGGATAGAAAGGAAAATTTGCAACCTCAGAAACTTACAACCTTTTGTAAATCTACATTTGCACCCTGTTTTCAACCTCAATTTACGACTTTTTCAGACTAAATTTAAATCGTTCTTCAAGCCTAAATATATATATCTTTTAGCCTCAATTAACATTATCCTTTGTGCCGAAATGTTCGGCTCAACGTTACAACTTCACACGTTCCAACTCTACGCGCTTTAATTCTCCACCCTCCAAATCGCCATATTCCAACTTTCTCCGCGTTCCATCTCTACACGCTTCAAATCTGTACGTTTCATCTCGACACGTTCTAGCTAAACACGTTCCAACTCTATACGTTTCAAATCTGCATGTTCCAACTCTACACATTCTAACTCCACACGGTCCAGCTCTAAACGTTTCAACTCTAAAAGTTCCAATTCTATACGTTCCAAATCTACACGCTTTAATTCTCCACCCTCCAAATCTCCACGTTCCAAATCGCCACATTCCAACTTTCTCCGCGTTCCATCTCTACACGCTTCAAATCTGTACGTTTCAGCTCGACACGTTCTAGCTAAACACGTTCCAACTCTATACGTTCCAAATCTGCATGTTCCAACTCTACACATTCCAATTCTACACTTTACAAATTTAAACGTGCCAACTCTACACATTCTAACTCCACACGGTCCAGCTCTAAACGTTTCAACTCTAAAAGTTCCAATTCTATACGTTCCAACTCTACACGTTCCAAATCTCCGCGTCCCAACTCTAAACGTTCTAAATCTGCACGTTCAAACTCTACACGTTCCAAATCTCCACGTTCCAACTCTACACGTTCCAAATCTCCACGTTCCAACTCTACACGTTCCAAATCTCCACCTTCCAACTCTTCACGTTTAATCTTTCCACGCTTTAACTCTACACGCCCCAAATCCGCATGTTCCAACTCTGTACACGCTTCAATTCTCTACGCTCCAAATTTCCAAGTTCCAACTCACCACACACCAACTTTCCACGTTCCAACTCTCCACGCTCCAAATCTATACGTTCCAACTCGACACGTTCCAACTAAACTCGCACTAACTATGTATACATTCGAAATGTGCACGTTCCAACTCTGCGCACTCCAATCCTACACGTTCCAATTGTACACATTTTAACTCCACACGGCCCAACTGTCCACACGTGTCAACACTGCACGTTCCAACTCTACTAGCCAATATACCGGAGTATTTGCGAATATGAAAAAAAATGAGCAAGAGTCAGAAAGTGTGACGAATTTCAGTTCTTTTTTTTTTTTTACCAATCAAAAATTTACCATCTTCATCACCAGTTGAAATATTTGCTCGCACGAATCTTTCATGAGTACACACCGAGCGATATATAATATAGATTTCTTGGATGCTGATGTCCGTTAATGAGGTGAGATTATTCGATAAATAATCTCAGCTCACACACGTTTGACAGTTTGATATATTCGGCAAACATAAATTATTCACGTTCACCGGTGTGTAATTACGGGACGGCAATTCGCGTGTAAAAGGCTTTGACATCGTAAGTGGGGTTGCAAGCGAGAGAAAGAGAAAATAAAGACTCGAACAAGATCTTCCTACCTGTCGCCCCTTTTCGAGGATCCTGACACGCCTACACGAAAATATTGTACATTCGATAATGGACATTGGTGTTTAATGCAGCCTCTGTTACTTTGTTTCAGTTTTTTTTTTTTTTTTTTTTTTAATCCGAAAACAAAATGGTGCAAAGTTTCGGACGAAAAATACATATCGCCAATGTATGTGGGTGCCATTTTGGATTGAAAAAAAAAAACGTAATAATTAATCTTACAATTAATTATCTAAAAAATTGCACATTCAATGATAGACGATCAAGATTTTGTAACGCTTGTGGTGACATAAATGTATAATCTACCTTGGAATTTTCGACATCAATGAGTGTTGCGTTGTTGCGACCATAAGGTTGACGTTACAGTCATTGACGCAGCGACAAATTTGGATCCAACCTGAAAATTGAGAAATATTGATTGTCGAATGAAAAAAAAAAAAAAAAAATATTTACCCCGATGAAATAAGGGAGAAAAAATCATAAAAATATCAGTTTTTCGAAAAGTAAAGACTAAAAAATAGTATATTATTCACTACAGGGCAAAAATTTTATACACCAAGGGAAATAAAGTGGTTTTCCCTGCTGGTGCAGGGCAATAAACCACGGTTTATTTCCCTGAGGTGTATAAAATCTTGTAAGTGCCCGAGCCACAAGGCAAACGAAACGAGGTGCATTTGAAAATTATCCCCAAAGCACGAGACTCGCGCACCGGCACTAATCCGTGGCGTTGTACGCATTATGGTGAAGCCGCGTAACGAGCAATCGGGGAGAAAACCGCGAAATTATTAGCGAGAGGTGAAGAGAGAAAAAAAAAAAAGTTTGATGAAAATGAAAAACGTTGTGTCTCGCTGAAGTCCGCTGCGGTTTTACTTTGCTCGTTTGCATTGCTCACGACGCTTGAAACTTATTGCCGCACAGTGTCACACAAGTTGAATTTTTACACTCAAGAGAGGGAGAAGAGTATAGTTTACTCAGCCAGTAAAAAGTTGACTGACATGAGTAAATTTACTCGTCAATGTTTTTCCTTTATCATTGGAGGAAGCTTCGTTTTCGGATTATAAAAAGTGGAATTTTCATTGACAGCGCATTGACAGTGATTTGCGAAACAGTTAATTAAATAATTCTTATCTATTTATTTATTTTTAATCAATAAAATAATGCACAATTCATTGGATTAATTGAATTATGCTGTACAGAAAATTAAATTCAAATTACACCATAATGAAGGCAATTTATTTCGACTCGACATGATCTTGTATTGCCTCTACATGGCGCAGCATGATTCTCCGTTGGCAAAAGAAATAGAACGAGAAGTCAGTTATTTTGCATGCAAAAACGATATTTTTTTTTTAATTGTTTTTTCAACCAAAGTGTTGGCGAGAAGCCGCTATCACGATTCGTTGAATTGAACTGTCGGGGATCGCGAGATGCATTGCCCGCCTCGAAAAGGGGCATACGAGATGTTTAATTTATAGGATGCAATTTTCGTGGAGCCAAATTCGAGTTCCGGGTACATCTAAGGGCTCCACGTCTTTGTATGATAATTTTGAAAAAATATTTTCTTGAACTTTCATCTTTTAGTTCTATAAATTGTAATTAATAATTATTATTTTCATTAAAATAACAATTATGGTAATAATAATACGAATAATGATTATTATATAAATATATTGTTATCATTATTATCATTGATGTATCAAATGTGCTTTAATAAGATTAAAAAAAAAAAAAAATTTATCGACTTCTCGGTCGACAGATTTTCGTAATTCAAGACGTTTCTTAATTGTTCTTAATTGGAGACGTGTCTCGGCTTATTTAAACCTCAATGCCAAAGTTTATATATAATAATGCTCGTGAATTCGTACCAGTTTCGTGTGAAAGGAAAGAAAAAAAAAAAAAAATTCCCCAATACAACGTGCTACTTATTTTTCTTTCAGGCTGCAGTATTCTGTTGATGCGGGACTCGAGAATTACATACGAAATGAGAGAAGATCGTTATCCTCCAAAAATAAGGAAGGCATCTCGTCGAACGGTCTCAGATTCCGTATTTAGCATTATTTCCTAACAAAGCTGGGCGGAAAAAAAATTATATTCTCTTTTCCCAATTGTTTAAATTTATCCGGAGATATATGTATAAATATATATATTTATTTATTTATTCGGGTAGAAAATTTTTTCGATTTTTTATATACGCGTATACCGTAATTGAATATTCAGAATCGCAAAATAATAATAATCTTAAATGTGACATTTATACAGGAGGTTCAATCTCGGGTATTAGCTCTTCAGCAATAATATAAAAACTTAGCGAATCATAAAAACGCCCGAGGTTTAATCGTTTTTTAGGAGTACGAGAATTTGATTTTTTTTTTTCATCCTGCTGGTATTACGATCCGATAACAGGATAAATTTATTATCTTGACAATTAAATCCGATTCGTACAGACATAGAATAAGAACATATATTCTTATTCGCGAGAATTGGCGCTCCAAAAATAATCAGTAATTCTGATTGATAAAAATATTTCGGTATACTTTCTACTTTCTCGATCTAAATGAATATTGCTTTGAGCAACTTTTTTTGTGCATATTTTTAATCTCATCAATTGCTGCAAACAAGTCTGAGATTCGATAATTTGTCAAAGAGATTCGTCAACTTGTGCCAAAAAAACGAGAAGATATATATTTTCGAGCAGTTCTTTTAAAGCCGATTTTCCATTTTATTTCTGATCTCGACTCTACACATTTAAACTCGACAGGTTCCAATTGGGCACGTTGTAACGAAATCTAAACGTTCTAGTTCCGCATCCAACTCCGCATGCTCCAATTCTACACGCTCAAACTCAACACATTTCTAAGGCTCTACATGTTCCAACTCTACGTGCGTCAACTTTAAGCGTTTCAACTCTACATGTACCAATTTTACATATTTCAACTCTAAAAGGGACCAATTGTACTCATTCCAACTGTTCGCCTCCCAACTATACACCATACAACTACACCTTCCAACTATACACTTTACAATTATTCACTTTCTATCTGAACACATCCCAACTATACACATTCAAACTGTACATTTTTCATTTTTTGTTTTTTTTAACTCTATACGTTCCAACTATACACTTTCCAACTGTACGCCTTATATCTGTGTGTACCTTTCAACTGTGCATCTTTAATCTGTAAACGTTTCAACTATATACATTTCAACTCTACACCATCCAACTGTACAGCTTCCAACTGTGCACCTTCCAACTGTACATCTTCCAACTGAACACATTTTATCTGCGCACCTTCCAACTGCACATCATCAAACTGTACACGTTCTGACTGAACACGTTCCAACTGTACACCTTCCAACTATGTACTTTTTAATTATACACCTTCTAACTGTTACACCTTGTAACTCTACACGTTCCCACTGTTAATTCTATTAGCTTGGTTCTCCGGATGCTTAGTGATCTGTAAAATTTCACATCAATAATGATGAATTTTTTTTTTTCCGCATCAAGAAAACTATTCTTCAGTCTCGCATCGTTAACCCAGTAAATAAGGTAAGAGCCTCACATTCAGACTTGTTAAAATGAACTATAACTTCAATTTGGATTATCACTATCAATTTGGATAAACTTAATCCAAGTTGATTTTCAATTTTCATTCAATCGACTGGTAAATTTCATTATTCGTCCCGCAAGTCCTTGCCAAGGACTTGGCAAAGACTTGCGGGATTCACACCTTGCTGTATTACAGGGCACTGTTCCTTCTTAACTCCTACATTAATTTTTTTATTTTTATCAAATTCTTTTTTTTTTAATGCCTCATATTCGATACCCTTTAATTTAAGCCCAACCCTCCCGAACGAAATATTAACCCTCGCGGCCCACTTTCGTACTCCTCCCGACTCAATTACGTTTCATCGAGAGCTTCACGTGGCATTTATCCAGAATAAAGATAAGCCTAACGAGTCGTGAGGAATTTTTTTCTCCTTCTTCCCTCACTCCGCGTCTTTCGCTTCTTCAGCTTCGATTCCAAGCGCGCTTCACCACAGGGCTTTCTTTCACAGTTTCTTTTTCGTTCTTTCTTCATGTTTCCCCCTCTAACTCTCTCTCTCTCTCTCTCTCTCTCTCTCTCTCTCTCTCTCCTGACGACCATCCGGGACCCTTATCTCATAGTCCCGGTAAGAATTCACAAGGGCCTTAACGGTTCCAGCCTCGAAAAATCACGAAAAACAGAGAGAGAGAGTGAAAGGGAGAGAGAAGAGACAAATAATGGAAAGAGCTCTCGGGTGGCTCCGCCTTCGCTCTTGGAGCGAAAAAAAAATCCGTACGATAAAATGTGTAACGCGGACATTGCAGCTTCCCACTAGTGGATCCAGATACTGAGAGAAAGGATAAGACGAAAAAAAAAATGTATACCTCTCGAGGAAGAAACGACAACTCGAATGAGGAAAAAAAAAGAGGAATAAAATTTATCCGTTGAGGAAGAAAATACAGACTGGAATGAAGAAGAAGAAGAAGAAGAGTAAACAAAAATTAATGTGATTGGGAACGCGTAATGATAATTGTGCAAAAAAAAAGCATGCACATTAAATTTGCACATTGCTTTCTCTTAATTTTCCAAGACCCCCTGAGAGCAAGCATTTTTTTAAAATCAATTTTGGCTTCCTTGTGGAGAAGTCTCTCGAAAAAAATAAATAAAGGTCCAATAAATTTGTTTACCCTCATTAAAATTGAATAAATAAAAAACAGAACTAGCAAACAAGAATTTCGATTGCGAATATATTCGATGAATCAGTTTTGCAGAGAGGGAAGAGCGAGGAACAGAATAAAAGGGAGAGAGGGAAAATAAAAATTAATTTAAAAAAAGTTCGGTCAATTTATGTCACTCTGTTCCAGTGTTAAGCGAATCTGACGAATTTGGGCTAGCGCACCCGCTTTTATATCGCTTGGGCGCTGCGCTTTGCTTGCGAGAGCGCTCTCGCGTCAGCTTGCCATCTCGCGGCGTCCACCTGAACTAATTCTCGCTCCGAGCTTCAGGCACGTAGCAAGACACTCGAGAGCCCCACGCACGTCTCCACGTGACGTTTTAACATTTTTTTTACCACAATTAAACCAATTAGAATAATAATTTACAAAAATAAAATTTTTGAAAAAAAATCAAATAAATTCGTTCTAAATTCAAATAAAAATAAATCTCTAAATTCTTACAGAATTTTATGATCAATCAGTTAATTAAAATTCTTCACTTCTCGTTCACGGTAAATTCGAATGATTAATCGTCAAAAAAATTAAACGAAAACGATGAGTAATGCTGCATTGACGTTGCCTTTTCGTATTCACGATCGAAAAACGAGTTGAAAAATTAAAACTTGAACAACGTGACAATTTTCATTTCCCTGAAAGATCGTCAAACGTTACATGGAGATTTAAAAAAAGAACGTAACTTTTCGAAGCGACTATATGCATTTACGTAAATGGGGATAGGAAACAATTTTACAAGACGAATGTTCGAGAAATGGGGAGGGCAGTGACGAAAAAAAAAATCACCAAAGTATAAAGCGACGAAAGACGATCGCATAAAGACGAAATAAGGTATCTTCCGTGGCTTATTGCTTCGCGCAATCATTACCTTCATAAATCTACCGAATGTCCTCGCCTCCGGACCACTTGCCTTTCAACTCGTGATTTATCTTTCGGTGCATATAAAAAAAAAACCTCGCTCGTTGAGACCTTTGAAATGCACCTTGCTCGCTGAGTTTTTATTCTCAAAGAGGGCAATTTAATTTTTTGTTTTTCGCTTTTGATAATTCACTTAATGAAAAAAAATTCGTTGGGGGATTTCAATAAGTTTTATATTTATTAACATTTTTTTTTTCTTTTCATATTCGAAATATTAATAAATATAAAATTAAAGTTAAAAAAATCTTTTAATAAATTTTCAATAAAATTAATTTTTGCGTTATTATGTGCTATCGCGGTGATGAAAAAAGAAAAAAAAAGTCATCAGCGAATTTCACATTTGTGACAGTTTGATGGAGATTACACGAAAATATTTCTCGACCGGGTTTTACAGTTTCGTAAAGTTTTATTTTGCACCGTTTTGTCGCGAAACGCTTGTCTGACCAGTCAGATAGGTCAATCGGTGGAGTCAGTCGAGAACGAAAAAAAAAAAAAGGGATTTTTTTAAATCCTCGGTCGACCAGTTTTCAAAACAGGCCACACTTCTCTCTCATCTTTTATGATTTTTTTTTTCGTCGAATTTAATCCGTTACGTCTCAGTTTTTTCCATTAAAA
Organism: Rhorus exstirpatorius; assembly: GCA_963564615.1. Taxonomy (NCBI): domain Eukaryota; kingdom Metazoa; phylum Arthropoda; class Insecta; order Hymenoptera; family Ichneumonidae; genus Rhorus; species Rhorus exstirpatorius. The sequence continues at coordinate 11,752,316 of OY751322.1, read as the reverse complement.
TTTTTTCTCGCCTACATGTTTGACAAGATAGCGAAATTTAGTCTCAAGAGAGGTTGAAATTTAGGTTAACCGAAGGATGAGATTCAGGCTGAAAAGAGGTTGAAAGTCAGGTTAAGTGAAGAGTGAAATTAAGGTTTAAATGAGGGTGAAATTTTATTTTATGGCAAAATTTAGGTTGAAGTGAGAGTGTACATTAGGTTGATACGAGGATAAAATTAAGTTTGAAATAAGGATGATATGTAGGTTGAAAATAGAGTGAAATTTATACTGAAAGGAGGTTAAAATTAGGAGTATGAATGAAATTTTTTTTTTCAATCATTGGGGCGCATATAATGTTATATTTTTCAATTTGTTATATTAACGGCAATTTTGATTCAAATAAAAAAATAAAAAATACGTACTAAATATTTTTTCCTAAACTACCAGATTTTTAAATAAAAAAATTTCATTTATACTCTCAATTAATCTAATCGTATATCAACTTTAAAACAAAACAAAAATCACGATTGCAAAGCTTCCTTGATTGTAAAAAAAAATCATTGTTTTGGGATTCCGCGAGCAATGTCAATTGCGTTTTTTGGGTGAACGTTTTGAGAGGATTAATTAATGACGCGAAACGAAACGAGAGCATGTAAGAGGATTTCGATGAATATCCAGAGTCACCTCACTCCAAGATTGGATTATGCTTCGATTTTTTTCTTCAACCTCTCGATCTTTATTATTATTATATTTTTTTTTCGTATATGCCCTGTATCATGCACCCAAAAGTGCAATATTCATAATCCTGCGGATGCATATACAAGGAACGTAAAATCTTGACGTGATGCACACGTTATAGTTCGAGATTGGCAACGTTTCGAAACTTTATAAAAATTTTATATACATATATATTTTCATACCCAAATTCCTCCACGAATTATTACGGTGTTTTAGCATATGTGTGGGGGGAAGGGGGGGGTTGTCCTGAAAGATTTTAACTTTTCTCTGCCTTCACTCGCAGTACGTATCACCACCGAATTTTGGCGAACCCCCGCAGGGGGTATCCTGTAAGATGTCCCGATATTCATATATACGTACACCGGACATGTTACGATGGCAATAAGAAAATTTTAAGATATGCGAAAGGTAAGTGAGACGTCAGTTTTTTTTTTACGGACAACAGGAATTTCTCAATATGTACATAATGTACTTGTCGATAATGTACGAGATGTGAATGTAAAAACAAGATAGAAAAGAGAAAAACAACGAAAAAAATTTTGCATTTATGAATAATATTGAAAAATTTTTTAAAACCCAAAATTTTGATAATGCAGTTTATTATTATTATTATTATTATTATTATTATTATTATTATTATTATTATTCTTGTTTTCGCTTTTGTTGTTGGTGTTCTTGTTTTTTGCCGCTGTTGTTTGTTATTGTTGTTTTTGCTGTTTCTTTTTCTGTTGCTATTGTTATTATTACTATTTTATGCTGTTGTTATTATTATTATTGTCATTGTCGTTTTTATTTTCATTATTGTCGTTATTTTTGCTTTTGTTTTGTTTTTTTTTCTGTTGTCGATTCTGTTTCTGTTGTTGTCATAATCTTCGATGTTCTTATTTTTATTATTATTATTATCATAATTATTGTTAAGATTGCAAGGAATGACCGTTCAAAGGCTCAAGCTACGGTACTTAGGGTGTCATTATCAATGCATAGCTCCGTTTTTAACGATCCGTGTATTATATTCCTTATTTTTTTTCGTTATTTTTAGATTTCTAAAAAAGTGGGAAAAAATTGAATTTTTTTTTTTTTTCGTTTTTCACCATATTTTTAGGCGCTAGGCAATCGGAAATTTTCTGCTGATCACGAATCACATCGATTTTTTCCATGAAATCCAAAAATTCGATATGAAAAGGCAAAAAAACGAAAAATTGCACTTTTTCATTTTCTGAAATTTTGAGGGTTCACTAAAATCGTTGTAACGTTCCTTCTCGAAGAAGATATGACTCTATTCGGTGCTTATTCTCTTCGCAATCGTTCAGGATTGGAAACCCAGCTTGATTCATCGGCCTACGTTGATTTTTCGATTTTTCACAAATTGTTAAAGTTGGAACATGGATCCTTGCCACTTTATCCATACATATCCCTATGGACTCAAAGTCGCCGATATTCAAAGTACTCTTTTGGGTACAAAAAATTGAGATCTCGAAATCTGTATAAACCATGTAAATTTTATCCAATGTAAATTGTTATTTTTTAATTTTCGAAAAAAAAAAACACGTTTTTGACAATTTGAAATAGAATTTTTGAGTTTTAAGAAAAATACCGAGCGGATTCGTGATCAGCGGGAAAAAATACATCTATAAGGGGCCCTAACGTGAATTTAAAAAATCCAAGATTTTTTTGAATTTTCGCAAAAAATGAGTTGGTCCACTAAAATCGTTGTATTTTATATTCTCGATGGTCTTTGGACCTGCACTACATGCTTATTCTCTTCGTAATCGTTCAAGCTTTTAAATACCGATTGGTTCATCGAGCTGGGTTGATTTTTCGATTTTTTACAGATTTTTAAAGTTGGACCATCGATTTTTGCCATTTTTTCCATACATACCCCTTGGACGAAAATTCATCAATTTTCAACGCGCTTTTTTTGGTATGAAAAATGCAAATATCAGAACGAATCCAACGCCATTCTCTAAGTCTACTCAAGGGCTTTCAAAAACACCCCCGATAAGCCACAACTAGTCGATCCAAACATTAGTTATGGGCATTTGAAATTTCGTGATTTTTAGATTTTCAAATAAGTGGGCTAAAAATTGAAAAAAAAAAAAATGTTCGTCTTTCACCATATTTTTAGGCTCTAGGCGATCGGAAATTTTCTGCTGATCACGAATCACATCGAATTTTTCCCTGAAATCCAAAAATTCGATATGAAAATGCAAAAAAACGAAAAACTGCACTTTTTCATTTTCTGAAATTTTGAGGGTTCACTAAAATCGTTGTAACGTTCCGTCTCGAAGCAGATATGATTTTATTCATGACTGTATCTCTTCGTAATCGTTCAAGCTTCAAAATACCGCTTGGTTCATCGAGCTGGGTTGATTTTTCGATTTTTTACAGATTTTTAAAGTTGGACCATCGATTTTTACCAATTTTTCCATACATACCCTTGGGCTAAAATTCGTCAATTTTCAAAGCGCTTTTTTTGGTATGAAAAATGCAGATATCAGAACGAATCCAACGCCATTCTCTAAGTCTACTCAAGAGCTTTCAAAAACACCCTCGATAAGCCACAACTAGTCGATCCAAAGATGAGTTATGGGCATTTGAAATTTCGTGATTTTTAGATTTCCAAAAAAGTGGGCTAAAAATTGAAAAATTTTTTTTTCGTCTTTCACCATATTTTTAGGCTCTAGGCGATCGGAAATTTTCTGCTGATCACGAATCACATCGAGTTTTTCCCTGAAATATAAAAATTCGTTTTTTGCTGATATTGTTTTTGCTGTTGCTGTCGTTTTCGTTGTCAGTGTTTTTGTTTTTATTATTATTATCATTGTTATTATTATCGTTAGTTTTGCTTCTGTTATTGCACTTATCATTATCGTTGTTGTTGTTGCTCATGTTTTTTTTTGTTTTTGTTATCATTGCTGTTGTTGTCGTAGTCTTCAGTGATCTTATTGTTATTATTATTTTTTTTTTTGTTCGTTGTTGTTGGTGTTTTTATCATGCTCACTATTCTTATTAATATATAATATTATCGTTATCATTGCTATTGTTCGAAATATGGACTTACAATTTTTTTTTATTTTCCCTTTCCGAGGATCAACGATCCGAGAGACCAGTCGTTGGTGCTCGAGTCGAAGCTCACCCACGCAGCAACGTTCCTTACCCATAACCCCCAAGAGAATCATCCATAATATATGCTCCCAAGCTCATATCCTGTTTCGTACGTTCCTAGTGCCTGGTACACTTTACTTTCGCTATGGAAATTACCGCAGCAGGTGCATGGCGAATTCTATGTATACGATATTGGCTTGACGGTTCATGAGCACGTGTTTGCACATAACTACGACCGATGCAGTCATTAACGCCAAAGTGTTCGATATATTTTGACGTTTTACTCGGAATCAAAGATGAGGTAAAAGAAGAAAATCGATAATGGCACGTAACGCAATATCATCGAAATTTATTAAAGTAATTGTTCAATTATTTATTTATTTTTCTGTTTATCTATCCATTTATTTATCAATTAGTGATTTATTTATTCATTTGATCATTTATTCACTGATTTACTCAATCATTTATCGATTTAATTATTTATTTATTTATTTGTTTTTTAATTTTCGTTTTTTTTTTTTCATTACACAGCGTCAAATGACTGCCTCTTTTGACACATACACGTCAATGACTCCGTTGATCCAGCCATTGACTTTAATCAATCGCGTCGACCTTATACTTTTTTTTTTATAAATCCCGTTTAACGCCTCTCTTTTTTTTCGCACCTTTTTTTTCTTCTTTGCTACCAAGCAACGCCTAGAAAAGTGACGAAAGATTGCGGGTTTCTTTACACGGTTAATGAAATGTGCGGTGGTGCGAAAAAGTTATAAAATCAACCGTGTGTACATTGACAATTTCGTCGCGATCGTGAAATTTCTCTTGTGCCAAGCGTCATTTTTTAAAATTATTATTATCGTTTTGTTTTTGAAATTTTTATTATTATTAAAGAACAATGCCAATGAATTTTCACGTCTCACGCAGTACCGAGAAATTTTCGAAGACAATGGCATTCGAGTATTGGAAAAAATTTTTTTTTATTTTTATCTTCAACGAGCCACATGACAGGTGACACACCACAGAGAGACGCGAGAAGACGTTACGATCCGAGTTGTGCACACGTCCGGAGATCTTCTCGCTTATTTGTCTTGGCTCTTTTATTTCATTTTCACAGTTTGCGCTTTTTTACAGACATTGTTACACGTACACCTGCTTTTTTTTTTTTTTTTTTAATTTTATCGGACGAGGAGAGTTGAACTTTTGTTTTTTTTTTTTTTTTTTTTTTCGTTTTTGTTTTTCTCGTCAAAGGGTTTGCAATTTATCTCGTGACTTTTACGACTGAAAAATCGAAAATCAAAGTTTATGGATGTCCCAATGTATTATTCGTTGTCTTTTTAGACAAGGAGGATGCAGGGAAAATTTTTTTTTTCTGTTTTAAAATCATCGGTATTTTATGAATTTTAATTTTGAAATTTTCAGTAAATCAAATTTAAAAATTAAAAAAAAAAAAAAACAAAATATATCCGTGTCTATCGATGTATAGAGACGTCAAGACTGAGATCTCCATTAATTTGCGGAGCGGTGCGATGTAATAGTCGAGGTCAATGAAATGGTTACGAGAGTTCTTATGAGTCTGGTATAAGCATATATATATATGTAACCCCTTGTATCTATAAACTTGAAGTTACCAGGTGATGTTTCAATTGTTTTTTTTTGTTCAAGAGAAATCGTATACATATACGATTGCTCTTGAAATATATATATGAGAGAATCTCGTCATGCCACGTGGGCATAGCTATAAATATTAATTAGTTCACCACCATTATTGTAGTTAAACTTGCACAGCAGCGACGTCTGGTCTATACAAGGAAAAATTATATGCGGCTCGATGAATTTCCATGGGGTTTGACCACATAACGTACGGTTCAACGTGCCAATATAATAATAAGAATAAACATAATAATAATGATAAACGCGTTATATCAAATTGAGAGTCGAATGAACCAGCGAAATGTCTCGATATGAAAAAATTCATATCTCGAAAACAATTTGAGATAAAAATCTGAAAAAAATACTGAACGTCCGCGTTGAGTCGAGAAATGTAAAAAAAAAAATCAGCGGCCTAATCAAAATTTTTGGGCATCTAAAATGAGAAGATTTCTCATGAAACGCCTGAAGTATGTTGATCACTGAAAAATTTATTTCTCAAAAAATCTTTGAGATAAAAATCTGAAAAAAATACTAAATGTCCTCGTTATGTCGAGGAATGTAAAAAAAAAATCAGCAGTCTAATTAAAATTTTTGGGCGTCTGATATGAGTAGATTTCTCATGGAACGTCTCAAGTATTTAGATAATTGAAAAAATTCATATCTCGAAAAATATTTGAGATAAAAATCTGAAAAAAATACTGAACGTCCTCGTTATGTCGAGGAATGTAAAAAAAAATCAGCAGTCTAATCAAAATTTATGGGCATCTGATATGAGTAGATTTCTCATGAAACGTCTGAAGTATTTAGATAATTGAAAAAATTCATATCTGGAAAAACGTTTGAGATAAAAATCTGAAAAAAATACTGAATGCTCTTTGAATCTCGGAGAATGCTGAAAAAAATCAGTAACCAAATCGAAACACTTGGTCTCCGGAATTCGGTTGATTTTGCTTAAAATACCACATACAATCTGCTTGGTGTGCATAGCGAAGTAGATCTTCAATCTTTCGAGCGTAACCATGAGAGGAACGAGACCACTTTTCTCTCCTGTATGCTACTGTATACACATCGTGAAGAAGTAGAATATTTTCTACCCTCCTCTTATTATTATGATTCTTTCATTTTCGCATTGTCTCTCTCTCTCTCTCCCTCTTTCTCTGGAAAGAAAGAAAGGGAAAGAGAGAGTCATCATTCTTGCTTCGTTCACTTCTCGCGATGCAGAGAGTATATATATATATATATATATATATATATATATATATGTGTGTGTATATATATTATTTTTATACATATAGAGCTTCCACAATATCCATAGCTAAGCGTGGAAACGAGAACGTTGCCTACTGCCTCTTCACTATCGTGATTAGAAAACGAAACGTCTGAGCCTCGTTTTGCTTCGTACTCGCGAAATCGATTGTATTTTTTTTTTTTTTTTTTTTTTTTTCATTCTCGTGGCATACTCGATCCGATTCACGCAATTTAGTGATGCGTGCACGAGAGTTGTACAATCATTTTATAGATTTGCACATATTTATAAGACACGCGAGTAAAAATAGGAATTTTAAAATTCGTGCAACCAGGAAGTTCGATTTTTGGAGTTTACCGAGAAAATTTTGACTTGTCGTTCAAAATTCATCGTGATTATTGTTCAGCGGTAAATTTGCGTACCTTACGGTCATAAAACATATTGACGAATGATAAAAATGAAAATTTTCATTTTTTTTTACAAACGAATATTCTTAAAATTTCAGATGACCATAGTATGGCTATCGCTTGAAGGAATGAGATCCGATTGCAGGTTTTTCATGAAGATGGCAAGTAGACTTGAAAAATGCAGTTTGGCTCATCCGGATAGATCATTTTTTGTGAGCGCGAGAGAGATTTGAAGATCGCAAAAGAATATCGACGGGACTTGGAGACGTGCGAGAATTCGATAGTCCGGTTTTAAGAGCTCGTAGGAAATTTGAAAAAAAAAAAAAAAAATCGTAAAACATTGAGCCAAGCATAATTTTCAAGCTTGAACGATTCCGATGAAAATTAGCACAGAGCAGATTTTTTTTTTAAATAATTTCTTACTTATAATATAAGAATTGAAATAAATTTAAAAAAAGTTTGTCTCGAATCTTTGCGTCATTGTGATAATTTTATTACATTTGATCTGGCGCGTGGGGGAAAAAAAAAAAAGAATAAATGAATCAACGTTTATTGCGACGAAATAATAATTAATTATTATCCAATTTCATTTTGACGTTTATCCGGCGGGGCTCGCGTGAGTTGGCTCGGTCGAGAAGACCCAGCCAAACTCATATAGTCGTAACGAAGTCACCGGAATTCGATTTCACGTGTACTCGAAAGAAAAAAAAAGAAAAAATAATAATAATTAAAGTATCGCGAACCATATACATGTACATGAAAGTGCTCTCGTTTATATATGTACAACGCCATATAGGCGTTTCGTCCGAATCGTAAATCGGTAACGATCCGACAAACCTGAGGGACCGCGTTAATTGGTAACTTCAGAAGAAAAAAAAAGTGCGATTAAAAATATGCTACACGGATATAAAAAAAAAAATTATATAATATATTATGTGTGCGTGTTTCTGCTGGCTACAATTTTAACGAGCATACGTGACGCCCAGTGTGAATTTTTTTTTTTTTTTCAATTATAATTGAAATTTAACATTTAACTAAGCAAATTTTGAATGAAAATGTCCATTACTTTGACACTTGGATTGAAATCGTGCAAAAAACAGAAGACTTAGAAAAATAAAATTTTCTAAGTCTTCTGCTGAATCGAAGCCGTTATCGTCTTGAAGGGACAATCGAGACCGTAATGATTCAGAAATTTTTTGCTGATTGGGATTTTTTCGAAAAACACTCAAAAATTCTATGAAAAAAAAAAAAAAAACTACAAAAATAGTCAAAAATTTACGTTTTTCGTTTATTTTAACAGAAAGGTTTGAGATTTTTTTCTCCTACGACCGCGAAATTCTCAAAGAGCGGAAAATTTGCCATCCGATAGCATATCTTTCAACTCGTTAAAATCCGAATACCTCGCTCAAAAATTGGCATTTTCTGTGAATTTCGAATTTGTACTTAGACGCGTGTAAAGCACAGAAAAACGTTCGTTGTTTCACGCTACACTATAGGAGCGTCGTTAATGAGCAGATTTCAAACGTACATATCCATAATCTCGATACTTAAATCGAGATTATCGAAAAATCAGTGAACTTGGAAAAATCTGTTTTCCTGAGTACCCTCGAAGATTAGGCACTTTATCGACTGAAACGTGTTTTGCAGCCTTATGGCTCGCAAATTTTCTGCTGATTACGAATAATCCTGAGTTTTTTGCAAAAACTCAAAAATTTTACGAAAAAACTCAAAAAAACTCGAAAATTTTATGAAAAAACTCAAAAAAACTAAACATTTAATTTTTTTCTCGTTTTCTACCCCACCAATTAACCAGAAAATTTTACATCAATAAAGATCGTCAAACTGCTATGTCCCCCGTCAATTTTGAATTTGTACTTGAACGCGTTTGAGTCAACGCCGAGCGATTGACTCGATTCATCATTAAGGCTCGTTAATCACTCAACGACGTTTCGTAACGCGTTACAGAATCGCGATCGAGTCGGCGAGAGTATTTTCCTCTTTTTTTTTTTTTTTCACGACGCTCCGAGTAATAATTTCCGTGAATAAAACGGAAGAAAATGCGAAAGAGGATCATTCTTGAGTTCCCTTTTGGCATATCTTCGCTCGCGCGGTTGTCCGTTGAGCTCTTATCCGGAAGTCTAGTGCTCGATCTTCCATATGGCGAATAAGAAATCCTCCCCCTGCCCCCCGCCCCTCTCCCGCAATATCGAGCTATGATAAAATGCACCGTTGCCACCAAAGAGTCCCGGGAATATAAAGGAGACTCTCTCGGGCGACCGATGTGAATGCAGCTAAACCGCGACAGCAGCTCAACGAGAGTGGATATATTTATACCTCACGCGGGAATATAATATCTGTCTAACGTTTCGTTAACGCGTATATGATATTTATATGCATTACAGGGTGATAATTTACTCTCAAGACCCATGGGCATTGTGGTAGGAGAGGGTATACCTGGCGAGGAATACGAGTGAGTAGCGAGAGCTCTAAGTATATAATCGATCACTATACAGCGTTGTGTACGTCGAGAAACGTAGAAAAATTATCGAATAACAAAGTTTTCCATGCCATAGGACGTATGGAGACGGCTAAATGTTTTTAGAAGCCGGGATACCGGTTGTATAACGAGTGGAGAGGACTTGGAGTACCGGCCGAGACTCAAAAATATTCAAAAAACGTTTTAGACACTTGTGGATGGCAATTGCATTTGCGCGAAGTCACGAAGTATCGCGAGAAATTGAAAATACTAAGAAACACGGAAAAAATGATGAAAGGAACTTGAAAATATTCATGAATACTTTAAAACACTCAAAAATAGTCCAAGGGACAGATAAATACTCAAAAATAATCACAAGTATTCGTAATTAGTTACGAATACTGGAAGACACTCGTAAATAGTCACAGGCACTCAGGGAAAAAAACTTCAAATTCTCGGAAAAAATTCAAAAATATTCTGGAATACTTAGAAACATTGATAAATAGTCACAAGCGATTGTAAAGGCTCAAAAGCAATAAAAAAATACTCTCGGTATTATTCACGAAAACATAGAAAAACTCGTGAATAGTCACAAGCACTCATGAAGGCTCGAAAAAACTTCTAAAATAGTTAAAAATATTCATGAATATTCAGAGATACTGTTAAGCACTCGAAAACACTAAAAAATATTCGTGAATACGTATAAACACTCTTAAATAGTCACAGGCACTCATAAATGCTTGAAAAAAAATTACGAGTACTGATGATTATTCAAGAATACTTAGAAGCACTCATGAACAGTCACAAGCACTCATGAAGACTCGGAAAAAAATTCAAAAATGTTCTGGAATACTTAGAAACATTAATAAATAGTCACAAGCCCTTTTAATCGCTCAAAAGCAATAAAAACAACTTTCGGAATTATTCACGAAAACTTAGAAACACTCGTGAATAGTCACAAGCACTCATGAAGGATCGAAAAATTTCTAAAATCTTCTCAAAAACACTGAAAGAACTCACGAACACTCAGGATGACTCAAAAATATTTGAAAACACTCAAAATACCTCGCTAACTCAGCAACAATATTCTAAAATACTCAAAAATATTCAAGAGTGCGCGGAGACATTGATATACACTCACCGGCACTCAGAATCACTCAAAGTCTCAGAAACAGTCGTGAGCACTTAAAATTCTTTCAAGATACTCAAAAATATTCCCCAAGCAGTCAGTTATACTCGAGAATAGTCACAGACACTCAAAAATACTCATTGAGTATTTACTCGAGTGAGTCACTCGCACCAGACAAATACTCGGAAATATTCTAGCATACTTGGAGATGGTCAAAAATAGTCACAAATACTTGTGAATGCTCAAAAATATAAAAACCCACGTAAATTTCATACAGCATCTTCGCGAACACTCAAAAATGTTTGGGAATACACAAAAAAACACTCATAAGTAGCCAAAAACACTCAAAAACACTGAAAGAACTTACAAACACTCATGATCGCTCAAAAATATTCAAAAACACTCAAAAGACCTCGCTAACTCAGCAACAATATTCCAAAATACTCAAAAATATTCGTGAGTGCTCGGAGACATTGATATACACTCACAGGCGCTCAGAATCACTCAAAGACTCAGAATCAATGATAAGCACTCAGAATTATTTCAAGATACTCAAAAATATTCCCCAAGCAGTTATACTCGAGATCAGTCACAGACACTCGAAAATACTCATACTAAAATCACTCACAATCACTCAAAGACTCAGAAACAGTCGTAAGCTCTTAAAATTCTTTCAATATACTCAAAAATATTCCCCAAGCACTCGAGAATAGTCGCAGACACTCAAAAATACTCATCGAGCCTCGCAAACACTCAAAAACTCTAAACTCATCAGTTGCATCGAATCTTCATTCTTGCCAGAGCGAAAAAAAATGCCATTCTCTCTCTTAAACTCTCTCACTCTCTCGACAGATGTCATACGTACAATGTCAATTCGTATATATATATATATATATATATATATTCATAATACAACCGCTCCGGAGCTTCTTCCGGAGTATGCTCTCTGGATCGTAAAAAAAAAAGCATTACGATGAGCGAGTATATGTCAAAGAGAACGAGTAACAGCGTGACTATCGTAAAACGGGGATGGCAAAACGTGTTTGTGGAACTAAGAATCACGATTAAACGTTCGTCATACCCGTCTGTACGTTCGACACTGTAATATTTCCACTACAGCTGTTTCTACAACCAGACCATCATCTTTCTTCTTTTTTTTTTTTTTTTTTATTGCTAGCTACATTCCTTTCCTGAAATTTCATCGATTTACATGATAACGTAATAATGTGATTGGCACGTGACCATAGAGTCGATTTCTCAAAATTAAAACTTGGTAAAAAAAAGATCTAATTTTTTAAAATTATTATTCTTAAAAAATTATAAACTTTCAAAATTTACTGAATTAAATTTCTCGAGATTCGAAAGATTTGAAAATTTCGACGAAAAATCCAAAATTTTATTTTAAAATAATACAACAAAAAATACTTCAAACTCAATAAACTTTTTTTTCGATTTGTAAAAAAAAAAAAATAAAAAAATTCGAACCCTTTTTACTGCGAATTACCCATATGTACATGTGGTTAGACACTTCCTGAGACCTGATTTCCGTGTGAAAGACATAACGTGGGTGGAAAAAATAAGGCTGAATATACGCGGTTTTGTCGGAGTCGAAAGCGTGCGAGCATCAATGAAAATCGTGTCTGATCTCATTGAAGTTCGATGAGGCAAACTATAGTGAGGATCTCGTGCCACTGAATCACGAATAATTAATGAAAAAAATTATGAAAAAAACGAAAACCGATTAAAAAGTGTAAAAACAATACGTATGACAATTTTTAACAAATGTCTTTTTATGTTATAATGTTATTTTTTGAAAATTCTGCTTGGGTTCATATTTTTTTTTTTTTTTTTAATAGTTCGTCGTGGACAATTTTATAATTTTTTTCAAATTTTTATATTGACAAATAATAGGCTTGAGTTTGAAAAAAAAACGCAAATTTCACCTGGAACGACCCATGTATAGTGGCAGTTCGAGGACTCGGAAAGATAAATGGTGAAAGAGGAAGAGGAATTAGAAAGATCAGGGGAACTGGAGCAACCAGGCGTGGCGCCATCTAAACATTTACTATATATATATTTTATATACATATGTATATTTATATGTATGTGTGCGTGTAACTTGTGTCATTGATAGTATACAGGGTGCCTCATTTTTTATTTTGACATTGCAAACCATTATACTACCATTTTTTTCTTAATTTCTGTTGTCCAGTTTGTAACTTGAAAATTCTCAATTATAGATTTTTGTAATTTTGCAAATTCAATTTAAAAAATGGCAAAGTCTATGTGTCCCGACGAAAAAACAAAAAAATTATTATTCGATTCGGACGAAAATTGCTACTTCGAGAATTTTCGAAGTTACGAATTTTGAAATCAGTCAAAATTTGAAAAAAAAAAATTGTCGCGACCGTATCGACCCGTAGAACGAAAAAAAAATTAAATCATCAGGTTTCCTCGAAAAATCGTACATCGTGGTAGAGGGTCCTGAAGGTCGATTCAAAAAATTTTTAAATCGAACATGGAGCCAATATTTTTCAAAATTTTGGCAAACCCAAAAAAAAAATTCAAATTCCCTGTAAATTGGTAGCTAGAATGTCGAAATTCAATATGGGTAACGGGGTATTTTTAGTTGGCTGATTTTCATAGTTTAGAGACAATTTTCAAATTCAAAATTGAAAATTCAAAATGGCCGATAAAAAAAACCAAAAATCGATTTGATTTTCATGAAAATTCGTACCCAGGGGTTTTCGAAGTCACTCATTTCGAATTTTATGTCGAAATTTCAAAATTCAGAATAGCGGCAACATAAGTAACCAAAAAAAAAAAAAAAACGGTAATTGAACTGACTGATGAAAATTGAAACCTCCTCATTTTCAAGGTCACTGATCTCGAATTCAAGATACAAATTTCGAAATTCAAAATGGTAAATTCACCATAGCTGTCCGAAAAATAAAAAAAAAAAAACTCGTTGGATTTGGATGAATATTGAATTCCATTGGGTTTTAAAGTTACTGATTTCGAGCTGAAAGTAAAAATCCAAAAATTAAAAATGGCGGAGTCAAAAACGAAAAAAAAAGACTCGATTTCGACGGAAAATTTTATCTCTGGGTTTTCAATAGCCTAGATCGCAATTTTTATGAGAAAATTCTCGATTTCCGCGACGTGGACAGACATTTTTTTCATCTTTTTTAAAATAATTCGCAAATTTTATTGGAACGAGCCTGTATATAGGTGGGATGACCATACTCGGTTTCCTATAGTCGTCTTTCAACCTGCGCTTCTTGCATCACACAACGACAAGGTGAGTGAGGAAATCCGAGACTTGCTCTAGGCTGTCTCGTCCACCTATGGAAAGTGGACTTGAACATATATATATATATATATATATATATATATTTATAATGGTGAGTGCGCTGAACAAGCGACCTTGGAAGGTTACTCCTTAGACCTTTCTGAACGAGACGAGAGGGTCTTTGACCTGTTTGTTTTTGTCATGGAAAAAAAGAAATCGAACTCTATTCATAGCCGAGGAAAAAATTCCACAATTTCATACATCCCAATTTTATTCGAGAAATTTTTTATTTTCGGTAAAACCAAAAAAAAAGATAAGAACTCATTAATAATAATAACTCGTAACAATAAAAATAATAATTAAGAATAATTATTTTTGGAAATTTGTTTGTAATTTTCTTTTCTCAGTCAAAACTCATTAGAAAAGAGTAATTTTTTTAGAAAAATAACGATTACAAATAATTTCTGAAGTTCTTACAAAAAAAAATTATATCCAAATTAGGTCTGCCTGTGAGTGTTAATTTTTACCGTTTTTTTTAAATTTTTATTTTATTTTTTTATCATTGCTGGCAAATTAATTTTGAAAAAGAGAAAAAAAATTGTTAATGTTCGATTTAACGTGGAATAACACGTATCTCGTGGTCTCTCATGGGGGGGGGGGGGGAGGGGGGGAAGAATGTATGGATATCAGGATCGAAGGTCCTCTGACCCTTTCGCCTAACTCTGGTGTGAGGCAATTTACTCACAGGATTTCCGGGATCCAGACACGATAAGTTTGACCCCGATACATTTTGGTTTTAGTGAAAAATGATATTCAAGAGAAAGTTTCGTAAATCGGAAAATTTATTCATCGATAAAATGAAATTCGACCAATTGTCAAAAATAATTTTATAAAATTAAGAATTAAGCAAATGTCGAGTTGGTTGAATAAGAACTTTTTACTAGGTTTTTTTTTTAAATTAAAACTCTGCAAAGTCCATTTTTCAAAATTCAAAAAATAACATTTTTTTCGAGATCGAGAAATTTGAGACAAATTTTTTTTAATTAAAAAAAAAAAAGATCGTAAAATTAAGTCTTGATAACACAAAAATCGTGAAATATCGAGCCGTCAATTCGTGAAATCGAATCATTCGTTTTAGGAACGTAAAATTTGACGATTCGTAAAAACAAAAATTTTGCTAAATTGAATAATTTTAATTGTTACGTAAATTTTAAAATAAAGGAATAATAATTTTGTACAATTGGAAAATTCATAGGCCTAAGATTTTTTTTTCAAATAAAAAAAAAATCGTAAAACTCACAAATTTGTGTTGGTGACATAAAAAATGTCAAATTTGTGACAAATGATATCAGAAAAGTTAGAAATTTAAATTGGTAAAATGTAATCAATCGAATATTGCGATATAATTTTTATAATTAAAAATTTTTCATTACCACAAAAATTTTTCAATAAAATAACGAAATAAATTCTAATGGCTATGTGCCTCGAAATATTTACTCGATAGTAAACAATCAGTAATAATAACAACAAATTTTTTATCATTGAGCAAACAATTTTGTCCAAATCGTCATTGGAATTTTTCAACGAGTCAAAATAAAAAAAAATTTTTAAATACAAAATTTCGAAATTTTTTCGTAACTCACCAGTCGATCTTCGATCGTCGTTTGCTGATTTTTGTTTTCCTATTTTCTCAAGCCGATTGCTCGTCGAACACACAATCGACCTCGAACTTCACGCGCACGAGATTCACGCAAAATTAATTTACTCTCATTAAAGGAAAAAACTCAAAATTTATATTTTACTTTTTTTTTTCAATAATTTATCGATAAATTGTTTAAAACTTCACTCCGATGAATTCGTGCACTTGAATTTCACTCGTCTCCAAGTACGATTTTCGTCGACCGATTTAAAAATTTATAAAAAAATTCGCCAATCAGCATCGACTCGATTGACTTCGTTAAAAAAAAAAAAAAAATTATTTTCTCAAAAAATTACGTATTGATTGATGCATTCGAAAAAATCATCGAAATAAAAAAAAAAAAATAGGCATCAAAGTTCCTCTTCAATTCTCAAGTATCCTGGACCTTGTTTAAATTAAAAAAAAAAAAAATTAAACAAAATATTTGTCGTCGTCCTTCAACTTCTTTTTTCCCAAATCCTTCAATTTTTCTAATTATTTTTAAGGACAAAAAAAAACTGCATCCGAGACCTTGTATCGCAATTCGATGAATTAATTGCGTCGATGTAATTTAAAAAAAAAATTTTTTTTTCAATTTAAATTGCCTTTTGATAAATTCAATTTTTCCTCCAATAAAATTCAAATAAATTGTCTCGCGAACTTTCAGTTCGTTTGTCACTGGTGCTTGTGTTTTTTTTCTTTTTTTTTTAATGCGTTTAATTTTTTTTTTTTTTTTTTTCAACTCGTCGATAGGCCAGTGTCACTGGCTTGACGTGGGTACGAGGATATGGCCTCGGTGGTTGATGCGTGCAGCGCGGTGGTCGGGTAGTTTGTGGCTGGTAGAAATGAGCCCCGCTCTACGAACACCGGTGCGATGTATTTTTTTTTTTATTCCTTTCCCTCTGCGGATTCTCGTACTATCTTTCTCCCTCGTTCGCGATTTTCTCAAGCTCGCGGTTTCTCTCCGGGGGTATCGCGTTAGCGGGATCACCTGTACTGTACTCTCGTGCGAGTGTGTGTGTGTGCATGTGTATGTTTTGCCGGCCGGTAGACAAGTCAACTTGGCAATCAATTTTTTTTTTTTTAGTTGCGTCAACCTGTAGGATCGTCTCTACTCAACGAAGCTGGACTTTCTTCATTGCCATATGCACGCATAATGTCACTTCGTAAGGTTTATTCTAGAGCTGGACAATGTACCTGAAAGTACTGCAAGTACAAAGTACCTGAAAGTACTGAAGTAAAAAGTACCTGAAAGTACTTCAAGTACAAAGTACCCGAAAGTAATTCAAGTACAAAGTAGCCGAAAGTACTTCAAGTACAAAATAGCCGAAAGTACTTCAGGTAAAAATTACCCGAAAGTAATTTAAGTACAAAGTACCAGAAAAGAACTTCAAGTACCTGAAAGTATTTCAAATACAAAGTACCAGAAAAGTACTCCAAGTACCCGAAAGTACTTCAAGTACAAAGTACCCGAAAATACTGCAGGTACAAAGTATCCGAAAGTACTTCAGTTACAAAGTATCCGAAAGTACTTCAAGTGCAAAGTACATGAAAGTACTTCAAGTACAAAGTACTGTGATTACTTGAAGTATTCGTGTATTTCAAGTACCAAGTACCGTAAATAATTGAAGTTCTATGTACTTCAAGTACTTGGTACCTCAAGTACTTGATACCTCACGTACTTTAAGCACTGAGTACTTGAAGTAATTGAAATACGTCAAGTATCAAACACTTTTTAAGTTTTCAGGTATACATTTCGTAAGTTCTAGTACTTATATTTGATTTCTTACGTACTCTTTGAACTCATTTGATTTTTATTCGAGTACTTTTTGTATCAAAACATATTTTCACATTGTGCAATTCTCTCAGGTTCGGCAGATTTGAACGGAAATATTTAAACGAAGAATTCGAAATAATTTAAAAAAATAGCATTGACGATTTTAATTAAGATTCATTTAGCTTCAAGTTTTTCAAAAGAAAAAATAAAGAATACAATACACGGATTGTTAAAAACGGAGCCATGCATTGACAGTGATACCGTAACTATACCGTAGCTCCAGTCTTTAAACGGTCATTCCAATCTTATAACCAAAAGATGACGCAGAACGTTCCTCAATTATATATTCAAAGGCGTTATACATGAAACCATTAGAAAGACGTATTCAAAAGTACTTTATACTTGGTACTTGAAAAAGTACTTGAAGTACAGGAAAGTACTTGAAAATTTAAGTACAGATACTTAAAATACATGGCATGTATTTTTAAGTATAAATACTTAATTTAAGTATAAATATTTGAAGTACAGGTCGAGTACTTGGAAATTTGAGTACAATACTTGAAATACTTTCAAAGTACTTCGTACTTCCAGTACATCAAAAGTACCGGATACTCGAAGTACTGTCCAGCTCTGGTCTATTCTACAGCCGTGGCTCCTGTGCCCCACATACGCCCACACGCGCACATGACAATGTCCTTTCATGTCCCTCCCGTTCAATCGCGCAATGAGACAAAGCAGACGCGCTCCATATATATCAAGATTGATGTCGAAGAATTTTTTCGTCGACAATTTTTTCACGAAAATGTTTACTAGTCGCACGTTAATTTTGAAAATAATTGATCCCTATAGGTAACCTCGAACCAACCAAGCCTCCGTATCTTCTACGAATATGGCCTTGAAAAAGTTGACATCTCGTAATGTAAACTGTAAGGGATGGAAATTACACGAGGAAGCGCATTAAATTTTTTTTTTTCCAGTAATCACGTCTCATAAGAGAAAAATCGTGCTTGACGAACTTTCAAAATGGCCGATCACAAATTACACAAAATGGTCGTTCGAATCTTCTCAACCCCTAAATCACAAAGTTACCTACCGTTTTTTCCAACGGAATCGCGTCAGGGCGTTTGTACGTTTTTTTTTTTTATTTCTCACATTCACCGGTGCAAATTAATGGCTATCAGCGATGTTCCATTAAAGCGTGAAAGACGCAGCAACGTGAGACAAGGCTGATCCACTTTTGCGATTTACATTAAATGACTTTATACCTGTTTGCTCTCTCTCTCTCTCTTTCTCTCTCTCTCTCTCTCTCTCTCTCTTCTTGACTGTTAATTGCCATAACCAGCGGTGGTACATTGTCATTATGTTCGACAGTAATCAGAAAAATGTTGCGAAGAGACACGCTTATAACTGCATTTGAGATTTTCCGTTGTTTCATTTTTTTTTTTTAATCTCAAGGGCTTCTCTTTTTTTTAACTCAGACCGATCTGCCACTGAAAATGCATAATTCTAACGCTATCATTGCGGTTTAACGTCCCTTGCTCGTTTTTTTAAGTTCTTTTAAGCCAAGTGTCAATATTAGCTGATTTTTTTTAAAATAACGATCGCTAAAAATCATTAAAACTCAACGAAGAATTAGCAAAGTCGTTTCGTTCTACATTAGGTGATTTTTTAGGCTTGCTGCAATTCGATGAAAATTGGTACGCGACGATTTTCATAATCAAGGATTTTTTTTTTACCGAAGTACAAATTACTAGATTGAAAATGGCGACGACAGTAAGGTTAACGAAAAATTCACAAGTTATCCGATCTTATAATGAAAATTCGTAAATGAATTTTTTCGAGATCCGCCATTTTGAATTCATTTGAAAAAAAATTGTTAATTCAAAATGGCGAACTGTTATACGAATGATCGGTACCTCACTCAAGACTCACGAGATGGAGCTTCGATAAATTCATTTTGATAATTTTTGCATCCCAAATTTTTGAATTTATTTTTATTAAAAATCCTTACAACGATTCCTTTCGGCGTTTTTTCTTTCCTTATTATTCTTCATCACGCATTCTTCTCATATAATATATATATGGCATACTCTATGATTCCTCGGCAATACTTTTTGAATAAAAAATTTCAATGCCTTTGCTATTCTCACGTCTTGTTAAATGTTATAAGAAGTGACGATTTGCAAAATTATAACCTCGTTACTCTTACAGGCTTTTGAGAAAAAAATTATTCAGTATTTTCATGCTTAGGAAGGTCAACTTTGTTACATCATTGTTCAGTCCCTACGGCCAGTTAAAAAAAAATATATATAAAAATGTTTTGCATAAAAAAATCGAAATTTTCAGAAAATAATATCAGTTTCATTCTGGGAGTGATATCTGCTCAACAAAAATCGCGTTTGAGTCGAAGAAAAATTCATGGTCAGCACCATGAAAAGAAAATCCATTTTTAGTTTTTTCCCCGGCAAGCTTATATCATTTTCGGCAGAGAAAAAAAATTAAATTTGCAGAGTGGGATTGATCAGACGACCATCATCGAATTGATTATTCAATTTTTAACAAAGTCAATCTTCCTAAACATGGTAAAACTAAATAATTTTTGTCTCGAAAGCCTGCAGAGTAACGAGGCTGTAATTTTGCAAATCGTCACTTCTTATAACATTTAACGAGACGTGATAATGGCAAAGGAATTGAAATTTTGGACCCAAAAAATTTGCTGAGGAATCATATGGAATGTGCCGTGTATGCATGTATAAATTATTTTTGAACCGTTCTTTCTTGGAGAGTGAGGAAAAAAAAAGAACATCCCAAACAGACTTTACTTCTTCCAGACTCATGTGCATCGAGCACGCGACATTTTTTTGCCCCCTCCACGTCGGTGCATGAAATCGACGACCAAAAGTCACGGATCTCAATGGACCACCGGGGCAATCAATTAAATATTTTATTTTTATTCACGCACGTGTAACAGTGAAACGACGCTAATGTCAGTTGTCTTTGCCTTTTTTCTTTTATTTCAATTTTTTCCCCACCGCCATTTTAATACGTATACGGTCTTGTGTGCGAGTGTCAAATCGCTTTTGCGCCGCGTTTATATATAAATATATATACCCGACGAGTTGTTCTTGTCGGTGCTGTAATGCCCGGGACGCGAGAGAAGAGAAAATGATCTCGAACCAGGCTAGAAGCCAGAGGGCCCTTTAAATCAACCGCATCCATTCACGTATGACCACCCGGTGTGTAATTAATTGTTAATAGACGATATTTTTCATTTTTTTTCTGTTTCTTCTCCTCGTCTTTTTATCTCTTGACAATAATTACGAAGAGACCCGGTGAAAATTATCACTTACGCGGATTTGAGAAAAATTTCCATGCAAACATCGACTCGTGAGGTTCATGAGAAAAACGAAGTGTCAACTTTTCGTTTTCTATAATGTTTTTTTTTTCTAAATTCAGGTTAAACACGCAGGGTATATGATTTTCGATAAAATTCTACACATCTTAAAGAGTCAAAGTTTGAACCCTCTAAGTACGTTAGATCGAGACCTGTTTTAACGTTTACCGATTAAAACTTAGATGCATCAAGTATGATGTATTACGTAAAGCTGCTCTACTGGATTTATAATCAATGGATAATGTTAATTAATTCAGGGATCTGTCCTTTATGAGTTGATATTTAGTACTCTCCAAGTATATAAATACCATAAGGAGACCCCATTATCTTTCATTGAGGAACCATCTAAGTGCTCTCCAGGTATCTTCTAAAGCACCCTCCAAGTAAAATCCAAGTTCCCTTTAAGCACTCACTATCCCTCTAAGTAGCATCTGAGGACCCTCTGAATGTCTTCCAAGTACCATCTATCGCTCTTTGGCCTTTTGGAATAACATCTAAGGACACCCTATAAGGACCCACTAAGTACAGTCAAAGTGCCCTCTAAGTACACTAGCGATCATCTGAATATCCCCCAAGTATCACCTGAGTACACCGTAAGTGCCCTTTAAGTTCCCTCTGAGTACCATCCGTGTGTCCTCTAAGTACCCTCAAATGAGTCTCTATGCATTGCTAGCTTAGGTTTATGGATGAGTGACGATTTCACTAAAGCACATTCAAGTTCCCTGGGAGTATCATCTATGTGTCCTCTAAGTACCCTCAAATGAGTATCTATGCATTGCTAGCTTAGGTTTCTGGATGAGTGACCATTTCACCAAAGCACATTTAAATTCCCTCTGAGTACCATCCATGTGTCCTCTAAGTACCCTCAAATGAGTCTCTATGCATTGCTAACTTAGGTTTTTCTGTATGAGTGACCATTTCACTAAAGCATATTCAAGTTCCCTCTGAGTACCATCTATGTGCCCTCTAAGTACCCTCAAATGAGTCTCTATGAATTGTTAGCTTAGGTTTCTGGATGAGTGACCATTTCACCAAAGCACACTCAAGTTCCCTCTGAGTACCATCTGTGTGTCCTCTAAGTACCCTCAAATGAGTCTCTATGCATTGCTAGCTCAGGTTTCTGGATGGATGACCATTTTACCAAAGCACATTCAAGTTCCCTCTGAGTACCATCCGTGTGTCCTCTAGTACCCTCAAATGAGTCTCTATGGATTGTTAGCTTAGGTTTCTGGATGAGTGACCATTTCACCAAAGCACATTTAAATTCCCTCTGAGTACCATCTGTGTGTCCTCTAAGTACCCTCAAATGAGTCTCTATGCATTGCTAGCTCAGGTTTCTGGATGGATGACCATTTTACCAAAGCACATTCAAGTTCCCTCTGAGTACCATCCGTGTGTCCTCTAAGTACCCTCAAATGAGTCTCTATGCATTGCTAGCTTAGGTTTCTGGATGAGTGACGATTTCACCATTCAAGTTTTCTGAGAGTACCATCTATTTGTCCTCTAAGTACCCTCAAATGAGTCTTTATGCATTGCTAACTTCGGTTTTTCTGAATGAGTGACCATTGCACCAAAGCACATTTAACCTTCCAAGTTAAAATATGCACCATCCAAGTACACTCTCTGTCGAGTCCTCTCCTGCACAACTTATGCACTCAAAATATAAACCATACTCGATCGTATCATGGAAAAAAGTCAACGATATAATTTTATAGATAACTCGAGGCGAATATTACCGAAGACTCTTTATCCTATCTCCTTGAAATCGAGTCGGGCACTGGCTCGATGCATCCTTGGCCCTCTACGAGAACTCACGGACAGGCGATGAATTCGAAATGAGCTCGAGCCGATGGATAAATCAAAAATAAAATTCGGGACCCCAATTTGAATCTTCGTCTGTGTGCATAGCGGTTTTTCGATCGATCGGAAGAGAACGATCAAAGAGAATCGTAAAATTAAAATTAAAAAAAAAAAAACCCCCTTGAAAAAAGTATATCGAGTCAAACATGAGATCATTGACCGCAAGTGGTTCAGTGAAAAAATATTGGCGAGATAAATCCACGCATACATTTGGGAGTTGTCGTGAAAGTTGTCGGATATCCCGCTGGGACTTTCGAAGCTACAGTCACGACTATTATGGAAATTAAAAAAAAAAAAATGTTATGACACATAATTATCACTATAATTTTCGTGAAATAAATCAAGCTAATTGAGTAAAAATATCAACGTTTTCTCATATGTCAATTTGCGTTGATTTACATTGTTGAATTGATATTATATTAACGTGATCTTTTGGTAAAAAAGAAATTAAAATGACTTTCACGTTAATTATTCGTATTATTATTATTACTAAACCTGTATAAACCATACGATTGTTAATTAAATTTTGTCCGAGGTAAATTGTTATTTAAATTTTCGAGATTAAAACCATGTTTTTGATATTTTTAAATGAAATTTTTAAGTTTCAAGGAGAATACCTAGCAGATTCGTGATCTGTACAAAAAAACATCAACACAGGGTCCTAAATGAAATGTAAAAAATTCAAATAACTTTTTTTATTTTTACGAAAAATGAATGGCCTCACTAAAATCACTGTAACTTTGCTTCCTGATGGAGTTGGGGCTGCATGTTGTACTAATTTTCTTCATAATCATTCGGGCTTCAAAGCGTCGCTTGGTTAATCGAGAAACGATTTTTTTTTTATTGTTTATGATTCTTCAAAGTTAGATCATCGATTTTTGCCAATTTTTTCTCTTTGGCTTCTAATTCGCCGATTTTCAAAGTGATCTTTTCGGTCCTAAAAATCGATATCTCGGGACAAATTAAATAGTATTAGTCTTAGTCTACTCAAGAGCTTTTAAAAACACCCCTGATAAGCCCATTTTCGTCAATCGGCTGCAAAGTAATAGGGATTTGAAATTTGGTTATTTTCAGGTTTTCGGAAAAAGTGAGTAAAAAATAGGTTCAGTTTCGACTTTATCACTATTTTCAGGCTCTAGGCGATCGAAAATTTTCCGCTGATTACGAATCCTGTAGATTTTTTTTCCCCGAAATCCCAATAATTCTGTATGAAAATGAAAAATAAAAAAATAATATTTCAATCCAACAAAAATATATTCTACATCATATTTATTTATATTCATGGATTTCTGAACACGTTAGAAAGCAATACTTGCTTATTAATGTATACATTTATTGTTACAATGGCCCTCGTGTATCCATGTATTGCATACACAAGTGCATGTTGCATGAGCCGTGATATTCTAAAGAGTGCTGGTAAGCACAAAGGTACTTAAACGCACTCTTCTCTCGGGTTCATCATCTTCGGGGCTACAGTTAGGTAACATGTGGCAAAGCGACCATATGTCTAGGAAACAACTGTGGAAAACTGACGATCGCTGTACACATAGAGGAAAAATGATCTGGAGATCGTGTCTTGTAGAAGAAAAAAAAAAAATCCTCGCTGAATGAAATCATAGAGATTACTGGAAGTGTGTTATTGTCGAGTATCTCGTAGGTGGTTAAATTTTCGATGCTGGTTTCACACAAGCGCGGGAACATAATTTTTCGCGTGATTTCATTATATTGCGAAAAAAAAAAATTATGTAAAATATATTTCGCTTTCGTGAATCTGCAATATTTTCGTAATAGGACTGCAATATCATTGATGATGATGATAACAATAATAGCAATAATAATAATGACAACAAAAAAAATAAAACAATTGCAATAATAGAAACAGCAAGAACAAAAACAACAATATAAATGACAACAGAAACAACGAAAAAAAAAAATAAGAAAAAAAACAACGGCAACAACAGAAGCAACAATGATAATAACAGCAAAAACAATAATAGTAACAGCAAAAAATATCAACAGCAACAACAGCAGCAGCAATAGGAACAAAAAAAGAAAGAACAAAAACAGAAATAGATACAAAAACGATTATAACAACGGCAACAGCTACAATAGAAACAACAGCAAAAACCACAACAACAGCAACAATAGAACCGGAACAGCAGTAATAATTGAAACAACAACAAAAACAACACTAGCAATAACGGAAGCAACAATGGAAACGAGAAGAAAAACAAGAACAAAGGCAACAACGACAATAGCTACAGCAGCAGCTGCAACAACAAAAACAACAAAAACAACTACGACAAAATCAACAAAAGCAACAACAACAATGACGACGACGAAAACAACAAAAACAACAGCAATGACAACAACAGCGACAATAACAGCAACGACAACAACGACAACAGCAACAATAATGATGCCACATAATTAAACTAAAATGCTTTCTAAAATTATTTCACGTTTGTGCATCAAAATGCACTCGTACTCATATAAATATTCCGGCAATTGGCATTCGCGAACGTGTTTAATCTTTCTCAAGTTCACGGACGATATATATTTCTGAACACGTCATCCATGCTTTTCACCTCAACCCTCCTTGAAAATTGCCCAAGAATATCGGTAGTTAAATAAATATCATTGATATCAGCCACTTTGTATGGCACAGAATGCATTGCAACCGAGTCGAACATAAGAAATACCGAAGAATTCTCCCCTCCGTATGTACCGGAAGTTTCTTTATAATTCTACATATCAAGTCTAGCACGCACCAAGGCAAGAAGAAACTTGGCACGAGTAAATTTGTACCTGCACTGGATTATCCAAGCAACGATTATATGGATCCGGCGATTAAATTTTAACTCAACGATTTATCTTTAGGATCGATTCTAACAAAAATTTTAATAAAGTTTTGATCTTTTGAAAAACAAAAAATACTGACAAGTATTCAGCGGTAAATTTTCGAGCCTCAAGGCACCAAAAAATACTCGGATGAAAAAAAAAAATAAATAAATAAAACAGAATTGCTCGACAGCTTTTAAATTGTGTGTTTAAAAACGCGTTTTAAAAACGCTATGAGTAGACTCGAACAATACCACACATGATTCATCCCGGTATCGTAATTTTTGTGACCGTGGCGTCACTTTGAAAGTCCCCGAAAAGTACAAGAGGAAAGGGAACATATGTGGGTATTTTACAAAAATCGATGACCTAACTTTCAAAATCTGTGAAAAATCGAAAAAAAAAAATCGTAGCCTCTCGGATTCAGCCGGCAGTTCGAAGCTTGCACGATTGCGAAAGAATTCAGCGCAGAGAATGAAGTCTCAGCTCTATCGGGAAGCAACTTTATAGGCATTTTAGTAAACCACAATTTTCAGGTCTTTTTTTCTGAAGTTTTACTGCGAATCCTCGAAATTTCTATGTGCATTGTTTTAGATTAGGGCATTAGCAGAGATTGGCATAATCAGCGGAAAATTTCCGATAAAAAATTATCGTGATCGAACGATTAAAGTCGAAAAGAACGATGGTGCTTGAATAAAATGAAAGGTTTAACTGGTAATCCAGTTAATGGCGGCCTAGAGGTCACAAAATGGCGTCTTCCGACAGTGAAGACGTCGGAGTTTCGACGACCATATTATATACCCCCGTCTATGCTGAACCATACATCGTGTAAAGTGAGTCAGTGCATAAAACCGCCACCAGATGTCATTTCGCAGTGACTATAGAGTTTCTAATACGTGTCTCCATGACGAAAATTTACCGATAAACGTAAAGTTTACGAAGACGTAATAACAGGCGTAACAGCCAGACCGTAATGTGATGGCAATAACGTAAACGTTTATTCTCGTGTGCACGAAAGCCACAAGACCGTATGAAAGAAACCGTGTCACAGAAAATCTTTATTCTCCGGCTCTTTCATCTCGTTATATGACTCTGGTTGAGTGCCAGCTTTAAATTCACTGCTTATTGGATATAATGTATTGAGAAATGTTAATTAAATGACATAAAATGGATGGTGTGTGGCACGAGTAAGTATTCATAACCTCTAATAGACAGTTAAACATTCAAGCAGGACACTTAAAATCGTCTTAAAAGTTATTTTAATTGAACTGCCGAAGACGAATCATTTTGCGCGTGTCCCAGAGTACATTCTGCCAACTTCTGACTGACATATGATGCTTTGATTTATATTTTTTTAGGTTAACCACGCGGAAAATCGAGTAAAAACACATGTTCTCCGTCGTTCGTTCTCGTGACGACGAATTATTTGGCACAGAATTTTTTCTTTTGATTCTCGCTTTCTCGTGAAGAAAGTTTCGGGGGGGTTTGGTTTTTTTAAGACGAGATCATTTGAAGGTTATGTCGAGCGTCTTTTCGGACAGGTCGAAGCAAGATAGGTGGTACACACTTCGGAATTGAACGAAAATTGTTACCCAGAGATTTTTGACATCGCTAACTGCGACTACAGTGTCGAAATTTGGAAATTCAAAATAGCGGAATTGTTGTTTACCAAAAAAAAACCGGAAAAGTCAATGAAATCTATCGAAAATTCGTACTCGGACGTTTTCGAGGTTGGGGATATCGAATAAATTGTAAAAATTTCATATTTCAAACTGGCGGGGTCAATTTGAATGCGACATCCTAAAATTCCAATTTTCTTATTAAAAATTGGCAAAATTTATGAATTTGCGAATTAAAAATGGGCAAAATTTGTTAACTCGTGAATAAAAAAAATCTACGATAATTATCACTTCGGGATTTTTGAGGTGACTGATTTCGAAAACTGTGTGGAAATTTTAAAATTAAAAATTCTCGAATTATGGTTGGCCAAAGACCTGAAAAATCATCGAATTTCCTTGAAATTTGGTAACGGCAATATCTCGATACTGGTTATTTGAATACCAGCCTAAAAAACGTAAACTTTTCAAATGGAATGTTTCCTTTACGTTAGAACGTGTCAGTCGAGTGTGGTCGTACACGCTTCGTATCGCACTGGTCAAAAGTGCCAAGAACGAGCCACATAAGATCTGGGCAAATAAGACGTCAAATATTTCGTGTTCGAGCTTGTGTTTTCCGAACGAGAGTTCGATGGGGGAATTCTCGAGTCTCGCCAAATACGATATTTGAGCTCAAACACCCCCCCAAAAAAATAGAACCGACGTAGAATAATATTATAAGTAAAATAATTTGATGTCAATGATAATAAAAATGATAAAACTAAATAAGAATTAAAAAAACCTGAACGATTTTTCGTGTCTGGGATATCGAGGAGGACAACCAAAATTTCTTTGTCAAGACAATATGAAAAAAAAAATTCTCGCACCTTAAAGTAGAGACCGAGCCACATTCGCACTAGTGAAAATAAATCAACGTCGCCGCGATAATCACGGAAGATTATCGCTCAAAGCTCGTTATATTTCGCGATCGTTTGTGCACCATTTGAATTTTATCTTGCGAAGAAAAAAAAAGCTTCATGTATATTTTCACAACTAATTAACGATGCACACTTAGGTTGAAATTTTTTTTTTCGTTTCTATGACGTTTGCAGGTGCATTTTTCAATTGGACAAAAATCCAAAATTTCCAGAACATTCGAGTTTTCATAAAAATAATAAACAGCATAAACACAAATTTGAAAATATTTACTGGCAGATTAATTTTTTTTTTTAAATTTAATCCAATAAAATTAATATAAATATTGTATAAAGGTTGAAAAAAAATTCAATAATAAGGAAAAATATTTAAACCGAGTTATTAATTTTTAATCAAGACAAGAAACGCCGATTGAATTTAAGAAAGAAAGGAAAAACCCTAAAAATTTTTAGTAATAAAGAAAACAACAACAATTTTTATTCAAATGCTACTCAAAAAAACAACTTTCCAAAGAACCGAAAGAATGAAGGAATAAAAAAAAAAATTTTGTCAGAAGTGGGATTCGAACCCACGCCCTCAGAGAGGACCAGAATTCCCATTCGCATTCGCTCAGCGTACACTGAGAAGGCTTTCGATATCGTACCTTGAGTCTGGCGCCTTAGACCGCTCGGCCATCCTGACACTTGGTGACGAAAAATCAAATAGCCACATATAAGTGAATAAGTTAAATAAGGATGTTCGTTACTTATAAATGTATATCGATAAATCAACGAAATAAATTACCTTTAAAAAAAAAAAACACTTGGGCTTTACTTGCACAAAATCGAGCACTTATGTCACAGATTTTAATACATTTTTAATTATACATTTTAATTATAATTATATATATATAGTATAATATAATTATACATTATAGTAATATATATAGTATATATAGGTATATATACTTGTATATATAGTATATATATAATATAGTATATATAGTTATATATGTATATATATAGTATAATATAGTTATACATTTAATACATTTTAATTATAAAATGTATTTAAAAAAATAAAAAAATCGCATTCCATGAAATTCTATATTTTTTAAATACAATCTCGTAATTAATATGAGAAAAAAAATTTAATTAATTTGACTTTATTACTGACGAGGATTTGTAATTATCGAAAAATAATTAATTTTTGGGAAAGAAATTTAAAAAAAAATTGTTTCCGCCCGGGATCGAACCGGGGACCTTGTGCGTGTGAAGCACACGTGATAACCACTACACTACGGAAACTGGCTGTCATTTCATATCATAGAAATCGAACCGACTGTAAATTCATTGGCAATTATAATTTTCGGTTTTTTTTATATTTTTATGGTATTTTTATTTCTCGATTTTTTTTTTCCCCCACGTTCTATGTTCTATCGTTCTTTCGATGGACTAGGGCAACAATTTAATGGAAATTTTTCAAAGTCCCTGGCACTGTTTTTCCGAGAAGACGCTTCGAGAGATACAGCCAGCGCCATCTGTGGGGACTCGGTCGAACTAAGTTTTTTTTTTTCTCGAATGCTCGCGTGGACGCGAGTGTGCTCTATGCTCGCTCAAATTGGCCAGAATATTGACAATTCGTGCGAGATTTTTTTCATACCATTTTTTTGTGGTGTAATTGCTCGGATTTGATTTTTCTTTCTCATAGAGGAAGCTTTGTTTTTGGGGATTTTTTTTTTTATTTTTCAATGCGGATGCGTTCAAAATGTTGCAAAACGTCGAGAAATCACATTTGGGAAAAATTTCCGAACGTGGGTGTGTCGAAAATTGACTTTTTTTTCTTCGCTCCTACCACTCAAAACTTAAGGTTTTAACATTAAAGAGATCATCGTTCGAGGAGGGTTCTGTAGCTTGAAGTTTAGAAGTCGCTAAACGAGGATTTAGGTTTCCCATCTAATTAACAGATGAAAAATATTGTTTTTCGTTCAAAATGATGTCAGGCAACCAAAAATTCGGCGATGTCTGTGTTTCTTGGCTTATTCGAAAGCATGAACTCATCCCCTAAACGATGACAGGTCGTTTTTCGACTTACCTTGTTCCAATTTTTTTTTCACGCCACTTTTCGACCACAGTAGTCACTTTTACAAGTTTACAAAGTCCCCAAGGTATCAATGAGTCCAAAATAAATTGCTACAAGCATTGATTGTTGATTCGAATATGAATAATCAATTCCAAAAATTGGTAAAACACAAAATTTCTCAAAATGAACATGGTTTTTTGAATAAAATTCAAGATACGGAAATACGGAATTCAATTTTATTCAAAAAAACCATGTTCATTTTGAGAAATTTTGTATGTTTTATCAATTTTTGGAATCGATTATTTATATTCGAATCAACAATCAATACTCGTAGCAATTCATTTTAGACTCATTGATACCTTGGAGATTTTTTAAGCTTGAAAAAGTGACTATTGTGTTCGAAAAGTGGCGTAAAAAAAAAAAAATTGGAACAAAGGTAAATCGAACAACGACCTGTCATCGTTTAAGGGATGAGTCATGCCTTTAAATAAGCCAAGAAACACAGACATCGTCGATTTTTTGGTTGCCTGACATCATTTTGAACGAAAAAAAAATATTTTTTACGTGTTAATTAGATGGGAAACCTAAAACCTCGTTGAGCGACCTCTAAACTTCAAGCTACATGCGCTCTCCTTGAATGAGGAGATGTCTTTAATGTCAAAACCTAAAGTTTTGAGTGGTAGGAGCGAAGAAAAAAAAAAAGTCAATTTTCACCACTATGCAAAATTGAGACTTCTGTAACGCGATAACCGGTTGAGCAATAGCGCTGCAATTTCGCAGTCAAGTAAAGCATGACAACCCCTTTATTTGCTATAGTGCTAAATTTTTTTACATCAATAATGTCCAGAGAGATGGTGAAAAAATTGAGTGAAGCGTCGAGCGGTAAAAGCTGACTATATATATATATATATATATATGTGTGATATATTGTCACGGCGCTGACTCTGATATTAACCGGATGGATAATGGCTAGTGGGGAAAGTACACTGATAGACCTTGAAAAGTCATTGTTATACAGACTGGAAATAAATTAATTTACTATTTACGAATATGTCAAAGGGATCTAGGACTCTTTGACACGATGTCAATCATTCTGGAGTAATCTTACAAGACGAGCAACAATTATCTAGGATGTTTTGTATACCCGAATGATAGTTTTACCAAAAATTGAATACAGGATTTTCTTGCAATAGTGCAAAGAGATCCAGGATTCTGAGCACTCAAAAAATAAATTCGATGGTATTTGACAAAGGGCAATAATTATATGTTCATGGATGAGTAGAGGGATCTAGAATTATTTACACGCGTAAAATCAAAATCTACTAGGGTAAATGTTATAAAACGAGCAAAAATTATCTACGGTGTCTTGCAAACTCAAATTATAATCGAATGAAACCAATGAATGAATACACAAAAGATTATACATGTCGTTAATTTGCCTCATCGGAGAGGTGTCAATGTTTTAACTGTTGAATCGTTGATTCAGCGCAATATACCCCTTGGACAAAAATTCGTCAATTTTCGAAGTGCTTTATTTGGTATAAAAAATGCAGATATCAGGATGAATTCAACGCCATTCTCTGAGTCAACTCAAGGGCTTTTAAAAACACCCCCGATAAGCCAAAACTCATCGATCCGGAGATGAGTTATGGGCATTTGAAATTTCGTAATTTTTAGATTTCCAAAAAAGTGGGCAAAATATTGAAAAAACATTTTTTTCGTCTATCGCCATATTTTTAGGCTCTAGGCGATCAGAAATTTTCTGCTGATCACGAATCACATCGAGGTTTTTTTTCCTGAAATCCAAAAATTCGATGAAAAGGCAAAAAAACGAAAAATTGCACTTTTTCATTTTTTAAAGTTTTGAGGGTTCACTAAAATCGTTGTAACGTTCCTTCTCAAAGGAGATATGACTCTATTCAGTACTTGTATCTCTTCGTAATCGTTCAAGCTTCAAAATGCCGCTTGGTTCATCGAGCTGGGTTGATTTTTCGATTTTTTACAGATTTTTAAAGTTGGACCATCGATTTTTGCCAATTTTTCCATACATACCCCTTGGACGAAGATTCGTCAATTTTCAAAGCGCTTTTTTGGGTATAAAAATGCAGATATCAGAATAAATCCAACGCCATTCTCTAAGTCTACTCAAGGGCTTTTGAAAACAACCTCAACAAGCCAAAACTCGTCGATCCGGAGATGAGTAATGGTCATTTAAAATTTCGTGATTTTTAGATTTCCAAAAAAGTGGGCTAAAAATTTAAAAACATTTTTTTTCGTCTATCGCCATATTTTTAGACTCTAGGCGATCGGAAATTTTCTGCTGATCACGAATCACATCGAGTTTTTCCCTGAAATCCAAAAATTCGATATGAAAAGGCAAAAAAACGAAAAATTGCAACTTTTCATTTTCTGAAATTTTGAGGGTTCACTAAAATCGTTGTAACGTTCCTTTTTGAAGGAGATATGACTCTATTCAGTACTTGTATCTCTTCGTAATCGTTCAAGCTTCAAAATGCCGCTTGGTTCATCGAGCTGGGTTGATTTTTTAATTTTTACAGATTTTTAAATTTGGACCATCGATTTTTGCCAATTTTTCCATACATATGTTGTAATTGTTCAATGAACTCGTACAATTTTCGTGCACTTATAAAATAATTCTATTGAATTATAAGCACTTGTTCGATGAACTTTTAATAATGGTATTAATAATTTTTTATGGACCGAGCAACAAATTCCCAAATAATATTTGGGAACTTTAAAACTTCTGAGCAGCTCGACACGGAGCTGGGCAGAATAATCTTGTGAGCCCGAAACGGCGGTTCTGACGCGACTGTGTTTTCGACAAAACTGATTTTTGGGCAAAAGGGATGCCTTTTTATAAGATCGAAATCTAGATGGTGGAAGGGATTTAAATTTACAAATATGGTCATAGAAATGTGATTTACCTTTTGCTGCGTTCATCTAGTTTGTGCTTTCATCTAGTTTTTCCATTTCCCGAGCAGCAATGAAAATCTGATTTTCTGACCTGTCATCCGAGTGTCATAGGGCTTCTGGTCATCTCTATACGGTTGCACTCGGAGCTCGAGTCGGAAAGATTGTTGTTACTGCTATCATACCAAGGTCCCATACAGGTCCATTCATGTCGGGGGTAGTGTAACACGTGCGCTCTGTGATTAATATGTAACATCCCGTTTTGTCTGTAATGTGTATGACCGGAGAGAGAGAGAGAGAGAGATTTTCGGATTTGGGCATCGGCGTGCTCGACTTCTTCAACAGTTCTCAAAAATTTTTTTCCAAAGCGACAATGAAGATATTATTAGGGCCTCTTACTCAAAAGTGTCATAAGAACGCTTAGAGGCTTCCTTTACTGTAACACTTGTGGCTCTTGCCAAAAACATTCTCGAGCTGTGAAGAGTCAAGCAGGCCTATGCATCTATACATACACATATATATATTGACGGGTGCCACCATAACAATATCGTGGAAGGGGACATTTTTATATTTTAGTGATGCACCTGCGGTTCACAGTTCGTTTCGAGAAAAAAACGAACCTTGACTCCAGACACTTTTCGCATAAATTTGGAAGTTTATTGCTTCTCCCATGCCAAGATATTCAGAAAATTTAGACGTGTGAATAATTTTTAAGATGCACATGTTTGTTTTGAAGTTTGAGTGGGTCTCGACTATTTTTAGAGGAAAATTAAAACATTTTTAAACCTAACCTAACGTTTTACGTGACAGATGTGTGAAAAGTAATGGTATCAAATTCGGCAAAAATCGATGGGGGGATTCAGATTTTGAGATTGAATTTTTCGAAAAAGTTATGTAACAATTCTGCATCCACCACATTTTGGGATATTCAGCTAAAGATTTCTCCATAAATAAAACATTATACGTGGATACGTGACATACGTAATTGAAAAAAAAATTGCAAATTGAAACTTGCACATAGTTTACTCGTAATTTTTGAAATTTTACAAAACTTTGTTTTGTCTCGATTACGAAAATTCCTATGAGGAAGCAAAAATTCCAAAAAAATACTCACTTGCTCATAGAGGGAGCTTTATGAGCAAAAAAAGGTTTTTAAAATTTCGAAAATTACGAGGAAGTGATGCGCATGTTACAATATGCAACTTATTTTTCTAGTTAATCACTGCTCTATATTTCGTATTTTTTTTTTTTTTAATTTCAACGAGTCATGCGCGACTGATGGAATTTCAAATATCGTGAATTATTTAAATTTTACCTTCGACGAATGATTTCGCGCGTAATTTCACGGATGCTTGCACTTCGAGGCGTGTGAAAATATGAAGACGTTGAACGAGAATATAACTGTGTGCATGTCAATGAAATATGAAAGTTGTTTGTACTCTCTTCTTGTCAAACCAATATTTATTCTTTCTTTTTTTTGTTTTTCACTAATCCGTCATTTCGCGTGAAATTTCACTGATGCATATATTTAAACACTCCTAAGTCTATATATATATTTTCATACATTTTTAATGAGAAAGAGAAAGAGAGAGAGAGAGAGCACACAATCGTTTTTGCAACTTCATATATTTCTGTTCGTTATCGTAAAATTCCGTCAACTAAATTAATTTTAATTGTTTAGGAAAAAAATCTTCGATACACCGAAGGATTTTTAATTTTTTTTTCCTCAAATGGGCGATAATTATTTATATATAATTTTTTTGAATTGACGACAAAGATGGGGTGCTCAATTTTGTTTTTTTTCGATAACATTAATTTATCAATTATTTGGAAATTATTTTCCATAATTTGGAGTAAAAATCTGTGTGAATTTTTTGTTTTTTTTTTTTTTTGGTTATTTTTTTATTCGTTAAATGGCACGGCTATTCGAGTATAACGAAGATGAGTGCGGATAAACGGGTTTCCGAGCAATGCGGGCACTCGCCACAAGTTGTATATACGATCGAGATTCAAACGACGTTGGGGCAAAAAAAAAAGGACACGATTTTTTTTTTGTTCTAAGGGAACATGATTATCATGGCGACGACGTATAACGTAATAACGATTATTACGACCGTTATGATTATCGTCGAGAAGGATCCATCGGAATATTAAACGATTCCCTATTTTCGCCCTTATATGTTTAACAATCCGCGAGCTTCATCGCTCTGTGTTCCGGTACAAGCTCACCATTCGGTAGTCTCTTTTTCACTGAGATTTTTCAAATTTTTACATCATTACGGCAAAATTGTTCAATCATATAAGACGCAGGATGTTCGTGGTGAGAAATTAAAATTACAAAATCATTTATATCGTTATTTAAGCTTCCCCGACTATACAGCATGCATACAGGTACGCATATATGATGTTTTAAAAAAATGGGACAAGACAGGCGTCCGACTAATGGCACACGATATGTACTCTCGGTCAGTAGGACCCAAGTCCAAGATCTTACGACATTAATTTTTGCGATTTTTTTTTTTTTCAAAATCTTTCATCCGCCATGGACAAAGGAGATATCGAGGATAAATGAGGATAAAAAATATGAAAAATATATTTAAAAGAAGATTGTGATTTAAAGAAGAAACAAAGAAGATTAGAGTATTGAATTGAAGATAAAATAAGATAGAGAAGAATATAAAGTTATTGAGAATAGATTAAGTGATTAAAGAAGATGAAATTATGGAGGATAAAAGATGATGGAGAAGATAGGAGTATTGAAGATGTATGAAGATACAGGAGAAGAAAAAAAAATATTGAGATCAATGATACAAAAAATGTTGAAGAACAATGAAGATATGGAAGAGTATGAAGTTATCGAGGAAAAAAGTACGTATAGGAGAAAATATCAAATTTTGAGGCTAAAAGAAGATGCGGAAGTAGATGAAAATGTTATGGGTTGAAAGACGAAGGAATATGTAGAAAAAAAAAATGGAAATATTTAGGATAAATGATAGGAAGAAAATTAAAAATATTCTAGATGAAAGAAGAAACAGGAAAAGATAAAAGAAGAGACAGAAGAAGATAAAAACGTGAAGGCTGAAAGAATATGAAGGGTAAGATTAAAATATTGGATTTAAGATGAAAGAATAGGAGGAAAAAAATCGAAGTATTGAGAACAAAAGAAGATACAGGAGAGGATAAAAATATTGACGATAAAGGAAGATAAAGGCATCGAGAACAAAAAATGAAGGTTAAACAGGATAAATAATCGAAAAATATTGTGGATAGAAGGAAGATAAAAGATAAGATAAAAATATTGAGATTAAAAAGAAGATATAAAAAAAGCTGCATGAAAAATATCGAAGAGAAAACTATCGATGAATTAAAAGAAGTAGCTGACAAAAATAAATTCGAAAAAAAAAAAATTACAAGAATAATTTGAAAATGCAAAATTACATCCTGAAATATCAGAGTTACAGTGATGAAACAATTTTATTTTTTTGCATCGAATTCTCGAAGATTCTTTTCCGTTCTGCGTGTCTGAGATTCTCGTTCTGCCATAGGAAAAAGCCTTCTCTCTACGAGCCTAACGAGACTCCGCTACGACAGGCTAGTACTGGGCAGTTATTAGTTGATTAGCGCTTACATACCTAATGTGCAAGCACCGCGAAGAAACTTGACGAACCAGCAACGACATTAATGAACAATATAACGAATCTTTCCCAGCAATAAATCACGAGGATAAGAAAAAATAATAATAATAATCATGAATAAAGTCCCGCGAGGATACCTGACCACACCTGACTGAGAGAAAACTCGATTACGAGAATTCTCTCACTCTCTCGAGGAAATCTCAAACAATATTTGAAAAAAATAAAATAAAAATAAAAAAAAATTTAATTCGACCCTATGAGAGGAAAAAAGGATTAAATTTTTTTTTTTCCAATACAGAAAGTTTAGAATTGTGTTTTTAATTAAACTTTTTTAATCAACCAGCATAATTTTATTTTTAGAATTAAAATGTTTACGATTATTTTCTTGAAAAGCCCCATGCACATACATACATTTTATTTTTATTTTTATTAAAGACGCCCCATATATATATATATATATATATATATATATATATATATATATATATATAATATATATATATAAAGGTACGTGTATCCTCTTAACTGCCAAATTATGCACCAACGAGAGCTCATTTTCTCTCGTTTTTTTTTTATTCTCGATTTTTCTTCCCAACACCGAGTCCTCGATTTCGTGCACCTTTATCTCTCTCTCTCTCTCTTTCTCTCTTGCCCCTCATGTCACGAAATTGGCCGCGGGGTTCGACACTTAACTTCTTTTTTTTGCTCATTCTTTTCATTTTTTTCCAATCTTTAAGAAAAAAAAAAAAAATAATAATGCGAGGATAACGACTCACTCCGACGATGGTGTGTAAGCCAAAGGAGCAGTGGCAACTGCCCTCGTTCACGAACGATATGCCCATCATTATTTAAAAACTTTATTCCTTCACTATCCAACTTTTTTTCGCGACAATTTTTAATCAATTTGTAATAATTTTTTTTTTTTTGCCAACGATAAAAAACTTTCTACGAAGAATTTCAGTGTTTTTTTAAAATTATTTTCAATATTAATTGAAAATTTTTGGAAAAATACTTCGAGCGGGATATTTCGAAAAAATTAGGAAGTACTTTTTTCTTCGAAATGCTTCATTCGATAAGAATTTCGAGTACTTCGTAAAACGAAAGAAGTACTTTTGACAGTAGTTTGAAAAATGATGGAGTACTTTTGTCAAAGTACTTTGAAAAATTAAAATTACACCGTGCAAGATAGTCTTACGCTTAAAATAGGAAGTATTTTGAGGATTCCCGTTGTAAAAGGAGAAAAAAAACTTAATAATTTTACAAAAAAAAGGGTTTAAAAGGTATATTATTTCTAAAAACTATTCCAAAATGTTTGGATAAAGTATTTTCACATTTTCTATCGAAGTACTTCGAGACGATTACTTTTTTAATTATTATTTGTTTATTTTCAAAGTACTCGTATCTACGAATAAAGTATTTTGAAAATATAAAATAGTAATTAAAAAAGTAACTGTCTCGAAGTACTTTAAAAGAAAATTTTCAAATACTTTATTCAAGTATTTTGAGATAATCACAAATCAAACATCTTTTCAAGGTATTTTACAAAATTAAACAGTATTTTTCGTTCGAAGTACTCGTGAGCGTTGATTGTACAAGTATTTCCTTCGAGTGGCGAATTTTTCGGTGATGCGATACATTTTTTAATTTTAAAATAAAAAAATTGATTCGTTCAAAGTATTTCGAAACATGAATATACCTTTTCCGAAGTATCTTATAAATAAAAAATAGTACTTAAAATAAATTGACTCGAAACTAACGAAATTACTGGGAGTACCCCGTGTAGAAATTTCGGTCGGGATCCAGGTGGATTCTGAGAAGGATCCCTATTTTCTGATAGGGATCCAGCTGGTCATCGGATCAGATCCCATGACTGAATGTAACGTTTGCACATTGGAATCCGACAGGGACCCCTGACTGGATTCCAATTATGGTATCCAGTCAAAACCCGATCAAAATGTGGTTTAATCTGGCATATATATAAAATCCCGAATAAATATTTATCTTCCGCAATTCAGGTTATAGGCAATTGTTTATTATTATCTGAGCCATAGAAAAAATTTAAACAAAAAAAAACGTCGACACCGGGGTTTGAACCTACGACGTCTCACTAGCCTTCGTTTGCGTATTGGATCCGAAATGAATGACAAAAAAAATTATATTTTATGAACATTAATGTTTTTGACATTTTTTATTGATTGTTGTTGTTCCGAGGATGATTCCGGTCGTTGAAAATTTATTTGCTAACCCGGAAAATGATTCAAGGACAACCTACCTACCTATCTGCCTACCTAATGAACTAACGCTCTAACCACGACGCTGTCGAATGCTTGTACATTTACTTTATAAATATCTTCTATACACTATACATGAGGCTGAAGCTAGCAGCGGTAGCGAGAAGCCAAAATTCAGAAAAGAATACGCATGACGGGAAAAATCTGAAAAAATTAAGGAGTATTGTCTATCGATCCTGGAACACGATGGCGTTTCAACTTTTGAGTGGACGGACTCCCTTGTTTATTTGTTTGTTAATTAACAATTACTGCTGATAATTAAAATCGCACACATGACGGGAAAAATCTGGAAAAATTCAAGAGTATTGTCTATCGATCCTGAAACACGATGGCGTTTCAACTTTTGAGCCGCCGCCGCCGCCGCCACCACCGCAGCCACCGCCGCCGCCGCCACCACCGCAGCCACCGCCACCACCACCACCGCCGCCGCCGCCACCACCACCGCCACCACCACCGCCGCCACCACCACCACCACCACCACCACACGACCGCACGACAATAACGATCACACGACAATAATGACCACACGACCACACGACAATAACGACCACACGACAATAACGACAATAACGACCACACGACCACACGACCACACGACAATAACGACCACACGACCACACGAACACGCGAACACGCGAACACACGAACACACGACCACTACCACTACCACCACCACCACCACCACCACCACTACTCATTATTATTATTATTATTATTATTATTATGCCAATCGAATAATGTGTCAACAAGCTTTATTCGGAATATGACTGGGCATTTCGCAAATTAAAATTCTTCGATCATCCCATTAAATCATCGGAGGATACTCGTCTTGAGGAGCTCTCATCAAATCCTGATTCAGAACAAACGTGAGATTGGGATTCAATCGGTACACCCTGAAAGAAAGTGGCGCCATAACTTACAAATTTTGCCACATCCACCAATCCGATTACGAGACGGATACCATATAGATTCCTATGGGGATACCGGTTTTGGGGAGTCCATGGACAATCCCGATCGGGATATGGTCGGACTTAGGGTATCCCTAAAAAATTTCTGCACGACTTTGTTCCTGAGGCATGTAATTATGTCGAATTATTATTATTTTTTTTTAATGATAACTTAGCCAAGCACTTTTAAGATATTGGATGAAATACTGTTTCAGACTACTTTGAAGACTAGAAAATACTTGTTTCGTGCAACGGTGACTAGAAATGTTGATTGTACGAGTATTTTCTTCGAAAGTGGACATTTTCGTGATGCCTTTTATCTTCAAGATAATTTAAAAATGAAGAAAGTAACCGGTTCAAATTTCTTCGGAACGTCAAGATACTTCTTCCAAAGTACTTTAAGAACTATGAAAAGTACTTTACGAGTACTGAGAGAGTATGAAAAGTACTTTTAACTAGAGAAGTAATTCTCTCATAGTAATTTTGAAAAGTCAAAAAGTTCTTTGTCCGAGCACTTGAAGAAAAATATAACACTTTTCAAAGGTACTTCAAAATACCTTCCTTTTCAAAATACTCCAATACTTTTCCCCAAAATACTCCAATAACTTTTTTTTTCAAAATACTCCAATACTTTTTTCTTCAAAATACCCCAATACTTTTTTAAGTACTCCAATAGTTTTTTCAAATTACTTCAAGAATTGACAAGTAATTTTTCTTATATACTCGTGACTCGATGGTCGATTGTTTATTTAAAAAAAAAAGGAGATTCCCGTCAAAAACTCGTTTACGCGAGACGGAAAATCACTCTCCATCCCTCTTGACATTTTGATTTGTCAATTTTTCCCGCCAACGAAAAGTTCTCTCTCTCTCTCTCTCTCTCTCTCTCTCTCTCTCTCTCTCTCTCTCTCTCTCTCTCTCCATGGAACGATAGCCTCGAGACATTTGTTTTATATCCGCGAAAATGTCCATAATTTCAAAGCAGCGCATCCCCGAGGCTTATCGAAGCGCGCGATCTATCTCGAAAATTCCATCGATCCGTTATTGTCTTGTACATATATAACATATTCATCCATGAGAATCGTTGATCCAGAAAATTTCGTGAATACACAATCGATTCTGGTTGAGATTTTTATCTCGTGCTGTATTTGAACTAGATCTTTCGTCACGGAGTTGGCTCAACGAAGACAAACGTTTGTTAGTTTTTTTTTTCCACCAAAAGTTGGGATTGAAGAAATTATTGACTCGATTTTATAACGACGCAGTATCGGTATTTTGAACGAGCAAAGATAAAAGTAAAAATTCAACAATAATGGAGATTTTAAAAAATTTTGAATCCAACCATTTTTTTTCTTTTCATATATAAAAAAATTTTTTTTCAATATGCCAATCTTAAGGCTGAACAGGATTAATATATCCTTTCACGTTTATTCGATGTTTCGATTAATTATTTTGATGAGATTTTTGTTTTTTTTTTTCGTCAAAGTTTAAAAAAATATGAACCCCTTCATCGACTCTTGCCAAATTCAAAACTTCAGGCGCAATTTAAAATTTCACAAAGTCCGACTGAAGAATTCAATAATTATTATCGAAGGATGATTTGAATGATGAAAAAAAAAAATTTAGTACGATATCTAAAAATTTAAAGAGGTTCAAGTGATTGCAGAGATTTTTTGAAAAATTTATAATTGAAAATCTTTTGAAAATCTGAAAATTTCATAAAACCTCAACTCCTCCATCGATTTTCGCCAAATTCAATACCAACTGACCTTTAATGGTAATCTATATATGTATAAAAAATTAGCACGATATCGCAAAATTTGGAGCGAGCACGAACGTTTATTGAAAAATTGAAAATGACAAAATCTGAGTCATTGCATGAATTTTTATAAAAATTATAGTAAATCAAGGGGTTATCATGCTTTACTTGACTGCAAAAATTCAACGTTATAGCTCAACCGGTTATCGATTTACAGACGATTTAATTTTGCATAGCGATTACGCGCACACACATCCGGAATTTTTTTTTCTAATTGTAATTTCTCGAGGTTTTGAGACATTTCGAACACTGTGGCATTAAAAACTAAAAAAAAAAATTTTTTTTTTACCAACAAAGCTTCCTCTATGAGGAAGCAAAAAATGTTGAACATTTCTCCCAATGCTTCACACAAAATTTCGCAATTTCGTTATTATGTATGTATATTTTCAGCAAAAAAAAAAAAATATATCCCTAAACAGGCTGTGTTATTAATTTTGCCCTCGCTGCGGAGCATATGGGGTATTTTTGGGAGGCAGCGCTTCACCGAGTAAAATGCTTTCTACAAACGATAATAGGGTTTAAATATCGATAAATCTCTTGCTTATTCGCTGAGAGGAATGGAAAAAAGTATATTCAAGTCAATTTTATAAGGCCCATGTTTAGTGAAAAAGTGCTTTAAACGAAAAAAAAAAAACAAAATGTCAAAAACATGCAAAAATGACTTATCAAACGAAAGACAAATGTAAGCAATCAATTTTTTTCTTCGTTTTATTTACAAAAATTACAATAAATAAGACGAAACAAACGTATACATGGGTAATATTGTAAGCAATCGAATACAAAAGAAAATAAAAGAAGACCAATTGGAAATTAAGTTTTCTCGCGGATAATCGTTTTTGAAAGAGCTACCCCTGGGCCGTTTGTCATTCAAATTGAATAAAAATTATGAATACTTTATTTCCTCTATTTCTCTACTTAGAGTATCGAGCCTTAAAAAAAAAATGTTTATACTCAAAATTATATGACGTATGTCAGACCTCCATGAGCTCTGGACAATGACGCATTAAATACTGATTTATCAATCCTCGCTGGTTTCCGCTATTAAAAAAATTATTAGTTTCTAAGCCAATTTTATTTGAACCTAGAGAAGAACTGTTATTTGGACCTTACAGCGAACCTCATCACGCTAGCGAAGCATCGCTGGCGCGCGACGTTCGCGCCATCTCCTGTACGTTCAGCGCACCAAATCGGCGCGATATTTGAAAGGCAGCAATAGAAAATGCATGTTGGGAACACATACGATTCACGTTTTATTATTATTTTCATGTCGTTATTTATTTGCAAAGCTGGGGGTCATGAGTGTTACAATGGGTGTGTTTAGCCGAACTAAACGTTGAGTAGAAAGGCTCATCACAAATGGCGGCTTGTAATCACTGATTACTGTAGTTGGGTTAGGTTAGGTTGTGTCAATCTGACTTACCGAATGACCAATATGGCGTCACACTTTTTGCGACCAATCGCAACGCACCTCAACATAAACGTGTCCGGCCCGAAAATGTTCAACCACCAGTGGTGGTTTTCCAATTGAGAAGCACGGTGTCGCACTGTGCGACGCGGTGCGGCGCGGTGCGATAGTGTTTGTTGGAACACAATTTACCTCCTGAAGTCTCCACCAGACTGTTTCGAGCGTCTTCGTCTTGCTCCGAAAGTTGAAAAGTTAGTATATTTGCATTCAAACTCGAATAGAATTTGTTTATATCGAATTATCACGATAATTAAATACGAGAGATTTATTGTTGAAAATCACAATTTTTCATAACCTCCCGTGAGAGTACATGTTAAATATTGCGATTTTCAGCAATGAATATCTGGATTAATACAGGTTGAGGAATCTTCAAATTTTTCATACGTTTCAAATGGCAAAGAAAGTGTATGCAAAAGTTGATAAGAAAATCCATCCAAGCTATTTTTTAAAAATAATTTATCTACAACTTACACGTCAAAAAATCTTTTTGATTTAATTGTCGCTCGACAACTATCTTCGTCACGAGAAAATTTATCAAAATAAAAACACCATATAAAAAGATGAATAAAGTTTTAAAAATAGGTTATGTATAAAAATTATTTGTTTATTTACTTTCCATTGCAGTTTCGGCCATCACGAATCACTCGATCACT
This sequence comes from Rhorus exstirpatorius, assembly GCA_963564615.1. Lineage (NCBI taxonomy): Eukaryota > Metazoa > Arthropoda > Insecta > Hymenoptera > Ichneumonidae > Rhorus > Rhorus exstirpatorius. The sequence goes on along the minus strand of OY751322.1, from coordinate 11,708,417 downwards.
TTCACAGAATACGACTGTTGGTATGATTTATTGTTGTATTTTTGGTATCACTGCAGAGACTGCGTGCTCGGACACAGCAATTTGCTGTGCCCAAGCGTGCGCTACAGTGCCGTAGTTGGAACGCGCACCGTCGGGCACCGTGTCGCACAGTGCGATAGCGTGCTGTAATTGGAAAACACCCACCCAACACTTCTCAACGTTTAGTTCGGCTAAACACACCCAATAAGTAGCGGTTTTCAAGCGGTCAATACCGACATTTTTTGGCGTAAGAATTTAAATAAAAAGGCAAAAAAATTGCTACGATTGTTTCACGTGAGTGACGAGAAGCGCCCACGGTATATATGTAGTACAAAAAAAAAAGGAGAAAACGTGTATTATCCTACAGTTATCAGGTAGTTATACAATAATATTATAGCACGGAATCGACATACGCGTAAAAAATCCCAAAATATTACTGAACAGGGAAAGTAAGCAGCGTTATATGGTGGACCATGCGTCAAACAGTCTTTACATCGGCCTTGTCAACGTTTTTCCGTATCGCATTCATTTTTTTTAGTTGAATCCCGATCGATCAATCTACGATATAAATTGTACTTGCAAGGCCAGACGAGGTTACTGCAAGCATGCAGCTGCGATTTGTTTTTATGTTAATGAAGAAAGTACAACAATAATGTCGCGAATGCATATTTTACGAAAAAATTATCCCTTTTCTGACATATTTAGACACAAATGGACGAATAGCTGGTACTAACTGCGTCGATTTGTTGCCCGTAATAATCGCCTGGCCGGCGCGTCAAGCGATGCTTCGCTAGCGTATCGAAGACGCTAACATTGACGGTTGCGGCGCGGCTATCGGCAAAGAATTTCGGATCAAAAGGGTGTTCCGGAATCAGCGTAACCAATAATTCTCGCGTCATTGTCCGGAAAGCACTCGAAAACAAAATGCGACGTGACCGTACAAGCTACGGTGGAAGTTTTTTGTTTTTTTTTTTTTTTTTTTTTTTTTTTCGGGAAGCGCAAACTTCGCCGTACGGAGCTTCGCTACCTCGAGTTTTCAAATTTTTGACAAAATGCGACTCGCAAAGGTTAAAAGTCAATACGGTACGATGAATTTTGCCATCGCTCAGCGTTATATCTCATATCGGCCGAAGAAATCGGTACCGACGAGCGAGTAAAAAGATTTTTTTTAAGGGCGCTACCAAGGAGAAGCCTCAAAAAAACCAAAATACTCAGCCTACACACGGGATCCTCAATGTTTTCTCGGATTATTTGCAAAACTTCGGTAACAAACGAACAAATTACGATTACAATTATTCGGAAAAAATTACAAATTACGATTCGGAACAAACGAACAAATTACGGATTACAAAGTTCGATTGCAATCGATCGCTCCGCGACGAGACCGTTGCAATAAATTTTTCCTGATCATAACTACCGGGGCCTTGACGAACAACGATAAATCGGACGGAAAGAATTTTTTTATTATTTTTTACTGTGAAATCACGGTAAAAATTATATTTAAAATTTTAACGCGGGGACAAGTGTACCGAAAAGTATAAAATGTTTATATTTAGGTAAAATTTACTGATTTTTTCAGTAAAAATTCTTGAAAAAATTTCAAATTTAGGGTAGACCGGGGTCAGTTGTGACAGGGGTCAGTTGTTACATTGCGAATATCTCAAAAACTAAGGTTTGGAAAGTTATATGTACCGCCGCCACGTGATGTGTGCAGGCGGAGGCCCGAAGTAGCACATCAGTATAGGCGGCGATCCTCCGCGCGAAGCAGAAGTGGCTAGCAGGACCTATTGTTATTTTCGGGCCAAAAGTAAGTTTTTACAATCGCAGTTAAACATTGATAACTGAATTTCTATGCTATATATTACAATTTTTCTTTTTTAATGCATTTCCTTGGTCAATTCTGTATCAGTATTCACAATCTTTTGAGTTGTTGTTCAGAAAGAATAAACGAAATTTTGACTTCGAAGTAAAGAAAGTGGTCTGGGGTCAGTTGTTAAAATTTTTCGGGGACGTTACAGTTCGTCCAGGGACATTTTAACGATTTGATGCGGATAATTGCAGTTATCGACAATCCTTCTTCACGTCTCATATCCTAGTTGATGTTACAGAACAAAAACAAAAAACCAGAATAGTATATTACGACCCAAGGCCCGAAAGTTGGATTTCCTGGCGTGTGTAATAGAAAGGCCGAGGCTCGCTAAAAAAAATCTAAACAATAGCAAAACCAAAAAGCCTGCAGGAAAGAAGCAGACCAAAAAAAAATGTTAGTATATTTGTGTTGGATGGAGATTTAAAGTTAATTTCATTGGTTCCTGATTACGTACCTGAATTCCATTATTTTTATTTTATTATTATACGTCACCGTACTTTCCATCGTTATTTAACTGGGTAATAACAAACCTACAGAGTAGTGTTCATTCATATTGAAGTACAAATATTTAGCTTTATAAGAATTTATCTGAATAAAAATATTCGTCAATAAAAAATATATAGCGATATAAAGTGATATAAAGTAATAATAAAATATTTTTATATATCTCAGTACATGAAAACATTGTTACCTAATGAAATATGTGATAATAATCACAAAAGTTCTAATAAATGAACTGATTTTGTGATAAAATTTTGTGTTACTACTGACCCCATCGCCTGTCACAACCGCCCCGGAACCCGGAGCAGTTGTGACATTTTACCGATTTCTTTTGTCGGGGGCTCGTACTTTTCTTCTATTGACGCCAGAGAGCCCTACTCAGCGCCATTTTTTCAGCAATTGAATGCTCTTCCTTATGGTATTCGGAGCAATTATGTGATCATCGTAGCTTGAGCTTGAGGAGGCTTCTGCGGGTCATACTAGTGATCCGAACGTCTATTCTAACCTCATAGAGACCGTACTTAAAAAAATCGAATTCACATGGCATAATGCTCTATACTATCTCTTTTGACATTGTATAAAGTAGAAACAGAGAATATTGTTTATTTATATTTTTATTTTACGAATCACGATGTGCAAAGTCACTCTTTTGACTGTATTGCCAACCTAGTTTTGATGAGAAAAATATAGCCCGACCCATGGGCGAATATCGAGCGGAGCGCGCGGCAACGTCGCCCAAGTGACCAGGTTGGTACCACTGATTTACCGGAATCAGCTGTTATTGCAAACCAGCAAACGAACGTAAACCAGGGATGAGTAGGAGATGCCTACTCATCTCTGCGTAAACAACGAGCGAGAGCGAACGAATAAAAATAGTCTTATTTACAAAAAATTAAGACCCGATACTTCAAAAATTGTAGAAATTAGAGCAATAACAGGCATTTTTTTCAAGCTAAACTTCTTAAAAGTGTTAGCCCGTTATCTCAAAATTTACGAAAGTTAAAGTGATCACAGACATTTTTTTTGGAAAATTCGAAATCCCATAGAATCTCAAATTCTTGAAAAAAATAGTTCAAAGGCGTTTTCGAGAAATTGTCGTTTGGACTCTGCCAGAACGAATACGTGCATACACCAATGTTTTGCTTTTCCAAAAACGTGTTTTTCTGATTATTTTGATCATTTAAAGCACTCTTACATAAAAATGTCGATGCCATTTTTTTTTTTTACGAAAAAAAAGCTTTTCTACCGTGATGAGGATGCAAAAATATAGGTTATGTTCGCTGTTCTATGAGAATGCAAAAAAATAGGTTATGTTTGCTCCGCAGGCGCTCTCTACGGCCCCTATCGCTCCTACTCGGAGAATGTGCGACGTTGTCATGATCCCACTAGCATAGCTCATAACCACTCGTTTTAGGTTCGTTTAATTAACTTTTTTCCTCAATTTATTGCCGTAAGGTATGGTTTTTTTTTTTTTTTTAAATGATTCATTATAGTTTGATTTACTAGTTTAAACCATTTTTCTTCCGTAGTCTTCTATCTTTAACGCATAAAATTAATGAAAATAATTAATGAAACTGTGCTATTCACATCGTCCATAAGAAGCTACGCTGAAAGACACATATTTCAAGATAGAATATCTCCGTTTCTACACCGTGGAGTCCGTTTTTATTTTTCTAGCTACTTCAGAATATTTCGATCTCCAATATACATTGATATTATGGTTTTATCTTCCAAAGTGCTAGTCGCAGAAGCCTCCTTAATAAAAGCAAAACCGCAAACTGTCACAACTGACCCCGGTCTACCCTACGTCACCCGACAGTAAATTCTGACTCATTTCCATGAAAATTTACCCTTTATTTCATAAATTTTGGAAAATTATGGGTTTGTCCGTCCGTTACTGCGATCTCACCGTAAAAATTAATAAAAAAAATTCTTTCCGTGCGCTAAATTCTCCCTCTCTCCCCGCCCGCGTTTATTCAACCAAGGCCGCCGGTCTGACGTATGATCAGCTTGTTGCGTTCCCTCGTCACGATCGTCTTGGGCGTTACTTTCTTCAATTCCTTGAGTACGATCCTCGACGGTGCGCCGCCGTTGTTTCTCGTCATTGTCGGCGCGGTGAGCGCTGTCGTACGACGCGAAGCCTCGGAATCCGCCAGTCTTCCTTTCAGCATTTTGTTCTCCCGTCTCAATCTTCCAATCTCGATATTACGATCGAGCCTGCTCTCCCGATTATCCGTAATTCCATTTGCGCCGGTCTCCTCGGCGATATGACGAAATATCACATGAAGCATCTCCTGCTGTTTTCTCTGCGTCTCGATCATTCTTCGCTCAGCCTCGAATTTCATTCTCTCCAGCGTCTCCGCGAGACTTCCGTATTCCCCCTCGCGAGTCTCGAGCCGCCTCGCGAGTCTCGCGACCTCGGCCTCGAGTTCCGTATTTTGCTTCTCGAGATCCCGCGAGCTGTGCTTGAGCTCGAGAACTTTGCGAAAATAATCATCCAAAAGTCGATACATCTCGCCGTGCGAAAGCTTCTCCAATTGACGAAAGAGATGCTCGCGCGGCCTCGCAGCGGTGCGCTTAACATCGAAATCCTTGCTGCCGCATATCATTTCGTTCTTGTGCTCGATCATCGCGTCGATCGCATCGATAGTCTCGCCGCATTCCAAAAATTTTTTCTCCTCCACGAGCGTGAGGACGTGCTCCTTCTCCAGTTTTTCGCGCAAAACGCATTTCTCATCGATCAAACATTCGCGGGTATCGCGCAAATTTCGTATCTCGTGTCGCAGAACTTTTTTCTCATCCGTATCGGTCATACGCTCGAGATTCAATGATTTTTGTCGCAATACACGATCGAGCTGCGATATTCTCGCATTAACGTGATGCAAATTTTTCGTCTCCTCGTTGCTGAAAATCATCGGCCTGTCCGTGTCGCGCGTACCAGCCGTTTCGCGATTGTTCCACGAGCCCGAGCACTCGTTCGCGCAACTTTTTTCCTCATCGACGCGCGAATTTTCCTCGTTCGCACGGATTATCACCTCATCGAGGGCCAGCTCGTTCTCCAATTTGCGCTTTCGCTCGTCCTCCGCTCTCAGCTGTCTCGTTAATTTTTCCATCTGACGCTTGGTAAGATTCAGCGACGACTCGAGCTCGAGTACCTTTCTCGCCGAATCGCCGGCAATATCCTTTATCGTCTCGATATCCACGAGCCTCTTCTCATAATTTATCGCCATTTTTTTGTAATACTGAACGTCGCTCTTTATACCATCCCTCGTTGCACCGCACGACGAGGCATTATTTTCGGCCTGCGCCAGCGAACAACGCGTCGCATAATATTCCTCCTCGAGTTTGCTTCTTCGATGCTGCAATTTATCACGCGCCAGGCCCCTCAGACGCGAATACTTGTTCATCTCGTCGATGAAACGTTGCTTCATGACGACGAGACTCGACAATTCGCCGATACGTCGCTGCGTCGCGTCGAGTTCAATTTTCATTTTTGTCACGGCGTCGAGTTTGGCGCGCCGCGACACCAGTGACTTGATGGCTTTTCTCGGCTCCGATGATTCGCGAGCTTTTAATATCTCATCGGGATTCTCAGGATTCGGATAATCGCCGATTTCATGGGGATTTTCATCGTTGGTACGCGCGTCAACGGACAATTTTTCAATTTCACGCGAGGCGGAATAATTTTTATCGACGCAATCGCGCAAACGTTCGCCGTAAGCAATTACCTCGTTGGACTGCTCAGAGCCTGGTAGCATCGAGGCTCGCCGAGAATTTGGATTTCTCATTGGTATAGGCTTTATTATCGGTACATAATCGTTATTATTGTTGTTGTTGTTGTTGTTGTTTATGTTTTTGTTTTTTTTGATGAAATTATGATTCGGTAAGGTTGAACGGGGCACGAGTTTATCGGAATTATCGCATCTCGTTGTTTCGACGATACGATCGGTTTGATTTTTCAATTTGTTCATGAATTCATCGAGTTTCTCGTGAAAATCCGGATTTTCCGAGCTCCCGTCGCTTCGAACCTCGTCGTCATCCTCGTCCTCCGACATTTCGCTCGGTGCCGTCGATGACGCGGCTTTGTCGAGTTTAACGATTCGTTTGCTGGATTCATCGGTCTTCTCGTCCGTCTCCGTAACTTCCTCGATTATTTCCAATGATTTTCTCGTATTATCGTGACAAGCCGGCAGGCTCGAGGTCTCATCGCTGCCGATGCACTCCTCGTATTCCTGCTTCAGGCACAGCCATTGCTCTATCTGATCGTGCTCGTTCAACGGCAATAAATTGTTCACGATGAGCTTGTTGAAAAGGCCCTCGGCATTCGTGACGAGCTTTGACCATTGATTGGCCGCGAACTCGAGACGAAATATATCGGCGCTCGAGCTTCTGTCGCACGAGGTCAACGGTGTGGCCGTTGCCTCGCGCGTCGTTGCATCGTCGCACGTTTGTTCGATCTCGTAATCGCGCTGTTCGCGACGTTCCGTATACAGCGATGATTCGTCGATGTAACGATTGTAATAACGATTATTATCGATTATTCCCTGATTCAGCCAAGAATCGTAATGCATCATTCTCGATTGAGGGTGAGGGGGAGGTTTTTTGGTTTGTTTGTTTTTCGTTGACCGCCGATATATCCCCCGCCCCTGGTTCGTATCCTAAAACTTTTTCGAGAGAGTTTAGGGAAGTTTGCATGAAAAATTTATGATGGGAGCAGTGAGAGATTTGTCGAATTTATAAGGAAATTTTTCGGTATTTCTCAGCAAGGATTTGTGGACGGCGAGGCGAAGAATTCCTTGGATACGAGAATTTCGGGAATATTCAATGGACCATGGGGTTTTCTTTTTTTATGGGAAAACATCTTTAGCCGGATCCTCAAAAAGCGTTAGGATCTTTCGAGTAATTGGGTGAAAAAGTAAAAAGTATCCTCAAAAAGCGTTACGGTCCTTCGAGGAATTGAGTGAAAAGATGAAAAGTGTCCTCAAAAAGCGTTATGGTCCTTTGAAGAATTGAGTGAAAAGGTGAAAAGTATCCTCAAAAAATGTTACGGTCCTTTGAGAAATTGAGTAAAAAAAATAAAAAGTGTCCTCGAAAAGCGTTATGGTCCTTTCGAAGAATTAAATGAAAAGTATCCTCAAAAAGCGTTATGGTCCTTCGAGGAATTGAGTAACAAAGTTAGAAGTGTCCTCAAAAAGCATTACGGTCTTTCGAGGAATTGAGTGAAGAGATGAAAAGTGTCCTAAAAAAGCGTTACAGTCCTTCGAGGAATTGAGTAACAAAGTTAGAAGTGTCCTCAAAAAGCATTACGATCCTTCAAGGAATTGAGTAACAAAGTTAGAAGTGTCCTCAAAAAGCATTACGATCCTTCAAGGAATTGAGTAACAAAGTTAGAAGTGTCCTCAAAAAGCGTTACGGTCCTTCGAAGAATTGAGTGAAAAGGTGAAAAGTATCCTCAAAAAATGTTACGGTCCTTTGAGAAATTGAGTAAAAAAATAAAAAGTGTCCTCAAAAAGCGTTATGGTCCTTTCGAAGAATTGAATGAAAAGTATCCTCAAAAAGCGTTATGGTCCTTCGAGGAATTGAGTGAAGAGATGAAAAGTGTCCTAAAAAAGCGTTACAGACCTTCGAGGAATTGAGTAACAAAGTTAGAAGTGTCCTCAAAAAGCATTACGATCCTTCAAGGAATTGAGTAACAAAGTTAGAAGTGTCCTCAAAAAGCATTACGATCCTTCAAGGAATTGAGTAACAAAGTTAGAAGTGTCCTCAAAAAGCGTTACGGTCCTTCAAGGAATTGATTGAAGAGATGAAAAGTATCCTCAAAAAACGTTACGGTCCTTCGAGAAATTGAGTAAAAAAATAAAAAGTGTCCTCAAAAAGTGTTATGGTCCTTTGAGAAATTGAGTGATAAAGTGAAAAGTGTCCTCAAAAAGCGTTAAATTGAGTGAAAAAGTGAAAAGTGTCCTCAAAAAGCGTTACGATCCTTCGAGGAATTGAGTAACGGAATGTGTCTTTCTGAATAATAACCAAATTCCTGCTCGATCCTAAAGCTACTAAAGATGTTTTCGCAAACAATTTTAGAGTACATGCGGTGGCACGCTACTTTTTTTTAAAGAAATTTCTGTTGATATTTTGCATCAACCATTTCAAATTATTGTATTTTCACCTTTGAATAGTATTGTGGGAGCGGAGAAACCCCGGAATACATGTTTTTCAGGATATTTGTTGGATTACAGGGATTTTTAGAATTTTGTGGGACATTTTGCATCCATCTTTTTGAATTTTATAATTTTTACCTCAAATTCGTATTCACCAGGCCAAATTATCCCCGGATACAAGCCCCATAGATATCTGAAAAACAGAGCGATGAAAATTTTCCATCCTCCATATTGTTGACAAGATTTCGATTTCTTAAAAATGTTCACTTCGAACGGATGTTCAGCTACCCAAAAAATCTTTATCTACCGTATTCCATAAAAATCTGACTGTCGTTACTTTGTTTGACGCACCAAAGACAAACTTTGCTTGTCTTCTATGGAGCTCGAGTCTCTTTAAAATCGTCAATTAATAATTTAAAAAATTCAAAACAAAGAAAGTAAGAATTGAAAAAATGCTTGTAACATGGAAATCATGAAAATTTTATTTTCACAATTTTTAGGTAATCCGATAGTCTTGATTATTTTTAGTTCAATAAAATTGAAGCTGACGAACAGAAAAAATGAGTAAACTGAAAAGATTTTTTGTCATTGAACCGAAGATTGAATTTTTTTTGCCCTCGCTAAATTTAAACATTACTTAAAATTTAATGTGATTCCATTTGGCTATTTCCCACATGGATTTAAGTTCAGCAATTTTGAGGTTACGTTCCATTTTTTATGAACTGTTTTGATTCGAAAAGTTGTCAATTCAAATATTAAAAAAAAAAAACGATCTTTCAAGCACTCTCAATGCCACCTACGTTATCCCGCATTTTAATGTAAATTTGAAAAATTGATAAAACGACTAAAACGTTATCTCGTCGATTTTGGCAGAAAATTTTTTACTCCATATACATACAAGATTTAAAAATAATATTTCATAGCAATGAGATAAAAGTAATTCTTACGTTGACTAAATCCGGTGAGACGTAAGCGGATACTCCGAATGGCAGTGTTTTTAGTTTTTGGCAATAACAATAAAACACCATATTCGATTGTTTTTTTTTTCTTTTTTTTCTTCTAAAAACTACCGCGATTGCACGAAAAATTCATTCCTACGTTAATCTAGTGATCCGGTTGACAAAACTTTTATATCCTTTGATTTCGATAATTTATTCAAATTTTTTGAACTATTGTATTTTAAATAAACGCATGACGCGAGTAAATATGCAATTTAACTGTTCAATATTTCGGATTTTCTCCAAGACATGGAAATCCGTGAAATATGTAGAATATGTAGAATGGATTCGAGAAATAAAAATTCAAGTCTAAAGCGACGACGCGCGTGGTATTAGACGTTCGATAGGCGGTTACAGCCTCGGTACAACAGGAAATATTAAAAGTTGTAGAAAATTCGGGACAATAGAATTTGGAAGTCCGATTTGGAAGCGATTTTTTAGATTTTTTTTTCGGAATTGGTCACCTAATTTAAGAGCATGCAAAAGCTGTTTTACCGACTCTGACGGTAAAACAGAGAGCTTGTTCATTTTTTAATCAATACCATTTCTAAACTATGAAACCGAATTATTTGAAATTTGAACACGTGATTCTGGACACCTCTGTCTAGATGGTAATCGCACAAAAATGGATTTAATAAATTATAGTATGGCTTAATTTCGAAAAATCTGGCCCTTAGTCTCTAGACGAATAACAGCTCTATCCAACGGAGCTTTTTTCATTCCTTTACATGAAAAATTAGAGGAATGGCATTTGTTGAAGCCGCTTCTACAATGAGTATGCAGTCTAGTCTGCTGTAAAATTCGGTTGACGACCTGGAGAAGCAATATATTTAATGGTTTCATATTCGTATTAGCTATAACCATGGAAGATTTAAATTTGAAAAAGTTTTACTGGCTGACCAAGTCATTTGTTTGAATATTCCGACAGTTAAAACGCGTAAAGCTGAAATATGTACAGTGGGAACAGGTATAAAGTTTAAACGTATCGAGTTTGAACGCGTGAAATCGAATCTCGTAGAATTGAACACGTAACACTTTATCATAAACATTATAACTCTTGAAGTGTTTATCGAAAATTAAAAAAAAAATGAAAACTGTGGATTTTTCGAGTGCTACTTTTTCCAAAATTTATTTTAAGGTAAAAGAACAATGCGAGGGTCGATCATAGGTCAATCTGGCATATATATAATATTTATTTATAATTCGCAAAGTGTAAGGTATCGTTGTAAAATGAAAATGTAATTTTTGTATGTTGTGAATCATAAAAAATTCTTAATTGCCCTCCTGATAAAACCTTAAATGTCATGATTTTTGGTCACCGAAATAATCGGACACCCTGAATATACAAATTGTTATATTTTTTTCCTTCCCAACGTACATAACATATACACGTGTACGTATCATTGACTCGCGATAGAAAACGAGAACGATAGTTTTTCTAATACGTAAACGAACACTTGTGTTTATTTAAGTTTCCACACCATTTATGAATTTCACGTTACTCATTTCTTCGCCTTATTTAGCTCATTTTACTCGACTTGGCCCACGTGCTTCTTTTTTTTTCCTCTTAGGAGTATGATGATTCGTGAAATTTTTTTATCCATGAATTTATGGAGATACGACAACTTTAAATATTAAACGACACGACGCATTCTGACTTTTTTCCCCCTCTTATCATGCAGAATATAATCCATTGTGCGTTCATTTTAATAACTGCACCAAAAAGATTCAATTCAACTTAAAAAAAAAAAAAGAAAAGAACAAATAATTGCACTTTTGTCTGTTTTCTTGCTACAAAATGAGGAACTTTCGGATATTTCAGATGGTGAAATTGATACTTGAAATATTGGCTACGTGTTACGACGTGCTTTTATCCAATGAAGAATGGCAGAGGAATGGCGTTTTGTTGAGGAGATTCTTAACCCAGAGAAAAACGGTAAAAATGATTCTAAAGTTTGAGGGGAGGTTTGTGCTGGTACTAGGAACACATCGTAATTATTTCAGATTTTTTTGACCACGCAGTTGAGGATAAAAAAAAATTAAATATGCCGCATATACGTGGGCTCTTATGGAAGAAGTATTCGAAGCTATGATCGGAGATTATTTTAGGGGTGAAAAAACGGTAACATTTCCCCGAAGAACCGCTTAAACGACAGGTTAGACCTTCATAGATATAATTTGCCTATAAAGAAAGTTTTTCGCCGTGCCGATTGTGAAGTATACTTGTAAACAGAATTGAGCGTGAGTAATGGCAAATTAATAAAATGAAAACGTATTTGGTGAAACAAATGCCGTACGCAACCTGCCTCGCACGTCGCCTGCGCCGCGCCCAATTGATGTTAAGAACCTCCTTAAGGCTGCTTCTAAAGAGATGCGAGTTCAATTCGTGACCGGTAATTTTTTGGTCCTACGACCGTCATTTAACCCTTGAGAAAATGACCAAACGGTCACAAAAGCGCTACGCGCCGACGCGCTATATATTTTTTCAGCGCATTCAAGTATATATTTGAAAAAAAAAAAAAAACGGCTGTTAAGGAAGATACTGCTGTAAAACATGAACGAAAGTGCCATGAATATTAAGTATGTATGTTATATGTACGAATTACTGTTACTATAATGCGCAAAGGGTCTGTTATCTGTACAGTTGATAAAAAATATAATTACTACGAAACATTTTGAAATCATGATTGTTACTATCACGGCAATACATGCGTAAAGTTTCATTATTTGTATTGCAAATCTGAATTATTTCAGCCTAACCCAATGCAAATGAAAATGACAAAATAATTTATGAGCATCATAATTTTTTGATTCTATATTAATGTCTAACTAACTCCATCTTTTAAAGACGTTAAAATCGATGCAGCGCCACTAAATCTTATCGTACACCTTACGAACGTCACAGGACTTTTTTTCTACCGCAAAACGAAAAAAAAAAAAAAATTATGAGCAACTGCATATCTACATTTTTTAATAGAGCGAATTATGCGGTTTTTCAAAATATAACCTGGATGAAGCGGTTCTAAAAATGGTCGCAGAATTTTTGGCTTTCGCAGATTGTATTTTTATATCAAATACAATAAGTAGCTCGATGAACGTTTGGCTATGTTGAAAAAAAAAATGACCGAAAATGATCACGTTACGCAAATTTGTCTATATGCGCGGCAGTACTCAATATGATCGCACAGCCCCCGGGTTTTGCCACAAATTTTCTTTTTTGGTGTTTATGAACGCAGATAGAAAAGCAATATGATTTTCGAATAAATGTTTTTTTGAACAGCCCTAATATATATATATATATATATATATATATGAATAACTAATTATATATATATATATAAAATTAGTTATTCATAATTCGCAAAGTATACGGTATCCTTGTTAAATGAAAATGTGATTTTTGTATGTTATGAATCGTAAAAGAAGTAAAAAAAATCCTTGATTGCCCTCGTGATAAAGCCTTAAACGTATGTAATGAATTTTTTGTCACCGAAATAATCGGACACCCCCCGAATATACAAATTGTTATATTTTTCCCTTCCCAACGTATACATAATATATATACACGCGTACGTGTAATTAACTCCCGATAGAAAACGAGAACGAGAATTTTTCAAATACGTGAACGAACACTTGTGTTTATTCAAAAGTTTCCGCACCATTCATGAACTACGTACGTTACTCATATCTTTGCCTTATTTGGCTCATTTAAATTTTTCACTCGACTTGGCCCACGTGCTTCTTTTTTTTTCCTCTTAGAAATACAATATGCTTCATGAAATTTTTCATCGGTGAATTCATGGAGCTACGACAACTTTAAATAATAATGACACGACGCGTTCTGACGTTTTTTTTCCTTCTCATCATGCAGAATATAATCAATTTTATATCTCTTTTATTTATTGCACCAAAAAAATTCAACCCGACTTGGAAGAAATAATTTTAAAAAAATGTATTGCACTTTTGCCTGTTTTTTTTTTCTACGAAATGAAAAACTTTTGGATATTCCAAATCCTGAAATTAAAACTTCATCCTTTGGCCTCGTATTACGTGATCGTATCTATGTTTAATCAGTAAGTTTATTCGGTAAACACATTGATATTCAAATGATAAGCAACGTATAGAAGCGTAGATAGATCGATGTTTTTCCAACATTCGCATTGATCCCCTCTCCTCATTTTAAGCCCTATTGTTCTTTTTTTAAATATAAAAACCCCGGGTGCTCGAGGGCACATCGTTCGTCGTAAATTTTTGATCTTCGAAAGCCATACACGAAATCGATACACGAACCTCACGAAGTTAAAAAAAATCCATCGCATCGAACTTTGAGGTGAGCGCGTTTTTTTTTTTAAATTAATTTTTTAGTATTTTACCATTTTTCGTTGGTCACGAAGGTAGCTTTGTGTTCGTGACAAAAAAAAATGACTTTTCAATTATAATTGTCAATAAAGACAAAAGCAAAAAAAAAATGATTTTTTCCACTTTACCTGCCTATACTTGACCGGCTGCCATTCTAAAGCCATTGCTCGTAAATTGAGTTAATTACATTTGATTTCATCGTATATTGTCTGCCCTGCGCGAATCTGCTTGGTATAATTCCGTTGAAACTTTAGCTTACATTAATGAGTGGCACACTAGGGGGAGTGTGCGCTTAAAATTCAATTTATATCCTTTGCAATTAGAGCGAAGATTCGAGTCTTACTCTGTCTTATTGGAGCTCGGAGAAACGTCTTATTGAAGAAAGTTTTTATTCGCCAAAATTTGAATTTTTGAAAAAAAAAATCTTACTCAGACTCATCTCATTCGCTGAAAATGCCAGCTTGCCTGTGGTCAAAGAATCAATTGCACATGAACATTTTTTGTCGCGATGTTAGAGGAGTCGAACACGTTTTTTTTTTCCCCTCAATATATTTCGTGTAGAGCAAAAATTTTACAATATGCCTATTAAAAAAAAAAAACTCAATTTACGAGAAATTACTTCCAGATGGCAACCGGTTGAGTATCGATTGTCAGAGTCCAACTTAACCCGGCCATATTCTAATAATTTTATTTTATTCGCATGATAACAAAATTTTTAGGATAGGAAATAAACATTTTTTTATATGTTAAATTGCTTAATAATTTCATTGAATCTTTATTTTCTGAAAAAAAAAAAAAAAAAAACGATAATTGAATTTCAGTCGAAATGTCACACGCTGCTCTCATCGTTGTTGCATGCATTGTTGTATTCGCTGAGACGTGCCTAAATTGTCACGCCGCTGATCCGGTAAGAAAATTATAGAAAATTCTCGTAGTCATATTCATTACAAATATTCGATAATCAATATTATTGTATTTCAATGAAACAAAAAAACTGCAGTTGGATGTTAATGAACAATGCAGAGCCAAAACTGCAGTGGTTAAACGGGCTGGACCATTGTTTGGAAAGACAATACACCCATTTCCGGGAGCTTGTCTAGTAAGTACACTTTTAAAAAATGATTTATTCTAAAAAAAAAAAGACGTCAATTACTTCGAAGTAAAAATTAACGCTAGGAATATCAATCATTGCAGTAATCCTTCGAATTTACGTTAAATATAATTATTAAACGTAATATATTAAACGTAATTTCCGCTCATGTGCCATATATTCTCATGAGTTTTCAATGTTCAAGTCAATCGGAGCCTCGGTGAGGTTAGGCCGAGTTTTTTTTCGAGGCATCAGCTGTTACGACGTTAAACTTCGTTATTTGCGAAATGATAATCAACTTTTCCGCGATCTAACGCCGAATCTACTTGATAACGTACGATGCTTACGTCGTACCAAATCTCATTTGCAGATTTTTACGATTCAAAATTTTCCCGCGCCATCGTATCCACTTCTCCATTGGCTAGTAGAATCGATATTTCGATATGTTTTCGATATTTCGATAATCTTGAAATTTTCAGCTAGATTTCCCATACACCTTTCTTAAAACGGGAGACCCGGGATTTTATCTTTAAATGGATATTCGTTGGAAAAAGAATAAAAAATAAATAAATTTCCACTCATTATTATTTTTAGGAAGCTCCATTGAACGGTATTTATAGGTACAGATGCCGTAAACTACGATGCGCCCTGCGTCTTCCAAATGGATCCTACGAGGCAGTAGGTACTAAGCATGCCGCAGATGGAACTTACTGTGGCTATCAAAGAGTGAGTGTTTCGCGTATGATTGGAATAATTTTTTTTTCTGCTCCACGAAAGTACATTTAGATCGAGTTGACGATGAAGTATTCTTTATATTATTCATATGAGGGCATTAAAATGTTTCAGGTTTGCCGTAACGGACAGTGTACTGGACATTCATGGTTAACAAAAGACATTGGACAGAGGGCACAATTCATTTGCCAAGGCATGCCTGGAAATGGGATATATCATGGCGCACCCCCGGGAAAAAATCCAAGAAGAAGAGGTTAACAAAATTAAAAATAAAAAAAACCTGCGTCACTTTTTCCTCGATTTTGTGACTGCAATAATAAATTGAAGTTTACGAAAATAAGAATAAAAAAAATGTACGGAATATGACGAATATATCGATGGCGGTTTTTTTGTGTATAACAATAAATCTCATTTCACGATGCAAAAATAATGGATTCACGTTCCGTTTGTTCGAAATAAATGGAGCCTATATAAACAGAAGATTGCGTGGTTGGCTACTCATTGAGGAAGTTCATTCTAGTTGATCAAGATATGCCGTTACGTTGAAATTTTTATAATATATTCTTTGGCTTTCAATGTAACTCTCTGATTTTTTTTTTGGAATTTTCATCTGCACCGTTTTCGAGAAAATAATTGTGAAAAATTGACTCTTGTACACCGGCCCTCATGGCGGCTCCATTCAGCAACTTGATTTTCAATTGTTAATGTCACATAGATATATGAGAAATTAACGAAAACTCATCTACCGGATGGAGCACATATTTGATATTATTATGCGACGAACAGGATCAAGTTTTACCGCATGGTTTTAAAGGAAAGAGACTCGCATGCTCGCCCTGCATAATAACAATAGATAATAAATGAGCATGAGCCTCGACGATATTGTAATTATTATAGTGGGCAAGGTACCTGGGAGTGTCTCAGCTGAAAATTTTGAAGCACCGGTCTTTAAGGGCTTGGAAAAAGAGTGGCGAGGGGGGATCGTCAACTAAACCCAGCTGGCAGGCTCGAATCATAGAGCCAACCAACGAAACTATTGATTTTTATACATCATTTAGAAATACATAGAATTTTTTTTAAGAGAAAGCACATAGAGTTTTGTTTTTTTTTTGCTTTTCTCATGCACTCAGAGAAAACAAAAATTTATTATTCAAGACGATCTCAGTTTTATCGTTTGTTCGTTCAACTATTGACACTTGACTGATTACCAATCACTCCAATCAGTCAGTGTTGCTGAACTTTTGCAACGGTCATAATAAATATATGTAACGATATATTTTCGATTGAGACCATGTTAAAAAAATACTATCTCAAAAATCGAGTTTTTAGGAGGAAATTACTATGCGATTTTGGTCTCCTTAGCGTAATTAGATCATATTGTGTAATGTTGCTTTATGTCGTGATATTATTTGATGACTTAACAAATAGTTGGAAATTGTCAAAGAGACAATTGAGACCCGGTTCGCGTGCGGTGCACTTGTTTTATAAATTTTTTTTCGTATTTTTTGTTGCATAGCGAATTCTCGTCGTCTCAATCCCCCCCCCCCCCCCCCCCCCCCCCAAAGCAACTATTTCACTGCCAATATCGGTGATGAAGCCTCTGCTTCGTTGAAGAGCAAGATACATCGAAAATAATTCACAGGGCTACGCGATTGTGTGAAAATTTCATTATTCACCGAAGCCCGAGTGATTAGAATTTCGGTTCGGTTATTACTCGCGTACATACTACCGCGGGGGCCGCGCTTCGCTTGCGAGAACGATCTCGAGCGAATGCGCCACATAGCGACGGCTGTCGGAACTAAACAAATCAGAATCCACAGTTCTGGAAACAATGAAGGGTTCAATATTTTTTTACGGCTACAATTATCAGAGGCAATCATCAAAAAGGTCACCGCAACTACTTTACTTGCTTCCGGTAACAATAAAATTTATCGTATTACTCGATACTTGCTTGTATTATATTTTTATAGTTATGGTCTTTTAGGCATGTAAATTATCCAGATTATTCGCAGTGTACTTGTACTGCATCAAAAGATCCCAAAAAAAGTCTTTGGCTCATTAACATTCCGACTTCCAGTGGGGCTTAGAATCCTGTATGGTCATAGGATATCTGTCAGAAAACTTTAACCGTAGGTGAAAAAACAGGCCACAAGACGTTCAAAGTGGAAAATGACCGTCACGTGACGGTCATGTTCGTGTCGTTTGACAATAATACAAAATGACGGTCATTTAGCATTCTTAAGTATGAAGTTTAGCTTTCTATATCGGCTGTCCATCTGCAGAAGCAATATTTATTTGTTTTATTTTAGTTTTTAAAAATCTGTACTGGCTGACCATGTCATTTGTTTAAAACTCCTGAGAATTAATACACGTATAGTTGTGGAACAGGTAGAAGTTCAAACGTGTCGAGTTTGAACGAGAGGAATTTGATCGTGCAGAATTAAACTCATAACTCTTGAAATTTTTATCGAAAATTTAACAATTAGAAACTGGGGGGCTCATCGAGTGCTACTTTTCGCAAAATTAATTTCAGGTAAAAATAACAATGTGCGAGGCTCAAAAAAAAGGTTAATCTAACACGTATATATGTATATATATATGTATTAGTTATTCATAATTAGCAAAGTGTACGGTATCCTTGTTAAATAAAAATACGATTTTATATGTTGTGAATCATAAAAAAATCCTTAATTACCCTCGCGTCATGAATTTTTGGTCACCGAAATAATCGGAAACCCCGAATATACAAATTGTTTTATTTTTTTCCTTCCCAACGTATACACAATAGACTGACGTATGCGCGTAATGGACTCGCGATAAGAAAACGAGAATGAGAATTTTTCTCATACGTGAACCAACACTTGTGTCCGTCGGAAGTTTACACATCAGTCTCTTTGAGCGGTGTATATATACTTCCTCTCGTTTACCTTTCATTCGTGAAATTTTTGTTTCAAAAATAAAATAAGTCACGCAATGATTATTGTATCCTTGCTGGAAGAGTCTGGAACTTTGAATAATCTCTTTGCTCTGGCTCTGGCAGACCATCGAGGACGTTCCTCGAACTCTAATTTTTTCTTCACCACCGCCGAACAGCCAAATTTGGCTTCTCAACGGCTTCATCGAATTTTACGCACGGAATTAATATTTCAACTACCTGATATATGATATATTGCACTGTAACTTTGAGATATAGTACTGTAGTACAAGATATAGTAACGTAACTTTGTATGAGGAATGCGAGGTATTGACTGTGAAGCAATATTCTATGGCCTAAGTTCGGTGAGGATGTATGCAAAGTGTAATTTACGAAATTTAAGAAACACACTAATACTAGAAGAGCAAGGGAACAGAGAATTGAAATTCCACACCGGAGAACTAGTCTCAGTGTGTTCATACGCATGGGATAGTATTGTCTCTTTATAACGATCTACCAATTGAAATAAAAGCAAAGAAGAAATTGGCAAGGAACGGAGCGAGCACTTACATATAATCGGGTGCAGCGCGAAAATGAAATGACCGATTTCCCTTAGATTTATTAATATAAAATAAAAATAAAAATAGAATATAAAAATATAAAACTGGACTATATATAGTAGTAGTATGTATAGTAGTAGTAGTAGTAAAACTGGACTATAGTAGTATCGACTGAAAAATATAAAACTGGACTAAAAATATATTTTTATAAATATATAAAAATATAAAAATAAAAAAATGTATAAAAATATAAAACTGGACTCTTCATACAATCATTGGATGGTATGAAGAGTCCAGTTTTATATTTTTATATTCTATTTTTTTTTTTTTTGTGTTTATATTTTTCAGAGTTTACGATATGGTTGATTTATGAGGATATTCCTTTTGATAGTTGTAGGCTGATATACGCTGCTACATTACAAGTTGGATACGATGGCGCTGAGCGCAAGAAAAGATGAATATTTGTGTGATTTTGGTGATATCTTGTGGGAAAAGTGGGCGCTGCGAGTCTAGGGTTCAATTAGTTTGTAAGTTATATACGAGTTTGTCAGATGAGCGAAAATGGAATGGAACGGTGTTAGCGGTTGAGGCCTTTTCGGGACACGAATGTTTGATGAGCGCTTTTCAAGAGCTTCATATCTGCTAATTCTAGTGGCATATTAAGGACATGCAAGATATTTGCTGTAAATGCTGCGAAATACGCAAAATCATTTGTAGTGTACTATTATGGTACATTTCATTGATTAAATTTAAAAAATAAATAAATTCCAGTCTTTAATAGCGTCGGACCTACTTTTTTCTCCCCTCGTAGAGGCTCTTTCTCGCAAAGATTGAGAGTTTGCTCGGAACGAACTTGCGAAAGCTTTGGCCGAGAAAATCTTTCAGGGACATTAGACCCGCGTCGCGCAGCGTAATTTCCCGCCTTTTTTCAACATCGATAAGCCTCCAATCTCTCGAAAACTAATTATTCTCGTCGCGGCGGCATTGAATTGCCAATTTGCAGAGGCCTCGCGAGCCCACGACGAGATATTCGGGCTCATGAGAGTACGGAGGGATATCTCTGTCTCGCGGTACGCGGGGGACAATAATTTTATTGAGAAAATAATTGCGGCATTACGAGTATATAATTTATATTTTTCAGAAAATCCGGGAGGAAAATATATTCGATATTGCGAGTCATAAAGGGAATAACGTAGGGAATTTCCGCAGAGAAACGATAATTACCTCGGAAATTTGTTTTAAGCGCCGGCCACAACAACGAAATCTTTCGATATTTTGAGGAAACGTTTTTCTTTTTTTTTTAAACCCATCAACGCGTTAGGTTTCTCGGGCTCATCGAGCCCTGGGTACAAGTTGGAGAAAAAAAAAAAGCGCGTGGGCATAATTTCGTTATCTCAGACGACTGATCACCAAACAAAAGCGCATCTATATGCGCTTTTGGGCGCAATGGGGCAACAGGTGTCCAAATTTCTCTATCTATATAGAGAAATTTGGACACCTGTTGCCCCGCTCAAGTGGTTAATTATATAACGCTGAGAAATATAATACGAGGACGAGATATCGACTCGAAGTTATACATAGCGTCATAAATATATAATCGAGACTTATCTTTACGCTAATAACCCCAAAAAAGTCGTTGGTAATTTTCAAAAAATTGTCAAATTTTCTCTCGTAATGACGATAATCGGCGGGGTTAGGAATTGACAAAAAATTATTTTTTTTTCGATAACCTAATCGGGATTATCGATCGAGATTCGTATTAAACATGATTATCCTCGAGTTCATCGGTGTAAAAAAAAATGCAGTCAATAAATGGATATATGCATGCATGTAGATCGAACGGCGTCATTTTTATATACACAATAATACATCGAGTTCCCTCGAGAAAACGAAAAAACATCGGAAATGGAAAAATGACGCGAAACATGAAAATAATGAGCGAAACGATAAATGATGTAATGATAAAACGGAATGGAGACCGATATAAGACTTACCCGGGATGGTTGATGAATGATTTGTCGGATGTTCCGCGTTGTCTCTGCAAAAATTTTCGAGAGCTCTCGCCCCATCTTCCATTTGGGATCATGAGGATTCTGAACGGGAACGTTGCCAGTTTGAAGCTGACGATGCTTGGTTTCGTTGCTACTCGTCGATAACAAAAGACGTTTTATTTTTTTTTTTTTTTGCTTATTTACTTGAAGCAACGAAGTCAGGCTTCAACGACATAATGCGTTGCGTCGAGTCCGTATTCTCCGCAGCGAGTGATGGGTAAAGAGTGCGGAGGGTGCTGAGCGAAAAGGACGCCGCATCGCCCGGCCGCACCGGGCGCGACGAGCGATGAGCGATATCCAATGAGAGCTCTGCTCTTACGGAATAGCAGAGCTCTCATTGGATATCGCTCATCGCGGCCGGTATAAATCATAGCGCTTTCCACTGGTGCACCGAGTGCGCACCGACTCAAGTTTTTCGTATGAGAGTAAGTGAGACACATATGTACTCAGTGCATCTCTGTCTCACTCACTCGCATGTAAAAATCTGCACTGAGTTCCCCAGTGGAAAGCGCTATCAGGCATTAGGATCCTCGGTGAAAGCTGGCGTAGAGTGCAGCACCATATCAAGCTGGTAGTATTTTGCGCGAGTTTTAAATAGCAATATTTAACGTATGTATGTGATAAGGCAGCATTGCTAAACCAAAATGATTATTATATGTCAGTCTGATAATGTTTGTTGAATTCATATTCATTTGAATTATTTGTAAAGAAGGTTTAGGAATACAACGCATTTATTAACTGAAACAACTTAGTTAAAATTCGATTCACCTGGTAGAGAGTTTAGACATAACCGATATTCACGTTTGGATATGGATGAGGTTAATGTTAGCGGTTCTTGAATTACTGAAAAATTATAGTGTGTTATGCTGATAACTGCACAAACAAAGGAATGCACACAGAGTTCCCGAGGATAAAGAAAAAAGATAACTGGCAATTTCTGTATTTGCCATACAAAAATTATTATTCCAATCATAAAAAAATCAATCTGTAATATTTACAGTTGTAAACCTATAACTGAATTCATTTAACCTCATTTTTTATGACATTTCTTCTTACCGATTTTGTAAATACTTTTTCTCCTCGTCAATATTGTCCCCCGAGAACGTAGCTCTTTTTTTAATTCGTCCACAGTCCAATTTTCGTTTTTTCGCCGCACTCATTGGCACATGTGCTCAATAGTGGTATATATTATCAGAATCTCTGATATTATTACATTGAAGTTGGCGCGAAATACTACCACACGCAGTGGCTCCCCTATGCGGGAGCAAAAGGCAGCGAGGATCCTCATTATATAGGTAGAGATGAAGCGCTAGCGTCTTTTTTTACTCCGCGGCCTCCGCGCTCGTTACCCATCACTCGCTGCAGAAAATTCGGACTCGACGCAAAACCTCGTTGGAGTAAATCTGTGAAAACAAAAACGTATTTTTCGTCGACGAGTATAAAAAAAAAACGAACGAAGCACCGTCAGCCTCAACGAGGCAAAAGTGGTAATTCCTGATTTTCTTTTCTCTCAAAACTGCCGACGGTTTTTTTTTCCTCGAAAGACCCGCCGAAAAAAAAAAACCGACGCCAACTTGCACAAAATGGCCGCTGTCAATAATGTAAAAAAAAAAATTGTTTTTCTTTTGTTCCCGTTCAAAGTCCTCATGATCCTGAGTGAAAGATGGCGAGAGCTCCAAAAGTTTTTGCAGAGACAACGCGGAACATCGAAGCAGTTCGAATTGAAGACAAATATCATCAGTCAACCATCCCGTAAGTCTTACCTTAGATTATACTTACTTAGATTATAATCCGTTTTTATAATTATATCGTTTGTTGCTCCTTTTTCATACATATCTCTCTCATGTTATTTTTCATTTTCGATGTTTTTTATTTTCTCGAGATCGAGAATCGATGTATAAACTTGTCAAATAACGCCGTTCGATCATATATGTTGTGTTTTGTGTACATGTACCCATTTTTTACTAACCCCGATTTTGCGTTAACGAAAAACATTTTTTCCAACTCTGGCGATCTCATGCCATGAAAATTTTCGATTTTTCGATTTCCAACCTCTCAAATTCATCATTATACGAGAAAACATTTGACAATTTTTTGAAAATTACCGACGACTTTTTTTTTAGGGTTATTCGCGTAAAGATAAGTCTCGATTATATATTTATGACGCTATATGTATAACTTCGAGTCGATATCTCGTCCTCGTATTATATTTCTCAGCGTTATATATAATTAACCACTTAAGCGGGGCAACAGGTGTCCAACTTTCTCTCTCTATATGCGCTTTTGTTTGGCGATCAGTTGTTCGTCCGAGATAACGAAATTTTGCTTCAATTTCGTGCCCATACGCACTTTTTTTTTTCTCCAACCTGTCCCAGGGCTCGCTGAGCCCGAAAAACCTAACGTGATATGGGTTTAAAAAAAAAAAAAAAAAAAACGTTTCTTCAAAAGATCGAAAGATTTCGTTGTTGTGGCCGGTGCTTAAAACAAATTTCCGAGGTAATTATCGTTTCTCTACGGAAATTCCCCACGTTATTTCTTTTATGTCTTTTTTTTTTGAGGTTAATCGCGTAGAACGAAATTCGGATTTATCGTTATTTCCATTACATCGAATAATATTTGCCTCCAAATTATCTAAAAAAAATGTAAATCGTCACATTCCGCATGGCAGTAACAATTTTTTTGGTAATACTTCGACCCGCAATGTCCGCATCAGGCCGCAATCGCTTCGATACAACGTCGGAGGAAGTTTAAAAATAGAGCTTGCGTACCATAGAACAGGTTTTCCTATCCTCCGATTTTCTACCGAAGCGGTTACGAAAGCGTACGTGGACATTCTCGATCGTCCTATACGCGCAAGCAAACTTGCCTTGTCCCCAAATGTCCCGTCGCGTCCTTCTCAAACCCCTGGGTAATCGGCAATTCGATGCCGCCGCTCGGAAGGATTCGTTCCTGAAAGATTGAGCGCTCATCCGTGCTGGGCAGATGCCCGAAAGTGCATGACGCAGGGCGCAATAAAGTATAAAGTATAAAGACGATTAATAAAGAACACGTACGATACATTGATGTGTAATTAACGCTAAAAATTAGTTTTTTTTTTAAATTTTCCAAGCACAAATGTTAGAATTGAGGAGAAAAAATGAGAATAATCGAATAAAATTTACGGGTATGTTTAAAAAAAGAATAACGCAGGGCTCACCGTACAAACCCGATTCGATTAATCGATAATTTAGAAGAAAAATACATCGAAACTTTAATTTATTTTGATGGGTCGCTTGAAAAAAAAAATTTATCTCTCACGCGTTATACTTTTCCCAATTTTTCGAATCTGACCAGCTTTTTTTTCATCCTGAAATGCGCTGAAGGAAACATCATCGGATAACAGTTGTTTAACAAAATTTAAAACATTGGCATTGAAGACTAAAAAAGAAAAAAAAAAACATTTCACCGAAACAAAGCTTCCTCTATGTCTATTAGGAAAGCAAAAAGAATATGTTGTAGAGGTGAAGCGGTAGTAAAGGAAAAAAAAAACCGAACCGCAGATGATGAGGATAAGACGTAGGTCAATTTCGATTGGAACTGCTCGTATCGAGGTGTGGGAACAACAAAATGTGTCTCCCATGGAAGAAAAAGTTGATTCTCATGTTATAGTTAATATATTAGTTAATTATTATTATATAATATTATTATATTAATATATTATATATAATATATCAATCGAATGATATATTTGAATTAATCGATATATTTCGAATCAATTACAATAATAATAAATATTAATAACATAATAGTTAAATCCTGCGCAAGGGGAGCTCTGACGCTCAATTTTAAGAGGTCGCTCGCCTGAAATTTATATTTTCACATTTTAGATGCTATGAATATTATCTTAATTCCAAGAGCAGACATTTAGCATGAACCTACAGCGCTTTTCTCGCACGAAAATTTATTTCTGCACGTTAATCAACTTTTTCTTCAACGGGGAAACTCGGTTTTTTCTTTTTTTCTTCAACAACCCTGACTTGTGCGTCAACGAAATCTTTTACGGAAATTGAATTTTTGAAATCAAATTTTCCAATTCCTAACTGCGGCTAGTCTAACAGGATTTTGAAATTTCTTTTTTCCAAACAAATTATTCAGCGTTGAAATAAACCGTAGGAAATTTTGGCCGGATACGAAAAGTTGTAAATTCAATATTTTGCCGGCGCGCGTACGCAATTCTCACTCCGATTTGACCGAAATAATTGAAAACTTGATTTTCGGTGCTCTCGGCACGAATTGAAATGAATTTTAATGAATAATTTTTACTTTCTTTGAAAATATATATTTGAGCGATCAAAAATTTCCGAATTTCCATTAATTTTTTTTTTTTTTTTCTTTCTCCCGTAAGCTCCTTCGAAAGAAAAAATTCCGTAAACGTTGATATTTAAAAATTTCTTATTTATTACATAGTTTTTTTTTTTTCGTTTCTCGATATTTACGAGTATTACATTAATATAATACACAATTGAACAGCGTTTTTTTTTTCTTATTATTACTTTTTTTTTCTTCGTATTTTCCCCAACGATCGTACAAACGGGATAACCAACGATCAAACTTTTTGTTTTCAATTACAATTTTCATAACTCTTATTCGCAACGTTTTATCATGATTCGTAACGTTCGAAAATAATAATTATAATTCACCTTTGCTAAATCGATGAGGTAAATTCGATTGATTAAAAAAAAAAAAAAAAGATAAATCAACCGTCACGGTTTGTTTTGTACAATTGTAAAGAAAGAAAAAAAAAAAAACAATCGTTTTTCAAACAAACAAAAGAAAATTGATATTGATCAAGGCACCTTATATTTTCGTTTTCAATTACAATTTTCATAACTCTCGTTCGTAACGTTCGAAAATAATTATGATAATTCACCTTTACTGAATTGATAACGTGAATTCGGCTGATTCACTTTAGTGGCTGAAAAAACGAGTATTTGAAAAAAAAAAAGAAAAATCAATTGCCACGGTTTATTTTGTACAATCGTAAAAAAAAGAAAAAAAAAAAGATCGTTTTACCAACCGAAAAAATTGATATTGATCAAGGCCACTTATATTTTTGTTATCCATGACTCGCGCAGTCAATTTTCGAAGTATACGTTTGACAATATTTTCAAATATTCATGCCTCGGAACGATGTTGGACAGATTTTTCAATTAATTAATTACAAATTACAATTGTAATTGACATCCTTTTTCGAATCAATTACAAATTGAAATTGCAATTGACATCTTTTTTCGAATCTATTAACAGTTACAAAAGTAATTTACACCTTGTTTTTAAATTTAATTACAAATTAACAATGTAATTGACATCATTTTTCGAATCAATTACAAATTGAAATTGTAACTGACATCCTTTCTCGAATCAATTACGAATCACAAAAGTATTTTACACCTTTTTTCGAATCAATAACAAATTAAAAAAGGAAACAAGGAATCACCTTTTTTCGAATAAATTACAAATTACAAAGGTAATTGACATCTTTTTTTCGAATCAATTACAATTTCCAAATGTAATTGACGTATTTTCGATTCAATTACTATTCCGAAATGTAATTTACGCCTTTTTTCGAATCAATTCGTAGAGTCTTTTCGCGCATCAAGCGAACAGTTGTCATCGAGGCAATCAAGAGACTGAATATATGACGCATAGTCATCTGCGCATATTTTTTGGTCAGCATAAAGTTTCACATTGAAATCAAAGCAAAAACACAATTGTCCGATATAGATTATAGATGTCCCATATATACCGTTTAAAATTTTCAATTGATACGAAAAAGGTGTCAATTACTTCCGTAATTTTTAATTGATTCGAAAAAAGGTGTCACTTACTTTTGTAATTTGTAATTAAATCGAAAAAAGGTGTCAATTACTTTTGTAATTTGTAATTAAATCGAAAAACGGTGTCGATTACTATTGTGATTTGTAATTGATTAAAGAAAAAATGTCAATTACTTTTGTAATTTGTAATTGATTCGAAAAAAGGTGTCAATTACTTTTGTAATTTGTAATTAAATCGAAAAAAGGTGTCAATTACTTTTGTAATTTGTAATTGATTCGAAAAAGGTGTCAATTACTTTTGTAATTTGTAATTGATTCGAAAAAGGTGTCAATTACTTATGTAATTTGTAATTACATCGAAAAAAGGTGTCAATTACTTTTTTAATTTGTAATTGATACGAAAAAGGTGTCAATTACTTTTTTAATTTGTAATTGATACGAAAAAGGTGTCAATTACTTTTGTAATTTGTAATTGATTCGAAAAAGGTGTCAATTACTTTTGTAATTTGTAATCGATACGAAAAAAGGTGTCAATTACTTTTGTAATTTGTAATTGAAACGAAAAAGGTGTCAATTACTTCCGTAATTTGTAATTGATTCGAAAAAGGTGTCAATTACTTTTGTAATTTGTAATTAAATCGAAAAAAGGTGTCAATTACTATTGTAATTTGTAATTGATACGAAAAAAGGTGTCAATTACTTTTGTAATTTGTAATTGATTCGAAAAAAGTGTCAATTACAATTGTAATTTGTAATTGATTTTTTTTTTTTCAATTATAAAATACAATTGCAATTTGTAATTCAGAATCGTAACTCTGAGTGCAATCGTTAGGGGACATTTTTTTCGCCGAATTGTTCAAATTGCTCGAAAAAAATAAAATAAAAATAAAATAAACTTTGCAGAATTTTAAAAATTCTGATACAAATTTTTTGACGAATTTTGAAGAAAAGAAAGCGCAACTCACAAATTTATATCTTCGATGTTGTCTGAAAAAAAAATTGGATATTAAATTTTGTACTCTGAATTTTGGTTTTTATCAAAAAGGTTCTTTTATTAAATCGCTGCCCCCCCCCCCCCCCCAGATTAGTTAAAGAAAATTATCCCCTCTTAAAATTGTCTCTCGAGCGGTTGGTCAAAAATATTGAAGGAAAATTGGTTTTTTTTTTGGGCTCAAATTTTACCACGCGAAAATCGATCGTCGAGCTCGCGAGCTTTGAGCAGCACGTTTTTCTTTCGCGCTTCGTCAAAACGATTGGCTTGAAGATCGACGTCTCGATCGAAGGGCCTTCGCTCTACTTTCTTGCCAATTTTTTTTGCTTCCCTCTCCTCTTTCTGTAAACGATAATATATTATACTGGATTATCGAATTACTGGGCGAAAAAAAAAAAAAAATATATAAAAAATTTCGTTATAAATTCAAACGTTATGACTCAAGAAAATGAATTGAGACGAGAATTCAATTTCGTTGCAAATTTTTAACAATAAATTAAGTGGAATTTGAAGGAAAAAAAATAAATACTAACCTTTTTTTTCTTGTGCAATTTTTTCTGATGTATTTCCAACAATGATTTCTCACGTTTTCTCGTTTTTTCCATCTCGATACTTTCGCTTCTCGCTTCTCCCTCACCGCTGACGGTCGATTCGCCCGAATTTTTATTTTCCAACTGAAAAAAAAAAATAATAATCGAACAAAATTAAAATTTATTGAAATCAATCGAACGATAAGCTTGAGTAAATTTCAGCAGAACGATTCGTCGATTAATTAATTTATTTAATAAAAAAAAGTATCGTATGCGATTTTTAAACCTTTTCCATTCGTTTGCGGGCTCTGTCGATGGGCGTATCGGTCCACGATGATCTGTCGGACATATCGGGTGCCGGTCTTGAGCGAAATTTACGCGCTCCCAGTCCAAGATTTGCCGATTTAGCAGGCGGTAATTCGATCATCCATTCTTCTCGCTTCTTCTCATCCTCGTTGTCCTAGTAAAAGCAATTAATAATCACTGTAATTATAAAAAAATTCCGATATTAATAAGATCTATGGCAATTGCAATGAACGTAATTTTTTTTTTTTTAATCACTGAGGATAAGAAGTAATGAAAAGATTAGAGATTTTTCATGTCGAATTACTGAAAATGTAGCAAAGAGTCGAAAAATGATATTTTAAAAGGAGATTCGAATGAATTGCTTATATTATTTTAAATTACGGAGCAATTTATGGCAAAATTTTACTACGCGGAGCAAAATTCACCACAAAAGTGAGTAATATTTTTTGCCCATGAGCTTAAAATGGAAATTCTTACACTTATTCTTAATTATTAATTATTATTCATTCTTAATTAATTATTAATTAATTATTAATTATTATTCATTCTTAATTAATTATTAATTAATTATTAATTATTACACGAAGCTTATTATGACCTTGAAAAGCTAATTTGAGTTATCGATGTGCCCATAATGAAAGAAAACTAAAATAATTGAACGATTTCGTAATAAAAATTATTTGTCGTCCGGTTCATCGGAGAGCGAATAAAGTTTAATTTTCATCCTGTCGCATGATTCAATTTACATCGATCGAACAAAATTGGCTTAGCGCAAATCTCATTTCCATACTCGGAGGAGAAAGATTTTCGTTACGAATGAAATGAAACTTTGGGAAGCTAATTTGATCGATCGGTGGATCCAGGACCAAAAAAAAAAAACACGAAAATAATTAAAAATTTTCGTAATAAACATCGCTCCCGACCCGCATGAGACAAATCTTGCCTCAACGACGAACAAAAAAATCCCCAAACGATTCAGTTTAAATTCTGAAAGAAGAAAAAAAAAAAAAAATACTCACGCAAGCCGCGAGTTCAGCCTTGAGTCTTCTCGCTCTTATCTCCAGCTGCCGTTGAACGGCATCATTCTCCAAAGCCGGATGATCAATCGGCAGAGGTCCCATAATATCTTGATCCTCCGATTCTGCGGTTATATCCTCGTCTCTCGTGGCATTGTCGTCGTTAAAAATAATATCATGCCCATTGCCATCGAGATCGCTTCTCGCGGTCAAATGTGGCGGCAATGCCGGACCAAACGTATCTTCCTTCTCGCTCTCGTCATCCTCATTGCGAGCATCGAAAGTATTTTCCGGCAAATGGGGTCCAACGATTCTCAAAATTTTCATCATTTTTTCCTCGTCCACGGGACTTGCGCCAGGCGACTCTCGTGATGGCTTCGACGCCATTTTGTCATAAAGACTTTTAGGCGGCAAAGCCGGACCCCACATGGAATCTTTCAGCTCGGATCGTACTTTTTCATCAAAATTCTTCTCTTCGTCCGTCGTTACTTTCATTCTTGCGTTATCATCGACGATTGGCATATCTTCGAGCTTCGTGTCTACGGATGATGACGCGACGATCGACGCTTTCGTCGTTTCGTCGCGCAATAATTTCGAAAAAATTTCATCATCTTCATCGGTTTTTTTTATTTTTTTACAAATAAATTCTTCGAGATTTCGACGTTTTTTTACCGCGTGCCTCTTCAAAATACGCTCGTAATGCTGTCTCGAGACTCTTCTCTTCCTCGTTTCGTCGTCATTCACGTTTAATCGATGATTTTCCCGGCCATCCGGGCCAACCGAAATATCACTTCCGGACAGCGAATTATTGGAAGATATGTCTTCCGTATCCGAGACTATATCGAAATCGGAAAGATTCAGGTCTTTGCAATTTTGCGGCGTTCTCGTATCGTTGCTCAGCGAAATATCGACATTTTTTTCCAAATTTTTCTCAACAACATCGCGACTTTCGTCATTTCTTCGGGATTTCTTCGCCGACGCTGAATCTCTCGTTGTCTCATTGCTCGAGCGTGAAAAATCGGCAATTTTCGTTCGCGATTTTGGCAAATTTCTCTCGCGACTGTGATCCCGGGAGTGCGAACGCTTGGAGCGTCGAGATTTTTCAAATTTTTCGACAAATGTTTTCCCATCCTGGGACGTACGTTCGCGGGAATATTTCTTCAATTTTTCATCGTTATTGCGACTCTCGCGACGCGACGATTTTTGCCCCGTACCGCGAAACGATGCGTCACGATTTTCCAGATTTTTTTCAAAATCCCTCGAGTATCGCGAATTCTCACGCACGCCAGATTCTCTCTTTCTGCGATGCTCCTGACGCGATCTCGAGACGTCGCGACGCTGTCGATTTTTCGTACGATCGTAGGAACGCGATCTTCTCGCCGATTGCCGACGCGACAAAGGCGATGATTTTTTATTGCGCGAATTTACGCTCGAGTTTGAGTCCTTGCGCGTTGCCTCGAAACGAAAACGACGTCCCTCGTCGCTGTCCTGACTCTCCGAGTCCGAATCCATCGTCGTCATAATTTTGGGCCTTGAGCCTGGAAAAAAAAAAAAATGAGAGGGGCGGGGGAGGGCATTTTTTAAAAGGCTTTTTTTTTTGACGAGGGAAAAAAATATACGCGTAATTGGGGAAGAAGAATGAAATAAAAAAAAAAAATTCGTGATTATTATTCACAGGTTGAATTATTCGACTGGAAATTATGAATTCAAGCTGGAATTTGAATTATTCGATTGCAAATCATGTATCGAATTTGGTATTTGAATAACTCGATTGAAAATTCGATATTTGATACGAAATTTGAGTGCATCGATCGTAAATGACAAATTTACGGCGTAGCTTCGAAGCGCGATCCTCGGATCAAATTTCGATTTTAAGCTTTCGAGTAAACATTCGAATAAAATTAAAGCGCATATTTTATTTCGACTTGAGCTTCGCCGAAGACTCTCCGCAGATTTTCCCGTTCCAGCCCGGAGAGAGATAAGTTCTCCTGAAAATCGTCCCCCCCGCCCGCAATATCCGAGTATTTTAAAATTTCTTCATTTCGCAGGACGGTAAAAAAAGAGTTAAAAAAAAAAATCGTACGTAAAACCACCAAATATTTCCATCGCACAGATTTTTATTCATCGATCAAGGTTAAAAGATTGTTTTTTTTTTTTTTTTTTTCTTTTTTTTTTCATATAACAAGAAGTAAAAGAGAAGAAAAAAAAAAAAAGCATTGTACCGGAGACAATAAATGTTCTATCGCTGACCTAATTATTCTACACTCATTTCGGTATTTCTTTGTCGATCGTCTCTTTCTTCGCAATGTTATTCACGAATTTATCAATTTTATCGACGTTTCCCCTCGTCTCACGATCCTCAGCGGTCGGAAGATATTTCTTCTCGCTCTCCGACGAAAGCATTTTGTAAATTTTCGCGCCGCCGTATCGCAGCGATTTCACAATACCGGCTGTGACGATGCCCTTGAGACTCTGCGAAACGCTGGAACGCCAGACAATATTTTGCAACGATCGCGACAAAAGATCGCTGCAGTCGGGATCATGCGCGATCGCCCTTAAACAGTCCTCCGTATCTTTGGATCTCGGTCCTTGCGACCATTCGCGTACCAGCATGATCTGAGGTTTTCTGGGCAAATGATTGAGATGATGTATCCTGGCGGCGGGACTCGTGTCCTGATGGCAAACAACGGCAGTCGCATCGCTCTTCGGTATCTCGATATAACGATCGAATTGTTTGATAATCGGCGAGTACAATTGGCGAAAGCTCGCTATCTGCGGCTCAACGATATTCGTTATTTTGTTCTTGTCCTCGCCGAATGTCATGCGAAAGTCGCCGCTGTACGAGAGACCGGCGATGGTCTTGTAAAAGTCAATTTCCGTAAAATTTTCCGGTAGCAATAATAGCGCTGCGTGCGCAGCCGAATTCAAATTGAACACGAGAGCGCTTGAAATTTGTGAATTTTCATCCGGCTCTACCAGTATCTGTACCGGCTTGTGAAGCCTACCCGCGATATACAAAGAATTCCAATCTAAAAGATCTTCCACGAGCGAAATTTCCGATATAACGCCGTACTTTATGAGACGTCCCTCGCTCGATTTTATGAGCGTATTGTAATATATCTTAGCCGCCCAGGTCTCTTGAAAACTCGTCACCGCTCTGTGACCCATGAATCTCAGCGGCTGAGCGTAATGCTGCGGATTACGTCGCATATTCTCGGCGTGCCATTTGTTTGAATTACGAACGACGAATACGAGATCTAACATATTTTTGGCGGGATCGAGCTTTTGCTTGAACGCGCCGGAGCCGTAGGCGAAGCAAAACATCATGTTGCGTGGAAAATCTTTGAGGATCTTCTTGTAGTGAGACAGCGGCGATATTATTTTTTCCATCGTTAGTTTCCTTTCGAAGGGGAGCGGCGGGAGTCTTTGTAATTATAAAAAAAAAAAAAAAAAAAAAAAAAATTGCTCTCGACGGGTTTCTCTTCCGAGGTTTCTGGAAATTCGAAGACTACTTTCTCCGATGAGATCCACCCAAATGTTCTTAGGCGTATTTCCCCTCTGCGGCGCTACTCGAGCTGCGATTCTCCTACCATTAGCTTCTCTCCCAATCACCCAGCGACTCAACTGTGCTCCACGACATTACAGAATCTTTTTTTGTTTTTTTTTTGTTTGTTTGTTTGTTTTTGCTTTGAGTAAGACTTCCTGCAAATTGGCAGAGCACAGAGAATTTTCAATCAAATTTTTCGGTCCAGGTTTTTTTTTTTTTGGATGGGGGGATAAAAATCACGTTCGGAGTACCGCGGAGGGCTAGTTCATTAATGTCATACTCGATCGCGGCGCAATTTTTACAGGGAACAGAGAGCTGTCTCGTTTCCTTTGAGGGAAGACCAGAGCCAAGTTTTTATTGAAATCGATTTTTTTTTTTTAAATTATTTGTGCGCGATGCAGGGACATTTTTTGATCAAATCGCAGACATGTTTTCTCAATTTTTGATACTAGAGTCTTGGCAAAGGAAATATTTGATAGATTTTTGCTTTTATTTTGGGCTAAAACGGAAGCCGAAATTTGTGTGCGTTTGTGATTGATTTTTTTCGAAATTTTACCCTCTTTGGCTGAAAATCTCAAGAATTAATGAGCCGCGTGCTTCGAAAATTGCAATTTCAGTTCTCATCGAACACGAATTACAGCTCAATTCTTAAGGGGGGACTTTGGTGAAAACAGAAACTTTTTTTTTGTGCCAACAAATATCACTCATGTTTTGACAATGTATGCGGAAGCTTCAAACAAGATTTTGAGCTAAAGTTGGGCTCTGTCGGTTGAATACTTTCCAAGTTATAGCGTTTTTACTGATTTTAAAACACTATTATTTGAAATGCTCCTTGCGCTACAACTTCTATCGCAGCAAACTGAAATTTATTTTCAGTACATAGACTAAGTATATATAGACTAACTAATATATATATATATATAGACTATATATATTAGTCTATATATATATGTGTATATTAGTCTATATATATAGTCTATACATATTAGATATAGTCTAATATATATAGACTAACTTTTGTAGGAAGCGATTTTCAATCCGACCTTTCTAAGATAAAAAACATCTCCCTTAAGGGGGTAAGGGGGATGTTTTTTTTATCTTAGAAAGGTCAGATTGAAAATCGCTTCCCACAAAAGTTAGTCTGTACTAGTATCTGTACTGAAAATAAATTTCAGCTTGCTGCGATAGAAGTTGTAGCGCGAGGAGCATTTAGAAGAATAGTGTTTCAAAATCAGTAAAAACGCGCTATAACTTGGAAAGTATTCAACCGAAAGAGACCAACTTTTGCTCGAAATCTTGTTCGAAGCTTCCGCATACATTGTCAAAACATACGAGTGAAATTTGTTCGCAGAAAAAAAGTTTCGGTGAAATTCTTTTTCATCATTTTTGACCGAAATTTCACCAAAGTCCCCCCCTTAAGCTGTTCACACTGCAATAGCTTCGCTATTGTCCGCCCTTGATGAATAAATATGAAAAGAACATTGTTCAGGTGAATTATTCATCTGCGCGGGGTATAGGAAAATTCGTTCCAATAGTTTTGGCGAATTATCCATTGATCTATGCATCCTACGTAGGGAATTTTGTGCGTTATCGCATCGAGTATGATCGGAAGCGAATTCTACTTATTCTGTTTAACTCGTAATTTTTTTTTTTTATTTCGAACAAAGATAGCTAGCAAAATCAATGAATCCGGTTATCTGCGAGG
Organism: Rhorus exstirpatorius; assembly: GCA_963564615.1. Classification (NCBI taxonomy): domain Eukaryota; kingdom Metazoa; phylum Arthropoda; class Insecta; order Hymenoptera; family Ichneumonidae; genus Rhorus; species Rhorus exstirpatorius. The sequence goes on along the minus strand of OY751322.1, from coordinate 11,673,258 downwards.
GTAAATTTTTATAAAAAGTCACCGCCGCACCATATTTGTCTCCGATTATTAAATTGCATTTGTCCATTTAAATTCCATAGAGCTTTGCGGTCAGCTCGCTGTACAATTTACGAAATTTTTTCGTGCTCTGGACTTACGTAATTTTTTTTTTTTTATTTCCACATAATAGGAGTTCTTGGTATTCCCCCCCCCCCCCCCCCCCCCCCGACTCGTACCTATTTTCTTAGCCTGAGGCCCTTACGCACGGGTCTGTCAAATCGACGATATTCATTGCCCCTATTAACTTTTCGACAAATATGTATTTTAAGATTCAATTGTCCTGAAATCGAAACGCCAAAGGCTGACTCGGGAGAATAATTAATAGGCAAATGGAAAAAATAATTTATTTCGAGAGTTTCAAGATTAAGAAAACGAACAAACGCGTTATGAACACCTAAACATTCACAAATATTTACTACAATTCGCGGAACTATGTTTTTTTAGGTTCTTATTTTTTTTTTTTTTTTTCAAAATCGTTTGGCGCGTTTCAAAAACATTGACTATAACCTAAAAAAAACTTGGAAATATTTCGCAACGACGTAACAAAATATAAATTATACTCACTTTTGATAGGGACGACTGAGCGAACCACACATGCGTTACACAAAAGTTATAATCCGATAGTGGCCAATAGGTTTTTCGCAAAATCGCGTGAATTCACCAAACTCATTATGTATATCACTCGGCCTGTGTATTGGGGCGGTTGTGTCGTGTCTCATACGCGATAGTGCGTTTTTTTTTTCCCCCGTCGCCCCGTCGCAGAGAACACACAGAACACACACACACACACACACACACACGTTTGGTGGATCCGCTTTCTGTCTTTATACAGAAAGCAAAAAAAAAAAAAACGAATAGCGTCGATAAACAAAATTTTTGATATTTTCGCGATTTAACGTGTCTGTAATTTGAGAATTTGAGGAATTAAGGTATAACTGGCCACGCGTCATAAAATTTAATCGCGAACTTTGAAAATTACTCATTTATGTTTTTATTTCTCCCGTTTTGCTAATCGCTCTCACTTTCATTCGTGTCACCAACATATGGAGCGACACTGGGAGCTAACGGCAAATCATTGTACTATATGCTTTGAGTGCGAGCGTGGCGTACGTGTGAACTAAAACAGATCTTTCGGTAGCGTGAAACATAAAATAAGTTTAAAAAAAGGGTTTTTTTTATTGCTTTGTTGAAGGTTGTAAAAGTACAATTTACGCTGGAAAAGATAAAAGTGACATAGATTGTATTAGTTGGCATAAGCAAGTCCATTTTTTACATATCAGTTGAAATTTAACCGAATTTAACCTCAAAATTTCAATAGGATACTTTGTGAAATCATAATTTTCAGGCAATTCACAAGCACTTGCTATACGTATTTTAGATAGGACACAGCTCTTCGAGAAAAATGAGCACATGGATTTGGTGTTGAAGCTCTACCGAAAAGCATTTCGGATTTGCTCAAAACACTTTTCACCAGCTTGTTTTTATCGAAGTGGACTGTGTAAGCAACGTTTGAAATCTAATTCAGTGCCTACATTGCTTCTGCCACCGAGTTCACAAAAGTAATTCAATATTTTTCAGTAGGGTAAGTGTGGGCATTACTGCGGTTTAAAATGCGGGGCCAGCGAAAGAGCCGACTGTATATCAGCACAGGTTTTCCGCAGTTTCCCTGTGCCCTCATGCAAATGCGATACAGAAGGGAATTAGGAAAGAGTGGCTGCGGACAACACTTTAGGGGGGACTTGTGAATAGAGAAAAACTGAAACATGGAAAAATAGATTAGGGACTGCCAAAAGAGGAAGGACCCCGGGCATTGGTAATAAAAAATTAAAAAAAAGAATATAAGATCCTGGTACATACAAACGCAAATATTGAGGGAAGAAATTTGAAGGAATGCATTGTACAAATCATATAATTGAGTAACAGTATTTGTAAATATATTCTGTAGATTGTAAGTTTATGAACGAATTGAAACTTGATTTTTATCATTTGAATTGTGTTTTATTATGTGAAAACCAAGTTATGTTATTACGGTAAATAATTCACTCGTAGAGAACAAGAAAACTATTCAAGGCATAGGCTACACATAACAATTCTATTTAACGGACTATCAAATATTATTTACTGACTACAACTAATTTTGTGACTACAAAAAAATAAAGCGTAAGAGCGTTCTTAAAAATTATAGCAACTTGAATATTAGTGATCAATCGTTCATTGCAGTCCCTATTCCCCGACGATTTATTCTGATTTTAAAAATTCCATCGTCGACGAAAAAAATATTCGCCTTACTTTTTTAAATGGGGACGGATTCGCGCTCAATTCGTAGTTCCTCGTTTGGCCGTTAGCTCCCAGTGTCGCGTAATGGTTATTTGACCGTCAAATAACCATTACGCGACCGTCAAATTTTGACGAATCCACGAATAAAATTTTGGTATAGTACCCTCGCGCTAAGCTATAATTAAATATTTTGCTTTGTAGTATTTAGGTTTTGCTTGAAGCAAGTTGAGGATTTGTATCTTATGAATTATAATATAATATACTCGATTGTTATGTTTGCAATATGACAAATAAACCGTTTGGTAAGTGAAACGGCGGGGGGGGGGGGGGGGGGGAGTTTACCCAAATTGTTGGCCGCATAGCTGCGCTGCAGTCTACTATGTCTACTTTTTTTTACGAAATTTGAATTGCTCATACAACAAATGCTGGTTTTGAAGGAAAATGGGTGTTATTAAGTACGACGATACATGAAAAGTCAGTGACTTACGGGCAGACTTAAAAAGACGGGGTATGAAATTATTGGGGAAAATAAAGACTTACAGGATAGGTAAGCTTATATTATGTGAATCTAAGGTTTATGTTTTCAAAAAAATCCAAAATTGCTTTCAGCAATTTTTCAATTGTGGTGGTATATGTCTTGAAAAAATGTCAACCTTCTGCGGTAAAAGTGTATGCGCAGGGAAACTTTTCGCAGCGATCAGGCTGCAAAGACGCTGCGAACAATACCTTGAAATATTTCTGTAGACTTTCTGGGACAGGGAAAGGTATGTTAAAATTAAGAGATATCTTTCAATGATCGGAATCAATTTTAACCCTTTTCAATATCTTTTTATTGCTAGTATATTGCACCGGATGATCGAACAATTCAAATCGGCTCAGACAAAAATGACCCCCAGGTTTCAGGCTTAAGGGTTGACTTAAAAGTAATCAACTATACAGTTGATTGTTCAACTTTTTCTTGTCAAATGTAAACAAAATGGCTGCTGCCCTACTAGCATACAAAGGAATCAATTTTGATCTCATTCCGGACCATTATCCTTGAAACATGTGACCTTATAATTATCAAAAACATTAAAAAAACAAAATGTTCATCGTATATATTTCCAGAAACCAAAAATCCCGAAAAATTCCCTGATCGACAAAGTCAAGATGAAAAAAAAGAAACGAAAGAAACAAAAGACAGTTTAGATCAAGTGGCGCGCGTCGAGTCAAAATGGCGGCTGTATCCGGCGGGTACGCTTCCGCGACAAAAGTTTCGTGAAAGAGAAGGAGAGGAGCGAGAGAGAGAGAGAGAGAGAGGAAAAAAGAAAAGAAAAAAAAACCTGCAATGGGAATAATGAAAAATTATCAAGTGTCCGTTGTTCGTTAACATCGAAAAAAAATCGATGATTAAACTTTTTGAAATCCTAGTTCTTATTGACCCGCCTGCAAAGTGTGATATTTCGCGAGTGACGTTTCGGATGTGAATCAGAAAAGAAAAAAAAAACATTGCGATCCTCGATGCACGGTAAGTTATATGCGAGATAACTACTACGACGTTTTTGACAGCTGTATATAAAAATCGAATCTCCGTCAATGCATGAAAATTATCGTCATTATCGATACATTTTTCACAATGACAAAAATCCGTATTATCGTAAAGTCATTTTTTTTTTTTTTTTCACGAATTTAACAATTTGGGAACTATATATCAGTCTTTCATAACCTTACATATTTATCAAGGCGCAATTGCAAGTTGTACGTGCAATTTTAATATTTATAATATATATTACTTATTATTATTATTATTATCATCATTATTATTATTATTATTATCATTGATATCATCATAATTATTACCATTATGATTATTATTATTATTGTTGTTGTGATATGTGTATATGTGTCCGTGTACTGATAACAAGTGCAACATTATTCAATTGCACTTGTATCATTATAATCGTACCGTACGAGATTTTTTTTTTGCCCCGCTCGGTGACCTATATCAATCACAAAGCCATACACGCTCTCGCATGTATCAATCAAGTTATCCCGAATTGTAAAAATATGATTTCTGAGATTCAAATAATGCGATTAGCAAGTTTGCACTTGAAACAATAACGGAGAGCCACGATGAGGAATTTATGAGCTCCTGAAGATGTTCCACATTTGTCTGTGATTACTCGATGAGTTTTTCTTCCTTTGTACGGCACAGATCTATGATTCGGTGCATGCGTGTAGGCGTATATGTAGAATAACTTGCCATCGGCGGATAGGTAATTAAACAAGCTCTGTCAAAGAAGGCCATCGCGCGTGCAATTTTACGAGGGAATAAGATTTTTCTTTGGTTTTTGCGATCGGAAGAGTTTTATTGCCGGGGAGCGAGGTTTTTGGATTTTTTTTTCTGGAATAGCTGGAACTTGGGAGGATTGTTCGTGATACTCGGGCAATTCGATCGCCCAAGTTTCAGATCGTTCGAAGAATAAGTACTGCGCAGGCAAAATTTCGTATCGTAGGAGCGTTTTTGTGATGCGCAACTGAAAATTTATCGACGCTCGATTGCTGCGATTCAGAGAATTTTTCGTGAGTCCTAAGCAATATTTTTGTTCAAATTTTAAGATGTGTCAGCATAGGCCGAATTTTCAGTGCTTTTTGTGTTATTCGGCGTAAATATTGGAGAAAAAAATGTCTGACGTGCTGCGTGCACCAAAAAATTTAACATGAACACAATTTTATTGTCCGATTCCTGAATATAATTTTCAAAATTTCTCCGGGGTTCAAATTGTGCAACGCTCGTAAAGATTTTCGTTTTCGCTCGTAAAGGTTTCGTTTTTCTGCATCAGAGAGGAATGAAAATTTATTATTCTCGATAATAAATTTGTTGATAACATTTGTACGCAGTGATGTTTTTTTTTTATGTTTTTCATTCTTACTCGGCTATTTCCGGGAATAAGAAACAAATCTTCTTGAGACTCGGACATTTTTCGAGTTTGGTGAAATGAAATATAATAGGCACTTTTGTTTTTCAACTAAAACAAAGAGTGCAAGTTTCGTATCGCGATTCAAAATTTTTCAACTTTGACGTTGGAAGTTTTTTTTTTAGCATTTAAGGTCATTCAGTCTCAGTCCGGAAGTCCAGATTTCGTGCGAATTTTGAGCACGTGGTGATGGGACAAAAATTTGAAAACAAAAAATTGACCATTTGAAAGATTAACATTTTTTTTTAAACAATAATAATACACAAATGTTATTGACAAATTGATTTAAAAAATAATTGTTTAAAATATCAATGGACTTTTTTTTTCTCTCTTATGAAATGAATTCGTTAATTTTTTCAAACACAGACATTTTTTCGAAATTTTTTTTTTTTTTTTTCCGAAATTCTCGTTTTCGGAAAAATTCTCGTGGCTGTATTTTTGGAAATTTCAAGCAAAAAAAGAATGACAAATGAGAAATTAAAAAAATTATATTGTTATTATTTATTATTATTATATTATTATTGTTAATACTCGTGTTTATATTTATTTTTCCATTAAATTTTTTAAAAAATAATTTAGTACAATAAAAATGACTTTTTTTTTAATTTCTCAAACATTTTTTTAATCAAGAAATTTATTGATAACTTTTTGGCATTGTTATTATTGAAAATACAATTTTCGTTTAACCATCATTGGTGGCGTTGATTTTTTTCCGAAAAATTTTGCAAGATCCTCGAGTAGGACATTGAGCGAACGAAAACAAAACAAAAAAGTAAAAATTCGTTAGAGATCGAAATTTCGAAAAAAAAAAATTAAAAATTTCAATTTTTTTTTACCTCTTAACGTTAAGATAGAAAAAAAAATGGCTCATTCGATTTTTTAGGGCAATCTCGATGTCCTCATGGGATGTGTCATCGGCAATATTACCGAGTAAATTGCACGACTCGTGACGAATCATAGGATGAAAATTCCTATGGACACGTGAATATTTTACCATCATAACAAGCTCCAGATCGAGATTTGACGAAAAATAAAAAAAAATAATAATTGAAAAAAAAAAACAACAGCAACAATAAAGACAAAAAAACAAAGAGAAAAAAAACAACAAAAATGCCACAGTGTTGTCTGAGTCACAAAGATCAATTATGGCTAACTTTTTGGACGGTTTGCGTTGCCTGTGCACGCGCGGATATTCTCGTTTTTTCAGCTGCCTCTAGACACCAAATTGAGCAAGAATTTCGTGACGCTCCAGCGAGATTCGGAGGTTTAATACCTTCGGAAGGAATTCAGGTAGATTTAACGTAAAAATCGTTATTCCGTTTGTTTTTTTATTTTTTCATTTTCATTCGGCAGTACCGAAGTTCGAAATTTTGATTTTTTCACACGAAATTATCGTTGTCAATTTTTTTTTTTAACTCAGTGCTGATAATTTATCGTCCGCCATCTTGAATTACAAAATTTTTTAAATCCGATTTCGAGATCGGAGTCTCCAAAAATTTTCACGCACCAAATTTTCATGAAAATCGAATTATTTTTAATTTTTTTTTTTTTTGCGAGCCGTGTTATTTTGAAAATTTTTAGTCAGCCATACTTATGGTGCCGTTTTGAATTTATAAGATTTTATATTGAAATCAAAATTGCCGTCCTCAAAAAGCCCCCGGGTACCAATTATCATGGAAATCCGATCATTTATGGTTTTTCGTCGGTCATATTGACGACGAAATCATGAATTTTGAAATTTTTATTTAATATTCGAGGTCAGTGACCCGAGTAACCTGCAGGGGATCGATTTTCATAAAATTTGGATAATTTGATCATTTTTGGTCGGCCATATTGATGCATTTTGGAGTCTCAAATTTTGCGATTAAAAACAAATCGATTTTAAAAAAATGGGGGTTTTTAATTCAAATTACACAAATTTATAATACAAAAATTTAATTTTTATTTTCATCGTCAACAATGAAAAAAAAATGGAGCAATTTCGATCAAGACAAAAATAAAAAAAAATAAATAAATAAATAAATAAAGAAATCCTCAATTTTTTTCTCAAATTTCTTACGACCATTGAAAAAAATGTCACACAGGGCATGGTGGCTTATGCCGATCCACCAACGGCATGTCACGCTATAGCGGGTCCACCAAATGACACAAATTTCGATGGTAATTGGATTGCGTTGATATCACGATACAATTGTAGCTTTGAGATAAAAATTCGCATGGCTCAACAAGCCGGATTCGACGCTGCGATCGTCCATAATGTCAACGGCAGCGAACTAAGTAATGGCTCATAATTATTCAATAAAAAAAAAAAATTAATTAATTTTTATAATAATAATAATAATAATTTTCATTATTTTAATTCAATCAATTACAGTACCGATGTCCGCTAAAGATCCAATGGGAATAACAATACCTTCAGTATTCGTCAGTGAGATAACAGGGCTGATACTAAAACAAAATTATCTGTACGATCATCTGTACTTTGTTCTTATCAACGATGATCTTCCCTTCAACATAAATACCCATTTGCTATTGCCCTTCGCCGTCGTAGTCGGCATATGTTTCCTAGCCATGGTTATCTTCATGGTAAGAACGAGAGAGAAAGAGGAATTATTTTTTTAAATGTTTTTATCGAAAAAAAAATTTTACCAACAGATTGTCAGATGTGTTAAAGACAGAAGACGTCAACGCAGGCACAGATTGCCAAATTCGAGCTTGAAAAAAATTCCCACGCACAAGTATACGAAGGGTGATCCTTACGAGACTTGCGCCATTTGCCTCGACGATTATGTCGAGGGTGAAAAATTGAGGGTCTTACCGTGTGCCCATGGTGAGTTAGTTCGATTGAGCTTGATTCTTTTTTTCTTTTTTTCAAACCTCGAAAAATAACGATGTCGGACTTTGGAATAATTTTTCTGTTCGTCATTGCAATGTTAACATTGTTCAGTCGGCATTAATGTTTAAAAAAAATACTGCATATCAAATTTTTTAATCGAATTTGGATCATTTTTGGTTTTTTCGGTCACCCATTTTGAGTTTTGTAATTTGTAATTTGACGAAATTCGAAGTCCGCGATCTCTAAAACTCCCTGATACCATTTTTCATTAAAATCGAGCAGGTTTTTGTCTTTTGGCTAGGCATATTGACTCCGCCATCTTGAATTTTGAAATTTTGACATTAAATTCGAATCCAGCGACCTCGAAAACCTCTGGGTACCAATTTTTATGAAAATCGGGCTAGGTTTGGTTCTTTGGTCAGCCGTTTTGACTCCGTTATCTTGAATTTCGAATTTTTTACTTTAAACTTGAAACTCACAACCCTATACGAACCTCAAGTTACCATTCTGTAATGAATTCTTAATATTTATTTCGTTTTTCTTGATTACCTCATCTTAATTTTAAAATTATGGCTATAAATTCGAAATCAGCGTTCTCAAAGATCTTCGGGTACCATTTTTCGTCAAAAGGTACAATTCTTTGTCTTGTCGACAGTCATTTCGTTTCCGCTATCTTATTATTTGGAAATTTTTATTCAGAATTCTAAACTTCACGAATTACCATTGCAGGCACCATTTTTTAATTTAAGAAAGATTCAAACAGCCCGGCCAAAATTACAATAAAATTGTTTTTTGAAATGCCAAAAGACACCGTTTAACAAGATGGCCGTAAACATAGCCGCTAACGTCCCATATTATTTTTGCGCAGCCTATCACACGAAATGCATAGATCCTTGGTTAACGAAGAACAAACGAGTCTGTCCTGTCTGCAAACGAAAGGTTTTCGCTGCCAATGAGAGAGTGGTAACCGACAGTGAAAGCGACTCCGATGCCGATGATTCGACGCCTCTGATACGCGACGGTCATCAAGGTGTGAAAAAATTTTTTTTTTTAAACTTCTCCATTCCCTGTTTTATCGTTCGAGTCAACCCTCTTATCCTGTTTTTTTTTTTTTTTTTTTTCATTATAAAGGTACGCAGGGTGGAACCTTTGCGCCACAGCGTGAGAATCCTTTTGCCAGAAGTGAGAATTTATTCGCAAGAACCGAAAGATTGATGAGAAATCGACGTACTTCAAACGCGTCTAGTAATAGTAGTAATAGTAGCGACACAAGCAGCGTTTCGTCGAGAGTCTCGATAACGGAGAGTGGAAGCTCGCGGGTCGGTGAGCCATCTGGTGCTGGACTTTTCCTCATATCCGACAGTCATAGCATAAACGGTGAGTTAATGAAACAAAAGAATAAAAATAAAATCGGTCAGTAGCTGACCGATGAAGAAAGGTTTTTTTTTCTCGAATATCTTCATCATTTTGCATCAATCAGGCAAAAAATTTCATGCATATATTACCGTGCCACGATGCTCCACACACTGTCAAAGTTTCATTCAATTCCATTCAGCCATCTTCGAGAAAATTGAATTTGAAATTTTGAGATGGAGTCGTCGTTTGGCTAAAAAATGTCGAATCTACGACCGCCATCTTTGAATATTCTTTCACGCGGGATCCTGGTGGTCGTGAATCCTACTAAACAATCCTCAATCGATCTTTTTCTATCCAAATTTTCACAAAAACCATTTAACGAACATTTTATGGGTACATTACCGTGCCACGATGCTCCACACACTGTCAAAGTTTTATTCAATTCCATTCAGCCATCTTCGAGAAAATTTCATTTAAAATTTTGAGATGGAGTCGTCGTTTGGCTGAAAAATGTCGAATCTACGACCGCCATCTTTGAATATTCTTTCATGCGCGATCCTGGTGGTCGTGAATCGTACTAAACAATCCTCAATCGATCTTTTTCTATCAAAATTTTCACAAGAACCATTTAACGAACATTTAATGGGTACATTACCGTGCCACGATGCTCTACACACTGTCAAAGTTTCATTCAATTCCATTCAGCCATCTTCGAGAAAATTTAATTTGAAATTTTGAGATGGAGTCGTCGTTTGGCTGAAAAATGTCGAATCTACGACCGCCATCTTTGAATATTCTTTCATGCGCGATCCTGGTGGTCGTGAATCGTACTAAATAATCCTCAATCGATCTTTTTCTATCCAAATTTTCACAAAAATCATTTAACGAACATTTAATGGGTACATTACCGTGCCACGATGCTCCACACACACTGTCAAAGTTTCATTCAATTCGATTCAGCTATCTTCTAGAAAATTTAATTTGAAATTTTGAGATGGAGTCGTCGTTTGGCTGAAAAATGTCGAATCTACGACCGCCATCTTTGAATATTCTTTCATGCGCGATCCTGGTGGTCGTGACTCGTACTAAATAATCCTCAATCGATCTTTTTCTATCAAAATTTTCACAAGAACCATTTAACGAACATTTAATGGGTACATTACCGTGCCACGATGCTCTACACACTGTCAAAGTTTCATTCAATTCCATTCAGCCATCTTCGAGAAAATTTAATTTGAAATTTTGAGATGGAGTCGTCGTTTGGCTGAAAAATGTCAAATCTACGACCGCCATCTTTGAATATTCTTTCATGCGGGATCCTGGTGGTCGTGAATCCTACTAAACAATCCTCAATCGATCTTTTTCTATCCAAATTTTCACAAAAACCATTTAACGAACATTTTATGGGTACATTACCGTGCCACGATGCTCCACACACTGTCAAAGTTTTATTCAATTCCATTCAGCCATCTTCGAGAAAATTGAATTTGAAATTTTCAGATGGAGTCGTCGTTTGGCTGAAAAATGTCGAATCTACGACCGCCATCTTTGAATATTCTTTCATGCGCTATCCTGGTGGTCGTGAATCGTACTAAACAATCCTCAATCGATCTTTTTCTATCCAAATTTTCACAAAAACCATTTAACGAACATTTTATGAGTACATTACCGTGCCACGATGCTCCACACACTGTCAAAGTTTCATTTAATTCCATTCGGCCATCTTCGAGAAAATTTAATTTGAAATTTTGAGATGGAGTCGTCGTTTGGCTGAAAAATGTTGAGTCTACGACCTCCATCTTTGAATATTCTTTCATGCGCGATCCTGGTGGTCGTGAATCGTACTAAATAATCCTCAATCGATCTTTTTCTATCCAAATTTTCACAAAAACCATTTATCGAACATTTTATGAGTACATTACCGTGCCACGATGCTCCACACACTGTCAAAGTTTTATTCAATTCCATTCAGCCATCTTCGAGAAAATTTAATTTGAAATTTTGAGATGGAGTCATCGATTGGCTGAAAAATGTCGAATCTACGACCGCCATCTTGGAATATTCTTTCATGCGCGATCCTGGTGGTCGTGAATCGTACTAAGCTATCCTCGATTGATCTATTTTAATCGAAATTTGAATTCAGGCGAACCGCCCGATCTCGAGCGTTCTACCAGCAGTACAAAGCCTCACACGGTCAATGTTTACGCCGATACCGAAGAATTTCCAGCTGCAATTATTCACGTTACGCCGGCACGTAGTTCCAGGCTAAATCCAAACTCGACAATGTCCAACGAGCAATCGTGCCCCACAGCGTCGACAACGACGACACTTTCGATCGTCGAGGATGAAAAAAATGACTTGATAGTTTGAGTAGAGCTCGCAGCCTTCGAATAATTTGTAATAATAGATGAGGAAGAAAAACAAAAAAGAAATCAGCAGGGTCTATGAAAGAAATAGGGGGGAAAATAACGTTGGCCCTGTTTCAATAACGGTCGGTAATGGCGACATAAAAAAAATCTCAATTTCTTCATCCCTAATCCGGGGATGCGAATTTTTTTTTTTCATCCTTAACTACGTCTTTTGGATAAGAAAAAAATATGAAAAAACCAAAAATCGTTAATTGAGGCAACGACGGTTGTAAATAATCTATAATTTTTTTTTTTTTTTTTAAATCACTTTTACGTAGGTTGTACATCGGTCGATAAAATCGATTGATAATTCACATGTTTTTAATTTTAATATTCGATGAAAATAATCTCGAGCCGCTTCTAGCTTTTCACTCGATTTTCGTTTTTAAATAAAACGACGAGGACGAGATAAAAAGAACTAAAATTAAGATTTAAAAAAAAAAAAAATGAAAAAAGGGAAATATTGCTTGAATAAATGATTGAGCGACGACCCTTGGTGCTTCGTACTTCATACGATTTGATTTTCACGATTTATCCTTTTTTCAGAAACCCATGTCGTTTTTTTTTTTTTTTTATCGAAATATCAGCGACAATTTTTTTTTTTTGATCGATCGAAATTGGTAACGTGGAAAAAAAAGACGAGAATCATTTAAATTACTGAAATCGAATGAAGAAAAAAAAATTGAAACAAAAAAATAATTGAAATCGAAAAAAATCAGCGAAATCGGTTATTAAAAAAATGCAAAATAATAAAAATTGTCAATTTGAAGAAAAAAAAAAATCGTGAACCCCAAAGTTTGGGATTCGAAACGAAAAAAAATTAATTTGAATCAAAAAATCATCGAAAATAAAAAAGAATAAATAAAAACCGTAATATTTCGTAATAAAATTAATAGGAAAATCCTAAAAATCCGTAATTAAACGAAAACCGGAAAAAAAAATTAAAAAAAAATTTCAGTCGAAAAAAAATCATAATACGCCGCGATTCGAAAAATAATCACAAAAATCATTAAAATTGACCATTAAAGTATTTAAAAATAACAAAAAAAAGCGGTCATTAAATAATAATAATTCGAAATGAATAAATAAATTCTGAAGAAAGAAGAAAAAAAAAAATCACAATTGAAAATAATTGTCAAAAAAATTGTCAAAAAAATTGTCAAAAAAAAACAAATAAACAGTGGATGATACACGGAGCCAAATTTTGACGATAACGTTGAAAAAAAAAAAAAAATACAATTACCATGCCTCGATTAGCAGTCTAGCCTGTGATACAGAAAAGTAAATAATACAAAAAAAATTGTTGATAAATGAATTATTAATACCAAAAATGTAAAACACTCCTTTTAACCCAGGACATATAATTAAAAAAAAAAAAAATCAATGACAAAGTATTTGAAGTTTAATTTTTCGCAGTTTCGTTGGTCGACCAATTTCGTAAGTACAGCCCGTTAAAGATTTTTTGAGATCGTACACAATTTGAAATTAAAACCAAAAAAAGATTTTCCCAAACTCAATTTTTTTTTTCATAATGCTTAGGTAAATATTTTTCGTAATTAAATTTCTGAAAATTTTCAATTCAATTGATGTTTTTTGTTTTCAAATTGCCTCTGTTGTCATTTTTCGTTGATGTGTACGAACGATAAGCGTTGACACGCTTTTTTTTTCCAAGTTTTTTCTTTATATACTCACTGATGGAAAAATAAAAAAAAATGAAGTGTATCCGTGAACTACGTATGCATATATTTCGAAACGTAATTACATCACGACTATTGTTAAAATTATTACTCTTTACTGCATCGCTGGTAGTTATTATATTCTAAAATAAAAATATATTAGTTTTTATAAATTTTTATTCTCACTGAAATTGAGTAAACGCTCCTTTCGTATGTCACGCGACTTATTGCACGACAGTTAAACCCAAATTGATGATATTTTTACATTTTTTTTTGTCCTTCGACAAGCCATATGCATCTCGCCATCTTGAATTTCCAAATTTTTTGCACTGATTTCGAAATCAGCGTCTTCGAAAACCTTCGGATGTCAATTTTCAGGAAGATCGGATGATTTTTTTGCTCTTATAGTCAGCCATATTGACTCCGCCATTTAGCAATTTCCAAATTTTCACTCTGAATTCGAAATCAGCGTCATTGCAAACCTTTGGATGTCAATTTTTAGGAAGATGGGACAATTTTTTGTTTTTTTTTTTTTTTTTTTTTGTTAGATGACTCCGCCATCTTGAATTTTCAAATTTCGACGCTGATTTCAAAATCGCGATCTTCAAAAACTTACAGGTATCAATTTTCAACAAAATCGAATGATTTTTGGACTTTGTTATTCGAATTTCCAAATTTTGACTCTGAATTCCGAGTCAGCGTCCCCAAAAATCCCCAATTACTCTACCATTATAGGGAGACTTTTGTGTGAAAATGACGTACATATCATTTGTACCGAGGGTATGTAAAAAAAAAAAAATTACTATTTACCACCGCGTATCATTTCAGAGTCCCGTAGTCTCGGTATATATAACGTATAGGCTACGAGCAGTTTTTTTTTTTTTTTTTTTTTTTTTTTTTGTTAAAGAGCGAGCCCTCGTGACATGCTATATAGTCACGCTGACTCGGCGATTTCTTTGGAGAAAATCTACGCTATACCAAATGTGCATACGCGTATATCTATACGTGTACGCTGATTCCTAAACGACACGTTTGTAGGTTAAAAAACACTGGTACGACGTTTTATGCGGCCGACGATGGTGTCATGGATCTCTTCATCGACCCCGGGCAAAGTGGCTTTCTCTCGTAAAACACGAGAGGGAGCTTTTGTCAAGTTGATAGCCGGCCATGACGTGACAAAATAAATCGCCACGTATGTACACAAGATCAATTGGAGATTATAACGCAGATTTTTTATCCTTGAATACGTGTAATACCAAGCGTAAATTTTGAAATCAGATATACGAATTATTATTAGACGATAAAATAATTCGATAATACGTAAATAATGTCTTATGAAGCTTACGAAAAACACATATACGTTAAAAAGCAGAAAACTCATGGGATTACAGTAAGAGTACGGTAACAGTTATATTACAGTATAATGCAACCAATACAATTAAAAGTACATTGTCAGTGAAGTAACCTTACAGAAATATAAAAATTCCACTGGGACATAAGGTTCTTCTGTTCCCTGACAACATTTTAATGACTATTATTACGATTATCGCTATTTGTATCGCCTCTTAAGGTTGCCAAATGTGAACCTCGAGATCGGGCTGCTCGTTATCCGATGTTAAGAAATGAAACAAACATGAGCATTGGGTTTTTCTGTTCCCTGACAACATTCAATGACTTTTCGTGCCATAATCGTTATTTATAACGGTTGCGGTACGTAACAGTACATTGACGCTACGGTTATAGTATAGTAGCCGTACAGTAACTCTACAGTTACTGTGTAGTAACAGTAGTGCAGTAATGGTATAGCAAGGATACTATAACAGTGCAGCGAAGGTACAGTAACAGTACAGAGCATCACAGTTACAGTACAGTAACTGTGCATTACAATAACAGTAGAGTAATTGACAGTAAGAATACAATATCTTTACAGTAATGGTATAGTATTGCAGTTGCAGTACAGTCATACTACAGTGACTGATGTAGAACAGCATTACGATAAAAGTATACTAATCGTATGTAACATTACAATTATAGTACAGCAACTGCCCTGTAGTGCAGCAGTATAGTAACGGTAAAGTTATCATACAGTAACAGTGCGGGATTCTTAAAGTATTGTAATAGCACATTAAGGGTACGGTGGCAATACGTGACAGTACGGTAATTATACAGTAACTGTGCAGTAATAGTACAGTGAGAATACAATAACGATTCGGTATGGGTACGATCAATAGTACACAACACAGTACAGTAACTGTCGATTCTAATAACATGAGCGTAATTGTGCAGTAAGGGCACAGTAACGGTACAGTAACAGCATGTAACCACACAGTGACGATATTGTAACGTTATGGTAAACTGTACAGTAATAATTCAGTACAGTAATTTGCAGTAACAGTCCAGTACATTAGCAGTACTGTAAAAGTACATTAAGGGTACAATAACGCTACGGTAACTATGCAGTACAATAGCAGTACAGTAATTGTACTATAACGGTACGGTAATACTACAGTAACAGTGCGGTATACTTGAAATACTGTAATATAAAGAAATGGTTGCGGTACGTAACAGTACAGTTACGCTACGGTTATAGTATAGTAGCCCCACAGTAACTCTACAGTTACTGTGTAGTAACAGTAGTGCAGTAATAGTATAGCAAGGATACTGTAACAGTGCAGTGAAGGCACAGTAACAGTACAGAGCATCACAGTTACAGTACAGTAACTGTGCATTACAATAACAGTAGAGTAATTGACAGTAAGAATGCAATATCTTTACAGTAATGGCAATTTACAGGAATATCTTTACAGTATTTCAGTTGCAGTACAGTAATACTACAGTGACTGCTGTAGAACAGCATTACGATAAAAGTACACTAATCGTACGTAACATTACAATTATAGTACAGCAACTGCCCTGTAGTGCAGCAGTATAGTAACGGTAAAGTAATCATACAGTATCAGTGCGGGATTTTTAAAGTATTGTAATAGCACATTAAGGGTACGGTGGCAATACGTGACAGTACGGTAATTATACAGTAACTGTGCAGTAATAGTACAGTAAGAATACAATAACGATACGGCATGGGTACGATCAACAGTACACAACACAGTACAATAACTGTCGATTCTAATAACATTAGCGTAATTGTACAGTAAGGGCACAGTAACGGTACAGTAACAGCATGTAATCACACAGTGACGATATTGTAACGTTATGGTAAACTGTACAGTAATAATTCAGTACAGTAATTTGCAGTAACAGTCCAGTACATTAGCAGTACTGTAAAAGTACATTAAGGGTACAATAACACTACGGTAACTATGCCGTGCAATAGCAGTACAGTAATTGTACTATAACGGTACGGTAATACTACAGTAACAGTGCGGTATACTTGAAATACTGTAATATAAAGAAATGGTTGCGGTACGTAACAGTACAGTTACGCTACGGTTATAGTATAGTAGCCGTACAGTAACTCTACAGTTACTGTGTAGTAACAGTAGTGCAGTAATAGTATAGCAAGGATACTGTAACAGTGCAGCGAAGGCACAGTAACAGTACAGAGCATCACAGTTACAGTACAGTAACTGTGAATTACAATAACAGTAGAGTAATTGACAGTAAGAATGCAATATCTTTACAGTAATGGTATAGTTTTGCAGTTGCAGTACAGTAATACTACAGTGACTGATGTAGAACAGCATTACGATAAAAGTACACTAATCGTACGTAACATTACAATTATAGTACAGCAACTGCCCTGTAGAACAGTAGTACAGTAACGGTAAACCAATCATACAGTAACAGTACGGTAATACTACAGTAACAGTGCGGTATACTAAAAGTACTGTAATATTAAATTAAGGAAACGGTTGCGGTACGTAACAGTACAGTGACGCTACGGTTGTAGTATAGTAGCCGTACAGTAACTCTACAGTTACAGTACAGTTGCTGTGTAGTAACATTAGTTCAGTAATAGTATAGCAAGGATACTACATACATAACATCACAGTTATAGTACAGTAACTGTGCATTACAATAACAGTAGAGTAATTGACAGTAAGAATGCAATATCTTTACAGTACAATGCAATATATTTACAGTAATCTTTACAGTATTGCAGTTGCAGTACAGTAATACTACAGTGGCTGCTGTAGAACAGCATTACGATAAAAGTACACTAATCGCACGTAACATTACAGTTATAGTACAGCAACTGCTCTATAGAACAGCAGTACAGTAACGGTAAACTAATCATACAGTAACAGTAAACTAATCATACAGTAACAGTGCGGTATACTAACAGTATTTTAATAGCTTGTAATATGTATTCTGTTATATGTATTCGATTACAGAACTTAAACTCTATCGCTCTCTCTCTCTCTCTCTCTTTTCTTCTTGCATTAGCATCTTTTGCATGGCATGCTCACACAGATATCTCTCGCGGGGGGAGCTGGTTAACTGGCTGTTTTTCAGCCTCTCACGTCAAGCCCCATCCAAGAATATATTTAGAAACATCACACCGTGTCAACCCTATTCGTGCGCAAGTGCCCATTTTTTTCAACCTTTCCACCACTCTGGGCCCTCCAACCTTAAGCCTTCGTATATAGAGACAGATAAAAGTGTACCTGCCCGTTTGTAGATGCGCGCGCGCGCGTGTGTGTGTGTGTGTGCGCGCGCTTAACAAGACACAGGAGACACGCGTTCGTGGGGGTACGATGTAAGAAACGGTGAATAACACGGTCGATGGGGTTTTGCGCGAGAACGAGAGCAATGTAGGCTCTCCTCTCTGCTGGGGCTAACGTTTTCCAGTTGCCACGGCGAGTGGTCGCACGTGACGGGACAATGCCGCTCAAAACTTCACCTCACTCCTCTAGCCTCCTTTCCCTCCGACACGAATCAAAACCCACGACCCAATCCAACCCCCGGCCCCCAACTTTCCCCGAAGCGGAAAGTCTTCTCGTCTCTTTTCGCCTTACATCCGCGACGATATCGCCGCGTTTTTCACATCAGCCTCGATTCCAGCATCCTCTTCCACCTCTTTACCGCCGCTTCCTCGTCACTTATCGCCGTCTGGCGATGGACTAGCCAACCACGTTTTCCCTGTCCCCCCTGCTCGTGAGTATCCCATAGAGAACCGCCAATATCATCCTGAACGTTCAGCATGTACTGCACCAGTCGATCAAAACTGGGATCGGCGTACAGTTGGCCCATAAGTAATGCGCAATGAAAGGAAAAACCAAAATTTTCGGACTTGAGGATATTAAGGACATTCTCATCCAACGGTAAAAAGTCATTGTGAAACTGTAGTGGATCCCGATGAGTCATAAAAAAAAAAACGGAAAAATCAACGACATTGAAAAGTTACAAATTGAAACTTGGACTCTTGATCTTTGGAATTTTATAAAGCTCTCTTTTTTTTTTATCTCACGCACGAAGATTCCTCTATGAGGCAAGCCAAAGTTTAAAAAACTCGCTTGCTCATAATAGCAGGGGAGCTTTGGGAGCGAGACGAAAAAAAAAAGCTTCATAAAATTTCGAAAATTACGAGAAAGCCGCGTGCAGGTTTTAATTTGCAACTTTTTTTTCCTTCCCACTTCGAAAGACTCGTCGCGCAGGACAATATAATTGTCTTTTGGTACAACGCAAATACCGGGTACTTGACGTATACTGCCCAGCTCTGTAAAATATATAGTGGTCTGATTTACTCCAGCGGTACAGAGCGCGATCGATTGTAATCGTTACTTGGTTACTCGTATCATCGTCGCAACACAAATCCGCCCTCGATTATCAGATTATGTGATTGTGTCCATTCAAGTTGTAGGATTTTATGCTGTCGATTTGCCGATGACATATAAACAAGTATATAACGTTATGAGCCCTATGATCTTCACAATCTTCCAAATCTGGTCGGACTCTCCGGCATATTCACGTTGCGGGCTCTCACTGGTGTGTTTGTGTTTGTGTGTGTGAGGGCGAGAGAGAGAGAGAGAGAGAGATCCTTCAGGGATTCAGAAGACCCTCCGATGAATAGTCAGAATGATGGACAATCGTCCCAGAGTCCCTCGACAGCTATTCCAGCTTTTCTTCCTAGATTTTTTTTTTTTTTTTCTTTAACTCTTCGAAGAGTCTCTGTCATCCGGCAATGTAAAAAAGTTGTCAAGTAGTGACCCTGAAATCGGACCAGATCGTGCGTATGAATCGAGTGTGTTAAAATTTTTTTACCTTACTCGGATGCAACATTGTCCGGGACAATTGTGGGACAATTTTTTCGGCAATATCGGGCGATTATTTGTACCGCATTCCCCCAAACTAAAACCGCAATGTCAAAGCTCCAGCGATTATGGGGAAAAATCGAATTTTGTAAAGTGACTCGGTCCGTAATCGAATCCACAGCAATTCTCGGTTTCGATTGTTTCGTTCGGTTCACTCAATTTTTCGGAATATCCAGCCATCTTTTATTTCCAATGATCACGAGTCAACCGGTTATTTTCGCTCAAAGCAGAGCTGGGCAAAGTACCTGAAAGTACTTCAAGTACAGAGTACTGTAAGTACTTGACGTACTCGTGTATTTCAAGTACCAAGTACCGTAAATACTCGAAGTACCCAGTACTTCGAGTACTGAGAAGTGGAATTACTGAATATTTGAAGTACTTGAGGTATAAAGTACTTTGAATACGTCAAATATCAAATACTTTTCAAGTTTTCAGAGTTCCAGTGCTTATATTTGATTTCTTACGTACTCTTTGAACTCATTTGATTTTTATTCGAGTACTTTTTGTATAAAAACATATTTTCACATTATGTTATAATTCACTCAGGTTAGGCAGATTGGAGCAGAAATATTTAAACGAAGAAATAATTAAAAAATTAGCATCGACGATTGTAGCGAAGATTTATTTATCTTCAGGTTTGAAAAAGAAAAAATGAAGAATATAATACACGGATTGTTAAAAACGGAGCCATGCATTGACAATGACACCCTAAGTACCGTAGCTTGAGCCTTTGAACGGTCGTTCCTTACAATCTTGACCAAAAAATGGCCCAGAACGTTCCTCAATTGTATATACAGAAGCGTTATACATGCAACCATTAGCAAAACGTATTCAAAAGTACTTCATACTTGGTACATGAAAAAGTACTCAAAGTACAGGAAAGTACTTGAAAATTTAAGTCCAAATTGCTTTGGAATTCTTCATTTGAATTTTTCGATGCCTGGGGATTACTTTTGTAATTTTTCAGCTGTCGAGCTAATTTTTTTTTTACGTAATTAGACTTAGTTCCAAGTATGATTGGTATTGAATCTGGCAAGAATCGCTCTAGGGCTTCGGATTAAAAAAAAAAAATGTTGAATAAAAAAAAATCTCCCATACATCTAACTTCCGCAAATTTTTGGCTATCGAACCAAAAGTTTTTGCATGGATAGGTTATGGAACAGGATGGGTGTCCGTAGCACCACGCGATTGACAATGATCGCTTGAAGGGTTCAAATTTTAAAAAAATTTTAAATACAAAAAAGAAACCCTAATAGCTTTCGAATTTCCGCAAATTTTTCGCTAATGAGCTAAAAGTTTTTTCAAAAATACAAATAAACTTTTAATTATAATCACGGTTGGTATTGAATTTGTCAAGAATCGATTGGGGGATTCAGATTGTAGAAAATTAAAAAATTTTCACAAAAATCATCGTCATTATTTTGAATGTCATTGAAAAGTTTGTGCTCGTTATTTTATTGTTATTGAAATCGAATTTGAAAAAAAAGTGTTCAAATTAGAAATTTTCAGATTGCTTCAATCTGCACTCGCTCATAGAGAGATTCTTTGTGAGCGAGATAAAATATGGAGGAAGCGATGTGCAAATTTTTAAATTATCCCTGTATTTTTTTTTGGTATAGTTGTTATTGTTGCTGTGTATAAAAAATTGTAAATATCATTCAGCTCGAGTCTTTCGAACGATACATGAATTTTAGGATGTATCGGACGTATCTTTCAAACCAAAAGTGACTTTCGTCGACAATATTGATACTTCATGATAAGATAAAAATCGGAAAAAATTCAACCACAATAAAAACGATAAAAAGATCACTTTTTGATAATAATAATGCCCAAAAGTTATCAATAAATTGTTTAAACAAAACATTGTTTAACAAATTTTTAGGGAATGTTTTTTTTTCTCATGTGAAATGAATTCGTTGATTTTTCTGACTGCGCATGAATTTTTAAAAAATTTTCTTATCATTTTGAAATTTCGGTTTTCCGAAATTTGCGAAGGTTGTATTTACAAAACTATTGGTTCAATGCCCTGGAAACTTCTTAATTGCAATATACAACGTTTTTACGAAAAACATATCCAAAATTCACGATTTTTCCTTCATTTTTCAAAATTAAAAAAAAATTTTGAAAACCGAAATTTCAAAATGATAAGAATTTTTTTTAAAATTCATGTGAAGTCAAAAAAATCAACGAATTCATCTCACGTGTCAAAAAAAAACTTTCCCTAAAAATTTGTTAAACAATGTTTTGTTTAAACAATTTATTGATAATTTTTTGGCATTATTATCATTCAAAATTAATCTTCTTATCTTCTTCATTGTGGTTGAATTTTTTCCGATTTTTATCTCATCATAAAGTATGCAATATTGTCGACGAAAGTCACTTTTGGTTGGTAAGGTACGTCCGATACATCCTTAAATAGAATAATGGTGAAAATAGCTTGCCAATGCTGCACTTTTATCTGAATTCAAAGATAAACATGAAATTGCAAATCGAGCAATGGATATCCATTCGTCAATCGGTAAATCCGACTTTTCGCAACTATACCGTGAATCCTGAATCTCCGATCCGTGAAAACACGTTGCAGCTATATATATATATATATGTATATATATATATATATATATATATATATATATATATATATATATATATATATATATATATATATATATATGTATGTATGTATATAGTCGGCCAAGGGGCCGAGTAGTAAAGGCATTGATAGCTCAGACCGGTCTGTCGATTACGATGCGCGAGTGAAATCCTTCGATACCAAGCTAACGTTGAATGTAGGTGATGTGATGTATGGTGATGAGTTTGAGTTGGTAAACGAAACATTACGCAATATATAGCGAAATAAATAAACTCGAAAATATCTCAGCGTGATTTTGGCACGCTGACAGACGTAATGGATGAGAATTCTCTTTCGCTCATATGCATACAAAAATCGAGAATGGGGAATCCTTTCATGTCGCCATCAAGGGAGTCCAATATCGTGGAAAGTGGAAAAAAAAAAGTGCATGGCCAGTACAGATGTGACATTTTTTTTTTTTCGAAAATTTCAAAATTTCATGAAATCCAAACCCCTTTGGGGATTCTTGCCAAATTCAATACCAATCATGCTTGTCCTCTTGCCTATTTGTGTGAAAAGTTTCAGGCGAATATCCTTGCAATCACCGAAGTTTGAGGGATTGCGGATATTTTTTGAAAAATTCGCAATATCGATTCGGACACTCGGTATAAATTTTTTTGAATATTTCACAAAACAAAGCGTGAGTTCTATGTTTTGGTAGTTTGCAAAGTAGCTCAAGCGCTTCAAACGATATAGGAATTTCAATTTTTCGAATGCTCGTCTGCATAGACATGCACGCAAACACACAATTAAAAAAAAAAATGTCTGATCGCTCGAACATTCGTAAGTTTCGAGTTATCGGACTAAATTTTTTTTCCGCAAATGGATTATCATGAAAGGAAGATTAGTAAAGAATTTTGGCGCAAATATATTGAAGAAGTCATATTTTATGAACTTAAAAAAAAATATATCTCCGACAGCTCGAATTTTCCCAAATTTCAAGGTATCATGCTAATTTTTTTTTTTTTTTTGCATGATTAAAGAAATGGTTGGTATCGAATTTCGCTGCAAGTTTCAATTTTCAGCTCTTTTGTAAAAAAAAAAAAAAAAAGATAATTGCCAAACGAATTTCGCCTCCATGGAAGTAAACAATTTCGTTTTCCAACAAATCAACTTCGTTAAAAAAAAAAATCAACAACCACCTTCGTCCGAGTAGCAAAAAGCTGACCCAGCGTAGGTCAAGAAACGGGTCAAAGAGCATCCTTAAAAATGAACAACGTTGATCGAATCCCTGTATTTTCCCATCCGATAATTTGAGGAAAAAGAAAAATCATTCATACAATTAAAAAAGAACGAGTGATTGAAAAATTAGTCATCCCTCCAAACTAATTCGCCTGGCTCGACTAATTCATCCGGAAATTCCATCAATGTTCAACGAAAAAATGACACGTGTCCTCATTCATCCGGCTGTCACAGCTGCGAGATTTGCAAAGGCGAAAAAAAAAAACCAAAATAAAAAATATCAAGCCACCAGGTTCGAATTCGCGTCTGTCCAATGTCCCTACATATTCATTAACGAATATACAAAAGCCAGGAAAAGTCAAAGAAGATTGTGAAAAATGGATTTTTTTTTTCGAAAAAAATGTCGAATGGGTTGAAATGAGCCAGGATTTTTTTTTTTTTTTTTTTTTTTTTTTTCTTCTTCGTCGTCAATCGTCCGTGGTCACTCACGGACTAGTGGCAACCGGATAGGCAGGCCTCGTGACTAACCCGCTGTAGCTGGTGCAGCTTCAACACATCGGAATTATCGATTCGTCCGGCCACCTAACCACCTCTGTAGGACGATCATGCGCGTCCGGGCCATCTCCGTGAAATACCCCAAAAATTTTCTAGTAAACGCCCAACCGTCGTCTCATAATCTCGCGAGAGCCCGGTGTACACAGTTTCAGAGTGCCCTAGGAACAAAGAGAAAAAGCCTGTGGGGGCGATCAGGGCGAGGATAGATGGCGCCACGGTCGTGAAAAAAATCGTGTTTCATGAATTTTCCTCCGTGGCGCCACTGTGCGCCGAGTAGCGCGCTTGGACTCGTAAGATTTGAATTTTTTTTTTTTTTTTTTCAGCTCAGATCAAATTTAAATCTGCGCAATTATTTTATTGATCCACGTAGATATAATTTTTGAAAAATCGTAGATTTATCTGAATCTCAATCGGATTTGCCTGGATCTCAATCAGGTGTACTGAGATCGACGTAAAATAATACGGCGATTCGTTTGAATAAACTGAGATCTGAAGAACAAAAGTTTTCGACTCTGATGTACGTAAATGTAGCCTTATAATGCAAAGGCTTACGCAGATCTACGATTTTCCAAAATTCAAATCTACGAAGATCAAATTTTATCCGGCTAATAACTACGTAAAATTAAATTGGATCTAGTTTGATATAAATAATTTTTTCCGCTTTTCCCTCAACCCTCGAATATTGCTCCCAGATTTTGATGTTTAACCTACAATCTGGGAAAAAGTCAATCATCCCGACTGTTGGCCAAAACGTTTCTACAGGCGAACGATGAAAATTTTATGGGACTGGTGTCAAGATATTCAATTGCGCTACTCTGTCACCTGTTCGAGAATTTTCTGAATTCGAAATATTTTAATCCTGAAAAAATGGGTTTTTTGTTTTTTGAAAAATCGAAATTATAAAAAAAAAGAAAAAATTGATTCAAGCCCCAAAAGACGGTGTCCACGGTAATTATAAATTCTGAACAACGACTCTTTACGCGTTTGTCAGATTTTACCGATTTCACTGATAATGATTTTATTGCTGAAATAGTCGATCACACACGACGAGGACTAATCTTTTAAAATAATTCTCACGTATTTTCGAAGCATCAACGGTTTTCAGTGTCCAAAAATTATAGCCTGATTGTCCCCGATCACGACAGAGCTAGTAAACGAGAATGCTTGCTTTCGCGAAGACTCGAGCCATCGGAGTATAGTCTCTCGGAATCGTAGGGGTTATATTGGTTACTTGTACGTCAGGTGGAAAGACATAAAGATCCTCAGGACGATGATGTTTTTTTTTTTTTTTTTTCACGTGGGAGCGAATTGGGTTTGGGTTTGATTTTGAAGAAACAAGTACGAGAAAAAGAATGTTGAAGCTGTAGCTAGGAGCCTTCGTGAGTATGTTCAAAGTGAGCAAGAGAGCTAGGGGTTAAAGCTGGAGAGACGAAGAAGAAGATTGTTAACGGGGGTGAGTGAAAATGCGAGGCTTCCAACGGGGGATGGGAAAGCCGTAGCTAGGCGATAGAGGGGTTTGTCTGGATGCTGCGAGGGAGGACGGTCGGTTGGTCCAGGAAGGGGATGCATTCTACGAAAAGAGACGAGAGGGAAAAACGGAATATGGAGAAGCATCCCTTCCTTCTCCCCCTTGCCCCTGGATATGAGGGTAGATACGCTATGGGGGGAGAGAGAGAGAGAGAGAGAGAGAGAGAGAGGCTTGAGTAAGGGCTCGCGATGTTTTCAGATGGGAGTGAAAGGCTCTTGAGGGTGCAAGAAGGACAGGATATTGAAGGGAAGCGAAGGGATAAAGAGGACAAAGAAATAGGAACGAGGGATGAGAATGAATTGTCGAGGAGTGAGAGGGGATGTGATGATGATTTGGACAAGGGGTAGTTGGTACAAAGGTGGCGCTGGGGTAAAGGCGTCGGGTAGCCCGGGCGGGGAGCGGCAAAAACAAAGATGGCGGTCATGAGCGTCCTCCGTCGTTGCTCACGATAGTGGAAGGAACGACCGGTATCCTCTCTCTCTCTCTCTCTCTCTCATTCTCTCTCTCCCTCCTACTCTATTTCTCACTTTCTCGTGCCTGTACATCCCGTGAGACCAGCCGAATGGGACGAACCGAATTTACCCATCGTTTCTTTCCGCCTCGTGTTTTTCATCACCGGGTGTCTCCAAGTGTCTCGAATGTATAATTTTTTTTCCTCCCTTCGCTGCTCCTTTCAACCCCTCGCTAACCCTCCACCCCTACCCCCACAGGCCTCCAACCGCCCCTCTCGATATCAAAACTCCTCCCCTGAATCCCTGCGACTCGCGCCTCGAATCCTCGACGGTCCAGTGTGTCTCGCCGTTGATCGTCGAGGCTCTCGCGATAACCGCGGTAATTTTTTTGTTTTTTCGTCGTGCCGAATATTCGATATCCTCCCCCACCCCCCTTACCGCTCGCTCGAAACTCCCCCTCCCCCCGTGCAAGGGACAAAAATTTCTTACAAATCGAGGAATAAAACGGTAATACGATTTTTTCGGCGAGTTGCGTTTTTTGTATTTTTTTTTTTTTCGGGCACAGTGTTTTTCGTGGGTGGGTCGAAAGTGCCATTGGTTGCCCATCGCGATCATCGTGGTAGTCGATGTGTCGGAGTCTGAGAAGGAAAAGAACGTTGAAAATTGAGAGCTGGGTAAGGGGCGATGAACAGTGGAATATTTAGGAAATGTTTGAATTTTTGAAGGGTTGGAGAGAGAGAGAGAGAGGGATTTAGTTGTGCAAGGTCCCTGAAGCGTGAAGGAACGAGATTTTGAGTGGCGATTTCAGAGAGCGGGAGTGAGTCGATCGGATAGAGCGAGTTGTAAAATCCGTGGTATCCTGTCAACTTTTTCGATTTTCCAACCCCTAACCTTTCATCCCCGTTGCTGTTTACGTATCAACGAGACTCTGTGTGCACAGTTAAGTAAAGTGCTCCTTGATTATAACCGATAATTCCTCCGCTTTCGTCGTTTTGGACTTTACTCCCTTCCCCCTTCTTTTCTTTACCCTCTCGCCCCTATGACGTTTCGCGTCAGGAAAATTTCGTTACTGGAACCCGATGAGGTTGAACAAAATTAAAAATAAAGATAGCACGAGAGCAAGAAAATTCATTGGCTTTGTCTCAAGTCCTATTGGATTCTCCCCATCCTCCCTCCCTGTTGTTCGACTGCTCCTCTCCCCTGACGCTTTTACAAGAGGTATCCGTGATACAAGAGAATGTGATAGAGATAATTTTTTTGCCGTTAGGCGAGACACGAGGTGCTCCGGCTTCACGATAAAGCCCAAAAATTTTTCACTGACACCCCCTCCGACAAGATGCTTACAAGGATGCTGTATTAAAACTCGTGCAAGGGCTTATCCGTGAAGAGGGATCTCGTTTCACCCCTGGCAAACGGTGTGCTCTACGGCACTGGGGCGGGGGAAGTAGGCGAGGTTGCGAACGAGAGAGATTCCTTCCACTGCCTCGCAACCCTTTCTCTTTGTAAAGCAAAATTTGTGGTTTCCATGAAAAAAAAAACACACACACACACACACACACACACACACAAAGGTTAAGTACTAATTATATTCGTTAATGTTCCTCATATGGATAGCGATGCACAGTGTTATTAGGATCAATTAAAAGAAAAATAGGCTCACGAGAAAGCGTAGTGATGTATGGAGAAGGTAGATAGTTGAAGATAGCTCGGTGGAGGGAAAAAGTTTCGTGGGGTTCGGATGTAACATCGAAGCATGTCATGAAACATCAATCAACATTCCGGATGGGCCAATTAGGGGATAGAATCAGGGAGATTGGACAGTCGAACAAACAAGCCCTTAATTTCCCGGCCACGAAATGTCTAATCCGTCATGAAATTTGTCCAATCAATTGATAACGCAACATCGAGAAGAGCCTGTCGAGCAACCCCCAGATTGTTAGGAACCCTCCTGCTCTCCCGCTCATCCCCTCTCGGTGCTGTCGAACCAGACTATACTTCTCCATCTTTTCTTCATTCACATCTAAAATCTTTCATGTCGTTCGCTCTCTGCCACAATCTCACGAAGCTGCGTGCTTCCTTCCTTCTCAGACTCTCGTCGATACTGGTAATACGCGACTCGTCACAGTTCCTCATCGACCATGAGTTTGGACATCGTTAAACGCGTAACCATGAAAGGATTGCCTCGTGAGATACCGCGAGTGTGTACAGTGACGCGAGTTCCAATGGAACACGTGTAAAAAAATTTTTAAAAAGAGACAAAAAATGAACCGCATATAGAAATAAGTGGGGCATAAAACTGTTAGGGGTAAGATCGATCAGGAATCCGTCGTTGTTGCCCTAATTGCGGTGTCGCTGAAACTCCCCCGCGGTCATCATCGTCCCGAGTCTTGGCTCATCTTTCAGCCCTCATCGTTGATTGCTGCTCCTCGTATGTGCGCCGTTGTCATTATCGTTGACACGGTGTGGAGACCACTGCACTTGGTTATAGTGGAGCGCGAGTATCATAATACCGTATAGGGGAGGGTTGAAGGGCCGAAAGAGAGATGGAGAAAGGATAGTAGCGCGCCCAAGGGTAATAGTGGAACAGTGTGAAAACCAGTGAGACCCGAGGGCAAGATTGGTAGCGCGCGCACGCGACGTTTGTTGAACGCTCTACCCTGCAAGGCCTCTGATATCCTCAACTGGCGCGTGGATTTATTTGGTGGATTGGAATTCATTAAGGAATTAATAACAAGTGTTCGGCATTGTCAGGGGAATAAAGGGATCTAACGATGGTCGGTTGCCGAGTGTTTGTTTCAACGTCTGGCAAGGAATCGTGCTGTTATTTTTTTTTAGTGATAGTTCGTATCGGTGATGAATCCGATTGATAGCGGTGCCTGCTGGCGATAGCGATGCTGGTGAAGGGTAAAGGGCTCGGCGGTGCTGCGTCGTCTGCTGCCGTTGGATAATCAACCCCTTCCTCCTCCGCCCCACGGGCTTGAAGCCTGCTAGGGTAAAGTTGCGTTGGTTGTTCCATTCGTGGAGTTCGTGCTGAGACCGGGGAGAGGCAGGCAGGCAGGCAGGCAGGCAGGCAGGCGCGCGCAAGCTTCGCGTCGCTATTCTGCACAGTATCTGTGAGCAGTGCGGTGGTGGCGCAAGTCTTCGTCCTTCTCTTCGTCGCGATCCTCCTCCTCCTCCTTCTTCTCCTTCTTCAACATAGACGAGTTTATACGCCGCCGGCGCGCGACGGACTACGACAGGGCACTCTCGTTGCCGTTGTCCTTTACGCTCTCGCTATTATCCATGCCATTGGCCAACTCGTTCGTTACAAAACAACAACAACAACAACAAAAAAAAAAACATTGTTTTCCGTTCAATCTCCTCGGGACATGTTTCTACGTCTGGTGAAGCGTTGCCTAGTGCTGTACGGAGGTTCAATCAGTGTTTAAAAGTGGCATTGCTCGAGACAGTTGTGTGTGTTGAACGGTGGAGATTGATTACACCTGGATATGCGTTTATCAGCGTAAAAGTGTATTTTCGGAGCGTTGGGGGAATCTTCCGAGTTCGTTGATCGGGAGTCAGCAGCCGGGGATGCTGGATTACGTTCGTCAAATTGACTTACCGCGAGTGTCAGCGGATAATTAATTATTCCGGTCATTGAATATTTACGAATTGGCTGTCCTCGTTTATGCGATAGAATTTATGCGCGTCTCTGGGAGCTTCCGCGAGTGCATCGAAGGCGCGCTTAGGCGGAAGTTCCCGTGATCATTCGTCCCGTTTGCCGAAAGGCATTTGGCGTCATCGACGAAACAGATCAATTCGCAATTTGATAGGCGGTTCTCGGGGAAGCTCGGTGAAGCTGCAGGGCCGCCCGTGTACCGCGGACGTGCCTGGCGGCAAAGTAAGAGCGGGCATCGGTTGGCGGGAGTTCAGCATGCAGCATGAACCACGGTGCCCCGGTGGCTTGCTGGGAGCTCGCGACGAGACTCGTCAGGGTGTGCTGCGTTTCAAACGTAATCGGCACCCGTACAAACGTCCGCAGGACAGCCTACATCGTCATCAGCATCAGCAGCAGCACCAGCGAAATTATCGCAAGCGTCAAAGCGCACAGCACGTCCGGTTGTCGGGAGACGCGCGCGTCGATCAACAAACGAGGGAGAACAACAGCGTGGTGTTTGTTACGCGCAAGCGACGGGGGTTCACCGTTGTTCGGGGCGATTTCGTTGGTTGCTCGTTTGCGAAAGGAAACGAGAACTGCGGCCTCAGTCGGCGCGCCAGAATCCCGTATCCTCGCTCCGGGCGGGAGGAGGAGAAGGTGGACGAGGAGAGAAGGGCGCGAGAGAACGAGACGGTCGTCACGACCGGAGATATATACACGAGGAAGCGGACGACGAGGAGGAAGAAGGAACGCGGAGTGCATTTTGTGTATCGTTTGCGCGGGCCTCTCCGACGTCGTGCTCGGAGAGGTGGAGAGGAAACGAGGAAGCTCGGTGGGACGCGGGAAGAGCCGGGAAGAGTGTCGTTTACGGCCGCGGTTCTGGCGCCTCGACGATATCGAGACACGAGGCGTTTCTATCTCGCGCCGATCGTTTATCAGCACGCGTTATCATATCCGGGGAACTAGCGGGCGGCGCGCGACATCGAAAAGCCGAAGCGACCGCCGCACGGGCAACGCTGTCATCAGGTTCCTGGCCAAACGGCCTGGGACGTGTACGCGCGGGGCTGACTCCCTCGGGAAGGGAATCGCCGGCGGGCGAGTCGGGCGACCAACAGCACCATCAACAGGACCAACGAGTCACACCGCCAGAGCCGAGTCAACGAAAAAAATTACCGTTTCAGCGACCAGTTTCGAAGAGCGACAGCTCGGGGGATTCTCGAACGCAAAAGTGGAACGTAGCGAGATTCAATTGTTATCGTATCAACGGTGCGTTTTTATTGGCGCGCAAAAAGCATACATCGGCGTTTTGGCACGTCGCGCGATTACGCGATCGCCGCGCGAAAGCTACGATTGCGAGCGGCTGCGGGAAAATAACGGCTATTGGGATTTGTCAGGTGAACGCATGCGGGCTTCCGACGAGCCGAATTTCATCAATCGTCCGTCAGGCGTCGGTTATTACCCGACGAAATCCTCGTGGACATTGTCATATTCAGCTCCAAGTAAAACAACGGTCATCCGATATCGCATCCGCTGCTGTTATCGTCGTTTTTGTTGTTGTTGTTGTTGTTGTTGTTTTTGCGAAACGAAGCGAGAAAGCGGAACGAGACAACGACGAAGAAACGCGGGAAGGCTCAGACCTTCGTGGCAGCGATGCGGGACTTCCTGCGGCGCGGAGAACGCGAACTCGAGTCCTTGCCGGGGCCGCGTCCTCCGTCGCTCTTTTCGCGATACGTACAACGCCAGCGCGGAATACGTGCCGCGCGAACGTTGTCATTGCGGGAAAAAATTCGCGTGCCAGCCGGCTGGTCTCGTCGTGGATCTTGTTGCCGTTGGACGGAAAGAACGACGGTTTATACGGGAGCCGGAGAAGGGCTACGAGGAGGAGCGAGGGAAGAAAGTCCGCGTGGTCGACGCTCGTGCGTAAAGAGCGTCGGCGTAATCGCGGGAACGCTCGTGTTCCCGTTAAAGACGGGCCGATGCGACGAGAGGAGAAATCACTCGTCCGCGGATTATCCACGACGAGGCGATTCGCAACGACGAAAGCGGGGAAACGACGAGCCCGTGAAACTTTGCACCGGTCCTGTCGGCCGTATCAACGACAGCAGCGCTTTACTCCGCGGATTCGGCGAGCTTGTCGCCAAAGAGCGCGCAAAGAGTTCACGGCCGTTGGGCAAAACGATAATTCGTCATTGGCAGCCTCGTGCGATCATCGCTGTTGTCGCTTCGGTTGCATCGACGAGAGTACATTGGCGTCGAGAGCCCGTCCAACGCGACTCACCGATGATATCGATGAAACGAGCAACGGAAACGATCGTCATTGTTACGATGCAACGAGAGCCGGGAAATTATTTGAACCGGAGCCAATTGAAAGTGTACTCGATGCCAATGACGCGGAATTCACGGCTGGATTCGTTCGCAACACTGCCTTTCGCGTTGAAACGCGCGATAATCATCGAGCGAAATGGAACGCCGCTGATCGTTCGACCAAATGGCCGATTAGTCCTGAGGTGTCGACGAAAAAATCGTTCCAACATCAGGACGTATGCCAATGCGCCATTGACGATTCATCGATCGCGCCGACGGTGGCAACGACATTTCGCGCGAGGAAACCCAACAACGATGAGAATTCCGCGGTCCCGAGTGTCGTATCGTTCACGAGCTACGATCGTTTTTCGTCATTCCGCGCCCTCGACAGCACTGCCTTCAACGACGATTTCGCGACGCGTCGCGTCAATAACGATGCTCGTAATAATCACGTGGCTGACGATCGCAACGTTTGCAATGACACTGGCAATTGCGACGATGATATTTCAATGCGCGCGGACAGTGTCGATATCGATGAAACGTTATTTGCAACTTTCGCGTGCCGTCATGACAATACGAGAAAGAGACGCTCTTTGCTACGGGACGTCGATGATCCCGTGGGAATGGAAAATTTTGGAAAACCGATGGATTCGTCGGTATCGAATGATCGAAGAAACGCCGAGACTAACGCTTGCTTGCACGTGCCAGGTGGCAGGCTATCATCGAGCCAAGATAATGCGAGAAGTCAGGCGAACGGCGGGAGAATCGCGTCGTCGGGAGAGTATGAGAGACACGGATTTGCGTCGACGAGAAAATCATTGTTACCATCGTACGACGAGGTCACCGAGTCACACGATGTTCACGGGACTACGGACGACCGTGAGAGAAGGAAAAAGCCGAGAAGACGACGCCGTAGAAGACACGCGGACGGCAAGAGGAGCGAAAACGTGGAAGCTGATGACGATGATGATGATGATGATGATGATGATGATGATGATGATGATGACGTGGATGACACTTTCAGATTGGACAACTGGAGAGATGTTGCGTTTAGTGACGATTACGGAAACGATTTCACTGCCCGATCGTTCGAGCCGATTGTCCAGCTCGGTAGAAGCCAAAGACGCCGCAGACGTGGCAGAAGACGAAGCGACGAAATTGGAAAATCGCGGATGGGATTTTTCAGCGAGAACGCGAAGAAAACGAAGATGGAAGTGTCGCGCAACGAAGATGACGATGATGATGATTGGTGGAGGTTTGTTGTCGGCCGTAAAAACAGGTGTTACGGACGCAAATACGGCCCAAGATGTTACGGACTATTGTTCGTTCTTTATCTTCTCGCATTGCCGATACTCGGCATTACCGACAATACGGCACCGATTGCCGCGGCATTGGCACAAAAATCACCGCTCACCCAGGGCGATAATTTTACATCGCGGAATTCGTCGTTGCGCCAGCACGATCAACAGACTAGGCGCGACGATGCGATGGGCAAGGATTCCGTGCATCCATACGGGGCATATACCTGGGAGATAAATCAGATAAATCCTTGGTTATCGGCCTGCGATCTTGCTGGTCCAGCACCGGCCGATCTACAGGGTAGCTGCGGACCACCCGAGGTACCCAAAAATTGTCCCGTTGCTTGTCCGACGAGGCATCAGACCGACGTCAATCGGGCATTTCACGAGATAATGGAGATGCTGGGCGTGCATCGATGGCCGAAAAACGGTCCGGGCGGAGGTGCGCGCAAACCGGCGGGTATTATAGCGAGTTACAAAACGTATGATAGCGTTGATGGGAATATGAGGACGATGGAGGCCACCCGGGCTTCGGTAAAGTGCCTTTTTTACCTCGAGGCGTCGCACAAGAGGGACATCTGCCGGGATAATTTCGGTCGTGGCAGTTCGTTAAGTTTTTCAAATACCCGGGCCAATCGGTATTGGTACATGAGTGGATTGCGCTTGCGTCATTGCTGCGAGCAAGCGGTCGTTAATGCCCTGGCGCCCGGCAAGGGTGGCCCCCTCGAGGATGTCCTGAACGGCGGTGCCAAATGCTCCGAGGCATTGGAGAAACTTCTGCTCGTCGATGCGCTTGCAGCGAGATTGAACTGCGAATTCGAGGAGGTACTGGTGCGCTACGACTGCGGTCAGTCCTACTCGGTCATCCACAACTGCACCCATTGCAAGGTAGCTATGATTTCGTGACAAACAATTTTAAATTTCGTTTTCTGTTTTTTTCCACTCTTCTGGGTATTTGGGTTCAACTTCCGAACGACCGCAGGGCAAAAAACATATATATATGGATAGTTGTGCGTTTCACTGGTGATCGGTTGATCGTCAAAATTTCTGATGTCGCCGACGTCCTTGAAAACGACGCAAATTCACTTGAGGAAATTTGACAAAGCGCATTTTGCAAATAGGAACCGGTGTTTGCGGCCATTGATATTTATAATCGGGTGCTTATCGGGAGAGATAAAAGTTTTTTTTACGAAACAGCTACTTTGTAATTATCGCAGTAGAAAAAAATATATCCAAGTAGTCTAACACGGCCATGCTCGGAATGGTGATGGATCTCGGCCGCTGGTGGCGCCATCGTAGAGCGGGAAATTCAATTCACCGAGCTCATCTCATTTTCTTTTCCTTTCAGTGTTCAGTGATGAATATAAATGTTTTTTTTTTTTAATTGTGTTTTTCGTTTATATAAATGTTTTTTTGAAAAAAAAATATGATTTTATAATAATGGATACATGTTCAAGAAGGCACAAAGCGCCCACATTGTTGCTTATAACTTTAAAAAGTATAAAATAAACGTTAAAATTTTAATTTAAATTTGTACTTTTTTAGTACAATGACAATAATTATTATTAATTAATAAAATGACAAATCGAGATTTTCACTGGAGTCAGGAGGCATCTTCATTTGACAGTTTTGCCATCAGTACCGTCGGTTATATGGATTTAAGGAGATGCGTCTCGACTGCAGTGAAAATCTTGGCTTGTCGTTTTATTAATTAATAATAATTATTATTATTGTACTAAAATTTTTTTGAATTATTTTATGGGAATATGTTTGCGATTAAAATTTAAAAAATTTCTTGCACATTTACGCGATATTTTTCCAAGTCTTCTGTTTAATTTTTTTCAATTACACTTTCCATTTTTCAGTCAGGGGTTTTTTTTTTTAAATTACTTTTGGAAAATTATTGATGAGATACAAAATTTACAGGATTTTTTTTTGTCAAAGCTTCTTGGTCTAAGTTCATACTTTCCATATGATGCCCTCCTGAATTTATCACGTGACATTTGCCATACGAATTGTTTCCTAAACTTTACGAAATTTGTTTATTTAATGAAAAGCGCGTCGAAATTGTCACGTTGCTTCCTCATTATTCTTATCTAATTTTGGCTTCATCATCAAGGAAGCTGTCCAAATTTCTAGTTTGCGAGCTATTTTTTCTGAATTCGAATTCAACAAAAATACAACAGCTAAAAAAATTTATACGACGTCTCGTTTTTATCGAAACGTTTGCACCCCGATCGATCGGAAATTTTTTTAATAGGAAGCTTCGAGTAGGTAAAAGCCCTTAACCTTCGGAAAAGATAATTCTATGTACACATACGTGCATAGTTTTTTAAAATGCATTCATGAATGATGAATCGCCCGAGTCAGTTTTGGCGAAGGAAAATTTTTATTTTCTCTCTCTTCTCTCTCTCTCTCTCTCTGGCTCGCTGTCTGATCGAGAATGGGTCATCGCTACTTATAGGATTTCAGGACTCGCTCCAAGTTACTCACGTGCCAAGACAAATGGTCCATCTCAGTCCCGATATAGCCTAATAGCATAAAAGCATTCTAGCGTGTACTTTTTTTTTTTTTTTTTTATCTCTTCGAGCATACCGACAAAGTTCCATCTGACGGATAATCCATGAAAACGCACGAGTATACTCGCAATCGATTCGATAGAGCCTGAAAACGTCGTGAGTTGACGGGGCATGGATCTTTTAGCTTTGCAATATCGGATTATAAATATAAAAGCCTCGAGAGTGTGTGTATATTTGTGTGTATGAGAGAGAGAGAGAGAGAGAGAGAGAGAGAGAGAGAGAGAGAGAGAGAGAGAGAAATAATGATTCGAAAGAAAACGTCGATATACATCGTGTTCAGCTAAATTCGTCTGTGCCACATTCTCCCATCTCTTATCTTTGCCACGAGACATATTATTTCTTCTTCCTTTTTTAACATTCTCGTCACGTATACAAAACGTAGTATTGTAACCCGGAAAGCAATTGATCGTCGGATTATAATGGAAATCTGTGTATCGTTACACCATGAAACATGAAAAATGAATATTTTTGCAAAAGCTTCGTTCTATCGGTCTGTCCCAGCCATCGATAATAACCAGGATAACTTGAAAAATTCAGTCACGATCAGGACTAAATTCGCTACGCGTGCTTTATCGACAAAACTTCGGCTTCGTTATCAATTTCAAGATATGATTTGATCGGATAATTTACCTGCAATCATTGAAAAAGAAGAAGTGACGAAATCGATTTTTCGATCCTCGGACTCTTTACTCTCATGCGGATAATTGAGAGTGAGCCGTTGGATCTTAGTCGTTCATTTGTATAAAATTTGAGTGTGTTAAAAAATTATTTATCGAATATATTGGCAGCGAGTAAAATGGTGTCCGCGAGCGTTAAAGACCTCCGCCTTCCGTCAGCTTGTAATCGATCTCGTTTTACCTCTTAAGCGTATAATTCGATTATCATGCACCAACCGCACCGCCAACCTCATGTACTTTCACTGTGCGATCGCATGTTTAACGAGCTCTCAGCAGAGCACGTCGAACTTTATTAGCGATATATATATATATATGTATATAACGTAAAATGTGTCTGTGTGCTGTGAGAACGAGCCTCGTGCTTAATGGTAAAATGTTTAATACTCACAGGGTCATAAAAGGTTCATGAGATCCGGGAGAGATAGGATGCGATTTTTTTCGTTAAGGTTGTCGCACTTTTTGGGATCCCCAAAGTAAATAGGCCGGCTCACATATATTTCTAATACGAGCTTTTATTTTTCGTCTCAAATTACCAATATACTTTGCACGAGTCTCAAAGAGCATAGACAAATTTTCTTTTTTTTTTTTAAATGCAAAATCGATTTTCACACTGGCTCGAGTGACACCGTTCCCAGTGTTTCGCTCATTCGCGCTCTCATTCCCATTCAAATTATCCAGCAACAAGTGAAACGGGATAGAGTAGAGGAAGAAGTAAAAGTACAAGAAAAAAAAAAGCCCACCAACTCGTTTTGTCAGCACGGGAAAGAAAGAAAATGCTCGAGCTCTCGCATCATTATAGACCCAAATGCGAGGATGAAGAAAAGGAATAAAAAAAAAAAAAAAGAATCCGTTATTTCTTCCTCGTCGACCTACATAGACTTATCGAGTCTCCATTATGTGGGCGGTTGTTAGGTACCTATAAAATTGCGGATGGTTACGAGAAATTCTAGAGGGAAAGCGACACCCCGATATACTAGCTGGGCCCAGTGTGGGTTGTATATATTTACTTCATAAAATCCTTTTCTTTTTTTTTCCTGGGCGTCACCATCCGGAATAGCTTTTGCACGGATCCAGGCGCAGCAAACAATTCTGTATGCAATCTCTCACACACACACGCGTATATATAAGGTGACCGGTTGAAGTAACCGTGGGTTACTGTGAATGGGTTACTGTGACCGGTTGAAGTAACCGTGGGTTACGTATGTGGTAGAGATACAAAGCCATGATCGAGGAAGGCGTATCGCGATTATAAAATGACGACGATGCATACCGATGGTTGGTGACGGGTTTCGGGCTGCATATTGCGCCGAGAAATGGGCCGAGGGGGTTGCGATAGAGCGAGGGAAGGCTTTACCGGATATATGTAATAAGGGAATAAAAAAAAAAATAAGGGACGTAGAAAACGAGGATTCACGGTTTCCTTATAAAAATAATAGACCAGATCACTGGAAACTTTACAACAATTTACCAAAGCTCAATAATACATCCGATCGGATAACCAAACGAATTCTCGTATTTCCCAACTCAGTGCCCGGATCCCAGAGTGATGACACCGTGCCCAAGCCACAATGTTCCCCAATGACCATTGGGGAACATTGTGGCTTGGGCACGGTGTCATCACAAATCATACAAATCTTTTCCCAAGTACAGGGGAAATGTGGTAAAATTTATTCAGTATCATTGGATGATTGTGATTGGGTAACGGGTGCAGACGAGCAAGTTGCGAGCGAGGATTCGAAGAGAGGCAAAAAAAAAGCTGGACCTTGAAAAACCTCAGAAAGTTGCATGTAAATTTTTGAGAAAGATAGAGGTTAGGGCTCATTGGGGTTGGAGGATGGAAAGGTTCATCGTGGGAGTGAAGCGGTAGCGGTGCATGAACCAGAGCGGGACGCGTAAGCCTGAGGTTGGCTTGGTGATAGGCCAGCAGGCAAGCGGAGACCTTAATTGAGATCATCTTCCCGCAAATAATTGCATCCACCTATCTATCATCTACGTTCCGACCTCCCTACCGTTAACCTTTTTCACCGACGCCCATGCAACCAACCCGTTATCACCGTCTCTTCCTGGCTTCGTCATCAATCTCGTAACGCAGCATTGGCAACCTCGGGTTAGTTTAGTTTTTTTTTTTTTTTTTTTTTTTCGAAGCCTCCGTGTCACGTCTTCCAAGAGGGCGGTGCCCTCTGTTCGGCCTGGCAACTCATATTTTCTTCAATGTCCCCGGTGGCTGGTGACATGCCTTGATACGGGGGACATTGAACAGATGGGATGGTCAACCGAGCCGAATTCGAGCTACCGTTGCGATTCCAAAACGGTTTCTGTAACATCGGTAGCTTGAAGTGATATCGAAACTCCAATGATTCTACCAATGACTAACAATTGTTCTCGGATGCTGGAATCTTTGATTCTTCATGCCCCGAAGTCTCAGGGGCAAAAAGAGTTTCGGTCTTTTCAGGTCAATCATTGTATAACACAAAGGCTGAAGAGATTCGTCCACTTGCACCGTAACTGAACACCTTTTTCCTCAGCATTCCCAATCCATCCACCCTGATAGACTGAACCGACAGTACATCGGTTGGTTCGTGCAGACATCTAACCAAAATCCAACTGTCTTTCAACGGTTCTCATCAACAGTTGATTGGTGGTTGGTTTGATGAAAACCCAACCGAGCTTTAACCTCTCGACTTTTGCTTCTGCGGTTGGTATGCAGTTTGCTTGCCTCAAACCAATCGCCCTGCAATCATTCAAACCAAAAAGTGATCGAGACTTTTGGTCTTCAATGGTTTAAACAATGTTGGCCTGGGGTTGGAGCTTTGCACAAATCAACCGGTTGTTTTTGGGTTGGAAATTGGTTAATCAAGTCCCCGCCAGGGTATGCTTCAGCCGTCGCGATCATGTTGACACGCTTCAATGACTATGGGGACATTGGATGGGCATATTCGAGTACCTTTTATGATTCCAATGGATTCCGGTAACATTGGGCATCTTCGAGCGGTGTCGGAATTTTAATGATCCTCCAAATGAACATCGCACATTGGTGCTTGACACAGTTTTATTTTATAATGTTCGGCTTTACCAACATACCCGATAATTGTCTCGAGCATGGAATGCAATCGCACCTTCCACTTTCATTCGACAAATGGAGATGAAAAAAAAAAAAAAAAAGTAGTAATGCGGGCAAATATCGATGAAAAATTTCCTTGTAACTGATCCGCGCTTAGGTTGGTTGCCAGTGGTACAACCACACCTTTTTCTCGCGCGGTTCTCCCCGATGTCATCGGCACGTGCACGCGTCGTCCTCGTTACGACGTAAAGCCGCGAGGAAAGTGGCACACGGATAGGACAGGAATCGCAAAGCGCGTTTGCGGAATTGAATTTTATTGGCAAATCTGCGATGCGCTTCGTTCGCGAACGCTCGCCCTTTCGCGTTTCGCGATCCTCCGCTAGCGAACAATTGAGTCTCATTTCGCGACGATGACCAATGTTAATCGTCATAATGGTTATCGATCGAACTCCAAGGGATATCTTTCGTTGGTATTTGCTACATTCGACGTGCCCACCGAGTCTCACGATACGATTAGTGACACGAAGCTTTCGCAATTTGTATAATTTCCCGAAGTGTTGATCTTGAAACTTGCTGCCTCGTTGCATTTGCAGTTCCTAGAAAAATTTCACGTCATTTATGATTGAAATCGTTGAGCTACCAATGCGTACCAGACATCGATGACTCAAAGAAGAGCCGATGCAACGTATCAAGGATTTTCGCACTCGTCTCGTATTTTAGTTTAGCTGTTTTCCCAAAACGACTCAAGGAGTTACGGATTTTGGTGTTCGATTAACCGAAAAGGATTATGGGAAGGTTCAAGAGTTATTTGAAAGCGTTTCTTTGAGTTCTCTCATTGTTCTAGCTTGATCCAGCGAGTGTCTACGATTCAATCACTTTTTTTATAGCTTCCCTCTTGCCATGTAGATATCTAAGCAACGAATAAGCCAATCTCTTATAAATTTGTAACAATTCCTGGTTGTATCGTACGCAAAGTACAGTTCAATTTTTGGGCAATTTGCACTACTCGTTCGGCAATTAAAAATTGAAGATAACTCTTGCGGAAAGATTGTCGTAAATACGATCCTGAAATTGCAACTCTTCAATGGCTTCATTATCGCTAAATGAATTATTCTTATCGTCGTATTTTGTGTGTTAACATGCTGCATAATTGACGATCGTCCTTTCAAATAAAAGTTTTCCCAACTTCAATTAAATCCTAGGAAAAAACCAGATATCGATGACTCAAAGAAGAGCCGATGCAACGTATCAAGGATTTTTGCACTCGTCTCGTATTTTAGTTTAGCTGTTTTCCCAAAACGACTCAAGGAGTTACGGATTTTGGTCTTCGATTAACCGAAAAGGATTATGGGAAGGTTTAAAAGTTATTTAAAAACGTTTCTTTGAGTTCTCTCATTGTTCTAGCTTGATCCAGCGAGTGTCTACGATTCAATCACTTTTTTTTATAGCTTCCCTCTTGCCATGTAGATATCTAAGCAACGAATAAGCCAATCTCTTATAAATTTGTAACAATTCCTGGTTGTATCGTACGCAAAGTACAGTTCAATTTTTGGACAATTTGCACTACTCGTTCGGCAATTAAAAATTGAAGATAACTCTTGAGGAAAGATTGTCGTAAATACGATCCTGAAATTGCAACTCTTCAATGGCTTGATTATCGCTAAATAAATTATTCTTATCGTATTTTTTGTGTCAACATGCTGCATAATTGACGATCGTCCTTTCAAATAAAAGTTTTCCCAACTTCAATTAAATCCTAGGAAAAAAACCAGACATCGATGACTCAAAGAAGAGCCGATGCAACGTTTTAAGGATTTTTGCACTCGTCTCGTATTTTAGTTTAGCTGTTTTCCCAAAACGACTCAAGGAGTTACGGATTTTGGTGTTCGATTAACCGAAAAGGATTATGGGAAGGTTCAAAAGTTATTCGAAAGCGTTTCTTTGAGTTCTCTAATTGTTCTAGCTTGATCCAGCGAGTGTCTACGATTCAATCACTTTTTTTATAGCTTCCCTCTTGCCATGTCGATATCTGAGCAACGAATAAGCCAATCTCTTATAAATTTGTAATAATTCCTGGTTGTATCGTACGCAAAGTACAGTTCAATTTTTGGGCAATTTGCACTACTCGTTCGGCAATTAAAAATTGAAGATAACTCTTGAGGAAAGATTGTCGTAAATACGATCCTGACATTGCAACTCTTCAATGGCTTGATTATCGCTAAATGAATTATTCTTATCGTCGTATTTTTTGTGTCAACATGCTGCATAATTGTCGATCGTCCTTTCAAATAAAAGTTTTCCCAACTTCAATTAAATCCTAGGAAAAAACCAGATATCGATGACTCAAAGAAGAGCCGATGCAACGTATCAAGGATTTTTGCACTCGTCTCGTATTTTAGTTTAGCTGTTTTCCCAAAACGACTCAAGGAGTTACGGATTTTGGTGTTCGATTAACCGAAAAGGATTATGGGAAGGTTCAAAAGTTATTCGAAAGCGTTTCTTTGAGTTCTCTAATTGTTCTAGCTTGATCCAGCGAGTGTCTACGATTCAATCACTTTTTTTATAGCTTCCCTCTTGCCATGTCGATATCTGAGCAACGAATAAGCCAATCTCTTATAAATTTGTAATAATTCCTGGTTGTATCGTACGCAAAGTACAGTTCAATTTTTGGGCAATTTGCACTACTCGTTCGGCAATTAAAAATTGAAGATAACTCTTGAGGAAAGATTGTCGTAAATACGATCCTGACATTGCAACTCTTCAATGGCTTGATTATCGCTAAATGAATTATTCTTATCGTCGTATTTTTTGTGTCAACATGCTGCATAATTGTCGATCGTCCTTTCGAATAAAAGTTTTCCCAACTTCAATTGAATCCTAGGGGAAAAAAACTCCAGTGAAGGAAATATTTCAAATCACATCGACTTCTTCGCTTCAATTAAAATTTTGAAAAAAAAGACATCTCCGCGTCACCGATGTTTAAAAAGAAAACTGGTGACAAGATTTGTATACAAGGTTTCTCATTCCTCCAGCGGTAACGAGTCCGATCCATCGATCTTCACGCGTATCCGGAGCTCTTTGTTTTCCAATTTCCGTCTTCGTACCTGGATATCTCGGCAAAAAATACAGCGATGTCTCTGAAACTTGGAGCAATTTCAAGTTTTATCGAACTAAAGAAGCTCTCCAATTTTCGTACAATTTGCACTATTTGTTCGCAAAGTTCAACTCCCACTGACGTTTTCGTCTCGTAAGAGCCAAATTATCGCAATTTTATTTCTTCCTTTTTCTTCTCTTACTTTCATCCGCGAAGAGGAGAATCTCGTGAACGACACTCCAACCGAGCTGTACACTTGTCCCATTTTTGCCCCTTTCCATTTCCACTTGTATAGGAGAGTGGAGAGGGGAGTGGTGAGGGGAAGGGCACCAAATGAGCTGTCACGAGAACTTCGTTCCATTTTTTTTCCGTCCCTTCGAACTTTTAAATAAAAAAAGAAACACAGACGTTATCTCTTTTTTCCCTCTCTCTCTCTCTCTCACTCTCTCTCTCTCTCTCTCTCTCTCTCTCTCTCTCTCCTTGTTTTATTCTCTAAGAAAGCTCGAAGGGAAGGAGTTAACAACATTTCCGAGAATAGGAGAGGGCGCGAAGACATCGAGATAAGGGACAATTTCGACCTGTGGTTTTTATCGTTCTGGCCATAACTTTGGGTCCATGCTATGTGTGTGTGTGTGTTTATGTGTTTATGTGTGCGTGTGTGGTGTTTTGTTATTGCATCGCGACACGGTAGAGCCGACGGAAAAGACGCTCCAATTTCCAAGCAAAGAAAAGTCTTGTATGGCAACGGAAAAATGCTCGGGATTTTTCTCTATTTTCCTTCTACCTATTTGCTGTCTCTTGTTCCATGGTACGGGGGTTAGGTCGGGGACTGGGTGATGTTTCGAACGTTGTCATTGCACAAGAAACATTATATATATATATATAATGCGTAAGCTTTTCCGACTTGGGTTGTACATTCACCTCGTCCATTTTATCGATGTCCCGGATGACATTGCGAAATGGCGAATGAGCGAGGGTTGCAAAGAGGCTTCTCCCCTAGTCGAGGAATGAAAAATACTCTTGAGAAAAATGAAAGAATATAAGAAAAGAGTATCTCCCTTGGGTTAGGGAGAAGGAAGACTGCAGCCGAGTTGCAGTCTTCCTTCCACACACCCCTTTGCCATCCCAGCAGATGTCACGGGCAGCCTTAAATTCTCTTTTATGCGAAGATTTTTTTTCACAACTCTGGCTGTTTTTCTCGCGCAGCTTTGCCGCAGATTGCTCGAGCGTTGGCTCCGGTTTATGATTTGTCGACACCCCATTTATTTTACATTCATTTGATGGTAAAAAAAAAATTTATCAAAAAACGCGAATAATATTGGGGGAAAAAAAAACGAAAACAGAAATTCTCGTCGAAAATTCTTCATTTTAAAGTTCAATGAGGTGAAACGATGACTTAGATCTGTTTTTTTTTTT
This sequence comes from Rhorus exstirpatorius, assembly GCA_963564615.1. NCBI lineage: Eukaryota > Metazoa > Arthropoda > Insecta > Hymenoptera > Ichneumonidae > Rhorus > Rhorus exstirpatorius. The sequence goes on along the minus strand of OY751322.1, from coordinate 11,629,019 downwards.
TTTTTATAACTTAAAAAAAATAGTCACGCGTACTAGGTACGAGCAACAATAATAATAATAATGATTGTATCGAAATAAATGCCGATAAGGGTCGAATCAAAAGTTGAAAAGAAAACAATACAAAAATTTTTGAACAAATTTTTTATTTTTTATTTCAATTTTATATTTCGATTTAGCCCACGTCAAGTAAAACGCGCGAAAATTTTTTTATTTTCGGTCAATTCGCCTGAATTTTCCGGCGTATACCGAGATGCATGACCCTTGCCGCGGAAAATTCTCTGGTTGTCCCTTTCGGTATTTCCCACGTCGCGTGATAATTGCAGCCACAGTTTCGACCTGTCTGCCACAGAGACGTGTCGTCCACTTAGCGTCATCGCTCGCGTTATGTGCACACGCACACACGTGAATTTCGGTTATTCGCGTGTACACAAATGTATGGGGAAATTTGGGCCAAAAAAACGATCAGTATTTCGTGTTCTCGCGAAGGAATGTTTCGTTAAAAAAATAAAGAATAGAGAAATAAAAAAATTAATGCCAGATTGTGTAAAATGTTTGAAAAGGGAGAAAAAGAAACGATGGTGGAAAAGACCGAGAAGACAAAATAAAATCTGGACATTTTTAAGTGTGTGTGTGTGTTGAAAAAAAGTCAAGTATACTCGACTCGATTAGATTGACAATACGAAAAAAAAAAAAAAAATGTGGGTTGAAAATATAATGACGATTTTAGGATTGTCGATTTTTCATGAAAAGCCCCATACATACGTTCCCTCGTGGATTGCCTTATGTGTTAAACAAGGGCACATGTATATCCAAATGTGCATACGCGAGGGTACATAACACATACAGGATCGCACGCTGTTTCCCATCGCACATAACTCATGCTCGTTTTACCACTGTGCGTGGAAACTGTGGGTCAGATATTCGAACCTAATTCTCGTTGGCGCGTTCGTAATGGATTTTTTTGTTTTCTTTTTTTTTTTTCAAATGTGCAATTTCCACATTCCGTAAACATTTTTACGAGTCCGATGCTCGTAATTTTCTTGCGTGATATGAGAAAAAATAAAAATTAATACCTGAATGGATATTTTTGGGAGGGCTTACGATGCAAGAGTTAGCGTTGCAGCTGGGATTAAAATTATGGATATATAGGTTTTGTTGTCTTGTTAAAAAAAAAAAAAAAACTAAACGATAATCTACAGATGAAATTATAAAGTAGCGAGGTATATTGGAATTAGAAATTGGTAATTTACTTGGAATTAGGAAATAGTATTTTACTTGGAATCCTCGCTCGATAAACCAAGCGGCATTTTGAAGCTTAAACGATTATGAAGAGATACAAGTACACTAGGACCTCGATTTAACGGCCAGTGGCGGGACCGGCTCCGCATCGCACCTTGTTAAATCGAGGATGTGCATGCCCCGCCCATGTTGTATCTGCGCATCGGCACTCCGTGCTACGGGCCTGATCGGGGAGACTTTAAGCGTCCCCCACCATCTCCCACCACGCGAAAAACCGATCGATAAATGCGACATGGTGGGGACTGTCTATTAAATCGAGGGCCATTAAATCGAGGTCCTAGTGTACTGAATAAAGTCATATCTCCTTCGAGAAGGAACGTTACAACAATTTTAGTGAACCCTCAAAATTTCAGAAAATGAAAAAGTGCAATTTTTCGTTTTTTTGCCTTTTCATATCGAATTTTTGGATTTCAGGGAAAATTCGATGTGATTCGTGATCAACAGAAAATTTCCGATCGCCTAGAGCCTAAAAATATGGTGAAAGACGAAATTTTTTTTTTTTTAATTTTTTGCCCACTCTTTTGGAAATCTAAAAATCACGAAATTTCAAATGCCCATAACTCATCTCCGGATCGACGAGTTTTGGCTTATCGGGGGTGTTTTTAAAAGCCCTTGAGTAGACTTAGAGAATGGCGTTGGATTTATCCTGATATCTGCATTTTTTATACCAAAAAAAGCACTTTGAAAATTGACGAATTTTCGTCCAAGGGGTATGTATGGAAAAATTAGCAAAAATCGATGGTCCAACTTTAAAAATCTGTAAAAAATCGAAAAATCAACCCAGCTCGATGAACCAAGCGGCATTTTGAAGCTTGAACGATTACGAAGAGATACAAGTACTGAATAGAGTCATGTCTCCTCCGAGAAGGAACGTACAACGGCTTTAGTGAACCCTCAAAATTTCAGAAAATGAAAAAATGCAAATTTTCGTTTTTTTGCCTTTTCATATCGAATTTTTGGATTTCAGGGAAAATTCGATGTGATTCGTGATCAACAGAAAATTTCCGATCGCCTAGAGCCTAAAAATATGGTGGAAGATGAAAAAAAATTTTTTCAATTTTTAGCCCACTTTTTTGAAAATCTAAAAATCACGAAATTTCAAATGCCCATAACTCATCTCCGGATTAACGAGTTTTGGCTTATCGGGGGTGTTTTTAAAAGCCCTTGAGTAGACTCAGAGAATGGCGTTGGATTCATTCTGATATCTGCATTTTTTATACCCAAAAAAGCACTTTGAAAATTGACGAATTTTCGTCCAAGGGGTATGTATGGAAAAATTGGCAAAAATCGATGGTCCAACTTTAAAAATCTGTAAAAAATCGAAAAATCAACCCAGCTCAATGAACCAAGCGGCATTTTGAAGCTTGAACGATTACGAAGAGATACAAGTACTGAATAGAGTCATATCTCCTTCGAGAAGGAACGTTACAACGATTATAGTGAACCCTCAAAATTTCAGAAAATAACAAAGTGCAACTTTTCGTTTTTTTGCCTTTTCATATCAAATTTTTGGATTTCAGGGAAAAAATCGATGTGATTCGTGATCAACAGAAAATTTCCGATTGCCTGGAGCCTAAAAATATGAAATTGTAATTTACTTGGAATTAAGAAATGGTAATCTACTTGGAATTGAGAAATAGTAATCTACTTGGAATTAGGAAACAGTAATGTACTCGGAATTGAAAAATGGCAATCTACTTAGTAATGAAAAATTGTAATTTACTTGGAATTAAGAAATAGTGATCTACTTGGAATTTGGAAATCGTATTTTACTTGGAATTGAGAAATTGCAATCTACTTGGAATTGGGATTTAGCAATTTACTCAGAGTGGAAAAATAGTAATGTATTTGGAATTTGGAAATGGTCATTTACTTTGAATTAATAAATAGTAATCTACTTGAAATTAGGAAGCAGTTATTTACTCGGAACTGAAATATGGCAATCTACTTAGTAATGAAAAATCGTAATTTACTTGGAATTGAAAAATAGTAATCTACTTGAAATTAGCAAATTGTAATTTACTTGAAATTTCGAAATAGTAATCAACTCGGAATTACGAAACAGTAATCTACTCGGAATTGAAAAATGGTAATCTACTTAGTAATGGAAAATCGTTATTTTCTTGGAATTGAAGAATAGTAATCTACTTTAAATTGAGAAATAGTAATTTCCTGAAAATTGAGAGATCGTAATGCAGTGAATAATAATTGGAATATTATAATTCCTACTTGAAACTAGAAACCTGTAATCTACTCGGAATTGAGAAATTTTAGTTTACTTGAAATTGATAAACGGTAATTTACTGGAAATTAACAGACAGTAATTTACTTGGAACTGGGAAATAGTAATCCACTTGTCCGTGAGGTAAATTGTTATGTTAATTTTCCCTTTTTTAAACCAAATTATGAAAAATCGGTGGCAAATATGAGAAAATTGAAACTTTTTTTTTTTTAATTCTCTGATGACACTTTTTGCCAGTTTGCTTTTTTTTTTAAATCAAAACAAATTTTTTTTTTACCTGGTACGAAAGATTTACGAGGACGAGAGTGTGTCTCGACGTTTTACATTCGTAGGCGTGCTCGAGGGATACACTTGGGGTTTTCTTTTTGGTCCCTCGTGCAAGCGAGAGATCGATAGTCGTATTTCTCTCTCTCTCTCTCTCTCTCTCTCTCTCTCACTCACTCACTCACTCACACACACACGCACACCCAAACTATCTCTCTCTCGATAACCCGGATGAGGTTTCCAAAAGGGAAACGCCTTAATTTCTTATCCAGCCTCATGCTCGTCTCGCTGATATACACGAGCGATGTTGTCAGCCTCATTCCATGCAACCGACAATATATTTGATTAATTAAAATCCTAAAATGTATCATGAATCTTCATACCCTTAATATTAAGAATAATTATAATGCGTTCCATTATCGATGATCCTGCATCAATGCAAGTGCAATTTACAAATTAACATTATTAAATAATGAAAAACATTGCGAATAAGTAATTTATTCTCTACAGTAAAATTATTTGTGACAAGGAAAAAATTGCACCGAATATCGAATAACCACGAAAAATAATGGAATCTAACGATTTTTCGGGATTATTTTATTTAAAAAAAAAATGTTTTTTTTTTTCGCGTTTATTCGTTAAGCCCACGCGAATGGTCAAGTGTAAGAAGAAAAAAAAATAATAATAATAGCTGTACTGAAATTGCATTCGAGGTGGGACAAGTTTATTGCGAATAGAGCAAGTCGTCTGGGATATCGTTGGGCTCAGTAGAAATGGCATTTCATAGTCAGACCCGCGTCGAGCGAGTGAGAGAAGCATGAGAAGAGAGCGATATCACGCGAGACGCAACTTTTCTACGGTCTTCGCGTCGGATTAACGTCAAACTTTGTATCTATCCCTCCCTCCCTTATCCCAATGTTAAGTTTATCCCCGACGCATCCTTGATTTATGAGCTCACGGCGTTGAGAGCCGCCAGGGATTCGTACTCGACTCTGGCGTTTCCTCGATTGCTGCTCGTCGACAGAGAGAGAAAAAGAGAGAAAGGAAAAAAAAAACCTAAACAAACAGTCAACAACAAAGATCAGGGAAAGGGCTTAAGTTTTACCGTCGCTAATTTTCCTCCCTTTTACGGGTAACGTACAGCCTAATTTTCTCTGTCTTTCTCCTTCTCTTATCGTCGTTGCGCACTCCTCTCACGGTCTAATACCCTGTTATTTCTTTTTTCTTACACAGAGAAATTTCAAAAGTGTTTTACGTCATGGAGCTTTTCACCTCGAAGAGATAACTCAGAACTAATATGTTATTCGCAATGAGCGGTAAATTTCCTAACCTGTAGGCATGAAAACATATTGCCAAATAAGAAACTGAATTTTCGGTATTTTTACCGTTTTTTTTTCTTTTTTGCAACTTTAAATTTGGAAAATTTCAAACAGCTCCATCTCCGCTCTCGTTCGGCCGATTGAGACGTATAGGGGGGTTTTTTAAAATGCCAGGAGTAAACTTAGAGAACGACGGTCAGTCTGTAATGATATTCGGATTTTTGTGGGCAACAGCAGGAAACTTTGATTATCATGAAATAAAAAATTGCGCGTGAATTCGGAAAAATTCGTCGGTCAACTTGAAGATTCTGTGAGAATTTCACAGTTTCACGAAATTATTAATACATTTTTTTTCCCTTTGATTTACAAAATATTATTTCACCAATACGAATTTGAAAAAAAAATACATTTATCTACTTTTTCGGTACAAAAAATCGTTCGTACCAATGGCACAGGTGGATTTGTGGAAATTTGTAATTTTCATTGCGACAGTTGCGGATATCTCAAACAATTTGTCAGATTATGAGCCACTCCAATGAAACGATATTGATTAATTTCTCCCTAATTACGTATTAATTGCGTCAGGACGCGAGGATTTTTCAATCCTCTAATTGATGCGTCCATTTATCACCTACATACGTGAACTTCTAGCTGTGCAAATAGGATTTTCCATTCAGCAAATTCAATGGAAAGCAGAAAGAAAACAAATTTTTATTATTTTTTTTTTTCGATTTTTCAATATTTCCAACGAATCGAAAAGACTTAAAAAATAAACGAAAATTTAGGCTATTATATATAATTGACGAGGAAGGTTTTTTTTTGCCATCGTCGTTCTTAAAATTTTTCTAACATTACCAGGTATATTTATGCGGGCCAAAAAGTGAGATTATGTACTACCCAGGCAAATTTTAGATTTACACGTTTGTATGATTTATCTGTATCAATAAATCAAGCACATAATACGTAATATATATATATATATATATATATATATATATATATATACCGAAGAACCACAAAAACCGAAATAACCAGCGATGGAAAGATCGAAGGGAATGGGCAAAAATGTTGGCTCACGATCCAGACCTGTCTCGTATTATACACTGCATATACGTACGTTTGAGATTTTATAACCCATTGTGGCATGAATAATATACGTCGTTAAAGCGTTCCAATGAGATTTTTTCTCACACTCGTTTTTTATATGGGCCAATTTTATTATATACATTTATATATAGATATAAATGTATATTAAAAAAAAAATTGTAATATACTGGCTATTAATTGAGAGTTCGAATTAATTATAATAATTAATTAATGAAAATGGCAGTTCGTGTACCGAGATAATCAATCAATGACTTGATTCATATTTTAGTAATGTTATTGAGCTCAAAAAATTATAGTTCGTCACTTACTGAAAGAAAACTTTTTTTTTCTCGTTTTTGTTTCATTGTACTCATTGAAGATGTATCGGACGTACCTTCCCAACCAAAAGTGACTTTCGTCGACAATATTGCATACTTCATGATAAGATTTTCGGGCTTATTTTATTTAAAAAAAATGTTTTTTTTTTTCGCGTTTGTTCGTTAAGCCCATGCGAATGGTAAAGTGTAAGAAGGAAAAATAATAATAATAATAGCTGTACTCAAATTGCATTCGAGTTGGGACAAGTTTATTGCGAATAGAGCAAGTCGTCTGGGATATCGTTGGGCTCAGTAGAAATGGAATTTCATAGTCAGACCCGCGTCGAGCGAGTGAGAGAAGCACTTACTGAAAGAAAACTTTTTTTTTCTCGTTTTTGTTTCATTGTACTCATTGAAGATGTATCGGACGTACCTTCCCAACCAAAAGTGACTTTCGTCGACAATATTGCATACTTCATGATAAGATAAAAATCGGAAAAAATTCAACCACAGTAAAGACGATAAGAAGATCACTTTTTAATAATAATAATGACCAAAAGTTATCAATAAATTGTTTAAACAAAACATTGTTTAACAAATTTTTAGGGAATGTTTTTTTTTGTCATGTGAAATTAATTCGTTGTGAATTAATGTGAATTAATTCGTTAATTCTGACTACACATGATTTTTTTTTTTTTATTTTCTTATCATTTTGAAATTTTTGTTTTCGGAAATTTGTAAAGGTTCTATTCACGAAACTATTATTTCGATGCCATGGAAACTTTTTAATTGTGATATACAACGTTTTTACGAAAAAAATATCCAAAATTAATGATTTTTCCTTCATTTTTCAAAATTAAAAATTTTTCGAAAAACGAAATACGTAGTCAGAAAAATCAACGAATTCATTTCGCGTGTCGAAAAAAACTTTTCCTCAAAATTTTTTAAACAATGTTTTGTTTAAACAATTTATTGATAACTTTTTAGCATTATAATTATTCAAAATTAATCTTCTTATCGTCTTTATTGTGGTTGAATTTTTTCCGATTTTTATCTTATCATGAAGTATGCAATATTGTCGACGAAAGTCACTTTTGGTTGGGAAGGTACATCCGATACTTCCTCAATTATTCGGAACGTATGGAATTTTCAAAAATCGAATTTCTCTTAATTTCCCGGATGTGAATTATTATTTTTTTTTTTTTTGTGCAGAAATTGTAGTCCACTATTTTTTTCATGATTAAAAAAAAATTCGAGTGATGTGAAAAATAAATTTTTTTCTTAATTGTACAATTGATTATGAAAAAAAAAAAATATTATTTAAGTAGCTCGCTTATGGAAAAATCGTAAAATCAGTATATAATTTATTTTTTAATTTTTTTTTTTTGTCAATTGACTTTTTATATCAAGAGACTGAAAAGTGTCGGGTTTGCCTTGGGTATCGCGTGCTTTTCAGGCTATGTGGGTCATAGCGCTTACTTTCGCGACGATTTTTTTCAAATTAAGAAAGAAAAAAAAGCGATTGAGCTCGGTGGCGACTCGCCTCGTCTCCGGGAATCCTGGAAATCCGTATGAAAAGGTTTCCGGGCTTGGGAGCGCGAAAGATTTTCGAAAAAAAAAAATTCCATATACGGCTAGCTCTCGTTCTCATGCTTCAAAGGAGAAGAGTGAAAGAGAGCTTTGTCCACGTTTTCCTCCGGAACGCCGGATCAAGGATAACCCTTTGGATATTGGAGAGCCACCGTATAGTCGAAATATTTCGTTTCTAGTCTTGTAGCCAGCGACCAGAGCAATTTTTTTTTATCCGGCGATTTTTCCTGTCACTCATCCAGGTCGATGGAGTGTACCTCATTTTTTTCAGATTTTTCAGCCTCATTTTTCGGCAGCTGCAAAATTTGAAACTCCGAAAATAGCAGAACTATCCTATTTACAAAGCACCTCGTCGCAAGCAGTCTATTTTTCGATCGTGAGATTTTTTTAATTGCACAATTTTTTTCGTCACTCAGTCGGGTTCGTCGGTTGTACTAAATTTTTTTCAGATTTTTTATTCTCACCGTTCGAGAGCTATAAAATTTTAAAGTTTAGGATATCCGTGAACCACTGTACTCACATGAGCATTTCGTTCTAAATCATCCTCGCTTTAAATATCGCCATTTCTTAAATCGACTATTTTTTTTCCGACTCATCCAAGTTGGTTGAGTGTCCTCAATTTTTTTCACATTTTTAACCCTCATTTTTCGGTAGCTGAAAAATTCGGAACTCTGAACATCAGAGAACTATACTATTTACGAAGCACCTCGTTCCAAGCAGTCTAGTTTTCGATCATGAAAATTTTTTGAATTGCACAATTTTTTTAATTGCATAATTTTTTTCGTCACTCAGTCGGGTTCGTATATTATACTCAATTTTTTCCAGATTTTTCATTCTCACCATTTGAGAGCTATAAAATTTGAAAGTTTAGGATATCCGTGAACTACTGTACTCACATGAGCATTTCGTTCTAAATCATCCTCGCTTTAAATATCGCCATTTCTTAAATCGACTATTTTTTTTCCGACTCATCCAAGTTGGTTGAGTGTCCTCAATTTTTTTCACATTTTTAACCCTCATTTTTCGGTAGCTGAAAAATTCGGAACTCTGAACATCAGAGAACTATACTATTTACGAAGCACCTCGTTCCAAGCAGTCTAGTTTTCGATCATGAAAATTTTTTGAATTGCACAATTTTTTTAATTGCATAATTTTTTTCGTCACTCAGTCGGGTTCGTATATTATACTCAATTTTTTCCAGATTTTTCATTCTCACCATTTGAGAGCTATAAAATTTGAAAGTTTAGGATATCCTTGAACTACTGTACTCACAAGGAGCACTCCGTTCTAAATCATCCAGCCTCGGACCATCGCCATTTTTTTATTCGACGATTTTTTCCGTCACTCACCCAAGCTGATAGAGCACGTTCAATTTTTTTCAGATTTTTCATACCGCTCCTTCGTGACTCCCAAATTTTTTAAAGATTTTTTTATTCGACGAAATTTAACTCCCATGTGAGTTTATTTTTACCATTGTCACTTCAGCCAGTCTATTCTCTCTCTCACTCGCAAAATTTTTAATAAAAACAACGAGCTGCCGATGATGAATATGTTACAACAAGAAAACGAATTAATTTCCTAAATAAACCAACAGCTGAACCTTAAATTTTCGATTCTGTCAAGCACAATAGCAAACACGAAAAAAAAAAAAAAAATTAATGATCACGCGATGCTCGAAAGTATTGATCTGAATTGACAAAAATAAAATCTCCCTACCCTCCGAAGCCCTTACCTCGGTAGAAAAAGAACAAGATCTCGAAAAAAGTGGAAGAGAAAAAAAAAAATTGCAATACTCGTACGAGAGAACAGAGTCGAACGAAGCGATACGAGGGCAGAGCGTGGAAACGACGAAGGCATCTCGATAAATCGGTACAGGGTGAACTTTGACGTTGTAGATTTTCAAGCAAGAACGAAAGGGGAACATGGCTGAGGGACAAGAGGCGATTTATAGATAGATGTGGGTCGTTCCATGCCAAAATTTAGTTACAAAATTTACGTTTCTTTTGTTTCCTCATAAAGAAAGTTTTGCGATGGTGATTCGATCTAGCTCAAACTTTGCACACACTTCGAGCATCAAATCTCCCTCGTTTGCTCCAATTTTCTTTGAAATCCCCCAATGGGTTCATATTTTACGAGATTTTGAAAATTTTCGAAAAATCCATGAATGGAGTATAACGAAAGAAAAGTTGATATTGATTTTTTTGAAAATCGATCGAAGGATTCATATTTTATGAAATTTTGAATTAAAAAAAAAAAGCTTCTAAGAGTTTTAATTTCCCCAAATTCGGCGATATCGGGCTAATTTTTTGAATCATGAATCAAAGAATGATCCGTTATCGAATTTTGCGAGAATCGGTGAAAGGTTACAAATTTTATGAAATTTTCAAATTTCTCCAAAAAAATCTTTCTGACAGCTCTAATTATCTCAAATTGTGAGATATCTGAGAAATTGTGAGCTTATGCATAAAAAATTAAGTCGTGTATCTTATATTGAATATCCCGAAAAGTTTTAGTAACTTGAATTGAAAAAAAAAAAAAATAAAACCACATGTTACAGAAAAGAGGGAAAAAGCTGCAAGTTTGAACTTGCAGTTTTTTTTTTTGATTTTTGCTTTGTATGGATTTTTTTTTTACTTCATGCGAGAGTTAGGGATATATTTGTGACCAGCGGGATAAAAGATAGTTGGGTACTCCTAAAACTGGATGATCAGAATGAAATAATCAACTAAAATGGCTGCGGATTCTATTACGGACCGAGTAATTTTAAAGAATTCGATTTTTCCCTCCGCAATCGTTGAAGCTTTAAATTTACGATTCCAATGGGGGGAGCAGTACAAACAAATGTCCCAACGATTGTCCTGAAGACCCCGAACATATCTGCACATCTGCAAAGATGAACTTTAGCATACTAGAGCTCTTTTACTGTAGCCGTAGGAGAAAAAAGTCTTGGGATTTTTGTTGGTCCTTTTTTGATGATGTAAAAGCTGATTTTTTTTACTAAATTCAGAGTTTTATTTCATGACTTCAACATTTTAGCACGCTGCCAAATATTATCGATGAATCTGAGAGATAATAAGTGTCCCTTTATGCTTTTTTTTTTCTTTTTGATCCTCTAAAACCAATATTTTTAGTTCTTTTTTTAGGACTAAATTCAGAGCTTTATTTACGGCTTTACAACTTTAGCACGGCACCCCATATTATCTATGGCTTTTGGAGATAAGGGTCTGAGAACTATGTAAAATTGTTTTTTCATCCTCTAAAAGCCGATATTTTTAGTTTTTTTAGGACTAAATTCAGAGCCCTGTTTCGTGACTTTGAATTTTTGCACGCAGCCTTTCACCATACGGGGCTCTGAGAGAAGTCTTTGCACTTTGTTTTGTTTCTTTTTTGATTCTCTAAAAGCCGATACTTTCAGTTCTTCTTTTAGAACTAAATTTAGAACCCTATTTCGTTACTTTGAATTTAGGAACGTGGCCCTTCACTATACATGGCTCTGAGAGAAGTCTTTGGACTTTTTTGTTTCTTTTTTGATCTTCTAAAAGCCGATACTTTTAGTTCTTCTTTTAGGACCAAATTCAGAACCCTATTTCGTGACTTTGACATTCTGGTTCACATTTGTCCGGGACAGAGTCATTGATACGTCCGAGTAAACGTAAAAGCGTTCATACGAAAATGATCAATTCCGTGTGATTTGGCCGATTGAAATAATCGCTATTCTGAGTTTTGGAAGAAAAAATTTTCATTAAAATTTGGTGGCTCTATTGGCGTGGAAAGATCCATATATATATATATATATATATATATATATATATATATATATATACGCAGTTATGTGGATTGTACACACGGGGGCTTGGAGAAGAGAGACTCTTGCAGAACGGAGAAGAAAAAGGAGAGAAAAAAAAATTGAGGGGATTGTGAGCCACGGGAAGAAGTATCGCAGAAAAGGAGAAGAGTGAAGTGGGAAAAAAAAAGAAGGAAAGTCTCGGTTGAGCACTCGCAGGGTAGGATTTTCTCTCGTTCCCCGCGTGTGTAGGACGAAATACGGATCAATATCAGTGGTGAAGCTCCTCGAGTTTGCTTCGTGAGCTTGGGCAAGGTATGGAATAGGCCTCTAGCAACTTTTTATTTTCCCCTTTTGCTGCTCTTATTTCCACTTCTTTTTCCGATCTGTTTTATTCTTCCTTCCTTCCTTCCTTCCTTCCCCCTCTCCCCTTTTTCTTCCTTCGACCCGTCCCCATCCATTCGCATTTTTGGTGATCGTAAGAGTCATGTTAAAATTTTTTTCCCCCCTTCCCATCAATCATCGACTTTTCAGTGAGGACGGGAGAGAGCCATCGAGATTTTCGGGTATGAAGTGCTTTGTTCGGGTTCGATGCTTATTCTCATATATGCGATGGAAAATTTTTTATTGATTTAAAATTAATTTTTTTTTTTTTTGTTAGGTTGAGTTTTTTTCAAGGGAAATTTTCGGGTCTTCGGGATTTGGGCGCTAATGTGTGTAAAAATTTTTTCTGCATCCATCAATTTGGACGCGGGCAGAATTTTTATTTGCTCCCCCTGCGTCAATCGTCGAAAAATTTTTAATTCATTTGTGATGAAATTTCATCTCGCGAACGGAGGGCGCGGACAATCAAGCCTAACAGGTCACTCATGAGCGCAGTCTTCTAAGCTGTTGAGGCACCTCTTAGGATTTTTCGTCGGGGTGTCCCCTTCACGGGGCTGTATACAACACCCAAATGCTTAAAATTTTGAAGGGGGAGACGAAAAACAAAAAAAAAATAAAAAGACAAAAAAAAAACACCCTGATATAAATATATATATGTATTAGAAGCGATTGGTTCCTCGTTACCGTAAATGTCACGAACTTGTTCCATTGAGAATCCATCTGGCGCCACCTACAGCGACGACAAGGACTATACAGTATTCCTGGCATTACTATAGTTCCAGCAGTACAACACTTTTTTTTCCCCGAGCTATACATCTCTCTCTTTCTCACTCTTTTTATCACTCGTTACTTTTGCCTCTTTATTCTTAGCTCATTCTGGCACATCCGGTCGTTTTTTACGCGTTATAACGGGATGGTACAGAGAGACCAGAAGTGACTAGTTTTCCCCGAATCATTACCACGTAACCGAGATCTCTCCTATTTTCCTCTTTTTTTTAAATTTATTTATTTCCTCTTCCTACCCTATTTCCATGTACTATCTCAGAGTGCGAATAGTTTCGTGTAACGAGAAAACTTTATCAAGTTTTTTTTTTAATTTCACGAAAGCACCGAGATAGTTTTCCATTCGAATGGAATATTTTCTCATTCGAGATATTATTCTTCATGATAGACGGCTTAATACAGAGTCGAGAGAAAGATTCACGTCATTATTTTCAACGTCAGTTTTGATTCTGCGAGTCTGGTGGACGGGAAATGACAAATGGTACACACAAAAATTTGTACTCGTAAAAGAAAACCATGTAGCTGTGTGGTCCTCTTTTTTTCCAACTTCATGTTTTCGTGTTGCTAGACACATTTGTGGGACGAATATTTCATAAGGTACTCGGGAAAAAAAAAACAATGATTACAGTGATATCGATGTGTGAAGTTGGAACATGTGCAATTGGAATTAAGATTCGAAGTGCGCATAGTTAAAATGTGTACAGTTGGAGCGTGCTCAGTCGTAATGCGTTCATCTTCAGTTATCTTCCGGTACTCGAGAAAAAAAAATTACAAAATATATCAACGTGTTCAGTTGGAACGTGCGCAATTGGAACTTAGAGTTGAAGCTTGTACAATTGTAACGTGCTCAGCTGAAATTTTTAGACTTGAAAATTGTGCAGTTGGAGCTTGTACAGTTGAAGCGTGTCCGGTTTGAAGGTTTGCAGTTGGAGCACGTTCAGTTGGAACGTGAAGACATGAAGCGTAGATCTTCGAGGCATGTAGAATTGAACTACTCGAAATGTGTAATGTTGAGACTTGTGCAGTTAGGACGTATTCAGTTGGAACGTCCGAAATTGGAACTTAGAGTTGAAGCTTGTACAATTGGAACGTGCTCAGCTGAAATGTTTAGAGTTGAAAATTGTGCAGTTGGAGCTTGTTCAGTTGAAGCGTGTCCGGTTTGAAGGTATGCAGTTGGAGCACATTCAGTTGGAACGTGTAGATTTGAAGCGTAGATCTTCGAGGCATGTAAGATTGAACCACTCGAAATGTGTAATGTTGAGACTTGTGCGGTTAGGACATGTTCAGTTGGAACGTGTTTAATTAGAGCACCCTCACTTTGAACATGTTCATTCAGAGCGTATACAATTGAAACTTGTCGAGTTGGGGCGTGTTCCGTTGGAGCGTATACACTCGAAATGTGTAATGTTGGGACTTATTCAGTTGGAACTTAGAGTTGAAGCTTGTACAATTGCAAAGTGCTCAGCTGAAATGTTTAGAGTTGAAAATTGTTCAGTTGGAGCTTGTTCAGTTGAAGCGTGTCCGGTTTGAAGGTATGCAATTGGAGCACGTTCAGTTGGAACGTGTAGATTTGAAGCTTAGATCTTCGAGACATGTAAGATTGAACCACTCGAAATGTGTAATGTTGAGACTTGTGCGGTTAGGACATTTTCAGTTAGAGCGTGTTTAATTAGAGCACCCTCACTTTGAACATGTTCATTCGGAGCGTATACAATTGAAATGTGTAGAATTGAAACTTGTCGAGTTGGGACGTGTTCCGTTGGAGCGTATACACTTGAAATGTGTAGAATTGAAACTTGTCGAGTTGGGACGTGTTCCGTTGGAGCGTATACACTTGAAATGTGTAATGTTGAGACTTGTTCAGTTGGAACTTGTTCAATTGGAACTTAGAGATGAAGCTTGTACAATTGAAAAGTGCTCAGCTGAAATGTTTAGAGTTAAAAATTGTGCAGTTGGAGCTTGTTCAGTTGAAGCATGTCTGGTTTGAAGGTATGTAGTTAGAGCACGTTCAGTTGGAACGTGTAGATTTGAAGCGTAAATCTTCGAGGCATGTAGAATTGAACCACTCGAAATGCGTAATGTTGAGACTTGTGCGGTTAGGACATGTTCAGTTGGAACGTGTTAAATTGGTACTTGTTTAGTCTTAATGTGTTCGTGCGTTCTTCGTGTTCTCTGCATGTGAACGTGCATTCTTTCAATTTGCACAGTTGGAAAATGTTCAGTCGGAACGTGTTCAATTGGAACTTGTTCAGTCTGAATGTGTTCAGCTGGAAGGCATTTCACGTGGATAACGTGTTCAGTTGGAACTTGTTTTGTGCTTCAACGTGTTCAATTGGAATGCCTTCAGCTGAAAGGTGTATAGTCGAAACACTTACAGTTGGAGCGTGTTCAGTTAAAAATTGTTCAGTTGGAGCACATTCAATTGAAATGCGTTGAGTTGAAACATGAAAGGCTCGAACGTATACAGCTGAAAGGTGTTTAATTGGAACGTGTGGAGTCCAAACGTGCATTCCTTAAATATGCACAGTTGGAAAATTTTCAGTCTGAACGTGTTCAATTGGAACTTGTTTAATCTGAATGTGTTCAGCTGGAAAGAATTTTACGTGGATAACGTGTTCAGTTGGAACGTGTTCTATTGAAGCTTACAATTGGTGCATGTAGACTTGAAATGTGTTCGGTTAGTAGGCGCTATTAGTACTGCCCAATTCCATCTCCCCGCGATATCTCGAGTTTTAACTGCTCACTTTTTTGGTCTTTTTTTTTTTTTTTTTTTTTTTTTTTTTTTTTTTTTTTTTTTTTTTACAACGTGATCCGACCACAAGATGTCACACTCTCCGTTTGTTTTCGAAACGTCCGCTTCTCGTCATTCGATAATTAAATTATCAGGGGTCGAATATGGCAAACGCGGAAATCACAACGGCACACCGGCAATCAGTGAACGTTGTTGTTGTCGAACGGTATCATCACTGTCGCTCGATTATGCGACGTGACGGACAATCGTTTTCAGTTCTAATGCACTTGTAGCCTGGTCGTGCGCGAAATGTTTGAAAAGTAAACGACGTATACGAGCAACCGTGTTGCAAGCCCACATCGCAGTTTGGACTTGTGGCCGTGTCCGCTGATCAATCAACGTGACGTGCTTACGTGAAAATATGTGCCCTGATGGCAATGAACGTGCATCATCGATTTTCAATTAAAACGCCTCGAAACAGCGAGATTATATGTCCCTATGATTAAACACGATCGGAGCTACGTGAACCAAATCGTGGCTCAGCGAATCCACACTCATTGATATAGTTTATAAATAATTTAGTAAAAAAAAAAAAATGACGGGTCAATAGCAGCTGTGATAGCCATTCTTGAGCCATTTGTTTTTTGTTTTTTGTTTTTGTTTTTTTTTTTTCTTCTTTTTTTTTCATCGACGAGAGACAATAGTAAATATTTTTTCATAGCTCTAGCCTTTCGCCACAGCTATTCAATATCCTCGATCGATTATTATTATTATTATTATTATTATTATTATTATTATTATTATTATTTTAATGATTAATGCGTTATTTTATTCGAAAATTTTTGCAACTTTGTTTTCCTCACATGTTGGTGATTTTTTTTTCCTACTCGTCCAGTTCGAATCGATCGGCAATATATAGGTGAGCCATAGGGGCTGGACCGAAAGGGATGCAAACTCGAAGAAAAGGAATTTTCGAGAGGTGGGAGCCTGTCCCGTTTCTCTCTCTCTCTCTCTCTCTCTCTCTCTCTCTCTCTCTCTCTCGATCTTCTTTGGTGCTTTCTATACATTCACACAGGCCAACGGGGGAGTCTACGCAAATTAGAAATCGCGCGCCTGCTGGTTCATGCTGGACGTGCATGAAAAGCCAGATAGAGAGAAACTTTTCGACGCGCCAGCTCTGAAAAGTTTTCGTACACCCTACTTTTGAATATAACTCCCTTCCCCGTGCTGCCAACCCGATATTCCAGTGAAATGGCAAAATATATATTATATTCGTATGCCAAATCTCGTACCAGTAGCGGACATTTGCTTCACCGTTCTGACCGACATAAATATAAGCGAACGAATGTCAGAGTATACCGCTGTACTCTCAGGTTTATTAAATTTTTTTTTTCTTCCTCCTCGACCGTAATGATAGACTTTTTGGAATATCCGTGAAGTTTGCGGACTCCGACCTTTGTTGCTGATTGCAGAAATGTTTGTATGCAGTTCAGGATCGAGCTGTATTGCGTGAATTTGACGCAGACATTTTATCAGATTAGATATGATATTAAAAGAAAAATTTACACATATGTATATGAATTTTTTTCAATAAGCCATGATGAAATTGTTCTCTGAACGTCATATGGGTACTACTTGTATGTACAGACTTTTGACAGTGTAAGATTAGTCATACTGTGATCGACTTATTGGTGAATATTCAGTTGAGTGTTAATTTACGTAGCTTTCACTTATGCTTATCACGAATAGTTTCTACCAATAGTTGTCACTAATAGTGCCTATTTATTAATTTTTAGGCATTAATAGTTGCTGCTGGTAGTCTCAGCTGATGAATCGATTAATCGGACAATTATTAGTGGAAACTGCTGTTGCCACGGATAGTTTCAACTAATTAATAGTTTCCACTAATTATTTTTTGTCACTGATAGTTGCTACTGGTTAATCGGTGCCACGAATAGTTTCTATTAATTAATTGTCTTCATTAATAGTTCATACTTACTATTTTTTTTTCACTAATCATTGCAACGAATTAATTGTCATCGCTAGTAGTTTCTACTTATTAATTCTTGCCACTGATAGTGGCTACGAATTTATTGCTGCCTCTAGTAATTGATACTAGTTAATTATTTCGACGAATAGTTTCTACCAATTAAATGTTGCCACTGATAATAGCTACTCATTAATTTTTGCGACTAATAGTGACTATTTATAAATTTTTTCGACTAACAGTGGCTACTTATTAATAATTGTCACTGATGATTGATAATAAATTTTCACGACTAATATTTGCCACCAATAGCTATCACTGATAGTCGTTACTGATAGTTGTCGCCAATACTTGTTACTAATAGTCGTTCCTAACAGTCATCACTATTGTCGCTATCAAACGACATTAATTCATATCAAAGCTAAATGTTGTCATTAATAACCGTCGCTAACAAACGTCACTAATTTATATCAAAATTAATAGTTGTCATTAATAGTTTATCCCAACTATTTTTCTTCACTAATCATTTCAACAAATTAATGGTCACCACTAGTAGTTGCTTCCTATTAATTCTTGCCACTGATAGTTGCTTCCTATTAATTCTTGCCACTGATAGTGGCTACTCATTAATTTCTGCCACTAAAAGTGGCTGATGTTCAATTGTTGCCACTGATAGTGGCTACGAGCTTATTGCTGCCTCTAGTAATTGCTACCAATTAATTAATTCCACGAATAGTTTCTACAAATTGAGTGTTGCCATTAACAGTAGCTACTCATTAATTTTTGCGACTACTAGTCACTATTTATAAATTTTTTCGACTAATAGTGGCTACTTATTAATAATTGCTACTGATCGTTGATAATAAATTTCCATGATTAATAGCAGCAACTGATTAATCTTCACCACTAATAGTTGCCACCGATGGCTAACACTGATAGTCGTTACTGGTAGTCGTCGTCAAAAGTTGTTATTAACAGTCGTTCCTAATAGCCATCACTAATAACTGTCGCTAACAACCGACACTAATTCGTATAATAATTAATTGTCGTCATTAATAACTGTCGCTAACAAACGTCACTGATTTATATCAAAATTAATAGTTGTCACTAATAGTTTATCCCAACTATTTTTCTTCACTAATCATTGCAACAAATTAATTGTCACCACTAGTAGTTGCTTCCTATTAATTCTTGCCACTGATAGTGGCTACGAGTTCATTGCTGCCTGTAGTAATTGCTACCAATTAATTATTTACACGAATAGTTTCTACAAATTGAGTGTTGCCATTAACAGTAGCTACTCATTAATTTTTGCGACTACTAGTCACTATTTATAAATTTTTTCAACTAATAGTGGCTACTTATTAATAATTGCTACTGATCGTTGATAATAAATTTCCATGATTAATAGCAGCAACTGATTAATCTTCACCACTAATAGTTGCCACCGATGGCTAACTCTGATAGTCGTTACTGGTAGTCGTCGTCAAAAGTTGTTATTAACAGTCGTTCCTAATAGCCATCACTAATAACTGTCGCTAACAAACGACACTAATTCGTATAATAATTAATTGTCGTCATTAATAACCGTCGCTAACAAACGTCACTAATTTATATCAAAATTAATAGTTGTCGCTAATAGTTTATCCCAACTATTTTTCTTCACTAATCATTGCAACAAATTAATTGTCACCACTAGTAGTTGCTTCCTATTAATTCTTGCCACTGAAGTGGCTACTCATTAATTGCTGCCACTAACAGTGGCTGATGTTCAATTGTTGCCACTGATAGCGGCTATGAATTGATTGCTGCCTCTAGTAGTTGATACTAGTTAATTATTTCCACGAATAGTTTCTACCAATTGAGTGTTGCCCTTAATAGTAGCTACTCATTAATTTTTGCGACTAATAGTGGCTATTTATTAATGTTTGCGACTAATAGTGGCTACTCATTAATAATTGCTACTGATCGTTGATAATAAATTTTCACGGCTAATAGTTGCCACCAACAGCTGTCACTGATAGTCGTTACTGATAGTTGTCGCAAATACTTTTTACTAATAGTCGTTCCTAATAGTCATCGCTAATAACTGTCGCTATCAAACGACACTAATTTATATCATAATTCATAGTTGTCACTAATTTCCATTATAAATAGTGACAACTATTAGTTTACCATTAGTGACAACTATCAGCTGTTACTGACGCCGGTCCAATAATAATAGTTTCGGTACGTATCAATTTGGCCCTTTCAATTTACGCAGAACAATATTTTCAATTTTTTTTTCGTTTAAGAAATTTCGTACTTTTTTTTCAACTCTCTCCTATACATTTGCCACGGGGAAGTTCATTAATTTTCAAGCATCATTAAAATCTTCGGCGTGACATCTGATGAGAACGGGTCTCGTCCGAGGGCACTTATAAAATGACGGTGCTGATTTTTTTTTTTCTTCTTTCTTTCTCATTTTATTCGAACCTTGTACACGGTGTGATGCGTATGTTTCGCTGTTTGTAGAATTACTATCGATGCCACTCGACGTGGATGGAATTTAAGGATTCGAGACGCTCGTATTTTTTTTTTTTTCCCAGAGAAAGAGACAAAAATAACGAATTTTCTCGTCGGATACGATGAGAGCTTGCGATGTCACGTACGAGATATCAGTCAAAGGACCTTCGTCCTCTCGCTCCGCCAAATTTCGTCCTTTTTTCAAGCTCTTGTATACACAACCAAAGGTCTCCCATCCCCATGAATACCATCAACTTACCGGCGGTGTTACTAGAATTTTTTTTTTTTTTTTTAAATAAAAATCCCATGGTACTTCAGGACCTTTCGATATATCGACCTTTGGTATTCCATCCGAATGAATTTTATTTTTTAAATCCGGTTTTTTTCTTTTAACTGAAAATTATTCGTCGAGATATTTGATCGTGATATTTTGACACGCAAAATTATTTTACAGATAGACATTTTTTTCTGTTATTTCGACGTGTGACGGTCCTGACGATACCCTGGTCGGGATTTGTGACGATGCTAGGCGTTAAAATAGAAAAAAAAAAAAAAAAATATATCTCAGAAATGTCAGGTCAGCAAGGAAGATAGTCAAAAGCGTATTTAAGTAGTCCTTTTTTTTTCATTGGTGCGAAACAGTATCCGGAGATTGGTGGTGACTTCCGGCTGTTCTGCAGGTGACTGAGTGCCCGAGAAATGGTCAGAGAGAAATGGTCCTCTGACCATCACTCTCTCTCTCTCTCTCTCTCGTCTCTCTCGTCTCTCCAGAAGATGTACAGTGTCGAAAGATACACGGGACGAACGTTCCGGATGTCAGCCATTTTTTTTTTATTTTTATTTTTTATTTTAGAGCTTCGACACTAATGCGTCTTCCAATGGACGACGAGGGGCAGAAGCGCTCGTTTCTCTTGCTCCTCGGTCAACTCAGACTCTCGGGTAGCTCCACAATTTACCTTCATGTCCATCAGCCCATTTGCCTTCAAGGCATCTGCGACAAGACACTCTTTCTTGCCGATAAATCGGCGCAACATCGAGTCACGTGACCACGAAAATTCATTTATAAAGTGAATGATCCGGTGCTTCTTGATTATCACGAAATATCACAGAATTTCCAGAAAATAACTCGATGATGGTTTTTTTATTTTTTTTTTTTTTATTATTTTTTTAAATTTTAGTAAAATCGGAGACTCGAGGTCATAGAACTAATTCGATAAGCAATTTAGTGAATTATACAATCGATATATCGATTTAAACTTTGAGGTAGGGGAGCTTCGATGATGAATAGAGGGTGACCCGTTTGTTGACGTTAGAACAGGGAGAAATGAATCTTATTTCCTCAAATCCCCTTTCAGTTGTTTCCATTGAATCTCCACTTTATGTTGTTACGGCTCAATTTTAATGGTAAAGGGGCTGGGAAATGAGAGGGGATTTCAATGCGAATTTATAATCGTGAAAGGCTGACACTTGCTGACAAAAGTTTTAGTTCTTCTGTACCGGTGGAAACGTGTTAACGTTGGGGAAAACCGATGTATCGGGCATATTCAGGAAAATCATTGTTCTTGCTTAAACACAGTTGACCGATCGGCTCGAGCGGAAATCCTTTCAACGCAACGCGATGAAAGGAAACTCGTCTTTGTGCCATTTAATGGACTAAACTTTATTGGGATCAATCTCGTTTGGTGGTATCTCGGTGTGTATTGACGATTTCCTGTTTTTATTAACTCGAAAATCGAAAAAAAAAAATAGAAATCTGAACCCGTGCATCGATTTTTTTCAAATTTTATCTCAACTGTCCTTCAATGATAATCAATTGATGTGAAAAAATTTGGCGGGATAGCTCGAAAATTGCAGAAATTAGAGCGAGCACACTTTTTTTTTTTTGAAATATTCAAAATTTCATAAAATCTGAACATCGGCATCGATTTTTGCCAAATTTTATATCAACCGTCATTCAATGACAGTCTGTTGATGTGAGAAAATTTAGCACGACATTACAAAATTTGCTAAAGAGCGAGTACACACATTTATGGGAAACATCAAAATTTCATAAAATCTGAACGTCTGCATCGATTTCTACCAAATTTGATATTAACTGTCATTCAATGATTAATCAATTGATGTGAAAAAATTTGGCACGATAGCTCGAAAATTGCAGAAATTGGAGCGAGCACACTTTTTTTTTGAAATATTCAAAATTTCATAAAATCTGAACATCGGCATCGATTTCTGCCAAATTTTATATCAACCGTCATTCAATGACAGTCTGTTGATGTGAGAAAATTTAGCACGACATTACAAAATTTGCTAAAGTAAGAGCGAGTACACACATTTTTGGGAAATATCAAAATTTCATAAAATCTGAACATCTGCATCGATTTCTGCCAATTTATATAAAATCTGAGCCACTGTATAATTTTTTATAAAAATTACAGTAAATAAAGAAGTCATTGTGCTTTGATTCACTGCAAAATGTAAGCGCTATAGCTGAATCAGTTATCGAGTTACAGACGATTCAATTTTGTACAGTGGTCTGGATATTTTTCTAAATGTCATTTCTTGACGTTTTGGCACATTTTGAACATATTGACATTGAAGAAAAATAAAAAAAAAATCACAACAACGTATTGTTCATGAGAAAGCTAAAAATGGCTCGTGTGAAATTGAAATATAAAGAGAAATCATAATTTTGGGCTATAAATAAGAAATTGGAAAAAAATTTCGAATCAAATTTTTTTTCAAAATTTCACTGACTCAATAAATTTTTTCTTTCTCCGTGTACACAATTTGTCGAATGCAGCGAGATATTGTATCTTTGTTCGCTGCTACAGCTCACATTTTCTTGATTATCTTTGTGAATTTTTTTTTTCCCCATTTCTTCTTCATCTCTTACTCGTTCCTCGCCATTTGCAGTACAGTCAGCTTGTCCCTGTCGTTTTTTTTTGTCATCCTATCGTTTTCTCTAAAGCTTTCTTGTCGTGTGTCTCGATGGTGACAGTCGAGAAGGTTTCGTACAGCTGTATAGCAATTTGGAACGCTTCTCGAGGGACCATACTCCACTTTCCTAATTGACCTGGTGAGTTCTATAAACTTCTCACTTCCCATGTTGAATCATCAGAATTTTTTTTTTTTTTTATTTATTTTGCCTTTTATTTTTTTTTCATAAATTAGAAATACCCCTTTTATGAAATATTCCCTTTTATGGATAATTCGAAAACACAAATTTTACGAAATATTTGTTTGCTTAGTGCCATACGAATCATGAGATAAAATTCAAAAAACGAAAAAATAACCCCGTATATTTGGCATGTATATATGAAGAGAGAGAGAGAGAGATTGATTAGGTTTATTTATGCCCTGGTAAACCTTTGGGCAAATAACAATGGTTCAATAACAAACTAATAAAAAAATACAAAGGAAATAATACAAAGAAAAATTAAAACTAAAATGAAAATGGAAATGAAATAATACAAAGAAAAATTAAAAATAAAAATAAAAATAGGAAATAATAATAATAATAATAACAATAATAACAATAATAATACAAAGAATAATACATTGGTATACCTGATGCTAACTTAACATATTAATTTTCGAGATTATCACGAGCAAATAAGTGAGCGAAAAGACGCCTTTTTAGAATGCCCAAAGATGGTGACAATCTAATTTCATCGGGCAATGAGTGCCAAAAATATATAGCCGACAGAGAAAAAGAATTACGATAAGTAGTCGTGCGATGAGAGGGGATATGGAAGACCCTCGGAGTGAGATGACGCGTAGGGCGAAGCACTGGCCTAGGATTGGTGAAAAGATCACGTAAGTAAGCCGGAGAGTTACCCCGTAAGATATTAAAAATCATTATGCCCATAAAATAAAGCCTACGCGATCTCACTCGAAGCCAACCCAGCCGTCTCCTAAATGGCGAGATATGTTCGTCACGCCTCAGATTATAAATAAATCTAATTGCACAATTCATAAGTTGCTGAAGAATCGTATTTTGCTCGTCAGTGACATCGTTAAAGACCAAACAACAATAGTCTAGAAGAGGAATGATTAAGGTGGTAACCAACATGATCCGCAATTCTTGGGAGAGTGCGTTTCTGTGAAACTTTAATTTGAATAGAGAGAAATGTACTTTCTTCGAAACCGATAGAACGTGACTACGCCATGAGAGATTTGAAGTCATTATGATCCCCAGATTGCAAACTTGGTTGACGTAGGGGAGGATGGTGCCATTGACCAAAATTGGTGCTAAACGATCAAATTCAATTCGACTAATAAATGATTTGCTCCCTTGAATGAGTACCTTAGACTTATTTAAATTCAATTTAAGACCATTAATGTGAGCATATTGAGAGATTACCTCGACATCATGCGTAATTTTACGAATGCCGTCATCAAGTTCAGTAGGCAAGCATTTCAGATAGATTTGAGTATCATCCGCAAAAATCATATGTTTAGAATACATTAAATTAGCACTAATATCATTTATAAATAAAGAGAACAAAAGGGGTCCGAGCACAGAGCCTTGCGGCACACCAGTTGTTGTTGGTAACCAATTTGAGCATCCACCCCTATTATCTACAACGGCTTGGGTTCTACCAGTCAAGTAAGAAAATACCCATTTAAGTGCCTTCAGGGAAAAACCCAGGCTATAAAGTTTAGTTAGTAGGAGATGGTGAATAACGGTATCGAAAGCTTTGCTAAAATCAAATAAAACTAATATGGTAAGGTAACCCTCGTCAACTCCTCGCCTGACATCGTCACAAATCCGTAATAACGCAGTTTGCGTGCTAAAACGCGCTCTATAGCCTGATTGGAATGGATCGAATATATTGTTAGATACAACAAATTGCAATATCTGACTATGGACGATTTTTTCCAGTAATTTGGAAAGTTCGCACAAGTTAGCAATCGGTCTAGTGTCAGACGGTGAGCGAGGGGGGCTAACCTTTGCCAATGGTCTTATAAATGCACGCTTCCAAGAAGAGGGAAAGTGAGCCAGTGACAAGCTATTATTGAACAAAGAAGTAAAAAATGGACCGAGTTGAGGAAGAGATTTTTGAATAGAAAAAATAGAAATTCCATCTGGGCCAGCAGCATAAGATGATGATGGCGCAGAATTGACCAATAATGACAAACTCTCATGGTTGATATCAGTAAACTCAAATAGTGTACGAGCGACTGGTAAGTCCGCTATAGAGTTAAGAAACATTTGCCAATCGCAAGAAGGAGAAGTGATAGATACACTCACAAAGAAGGAATTTAGTTCATTAGGAGTGAAAAAATTAAGGGGTGAAGACTGGTAAGGTTTGACGAGTCCCAGATTTGCAAGTTCCCGCCACAGTCGCGCAGAGTCCGAGATACTCTCTAGTCTCTGGAGCTGATAATCATTTTTGGCTTGTTTAATGTCAGCAGAAAGCGTATCCCTGCATTGCCTGTATAAGGCTAAACCAAGGATGCTCCCAGAACGCTTTGCTTGTTTATAAAGACGATTCTTGAGCGTGATGCGTGATTTGAGGCTAGGAGTGAACCAAGGAGCACAGGGTTTATTCACAAGAAAAGACTGGAGAGGAGCATGATCATTTAATGCCAAAACAATAGTGTTACTCAGGTTCACGGTAAAATTGTCAATGACTTCCACTGACGAGCAATCAACGAATTTCTGTAGTTCTAGAGTGTCAGCTAACGATGAAATAGAGCTGAGAAAGGCAGCTTGATCAAAGTACTTATAATTACGACGGGTAATCGATCGACTAGGCATAGACACTAACTTAAAATCATAGGACAATTCAATAAGATCATGACCTGCAATGAACGGCGCATCAGATTTCGTAAACGAAAGTAATTTTTGCGGAGAATCAATAATAAAGAGGTCTAGCCAAGAGTCAGAGGTGGCAGTATGGTGCGTTGTGTCAGAATCAACGATATGCAGAGCACGAGAAAAAACTATCTCACGCAGAAATGTAGCCTCGAAATTTGTGGATGCTAAATTGCAGTTCAGATCACCACTTATAATAATATTTTGGTACGCATTAGAAAAACTGTCGAGTACGCTAAAAAAGTCGTTGAAGAGAAGGCCTTTAGGTCTTCTGTACATGGATGCAAAAAGTAATGATTTGGCGTTGGGGCCGAGTATCCCAAGAATTAAATATTCCGGTGCATTAGAGAATTGACACAGAGAAGACGCAAGAATTTTGAACTTGAGAGAATCGTGGATATAGCACGCAACACCACCACCTCGCCTACCCTCTCTATCATTGCGAATTAATGAATAATTTTCAAGTCGAATCAAATCGTTAGATACTTTAGAGTTAAGCCACGTTTCGGATATAGAAATTATGTGGTAAAATTTTGACGTGAGATGAGATTTGATAAGATCAATGTGCCCTAATAAGGAATTGGCATTAAATTGAGCAATAGATAAATTGTTTGAAGATGTAGAGGCCAAGCGGAAATGGTTGGTGTCATCGATGTTACGAGCAATTGAAGGTGCCCCAAGTCAAATGATCCTTTGAAGGTCAGCTTCTGAGACAATAGTGATAATAGGAGCCCCATCTGACTTACGAACATTAATGACTCCAGATTTAATCCAAACATATTTATATCCACAACTGGTCGCTTTAGCTTTAGTTGAACGAAGCAAGTTGTAAAGCGCTTGAGGCAAAAGCTCGTTGACAAAAATAATACCAGGTAAATTCGACCCAAAAACTTCTTGAATCGTAAGATTCCCTTTCGCACGCTTTTTAGCCAAAATATAGTCGCGGACCTGTGTGGATTTTAGCTTGACAATAAATGATTTAGCACGCGGAGGATTTACCGCAGGATCTTGGTTATCACCAATAACACCAATAGATTTTCTTGTGAAACTACGTATGTCAAGTACTTCAGATACTAAATGAGGTATGTTGAGGGCCTCGAAGACTTTTTGAATAATTAAATCAGGCGTGTTGACGACATCCATGGGGATACCCGACACCGAGAACTCAGCATGAGTATCATGCGACACGATGGTAGAGATCCTGTTGGATAGAGCTGACAGTTCGTTTCTCAGATCCTGATTTTCACCGCGAAGAGTAGCCGCTTCAGCAGTGGCAAGATCGATATTGGCTTCGAGTCTGGAGATACGGCTTGACATTGCTTCGTGTGACTCCCGTAAATCAGATACATCCGCTCTTATTTCGGTAATATGATGCTCAACTCCAGTTAGCGTATTTTGAATAGCCCCAAGTTTTAAGTCGGTGGATTTTTGCGAGTTATGAATGGACAGGAGCTTAGCATTAGCCGAGGAGCTGGTCTGCCGTAATAAACTCATTAGGTCCTGAAGAGTCACTGGATCAGACGGCGCATTAATGGGCGACAGGTCAGTAGACAATGACTGATCAACGAGAGAGCTCTGGTGATTTGCTGTCTGCTGATGAGATATAGGTGATAATGATCTATGATGGTGTTGGTTGCTAATTGGCGAGGTATCCGGCGAACGCAACGTAATAGAGGAGCGTTGTAAGGCGCATTCATCACATCGAAAAGAAGATAGGTAGGTGGAGTCAGAAAAATCCCATGAAAAAAGAGAGAGAGAGAGAGAGAGAGAGAGAGAGAGAGAAATCGATCAGAGGTAATTTTCTGATCGGAAACAATCCAGACACTAGTCCATTATATGACCATGGTTAGGATAGAGAGGCTTTGGATAGTAAGGTGGTTCGTGAAGGGAAAGGGAAACATCGATCGATGAGTCCGTTGCTAATTTGCGAGAATAATACATGTGGGACAAGTTGAAAACTTTGGGTAATCCGTTGTCGAGCCTCTGTCGATTATTGGGTCGGATATTTTGCTCGAGTTATTCGATAAATTAACGGAAATATCTTCTCATGCATGGCAACCGAAGATTCTCCAATGAAATTTAACGAATTTTGATGCTGCAAACGATATTGATGTTTTTTTTTTTTTACTGATCTTTCTCCACTTATCTAAAAAAACTACCACTTATGGATATGTACCAAATGAAATATTGCTGATCGGCTGTTTTTAAATATTGATATTTAATTTAAATTTCATCGTAATCATTCTCAAAATATATATACTTTTTTTTTTATTTTTCCATTATATTTCAACTGATTTGTCACCGCTACCGTTACTGTACCGGTACTTTACCGTTATTGTGCCATTACTGTACCGTTACTGTTTTGTTACTATACTGTTACGACATTGTTACTATTACAGTATTGTTACTGTTACTATTAGCGAACCATCCCTGTGAATTGACTCTTACCGTGACTGCCACTATCACTGTACTATAACTGTACTGCTACAGTTACTGTCCTGTTCCGTCACAGTTACTACTACTATAATTTCACTATTACTGTACTGTTACGGTAACGGTTACGAGGCTGTTTTTATCGAGCACGTTATTTAAATTAGATTTAATTTTAGGTATTTTTTTTTCTAGGGGAATTTCGTCTAGGCAATTTTTTGTCAGGGTTAAGTAGTAGATTAAAAAAAAAACCAGTGATTACATAACAGATATCAAAATTTGACTATTAAGGAGGTACGACTAGTTCTTTGGAGTCAAAAAAAAGTCTAAATTTATTTTACCCACAGTTGTTCTGATTTATGTTTATTTGCGTTGATTATTCATATTATCGATTATAATGTGAAAAATTTTGTGGTAAATGATTAATTTATTGCGCATGAACTAATAAAAACTGAAAAATTAGATTGTCAACGACTCGATAGTAGTCTCCATCATAATAATAATGACATGTCTACCACAAAAACGGACTAAAAAACATTTTTTAAAATCAGCCGAAAACCTATTAAAATAGACTTGAATTACCTCAGTGGAATTAATACGATCGGTAGAATGATAATTATACATATAATTGATACGTGATAAATAATAAAACTCCATAAATAACATGATGGAATTTGAAGTAAACACTTGGCAACGTCGCATTGGCGATGCTATAAGTTGGTATACGTGACCAACGAAGATGACTCTATCTTCGTTGCTAATATCAAAACAAAGCTAGGTTATGTTCGCCGAAACCCATCAGCTGTTACTCGCGACGTTGCTAAGTCTGTGGGTGCTATTTGATCGTTCTGACCATTTACAACCGGAAATTGAAACTTTTTTATGATGTAGTGCCAGAACTACACGGTGAAGAGTAATTTTTCAATTTTTTACAATATCTATTACATCTAGTCTATCAAGTTTCAGTTTTTCAACGGGTGTAGTTGGATACGTGAGCAGCAAAACCGTGATCACAGCACTTCCGGTTAACCGTCTCCATAAGACGACGTGCTTTAGTAACTCAAACTGCTCGACTTTGCAATTTTATTACGAATAAACTAAACGGTTAATATAGCTCAAATTTTGGCAATAGGCGCATAAAGTATTCGGCAAAAACATATAAAAAATTCAAGTCCGTCAGTTGGATTCTTCATACTAGTCGTACCTCCTTAAGGATGAAATTTTGATATTTTTACAGCCTATTAGTGTTTATCACCAAAACGTGTATGCAAAATTCGATAATTGTTTACTTTGGCGGATTTTCCTAATTTTGCAAATTCTTGGGTTTTTTTGGCCTCAATACGTTTTTTTTGTCCCAATAATAATGTAATGGAGTAAAATTGCTTATAGATCATTTTTTAGGTAACTGAATTCTCTGTAAAAAAAAGTCCGCGACGGTATATCTCTAAAGTTGATAATTTTGGCGTGGGAGGCGTCCCAAGTTGTGAAAATAATTTAAAAAAAACTATTTCAAGTATGTGACTTTATTTAAATTTAGTTATGAATAAAGTTTTTTAGGCGGTAATGGCTTTTTCGTTCTGTCTGGTTGACGTATGAATTTTTATGCATTTTCAATTCAACGCTACCGCGGTGATATGTAATTTAACAATTAATGAGTCTACTATTCTGCGATTTGACAAAAATCACACTTCTTCATCACGCCATTTCGGACACCTCCCACTAATCCGTTATTGACTTTTCATGAATGCTGTCGAGGACTTTTTTATAGAAAATTTAATTCTCTACCAAATTGTCCCCGCGCAATTTTTGCTATCTTGAATAGTTTGGACAGCGTTTGAAGTTGAAGCTCGGAAAACGTGAATTTTGAATTTTTTTTTTAACATAAACGTTAATAAAGCAAAAACTTACAGGAGTACATTACTGTAATTTTTATACGTTGGCATCAACGCTATTTACTATCTAATAGCGTTGAAACGAAACCTTACAGTTCTAACTCTGATTTCGAGAACAAATTGACTGGCCAAGATGAGTTGAGGATTTGACGTTGACACCACTGAGCCCTGTAATAAGCATAGGGATCCCCCTGGAACGAGTCGTCCCGCAAACAAACAGAGGAACATCCTTAATTCAATTGGAAAAGTTGATTCTGCTGTGTCATCAACATTGCACGTCCCAATATATCAATTATACGCTCACAACAGTAATCACCCAAGTTTAAACAGTCGCGCCATTCTTGTCCCATATGACAATTCACCGGGCCGTTAAAAAAATATCATAAAACATACATGAAGATATATTCCGATTGCCAAATCACAATATTATTTTTCCTCTCTTTTATTTTAGACTACTAATCGGACACGAATTTCGTATTGAAACTGTCGATGCGCTAGTGCGCAAATCTTTGACACAATTTCATGATTTACTGACAATTATGATTTCACCAAAGATCCCACGGTCTCACTGTACTCCATCCCTTTCATTCAATGCCAAAGTGGTAAACCCCCTTGAAGCGTATGGGAAGAAATATCATACAGCTAAAAACAATTTACAAACTGTCAAATATCGTTCGCGTATACACAGATAACGTATGCCCGACTTGCGAAAACAAAAGTTGAAATCAATCATGATCCCGATCCACTGCTGGAAAACAAAAGGTCGTATTCGCAGGATTCAACTCGGATATTGCCAAACAAGCAGCATAAATAATCTTCCTGGCATAAAGCGTGATTTTTCCAACTTTCCTACGTCAAAACTGAATAGATAAATAGAAGCGAGAAAGTATAGATACTCCAACGGGGTAAAGCTGCGTATGTGGATTGAAAGATCCAGCTGGATTCTCTTAGCCATTAAGATAGAGCATGGGTCCGAGTTTCGAAAGATCCATCTGGATAGCCTTCAGGAAAGAACATCTGTCGATTATCGGTAGATTCAGTCCGGAGCCTCCCAGAATTTAAGATCCAACTGGAGGCGCTTGGCATCTAAGAAAGAACCTTTGTCAAGTAACGAAACATCCAGCTGGGAGCCATCTATCCGATAGTAAAGAGTCCGGGGTCGAAAAGATCGAGCCAGAGCCTCATGGCATTCGGGAAATAACGTAGACCAAGTGTCAAAAGACCCGGTTGGATTCTTTTGGCCTTTGAGAAAGAGCATGTTTGAAGTATAGGAAGATCCAGTCAGACCTTCTTAGCCGATGGCTCAGCCTAGACAAGAATTTACTTCGACCATATACCTATCAAAGATGCCAAACGTCATCCAGCAGAACATTGGGGATCCAAAAATGAAACGAAATTCCAACGCAAGTCACTAGACACCTAAGTGTGAAGCCAGCTGGGAGCAACCTATCAGATAGTAAAGAGTCCGGGGTCGAAAATATCAAGCCAGAGCCTCATGGCATTCGGGAAATAACGTAGACCAAGTGTCAAAAGACCCGGTTGGATTCTTTTGGCCTTTGAGAAAGAGCATGTTTGAAGTATAGGAAGATCCAGTCAGACTTTCTTAGCCGATGGCTCAGCCTAGACAAGAATTTACTTCAACCCTATACCTACCTAAGATGCTAAACGTCATTCAGCAGAACATCGGGGACCCAGCCAGCCAGCTGGGAGCCACCTATCCGACAGTAGAGAGTCCGGGATCGAAAATATCCAGCCAGAGCCTCGTGGCATTCGGGAAATAATGTAGACCAAGTGTCAAAAGGCCCGGTTGGATTCTTTTAGCCTTTGAGAAAGAGCATGTTTGAAGTATATGAAGATCCAGTCAGACCTTCTTAGCCGATGGCTCAGCCTAGACAAGAATTTACTTCGGCCATATACCTATCAAAGATGCCAAATGTCATCCAGCAGAATATTGGGGATCCAAAAATGAAACGAAATTCCAACGCAAGTCACTAGACACCTAAGTGTGAAGCCAGCTGGGAGCCACCTATCCGATAGTAAAGAGTCCGGGGTCGAAAATATCGAGCCAGAGCCTCATGGCATTCGGGAAATAACGTAGACCAAGTGTCAAAAGACCCGGTTGGATTCTTTTAGCCTTTGAGAAAGAGCATGTTTGAAGTATATGAAGATCCAGTCAGACCTTCTTAGCCGATGGCTCAGCCTAGACAAGAATTTACTTCAACCCTATACCTACCTAAGATGCTAAACGTCATTCAGCAGAACATTGGGGACCCAGCCAGCCAGCTGGGAGCCACTTATCCGACAGTAGAGAGTCCGGGATCGAAAATATCCAGCCAGAGCCTCGTGGCATTCGGGAAATAATGTAGACCAAGTGTCAAAAGGCCCGGTTGGATTCTTTTAGCCTTTGAGAAAGAGCATGTTTGAAGTATAGGAAGATCCAGTCAGACCTTTTTAGCCGATGGCTCAGCCTATACAAGAATTTACTTTGGCCCTATAGTTACCGAAGATGCTAAACGTCATCGAGCAGAACATTGGGGATCCAGAAATGAAACGAAATTCCAACGCAAGTCACTAGACACCTAGGCGTGAAGCCAATGACGCAATTTTGCTATCCCGTAGGTCAGCTTTCCTACCGCTTGAACAGCTATAACGAAATGAAACGTGCTAGATGCAGCTTTCATGCAAATCTGCATCGATCTGGAGTTCATTGATGACCAGTTAAACTTTTCACCTACTGTTTTTATCTCAATTCTTGTGATCGGAAAGTACTTGATGACCTATGAGTGTTCTTTCATTAGGATTTTATCATTCCCGACTCCGTAATTAACGGCAATGGAAGCTTCAATGAAGATTAGAACCAAATGAAGGTATGGTTGCACCAGCAGTGATATACCAGCTCAGGAAAATCTTGATAAATCTCGGTTACATTACGTATTAATCTACCATCAATCCCTAAGCCCTGACTAAAATATCCTGCAACATCAAACGGCTTTCTTCGTTTGATCCCTGGCTGCAATATCTACGGATTGCTAGACTCCGTAGGGTAGAAAAAAAAATGGTCTTCCCCAGATTCATGGATAATGATAAGATATTGGGGGGGTGTGAGAAAATTGACAGGAAAAAAAGACTAGAGATTGCACAATTATGATTCTCAGCCACCATCCAGAGAAGGACGAATCTTATATATATATATATATATATATGACGAGCGATGGTAGGATAAATTGGAAGACTCATCAAGAAGCTCGTTAATTCAACTTTGTAATTGCGTATTTACGTTTGTTTATCGGAACGACGAACGATCGAGCCTGTTTCGCTCCAGGCCAGTGTTGACTATGACACGGCCGATTGATCCTTCGAACCCTCGACTCATCACACCGGGGCTCTATATATATTGTATATGTACCTAAACACGACAATGATTTTCAACGACCACTCCTAAGACTGTACGAGATCTTAGCTGACCTCGCGACACTACGAGAGGCCAAGTTCATGAAATTCATTAACTGGGCTATACCTCCGGAAATTTTTGAATTGTGTTGGAGCCGTAAAACGTGACGGTTATTCTTAGAAGCGTCTCGTTTTCCTACGAGCTGGCAAGTTCGCACGTCGGAAAACCCGATGAGAATAATCAACGAACGACCCAAGAGTCCGGCAAACATGACACGCGTCCATACCCCAACCTTGTTCATTTTGTGACTTTGGGGAATTTCGGCTTCCGTCCAACTCCTCTGCTTCACTGACAAATGGATTGAAGCTCGGGAGTGGGTGCGAAACCTTCCACGAGTAGTCCCATTTACCAGAACCGCAATACTGCCTTTCCCACGACTGAAATATCCTCATCCGTCTCTGGTGACGATAGCGATCCAGCTTTCTGGAGCGAGACTAATCTGGGGCTAAAGTGTGACAGCGGACCAGCTTATACCAGGCCTTACGTGGTTTCAAGTGTATGGAAGTTTTGTGACCAATGACGTTCCAGCGTAGAATTAGCATGTCTGTGTGTGTGTGTGTGTATAAGTGAAAGTGATGTATGCAATCGTAAATTACCAGGCTCAGCTAGCACTTTTCGTGTCCATCATTATTTTGGGCTTCCCGGATTGATGTTCCAACAAACAACTGCCCCTCGAAATGAAACAACCAATCTTGTCTCTTGCCCTGCTGAGAAAAACTGGTTGTCATCGTTGAGCCAAAAAAAAAAACCACGCATCCCGAATCTTTGACAAGTCATTCAGGTGCTCCTGACGATGTCCCCAATTGTTCCGCTACTCGGGTCGTCATGAAGCAACGAATAGCTTTTATAATCGAGAGAATTCCAAACGATTTTTGGTCCACGTGAAATTTCTGAGATCTTATCAGAGCAACAAGGTCCATGCGTGAGGTATCGTTAAAGGGGCAAGAGCTTAAGGACCGCTTGGGTCCGCTTAACGATGGACTGTTCCGGAATACTTTTTTGGCCGCAATTCTGACTGCGGTGTTTGTCGAACATTTTGATGAAAAAAAAAAAAACCAACAAGTGCCCGGGAAATTTTTAAGTACATTGCGAATTTAAGAAGCTTCGAGACTCGGGCTTGTAGATTAGTTTGGGTTTGACTTCTTTTGGCACTTTGGCTCTGTTTGCCGATCACGTGACTGCGGTCGAACGCGTGAATCGATCTTCATGAAATTTTGCAGAGTCTTGGTTCAACACGAGACTCAATGATGTCTGACGTTAATTGAAAATAGCGTCGTGAATGTTATCTAAAAAAAAATTGGTATCCGGTCTTATTAGTCATTCTTGAACGGGTCGAAAAGTTGGTTGGATCGATTTCTCGATACTCGGTGTTTTTCCCGTCAATATTTGCCTCTAATGCTAGGGATTGACGGAGGGATTGACGGATTCTCTGTCAATCAGAGAATATTTGGTTCCTTATTTGCTCATGAAGAGTGCGGTGGCGTCATTCGTACACCATCCTACTCCCTTCCTGACCCATTAATACACAACCGGTATTGCCCTACCAATGAAAAGGCCAGACTATAACTAGTTAATAATTTAACCGAGAGGAAAGCGAACGAAAAACGTATTATTAGACGTTGAGCACGTATTTGTGAAATGTTAATCCCTCAATCGCTCGTCATTTCTATCTTGCTCGAGGATTCATAAATATATTTTTTTTTCTTCCCATTTTAGTCTCCTCATCTGTATACTCGAAATTTTCATGAACTCGATCAATTTATAAATTACAATTGTAGTGAAAAAATTCGAACGATGACTACTTTTTTTTTGGTCCGATCGATGAGACGAAATTTATCGACTCTTTAGTTGCGAGAGAGAGGCAGGCTTCGTGGACGTTTAAATAACGAAATTCAAGGGACGTGGAAGGGGGATTTGATTATTCGCGAGTGATTGGTCCAGAGATACGTGGGGTTTGATACTCGGGTCCGGATGGTGCGTGGGAACAATTTTCATACTGAAACCGCGGGGCAAATGTCGTATTGCGAGTCGAAAATGCAAATATCAGGTCGAACGAGTACAAAAGGGGCTCGTGGGGAAAGTCCAACCATTCGGAATGATTCGTATATTGGGGATCGATTATCGAGTGGGCTTGAACGAAACGTCGAATGACGATCCTTAAAAAAAAAAAAAGTGATATCCCTGTGGATGCAACGTGTTTATCTGTATACAGGGCATTCTTTATCATCTCGACCATTTTTTCCCAAAGATCTTATCAGATATTGTCAATAGTCCGCCATAGTGTGTTACAAGACTTGAATAAAATGCCGATAATTATTTCCGGATGTCACGTCGGAATATCCTCGATCGTTACTGCAACTGTTGCTGCACTGTGGCTTTTGCCATGTCGCAACTATCACTGTAACGAAACTTTTGCTATATCGTAACCGTTACTTTACCGTAACTGTTGTTGTATCGTAACTAATACTGTACTGTAACTGTTGCATTACCGTAGCTGTTACTGTACAGCAACTATGAATGTACCGTAACTATTATTGCAATGTAACTGTTACTGTACCGTAACTGTTACTGTGCCATAACTGTCATTGTACCGTAACTTGTTACTGGTTCGTAACCTGTCACTGTACGATAGCTGTTACTTTGCTGAAACTGATACCTTTAGCTTTAACTGTTATTGTAACTATTATCGTACCGTAACTGTGACTTTACCGGGAACTTTTAATGTACTGTAATTTTTACTGTACTGTAACTGCTACATTGTTGAAAATTATGCAAAAATTTCCAAAAACAAAATAAAGTGCCATAGAGTTCACTGTATCGTAATTCTTATTGGACCCTAAAAGTTACTGTACTGCAACTGTTACATTATACCCCTGCTGTACCATATCTCTTAGTGTACCGTAACTGTTATATTAAAATACCAAAACTTATTACACCATAACTGTTACCGTGCCGTAATTTTTAATGTCCCGTAACGGTGCCATAACTTTTACTTTGCTGGAACTAATACAGTAACTGTAACTGTCTTTGTAACTATTACTGTAACTGCTGCTGTATCGGTTACAAAACTGTTACTGTAACTGTATTGGAAACTGTTGATGTACTGTAATTGTTATTCTACTATAACTGCTGCTTTATTGAGAAAAAAAAAATCCGAATACAAAATTGAGCGCTATAGAGTTTTCTGTACCTCAACTTTTAGCATAATTATTACCGTACCGTAAATGTTACTGTACCGTAACTGTTACTTTGCTGGGACTGATACTATAACTGTTACTATAGCTGTAACTGTTATTGTAACTAATAATGTCACTATTAAATTCACTGTTACCGTACTACTGTACTAGTGCTACTTTATTAAAAATTATATAAAAATTTCAAAACAAAATTGTGCGCCATAGAGTTCACTGTACCGAACAACTCATGTATTCATGATTTTAATATTGAACGATGTCGAGTTTTGAAAATAATAGGCATAAGTCATGATCAGTATGAAAATACAACAGATGCATGAGCGATCTTTTAGAATTTAGCTGATGAGCTCTTTTTTTCTCTTTTTTCTCACCTCGAGATACCCTGATACCTACACACCATTTATTTTTACGATTACGTAATTTAATTGTTGCAAATATATATTTTTTTTTCCCCCTTGGTGTAATAGCTCACTCAGCGAGATGCGAGTCATCTCTGAGCTTTCAAGATCAGAGAAACCGACCAAACGAAATTACAAGACCACGAGACATACCGCAGTCTGCACTAAAACGCCGTATCTACTTCCTACTGTAACAGACAGGCACACACGTACACAGACGAAACCCTCAGACTTGGTAGAAAAAATAAATTTTAAATAAAAATTTCCGTTCTCCTGATGCTCATTCTCCACTCTTGCTATGCTTTTCTCAAAGAAAATATGCTTTTTATTCGCCTCGTCGAATTTAATCTCATGGATGCATTTTCGTCCGTTCGCCCATTCTATGAAATTTTCATCTCTAAATATTCATTCCTCCACTCGAGTAGTTTTGCAAGCGAGGCATCTTGAACAATTTTTTTTTTTTACCGACTCGTGTGCGCATAATATTTTTTGTGCGATAAAAATGAATTAAGCAATTTGTAAAAGTGGTAAAAAAATGTTAATTGTTCGACGATCGAGTCAAATAATTCATTAATAGTAATTGATCGTAGTGACGATGGAGGCAAAATTTTATTGAATTCACGTGATTTATTAAATGTGTCATTCGAATTAATGATCGCAAGCAAATTCAAAAATCGTGTACCATTTTTTTTTTTCCGTCGTGAATAGCATCGATAATTTATGATGTGATTCATTGATCGGTGTTCATTTCCGAATGGTCGTGAATTTTAAATGCCTACACGAATGGCGACCTCGATTTTTGTAGACAGGCGAGTGTGAGCACAGAATAGTGGAACATCGAATGCTTTTTTTCATTTAAATTTGAAAAATTAAAAAATTTCTGGTACTTGTTTATTGAGATTTTTAAATAAATAAATAAATATAAAAAATTTAAATAAATATATGATAGAATTGCTATTAAAAATGCTAATTATTAATTTATATATATTATGAAATTATCAAAATGTTATGTGGTTTATGAGAATTGTCAAAAATTGTTTGTCCCATTTTTAAAATCTGTCAAAAATTCAAAAGGCTTGATGAGTCTTAAAGCTTGAAATGTTACTAATATAATTACCACAAAATTAAATTGAAATTCCCTCATAACGAAAAATGACAGTGATTTCAGTGCACCATATAATTTTTTGTCAAAATGCAAAAGAAAAAATTCGAAAATTCTCAAAAATTTTATTTCGTTCCTGTAAAAATAACATTTATTCATTTTTCGTGTTCACTGATCTGCTCAATTGGATAGGGAAAATAATTTATTCAACATCGAAATTGATTACAGAAAAAACTTGTTTTTTTTATTATTAAGAATCATTTGGTGCAACTATTTTTCATAACGAATAATTTTACGACTAATTATTGATAATTATTTTACTGCAAAATCATTGTTGATAATCTTTCATCAAACCGATTCTCATATATCTGAATTTTTTATCAATATTTATTCATTATCGTTAGTTTATTTTGTATTTCCTCGTATACTGAACAAGGCACATTCGTATGTATAATATGGTTTAGACCTGCCGGAGATGGCGCTCACGTTGGCGTGCTCACACGTGATTCAATCAAGTTCGCTCAATTAATTTTACTATGGTGTAAACGATTACGTGATCTGGACCGAGAATGACGAAGCTGAGAGAATTTTTGGCTTTCTAGTTACAAAAATCTTTGCGTAAAAAAACAAAAAGTTTAGGCAATTCAGTCAAAAACAAATTTTGAAAAAAAACCAACTACTATTTCGAATTTTTTCGAAAAAAAAAACTATCCCAGCTTTTAAATCCATGCAAAGCAGTCGATCAAGCTAAAAATAAGAAAAGAAAAAATAAATAAATAAAATTAAACAATAATTGGGATAGCTTTTTTCATTTTTCGATTCCATGTAATCAATATTCCTCCTTGCGTCCATAAATCTTTGCAATCGGACATAAACTCGCCGAATTAAAACATTTTTACGTGACACTCGGTTTGAAATTATCGAAACTATCGCGCTGTTGGTACATGCACAACTTCACGTGGTACGTATAATATGTGCTGGCCTTGTAAAATTTAAACAGTTATATCTCGTGAACGTCTCGAGCAATCGTGCCCAAATTTTTCACACAAGTAGGGCAGTAACCTCCCTTGGTTTTTTAACAGTTTATATCGGAATTTCTAAAAAAAACTTCAGATTTTATAGTATTTTGAATTTTTCAAAAAAAAAAGTCCGTCCTCGCTCTGACTTTCGTAAATTTTTAGCTATCGAGTCGAAAATTTTTACACAAATAGCCTAGGGGACAAGGATATTTGGTATCGAATTTGGCAATGATCCATCAAAGGGTTCAAATTTTATGAAATTTTGAGTTTTTTTTTTCGAATTCTTACGAGAAATTTCATGTTAATTCTGACATTCGTGAATTTACCACTATCGAGCCAGAACTTTACACAGAAGAAAGCTAGGGGACAGCAATATTTGGCTTGAAAAGATTCGCTAAAGAGTTTGAGATTTCTTGAAATTTTGTATTTTTAAATATTTTCTGAATGAAAAATTTTTGAACTTTCGTAAATCTGCTAATATTGAGCCGGAACTTGCCATGAAAAAAAAAAAAAAAAAAAAAAAAAACAGGGGCTACCAATGTTCGTTAAAATGTTAATTATGCCACTATATCATAAGATCCATTGACGATATGAGTAATAGTTATTTTTTCGAGTTGTTTATGTTGTTTCTCTCGTATTATTTTTTGTATTAACCCGTAATAATCGCACCTCAGTAAACTTTCATAATGGTCACATCGGGTCAATTTGACCCGAGCCAACTTTGAGCGATTACTGAATCAAGACGACGCGTTGTATTTCCGTACAAAAATTCATAGACATAATTTGAACATTGAAAAATAGACTCTCGTCCATGAAACTGTGAATTTTTGGTTTTCAAGTACAAAAAAAAAATTCCTAAAAAAAAAGTGTCCGGAAAACCCGGTTTTCTACTAAAAAATTCACAACTTTTTCAATTTTCAATATTTTTTTGCAAAAATTTAGCACTATAGTCCTAAGTTATAGTACTTTCATAAAAAAAAAAAATAGTTTAATCCGATACGGTGTCTTTAAAAAAAGTATGTTTATTTTCAAGACACGTCTTGTCCTCAAAGCCTCCTGGAGACTGCACTGACTGCAAGTCCGGTTTACCACTTGTAATATTGAATTGAAAAAAAAATCCGGGTCAGCTGGACCCGGGGTGATTATTACGGATTAAATCCAGATGTGTCGAGAGACTAATTTCACATGACAATCAATTTTTGAAAATACAACAATTGTAAAGACGTTTGTTGTCTTTGAATCTCGACTTGAATCTTTTTATAACCTTAAAATTGTGGCAAATATGACTGTGAGAAAGGGCTTGCATTTGGATGCGGATAGTCGGAGGGAGATAAAGTGGCGAACGGAAGTGACGGAATGGGGAGTAGAGCGAGGGTACGATAGGAATAGGGCTCGAGGTTGGTTAGAAGCGCTGGAAGGGTACGGGTATGGGCTAGGTAACCAGGTCACCGTGACTGGTTAGGGGGAAAGGCTTTGCTTTACAACTATCACTACCACTCCCAATACGACTCACGAAACATCCCAAACCCCTTGTTTGTGCTCCCTCGTTCCAATAGGCATCTCTACGACTTTGTTCTGCACACACACACACACACTGATATGTGTTACACCATTCCACTCAGCTCTGCAACTGTGTCTATCTTGTTTTTTTAAATCCAACTCTTTTTTTTCCCTCCTTCCTCTCACTTATTCCTCCATTGTTTTCCTCTCTCCCACGTTCCTCTTCTTCTTCTTCTTCTTCTTCTTCTTTTTTTTTATAATTTTATACGAGTGCATAGGCATAACGAAAACCCTGATTCGAGTATTTTTTGTTACTCTTCTTTCGCCAAATATACAAATTGTATGAAAAAATTTCAAAATCCAAGAAGAACGACAACCCTGTTCGAGTATTTTTTGTTACTCTTCTTTCGCCAAATATACAAATTGTATGAA
Organism: Rhorus exstirpatorius; assembly: GCA_963564615.1. Taxonomy (NCBI): domain Eukaryota; kingdom Metazoa; phylum Arthropoda; class Insecta; order Hymenoptera; family Ichneumonidae; genus Rhorus; species Rhorus exstirpatorius. The sequence goes on along the minus strand of OY751322.1, from coordinate 11,587,489 downwards.
AAAATTTCAAAATCCAAGAAGAAAACGAGAAACGATGTAATTCAGATGAAAATTCGTATTCGTGATCTCGCAAGCGTTGCTGTTTGTGAATTTAAGTTTGGATCTTCGAATATCCAAAATGGCGGCTGAACCGCAAACAAAAAAATTCAAATGAAATTTGAAAAACTCAAAATGGCGGATATTCGACTGACGCGTTAAAATCACGAATTAATTCGATGGAATGAAAAAAAAAAAAAAAAATCGCTGTTCGAGGGTACTTTTTTTTTAATTTATAAAATTACAATGCAACGTTATCGTTAATTTTGAGGTGCGGGCACACTTTTCGGGTGAATATTGGCCAAAAACTTTATTCCAATTGTTAGCTTCTTGCCAGAAATATATTTATAAATTATCTCTCGGATGACCCAGATTCGTAGAGAAAACAAAAAAGGAAAATAAAAATCTACATGTCCCTGAAAGCAATTAATCAGAGGCAATAGATCAAAACAATCGTGTTCTTTTGCTCGATAAAAGAAGAGCCAGAAGGATAAAATTATCTCTGTATCAGCGAGATCCCCGTGACTCTTTAGCCGCACACTCTCGCGTACACGAGGGCCCCTGCAGTTCAATTTAAATCCTCTTCATCCACGACTGTACCACGATTCCCCAGCGGCAGAGAGCTCTGTGCTCGGCTGGCTAGGGGCATGGAGGGGGAGCAGTAGCTTTTCGTTATCGATTCACGTCGAGAATACTGACTGGTCTACAGCCCCGATTACATGATAACCGGGCTTGACTCGACGGTATACGAGGGTGGTGAATCTTGCCACGATCGTTCCTCGAAAATGCTTATATATATATATATATATATATATATGGGCCATTCCACGTAAACTCGGTGTACTAATTTTTTCGACAAAAAAAAACTTCCCAACGATTCGTTCAACGTTCCAGAAACAATCCCAATTTTTTGAGCTCATACGTTGTTCAGGAATAATCAAAAGACTACGAAAATTTCGTAAAAGAAAGAAATTTTCATTTCAATTTCAAGCTACTTTAATGGCAAATAAAAACATAGTGGCCTGGGCAACCGAGTAATTCGCAATTTTCATTTACATTGGCTTTGTTACACACCTCGCATTTTTTACGTTATTACATCATTGCACGTTTAAAAAAAAAAATCTTGAGGTTTTTTTTTCACGAAAACAAAGCTTCCTTTGTGAGAGAGGAAAATTAAAAATTTCAAAAATATCTGACTCAGCGTGGCGGGGTGCTCCTTTCATTCTTACGAATAACAAGGATTATAAAAGAGTGGCTTTATGTACAGCTACACACGAGACATTTCATATTACGATCTTTCGGACTCGCTGTGAACTTTACGATCGTCATGGTAAAAATAAAAGTTCTGAAGGAGAACTGAAATAAAAGATGCGTGACATTTCGTGTGCATTGTTAGGGGCTGGGGGACTCCGAATATTTCGAATCGATACATATCGCTCGGACGCGACGAAATTATATTTATTTCGACGAAACATTATTCGAGCTGCTATTTTGTGTAAATATTGACGATGCAATTCCCCAGGTAGTTCGTTTTAATGGAAAAAATCCCTAGGCTATGTTTTTTAACGTAACTATTCCTTGTATGAATTTCAAGTCTATGATTTCCAAGATAAATGATCTTCCTAGAAAAAAATGTAGACAAAGCATCACAGCACTGAAACTTTCTAGAAAATTCATCCCAAGCACGGAAATTCCCTAGATTATTGGGATTTAAGTGAAAAATCCGTAGGATGTGTATTTTAACAAACTAATTCCCTGTATGATGAATTTCAAGTCTGTAATTCCCTAGATATGCCAACTGGATTACCAAAGAAATTTAGACGAAGAATCGTAATACGAGAGTTCTCCTAGAATCGTAAATTCAACACGAAAATTCCTAGATCATACATTTTTTCGCTAAAATATTCTAAAAAATTAATTTTCAATATAAAAATTCCTCGTAAAATTTATTTCAACGCTGAAATTCCTCAGAGACAATTTGTTTTAACGCTAAAATCTCCGTTTCACACAATTTCATCATGATGATTCCCTGGACAACGAATTGCAATACCAAAATGGATCACAAATAAAATTTGACTGACCCATCGTACCGACAAAGAAAATTATTGACAAAATACAAGTTAGCTATTGGATATGTGGGGTCATCCAAGATTTGTTCCTTCAATCGGAACAACCGAAATATTTTCTCATTGGATATTCCACGCACAGTCTCGTCCGAAGTTATGAAACTTAAATTAAGCGATCGAGCTCGAAAATTTCATAAATTTTTTTTCTCTATTCCCCTTAAAGTCATGTATGTCATTTAGAGATAATCGACAAAAATCAAGCTTTCACCTTCTTAAATCACGAATGCAAGCCTTGGGAAACATCTCGCGAAAGGGGCTCACTGTAAATTGAGTCCAACATGTGTCTCATCAAGGTAACGTACAAAAGTCGAATGGGGCACCTCTTAGACTCGATTGCCAGTGTCCTCCGTTCAGAAGGCGTTTCCCGCGCTCAAAAACTGTAGTCCTGTGAGTGAAAATCGTGAGAAAAAATTCAAACTCAACAATGAAACGTCCCGGTGTGCTTCTGCGAAAAATTTCGCGTACATCTTTCCTCCCGAGCTTCTTCCCTGATTCCTTTTCGTTGATGATTTCAATGCAAAATGCTTGGACATCTTCAACATCAAACTCGGAATAAAAAATCCTACTTTTTGGATGACAAACATAGCGAGGATCGATTTCTCATAGCTTGAAGAACATTTGAGTCTAATTTTTGAGGTTAATCAACGTTGCTCTCGCGTCTAAACTTCTGATTTTTTTTTTTAAACGGACTTAAAGAGAAAAATCTTGAGAAGCCTCAACCGCTAAACAGCAGAAGCATCAAAGTGTCTTAGAAAGAAAAAAAAAAAAATAAATAACACGCATCCCTCGCTCGTAAGCATTCTTCACATATGAAGCTTCAACGATTCGCTTTTCTTTCTCGAGAGTCAATTAGACGCGTGTGCCTTACGTACAACGCCAAGGGAAAGGAAGAGCAGTCGAGAAGAGGCGAGAGAAGAGAATTTCAACGAGCATCGTGTGGCTCCGTCAGTGTCGAGGATCTCCAAAGAGAGAGAGAGACAGACGAGTTCACTCAATGTGCCTAGTTCTCCGACTCTCGCTCACTCGGTTGCCCGAGTGGCTACTAAAACCGAGACTAAAACTGCTAACGTCGTCTGCTACACTCCCCTTATTCGAGTGAACTATACCGAGGGTTACCCTCGCTTTGTAAATATCACTTTTGCTAATATCGCTCTCGCGACGTTCCCCCCCTCTCTGGTATTATTTATTGCTACTATACTATTGTCCGAGGCAGGACAATGAAATCCGTGATCCGTGATCCGTGAAAGAAAAATGACGAATCTCCAATACCGGTTATTTATTACTTTGCTTCCTCGTGCTTTGTTTTCGTGGAAAAAAAAAAAAAAAAAAAAAAAAAAAAAAAAAACGAAAATTCGCGGCCATGTCGATGCGTTGAAAATGCTCCAAGACATGGAATACATTTTTTCAGACGCAACTGATTCGTTCATAGCAATACACTTCTATAAGTTGACAAAGGTTCATTTGACTTCACTGTAGTTTGTGAAAAACAAAAATTGTTTGGACAACAAATTTTTGTACTTGAATTCCTTCTGAAGTAAATTTAAGCGCGTAAATCCCCTCGATAATAATTGAAGCACGAAAACTTCCAACTTTATAATCAAATAAGACGTGGTTGTCGTGGATGTGTTTGGTACTGAATTTTCGAAGAATCAATAGATTGATTGTGCTTATCATAAAGACTATTAATTCAGATAAAAAATCACTTGAATTGTTACAATTTTCCGAAAAAGTAATATAAATTTTATTTTCGTGTACCAAAAAATCGATGATTCCTGCTAAAAAAAATTAGTCATTTGTTCATAGGATTTGTCAAGTCAACACAATTTTATTGAACGCTCAATGTGTATTCAAGTGAATTAAAAAAACAACGTTATCAACGATATAGAATGAGCCGTTTGGAACATGAAAAAATCAGACGATTAGTACGGATTTACCACTGAAACAATCCATGTACGAACGAGCAGACCAAAATGGCGAAATAATTTTGAGTAATGTACTTTTGACGCGAGCATATATACACGAAGAACGAGCGCAGCCATTGTCCAATAGAAGTAACACGCAGCAACCCAGGGAGATCCCTATTATATTCATTTCTTTGTACTGTATTCCGTACTTTTCATTTTTTTTTACCCCGTCATACGCTCACGTTTATTCACAATTGCGTGGATGGCTGTACGGTACAATGAGGCCCATTGTTCCTTCAGGCCTCTGAAACAATAACGTAATTTCCTGATTTTCCTGAGTATGCATCGTAATCGGAACCAGAGCCTCGAAACGCAAAACGCTGAAACTCGTATCCCCCCCTCTCGTAATCCACAGCTCTCTTGTTCGGGTTTGGGTTAGTGAGGATCATTCGAATCGTACGGCTGTGTCCTCAACGAGAAGATTGATCGGGCATATCCTAAACTTAGTTTGCCCGAATCCAATCAACGTGACATGGAAAGTTGTTGCCATATCATGCGCTAGATTTTCAAAGCAGGTCGCCAAACTCGGAGAATCAAGGCTTCTCCGCTCTCCCGGCATAGATAACTTTTTTTTTTTCTTTCTATTCCAATACCGCATACCCGGTATGGATCTGTACGAAATCCTAATGTGAAACGTGCGACAAGACACAGTACCGAGGCCGATTGACCAAGAGCGGATAACATCTGCTCACTGGCTGATTCGTAGCGAGCTAGTGAGGGCGCGAGAAAAGGTTGGTAGGTTGGAAGGGAGCGAGTGAGAGTAGCGCAAGAGGTTGCAAAAGCTCCAGCAATGTTTGAAGCTGCTGTAAATGCTGTTGCAACTGCTTTTGGTGGATGGTGTAGTGGTTGCAGGAGGGCCAAGAGAGTGGTGAACTAGAAGGAAGCACATTGGAGCGGTTGGCGCGAGGGAATGGGGAAGAGAGAGAGGGGGGGGGGGGGGTAGAGGGAATTGGGTCAGTCAGCTTGGAGGGTACTCCAGGTGCACATATCTATAGCAAGCCACTCTACCCCCGGTCTTCACCTCTTTCTCCCTACCCCAATCACATCGCAACATAGTCTGGCACACACGTTCCACCTTTCTTCTTTATCTCCAGCCTTCGTTGTCGTCGTTTCCCCACTTTTATACTCTCATCCTTACATTCTCATCCACCCTCCGCCCTGCCCTGGGCTGCTTCCTCAATCCGCATTCGCACCCTCTGTCCCAGAGCCACGTAACACCTAATACGTTGTACCTACTACACGAATGAGAACGTCGTAAACTCCACTCCACGGCGCTATGTATCAAGGACTGTGACACAAAAGGGCGCGGAGCCTTGGGACTCGAAACGCCAAGATGATGTGGATCAGGTCATTGTGCTTGTCGGTGGGGTGGTTGGGTACTTTTGAATGGCAGGGTGCAAAGCCGACTGGTAAACTGCGAACTCCAGAAATGCCCAAACCCAACCCAACCCGGTGCTTATTCGTGAGCCGGTTGACTCGCTCGTGCAGACACGATGAACAATCCAGTACGAGTGCGGTTATGAAGTATCATCGGAGTCGTCCATCACCCGTTCCCAAAGACTCAGAAATCTCCTCCACGTAGCGCAGTGTCCCCTTGCCTCGAATCCTCCAAGCTCCGAGCTTACGGTGTGGTGGTTCTCTGTCAACCGTTTTAGCGGATCCAGACTTGCCTGGGGGCTCTTATAGGAGACTGACATGGCATGACCCGCTCCATCACCGGTACGATCCGGTCGATCGTCTTCGTCGAGAGACATTCTCGGGCTACGATTCAGCGATCTGTCAATTAAGCGCGTCACATATGGCCTCGATTTTTTGCTTGGATGTTGCAATGTCAGGAGAAGCCAGTTTACGATTTTATGCACTCACCATATGTATCCTGCTTGCATTGTTTAGGACCAGGTCTTCTTAGGCCTGTGCTGTGAGAAGTGCTCCCAAGGAGCACTCTTTTTTTAGGACTCTGCGCAACAGAGAACACTACATTTTAGGACTGTGCCCTGAGATGTGTTACAAGGAGCAGCCCTCTTTTGTAGGGCTGTCCTCTAAGGAGTGACACGAGGAGCGAGTCTTCTAGTTTCCTTTTGCCTCAAGATCCACGTTCAGGTGAATTGTCCAAACGTTGATCGGGGGACCTTACAAATCTCCGAATCCCAATTCAGGTCCACCAGACTCTGGTTACGTAATTTTTGGCAAAGCGGGTAATTCTTTGCAAAGAATTAATTTTACATCAGAAGTAATTCTTTTGTGAAGAAGGTTTGATGACGTATACTGGTGATGGAGGACATTGGGAACTTAAAGTGGAGATCCACACTGGACATGCAGATCCACGTTGGACTCTCTGTCTGTTCGTAGAAAAACAACTTCCGGTAGCCCAACCGTAACCTTTAACTGCCTAGAGTCTGTAGAATGTTGCTCAAAGATCCAAGGAGCAAGTCTTCTTATTTCCTTTTGTCTCAAGATCCATGTTCAGGTGAATTGACGAAACGTTGATCGGGTGACCTTACAAACGCCCGAATCCCAATCCAGGTCCACCGGACTCTGGTTACGTAATTTTTGGTAAAGCAGTAATTCTTTGCAAAGAATTAATTTTACATCTGAAGTAATTCTTTTGTGAAGAAGGTTTGACGACGTATACCGGTGATGGAGGACATTGGGAACTTAAAGTGGAGATCCATAGTGGACATGCAGATCCACGTTGGACTGTCTGTCCGATCGTAGAAAAACAACTTCTGGTAACCCAACCGTGACCTTTAACTGCCTCGAGTCTGCAGAATATTGCTCAAATAAGGCATCACCCCGTGCCATAAATCCTCTATCGCGCTCTCTCTCTCTCTCTCTCTTTCTTTCACCATCAGTTTTTCCAGCAGGCTCAGCAATGATACATACACGGGAGATTGCACGTATATAATGTTTTCCGGGCATTACGCTCGGTGTTGCGGAAGCTCGAAGGGCTCCCCGCCCTTGATATCCGAAGAATGGAAATAATATTCCATTCTGACAATTCCATCCAGACTTGGTATCTCGAACGTGTGGATACACGTAGAAACGATTTTTTTTTATGCTTTCCTTCCGGTTTGATGCCTGGCTTCGGGCTGGACAGACGGGCAAGCGCATGAAGAAGCGATCGGGAGGTTATTGGATGGGCAAAACGATAGATTGGACAAGGGGGTTAAGATCGATGCGAGGATCACACGACAATTTCTCAACAAACGGGAGGGTTCAATCTATGTTGGCAATAGAAATCATTTCTATACTCTGGCTTGCTCCTTTATCCCATTTTTCCGTTGGTCTTGTCCGTGGGGTAGCACCCAGAGGCAAGATTGTCGGAGGGTCATGATACGGACCTTCCGGACAGGTCTTGGGAGGTCGAGCGATCTCTGGTATATATAGCAGACGAAGGTCATCATACTCCATCACGATGGAAAGGTTCTCTGTCTTTGGACGTGGTGTACTTCTATGTGGCTTCTGACGACTTCTGACGACGTAGAGTATAAAAATTGTCACGTTATCCTGACGTGTGTCGTCATGTTATCCCGATTGAAGTCGTAATGTTATTCCGATTGAAGGATTAGGAGCCGGAGGCTGATGTAATTATCCACGTTGGCTAGCGCAGTAGTAAGCGCATCAAGTGATATTCCTAATTGATCCGACGACGTTCAGATATAATCAATTAGCCATGACCCTTGATTATCGAGGTATCCTGGTAAATGTCTGACCTGAATATGGCGGAAGCTTGGCTGCTCCCGATCATCATGGGAATCTTATCATTTTATCTAAGCTCCGCAATAATGTCACCTCGTTTTTGTCCATTTCGTTGCATCTTATCGTCTTCCATATCCTATGCATCGTGATCTCCATTAAGTTCGTTCGACGCAGAAGTTGGGAATTCGACGCGGAAACTTTCGTCAAGTCCTGAAAATTTTCAGATCTCGTTGCTCCCGGCGTGGATAACATTATCGAACAAATAATTATTCGATTATCGTGAAAATTGGTAACTTTCGGTTCCCGAGTCCGCTGGATTCGAATTTGGATTCGTTGTGAAAATGACCGAATTTGAAATTGTGTCAAATGTATCTGGTCTGAAGGAGGAGAAAGTTTCTTTTTTCTCTTCTCTCTCTCCCTCTCGTACTTATTTTTTTCCACTTCAGGGAATCGTCGTTTATATGGTATCCCACATTGTTCGAAACTCTTTCTTTCGCGTGATACAGGCTGTATATTATATACCTGATATCCGAGGATTCTTCTGTGATTGCGATAGAGAGGGGATTGCTGCCTGAAAGATACGAGCACCATTGGACATTGTCATCGTTTCATACAATTCGGCGCTGAGCTCGGCGGATCTCGAATTTGAAGATAATAAAAAAAAAAAACAATAAATAGAACAAGGGAACAATAACCCGATACAACTGGACCGTGTGAATTGCAATTTTCAGAATCCTTCGAGCCATTATATGATTTTCAATTCTGGATCATGATCAGTGTGTGCTTTATTCTACTTCTCCCTTCGTCATTTGGTTTCGGAAAATACGAGCTCCTTGGATTGCCAGAGAGCTAGCATTTTTTTTTTTAATCGCAAAAACGAAGCAACGGATAAAAAAATTCAGGGTCCATTACACCGGCCTGTTACACCGCATCCATCTGTATTCTCATTCCATCATGGATTTTTTTTTTCTCCTCGTTCACTCAACGTTCTCTCTGCCAGAATCTTGATACCGATCACGTTCTGCGAAGGATTTGCCCCGATCATAGGTCTGGCACTCGTCCAGTAAAACGATGATCGGTTTTCCGCGGTTGAGATTTCCTATGTACTGGCCAGCTGGTATTGTGTCTTATGCACCGGCGTTTAACGCCCACGTGGCAATTTTGGTTGAATTGTGGTTGAAGCAAAAAAAAAAAAAAAAAAAAAAAATACACAGGCCATGCCAAGTTTTTTCAAACTATTATGTAGAATAGTATTATATAGTAATAATAGTATTAATAGTAATATATTGTTTACCGAGCGAGAAAACGGTCGTTTGCACGCCGAGTATGAAGTTGAGCACCGATGCGAAGCCGAAGTGTTCTCAACTTCATACAAATGAAGTACAATGTTCTCAACTTCATACAAATGAAGTACAACGTTCTCAACTTCATACAAATGAAGTACAATGTTCTCAACTTCATTCAAATGAAGTACAATGTTCTCAACTTCATACAAATGATGAACAAAAAAATATATATTTTTTTTTGTTCATCGGTTCGTTCGTTTGTCACGAGCTTTGTCTAATTTTTGAGAATTCTTAGAAGACTTAGTATCTTAGTAGAAGACTTATCTTAGTAGAAGACTTAGAAGACTTAGCAATATAAGACAATTGGAAAGAATAGAAAACGAGATTTCCAATTTATCGAATGAAGCATTGCTGAAATAATCGATTGATGGATTCTAGCCAAACGATAATTGCATGGATTGTTGAAGTGATGAGAGGAGCCAAAAAAAAAGCTTGCAAAAAATTTCTCACCCTCTGCATTCCTTTTGTCCGCAATGATAGCGCGTTATAGGGGATGAAACGGATAAAAGGGGGTTAGTTGGTAATTATAGCTTCGCGTGGAACTCGGTATGGGGGTGTGAGGGGTGTGGGAGAAAAAAAAAGTATCGGCATTTTTACTGGCATGTAGGTCAGGCACTGACCCACCTTGTATCGCTGCTGATCCCCGACTGTTAAACCTCGTTCGTCCTTACGTCCAAACTGGCGTGACCAAAGCGATTTCAGCAAGATGACGAGAGAAAAAAAAAGGACATGCGAAGGGTGTACGAGAATTTTCGTATTGCTGAATCGTCGAATATAATTGGATCTACTTACGGAGGAGAAATATCGTGTGCATGCACGAGGGAGCCAAACTTTGGACCCTAAATTCAATCGAAAAGTTAGCCTGAGATAAGTGTGAAAATTTCGTTCGAAAGGGAAGGTGACATTGAGGGTAAAAGAAAGTTGAAATTTAGGATGAAAGAAGGGCTTAGGATGAAGGAAGATTTAGGTTGAGAGGAAGGTAAAATTAAGAATAAAGGGAGATTTTAGACTGAAAGGAGGGTGAAAATTTAGATTGAAAGGGTTAAGACATTAAAGACAGAAGAAAAAGGGAAATTAAGGTTAAAGTGAGGATAAAATATCTAAAAAAATTTCCTATACATGAAAAAAAATCGAATTATAATTTGTCTTGCTGCTGTAAGGAAAAATATCCTGCGTGATGATTTTCGTACTATTAAATTTTTACTATAAATTTCCCATGCGAAGAAAAATTTTCCATCTGCTGAATTTTATCGATAACATTCTCAACCTTTAAAAAAAAAAGATTCAAATTCGGACCAGTCTCCCTAACGGTTGTTCTCTTTTTTTTTTTTTGTTGTCTCTCATCTTACCAGGAGGCGTATAGAAAATGGGTGTGCAGCTCCCTGGTGCCTTACTTTGCTCATGGGGAACCACCGGCCTTGGAAACCTCGGCGAACACGTGGTCCGGCTCGAGGTTGAGGCCCTGTCGGTCCTTCTGCCAATCCGTGGAACAACGTTGCCCCTATCTACTTCCAGGTGACCGTGCGCCTGCTTATCCCACGCAGTACGCCGGTGAACCCACTTTTCTTTGCAGAGGTGAGATATCACGACCATCCCATACCGTAATTATTACATTATTTCATTGAATCTATACCCCTTTTTTTCTTGTCATAATTTTTTAAGTATACGTTTATTTCGTAATTATTGGCAACAAAGTTTTTTTTCTTGATTTTCAAATAATTTCATCATTTTCATCGTCATTACCATTTTTATTTTCGAGGGTTAATTGAGAATGGGTAGATGTTTTTTGGCACCCTTCCTCGCCCTGTCTCGCCACGTCTGACCGCAATTCAACTCCACTGATCTCTCTCGCCCATTCACCAAAATCTCCAGATCGCTCTTTAATCATAATTTTCGGCACCAATACATGCCTTTTTTTCGTTATCATCGATTTTCGATAAATAAGAAAAAATGACGTGACGGGAGTTATTGTTTTCGTTGTTTTTTTTTTTTTTTTTTTTTTACAGATCCGAATATACCGGAAACGGGTCAGCAAGCTATGAGAGCATTGCACGGTAATGAGGAAGAGGAGTGTTGCTTTAACGTTTGTTCCGAGGACGAGCCGGGGTTGGGCGTTTGCGCAAATTGTACAGATCGCGAGGCCCAAAGTAATCTTGCAGGTCATGATATTCCAACGGCACCGCAATGCGAGATTACACCAACGAGCCCCGTTCAATCTGGTTCTACAGGTATAAACACGCATATTTACGCAAATAGATATATTTTATATATATATACACGCATGATAATCGGTCAAAATTTCAATTTTACGCCATTTTAGAGATTAATTTTACTGTACTATAAATATCTCAGTAATTTTACCATTACTGTACTGTCAATTCACAGTTACTGTGTCGTTACTGTACTGTTACTTTAGTTTTGATCTGCTGTTACTTCCGAGTTACCAAACTGTGACAGTTACTTGAAAACAAACTGACTGTTACTGCACTATTAATGTAATGTTACCGTACTGTACTGTTAATTTACAGTTACTGTTCTGTTACTGCACTACTAATGCACCCTTACTGTACTGTTACTTTAATTTTGGTCTACTGTTACTTCCCAGTTACTGAACTGTAACAGTTACTTCAAAACTACTTGGCTGTCACTGTAAAGTACTATTACTTCACAGTTACTGTACTCTTACCGTACTGTTGCTGGACTATTACTGTAATATTACTGCACCGCCACTGTACTGTTACTTAAATTTTGGTCTACTGTTACTTCCCAGCTACTGAATTGTGACCGTTACTTCACAACTACCTGGCTGTTACTGCACTGTTAATATAATGTTACCTTTTTGTACTTTTTACTTCACAGTTACTGTTCTGTTACTGCACTATTAATGCATCCTTACTATACGTTAAGTCTTACTATACGTTAAGTCTTACTACATGTTACTTCCCAGTTACCGAATTGTGACAGTACTTCAAAACTACTTGGCTGTTACTGTAAATTACTGTTACTTCACAGTTACTGTTTTGTTACTGCACTATTAATTAATGCACCGTTACTGTACGGTTACTTTAGTGTTGGTTGACTGGTACTTCCCAGTTACTGAACTGTCACAGTTACTTCAAAATTACTTGATTGTTACCGTACTGTACTATTAATTTACAGTTACCGTACTCTTACTGCACCGTAACTGTACTGTTACTCCAAAGTTGATCTACTGTTACTTCCCAGTTACTGAACTACGACCGTTACTTCACAACTACTTGGCTGCCACTGTAAAGTACTATTACTTCGCAGTTACCGTACTCTTACCGTACTGTTGCTGGACTATTACTGTAATATTACTGCTGTACCGTTACTTAAACTTTGGTCTACTGTTACTGCCCAGCTACTGAATTGTGACAGTTGCTTCACAACTACCTGGCTGTTACTGCACTGTTAATATAATGTTACCTTTTTGTACTTTTTACTTCACAGTTACTGTTCTGTTACTGCACTATTAATGCATCCTTACTATACGTTAAGTCTTACTATACGTTAAGTCTTACTACATGTTACTTCCCAGTTACCGAATTGTTACAGTACTTCAAAACTACTTGGCTGTTACTGTAAATTACTGTTACTTCAGTAATGTAAATTACAGTTACTGTTCTGTTACTGCACTATTAATTGATGCACCGTTACTGTACGGTTACTTTAGTGTTGGTTGGCTGGTACTTCCCAGTTACTGAACTGTCACAGTTACTTCAAAATTACTTGATTGTTACCGTACTGTACTATTAATTTACAGTTACCGTACTCTTACTGCACCGTAACTGTACTGTTACTTTAATTTTGGTCTACTGTTACTTCCCAGTTACTGAACTGTAACAGTTACTTCAAAACTACTTGGCTGTCACTGTAAAGTACTATTACTTCACAGTTACCGTACTCTTACCGTACTGTTGCTGGACTATTACTGTAATATTACTGCACCGCCACTGTACCGTTACTTAAATTTTGGTCTACTGTTACTGCCCAGCTACTGAATTGTGACAGTTGCTTCACAACTACCTGGCTGTTACTGCACTGTTAATATAATGTTACCTTTTTGTACTTTTTACTTCACAGTTACTGTTCTGTTACTGCACTATTAATGCATCCTTACTATACGTTAAGTCTTACTATATGTTACTTCCCAGTTACCGAATTGTGACAGTACTTCAAAACTACTTGGCTGTTACTGTACATTACTGTTACTTCACAGTTACTGTTCTGTTACTGCACTATTAATTAATGCACCGTTACTGTACGGTTACTTTAGTGTTGGTTGACCGGTACTTCCCAGTTACTGAACTGTCACAGTTACTTCAAAATTACTTGATTGTTACCGTACTGTACTATTAATTTACAGTTACCGTACTCTTACTGCACCGTAACTGTACTGTTACTTCAAAGTTGATCTACTGTTACTTCCCAGTTACTGAACTATGACCGTTACTTCACAACTACTTGGCTGTCACTGTAAAGTACTGTTACTTCACAGTTACCGTACTCGTACCGTACTGTTGCTGGACTATTACTGTAATATTACTGCACCGCCACTGTACCGTTACTTAAATTTTGGTCTACTGTTACTTCCCAGCTACTGAATTGTGACAGTTACTTCACAACTACCTGGCTGTTAATGCACTGTTAATATAATGTTACCTTTTTGTACTTTTTACTTCACAGTTACTGTTCTGTTACTGCACTATTAGTGCATCCTTACTATACGTTAAGTCTTACTATACGTTAAGTCTTACTATATGTTACTTCCCAGTTACCGAATTGTGACAGTACTTCAAAACTACTTGGCTGTTACTGTAAATTACTGTTACTTCACAGTTACTGTTCTGTTACTGCACTATTAATTAATGCACCGTTACTGTACGGTTACTTTAGTGTTGGTTGACCGGTACTTCCCAGTTACTGAACTGTCACAGTTACTTCAAAATTACTTGATTGTTACTGTACTGTACTATTACTTTACAGTTACCGTGCTCTTACTGCACCGTAACTGTACTGTTACTTTAAAGTTGATCTACTGTTACTTCCCAGTTACTGAACTATGACCGTTACTTCACAACTACTTGGCTGTTACTGTACTGTGCTCATATCATTTTGTACTGTTAAATTACTGTCACTGTACTGTACTGTTATTTTACTGTTTTTTGGACTGTTGCTGTAATTTTACTATAAAGTTAATTTCTTATCGGTGTATTGTTACTTCTCAGTAATTGAACTGTGACTGTCACTTCACAACTACTTGGGTGTTGCTGTACTCGTATCGTACAGTTACTTTACTATTATCTGAAAATTACGAAAAAGTTACTGCACCGCTACTGTACTGCACCGTTAGTGTAATTATTTCCGTACTCTTACCGTTCCGTTACTGCACTGTTACTTTACAGTGACTATACTCTTACTGTGCTGTCACTTTACTGTCAGTGAGATGTTACTTCCGGTTACTGGATTATTATTGTACCCAGTGGCGTCCACGATTCGGCCAACTGCTACCCCAGCCTACGTGATATCCAACATCTTTCATGTTTCTCTCGTTCAAAGCCTCGCAGCCCACGAGCCATTTGAGCCAGGCTCACAAATATTTCTCTCCTCCGTTTGCATTCCTCTTGACCCATTCCGAATCAAAGACTCACGAACGAAGGGTTAGGATCGAAGCACAGTTTTCCCAAAAGCAAACGAGAGAGAGAGAGATAAAAGGTAAATTGCCCTCTGACCTGGCTCCAGTCACTAATGAGTCAGATCGATTCTCACAAAACTTCTCTCCTCAAACGAGGCCTACGGACGAGAATTTCAATCTTTCGCGTACATGAGAATCCTCCAACGAGCCTCTCCGCTCCCCCGAGGGCTTTAACACTCTTTGCGAATTCCAGTCATGTGGCGAGATCCTGCACAGCTGGCCAATCCTCCAACACGTTCTTGCCTCCCGCTCTATACAAGCTCGTCTCGATTCCTTGCTGATTAAAAAAAAAAAAAACATACTACCCCAAACCCTAGTCCGCTTGTCCGAAATCAGAGACGCAAATATCAAATTTTCCGAGTAACGAAATGTATTATCAATTATTTTGATAATGGGCAATGAAAATTAATCCATTATCCATCGTTTTGATAATGTTCAATGAAATTCAATCCATTATTTTTGGCAACGGGTGATATACGGCCGTTTGGAATGTCCATATTTTTCCGTTTTCTTCTCTACAACCCCGGGTCCGAGCGTCGAGATTTTTCTTTCTTTTTTTTTTTTTCTTCTTCGTTTCGTCGTTCTCTTGATTGCAGGCGAGAGCAATGCCGATAAGATGAGCGACGAGTCAAGCGAAACGGAGTCGTCGTCGTCGTCGTCGTCGTCGTCGTCGTCATCGTCATTGTCGTCAAGATCGTCAGCGTCGACAGCCACGAGTGCCTCTTTTTGCGGTGGCGGTGGTGTCGGCTCGATGCAATCGTCATCCGGAAAATCGACCATCCAACAATCTCCACCGGCCTCGATTTCATTGATCTGCCTATTTTGGATATGGGCCGCGCTTATATCACTCTCAACCGGTCAAACGATATTCCCATGGTGTCCAACGTCATCGATGCTCGGCCACGTTCACGCGACGCCAGCAAGGACCGCTGAGACGAGACGCGACGAGATCTTCAGGGTCGGATGGTGGTCGTGGGGATCGGGCTATGCCTGCCTCGCATTGTCCTCAACGAATACGAAAAAAACAACAATAGCAGCAGCAGCGGTAGCAGCAGCAGCAGCAGCTGCAGCAGCAGCAGCAGCAGCGACCTCTCCGGTGTTTACGGTAATGTCCCACAATTTGTGGAATCGTCTATTCTCATTGTTAAACAAATATCCCCCTGTGTTCCTCGTATCGTTCAAAAAAATAACGTGCTATCATCGTTGCGTTCTCGTGAAAAAATTTCATCGACGACGATTCAACATTAGTTCGTCGATCTTCCATCGTTCATTGACTATACCGAGGATCATAATGATTCTTCGTAATTCGAATGTTTCACTGACTCTCGATTGTGTCACTTGTGACAATCCGAAACAAACGAAATTTACCATTGTACGTCGTTATTATTATTATTATTATTATTATTATTATTATTATTATTATTATTATTATTATTATTATTGTGATGGCGGGAATACATGGTGGTGGTGGCGCTGGTGGTGGTGGTCTTCGTGTACGTCGTTTTGGGTTACGCATCGCTCGAAGCGTCAATGTTATTGCTCCCATCGCGATTGTCCATCCTAGTGTTGGGTGACCTTGACCGCTTGCCCGCGGTCACTTTCCGGTTTTTTTTTTTTTTTTTTTTCTGCTCTTTCGCATTCGTTTTTTGTTTTTTGTTTTTTGCTTTGCTTTTTCCCCCGCTAAGAATCCGTAGTCCGAGGACAGGAAGAGGACACGTCGAACGATTGGAACGAAGCATGGCGTTATCGAGTTTTTCAGTTTGAGTTATGCACAATGAATTCGCAATTAACCAAGTTTTCCGGGACTCCGAACGAGAGATTTTTGAGTTTTTGAGTGTTTTTCGTTTTTTTTTACAATGATTATCATTGCTTGAGGGATTTAAATTTCTTAATTTGGGTTCTCGAACTTGAGTTAAAGTTTAAGCTTGAGTTTTTGAATTTAATTACTTTTTTCATTCGAGCTGAAGTTTTCGAATTTCAGTTTGAGTCATCATTATTTGGGTTCAAGTTATTTAATTTCACTTTTCGAATGTAACTATTTGAACTCGAGCGTTTAACGGAGTTTTTGAATTTGAGTTTGAGTTTTTAACTTTCAGTTCGAATTTTTCAATCGAACGTTTTGAATTCTGAGCTTCAGAATTTCTAGTTTTTTTTTGCTGTTATTTTTAGTTTTTTATTTTGAAGTTGTGAATTTGAGTTTTTCAATGTGAGCTTTTGAATTGGAGCTTTATTTTTCGAATTTGTGTTCAAGTTTTTCGATTTAAGTTTGAGTTTCTTTTCAATTTGACATTATGAATTCGGGGTTTTTTTTTTAAATTTTAAATTTATAAATTCAACTTTTTTATCTTGGATTCAATTATTTAAATTTGAGTTCAAGTTTTCGACTTTGAGTTTGTCTTTTTTTTCATTTGAGTCCAAGTTTTTAGATTTGCGTCCGAGTTTTTAACTTCACTTTTTGAATTCAAGCTTTTGAATTTGAGCGTTTGTCGGAGTTTTTGAGTTTGAGTTTTTTAATTCTGAGCTTACGAATTTTGAGTTTTTTTTTCGTTAATTTTGAGTTTACGAACTTGAGCTTTTGTTTTTTAAGTTATGAATTTGAATTTTTTAATTCGATTTCGAGTTTTTGGATATGAGTTTTCAAACTTGCTTTCACGAATTTAACCTTCGTTTTTCGAATTAGTGTTTGAGTTTTTCAATACGAATCTTCGAATTTTAGCTTCAGTTTTCGAATTTGAGTTCAAGTTTTTCAATTCGTGTTCGAGTTTTTTTTTTTTCAATTTGACATTACAAATTTGAGTTTCTCATATTGAGTTTATGATTCTGAGTTTTCGAACTTGAGTTTGAGTTTTCGAGTCTAATTTTCTTGTAATATTCTCATTGACCAAAGTATTCATTCTCGAGTGTCATGAGTATCTTGTTTCTCAATTTTTGAGCCTGAGTTTTTACGTTTGAGTGCAAAAAAATTAGAGTTTCGCGGTGGAAAAAAAAAAAAATATACAAACAAATACTCAAAATTGAAAGGCAATTCTCAGGACGGTCCTCGGTCTTACGGTAACGATGACAGGGTCAAGCCGCAAAATTTCACATTCGAAACAAACGAGCGCTCGAACAATGAGCTTGTCGCGGCCAATTTTGATGGGGGTACACCGTAACCATCCCTCGCTCTCCTAAATCCCCCTCTCCCCCCTAACCGACCACCGCAACCCCCCCATTTCGTGGGGCACCGCCACTATCGTACCAATCCCGGAATCCCGAGCAATCCCCCGCCCCAACCCTAACCAATGTGGCCGCGAAATTTCGATCGAGGATGATGACTCTCGATCGTCATAACAAGACTCGAGGCACAAGCGCCAAAGACGAGCTTAAAGAGTCGAGGGGGGGGTAAAAAAAAAATTTTTTTAAAAGGAACGAAAAAAAAAAGTTTTTTTCAAAGCGGGACAAAAAAAAATTGTTTATATTTAACGGGTTCGCAAATGTATAAACGCGTCTCGTGGGTCCCAATGAAAAAAAAAAAAATGCCACTTTTCGAGGTTAGAAGCCCGGAGGGGGGCGGGGGAAAAACGGGGCAAAAATGGCGCGAAAAAAATTCAAATTATTAACGTTAAATGAGTAATGAAAAGAGAAAAATATAATAATAATAACAATAATAATATATTTAAAAAAAATACAATAATAATAATAGTGAAGAATGAAGAATTAATGAATTTACGATTAGCTCGAATGGAGGACAGGGGCAGAGAGGGGGGAGAGAGCAAGCAGGCAGTCGTAACAGGTAAAATAAAGACGAAAGATGAGAAATAAATTTAAATAAAACAAATGAATTGCGAGAAAACGAGAATGAAACCTAATTGTTTAAGTACACAAACGCGATATAATAATAAAATTATTATATACCAAACTAATTAACGTATTACGTACGAGAATAAGGCATTAATTAACGTAAACTGATTGAATAATTAATTAATTGATGAGAGACGCGTGAAATGTGGGCGGCGTTGAATTTGCCCGTGGGTTTTGTCGATCGGGAGAAAAATTTGGGGGAAAAAAAAACAAACGAACAAACAAACCAGAAAAATAATTAATTGAATAACGAGGAGAGACGATAGGATGAGAATAGTGATAGAGAGAGAGAAAGAGAGAGAGAGAGAGAGAGAGAGAGAGAGAGATTAGAACGGACGAAGAAAAACAAAAACAAAAGAAAAAAAAAAGCGAAAAAATAAAACGAAATCACAAGTTGGATTAAGGGGGCGCACACGTCTCTGAGGCCTTTATTTCAGATGTCTGTTAAAACAATAGGGATGGTGTTGAGGTGAAAATGATACTTTGAGCGGAAAGCTTGGATCATTGCCTGAAAAATGCCTCATCGACGTTTTTCAAATAGCTGTAACAGGGAAGTTAGTGAGTCACTGCGAAATGCTTGCACGCAGAATTTCTCAGGACAGACTTATCTTATTGAGCTGAAATATTCACCACATCTTGAATGAATGTGGTAAATAAAAATTATGAACCACTTTTTAATTTCACTAAGAATTGACCAATTGGCAGAAAATCAAAAATTTGTTTCCTGATATTTTGATTTTCATTGGTTCAAAATATATTGTATCTTAATAATCATTGGATGGATCAAGTTTTCTGGTTCATTTTAAAGTGGATGACTTTCGTAGTATTTGTGCAAAATTTGATCCACATCGGTCCAACGGTTCTAGAGATATCCTGCGCGCAAGCTTTTCGCAGTAACTTGAATAGTTATATAACTTATATTATAAGGTATAAGTTACTGCGAAAAGCTTGCGCGCAGGATATCTCCAGAACCGTTCGACCGATGTGAATCAAATTTTGCATAAAAACTATTAAAATCATCCACTTTGAACTAATGAACCAGAAAACTTGATCCATCCAATGATTTTTACGATACAGTAAATTGTGAAACAATCAAAATCAAAATATCAAGAAACAAATTTTTTATCTTTTGCCAATTGGCTTTTGCAAATTCTCCGTGAAATTCAATAGTGGTTCATAATTTTGATTTGCCCGCATTCTTTCGAGATGTGGTGAAAATTTCAGCTCAATAGGGATAAGTCTGTCCTGAGAAATTCTGCGCGCAAGCATTTCGCAGTGACTCGCTAACTTTCCTATCACCGCTATACATAAAAAAACATTGAAAAACGTCAATAAGGCATTTCGTAGGCAATAATCAAAGCTTTATACTGAAAGTATCATTTCAACCTGAACCCGACCACTATTTTTGAAATAGACCTCTAAAATAATGGCCTTGGAGACGCATGTGGACCCTTAAATAGAAGAAAAATAAATGAGATTGAGCACAAAGCAGCAGCAGCAGCAGCAGCAGCAGCAGCAGCAGCAGCAGCAGCAGCAGCAGCAGTGGTTATTGTTATCGAGGTATAATATGTGTTCGTTTAGACATTATATACATAATAGATATTGCATTAAATAGTCGTAACGAAGGACGAGAGTAATGAATGCGCGCGCGCATGAGCCTCTCGCCCGAATGTCCGTGAGATCGTTAACGCGCATGCGCGATTTTGTGCGCATGCGCGCTCATCTGTATGGTATGCGCGTTTAGGTGTGCGTGTGTCCGCGCGCGCGTCGAACGAGAAAATCGCGGGAAAATGCTCATGTACACGATCGTGCGCGGAAAAAAAAAGATCCGGGTCAGAGACGAGGGGAAACTAAAAAAAAATTGGCAAAAAATATTGTGGAACGGAATGGGTTGGAGGGAAATGAAAAAAAAAAAAAAAAAGAAAAGAAAAGGAAAAGAAATTAGTGTGTCGACACGTGTATATTGGCAAAAATGAATTATCGACTGTGACGCTGTGATCCAAAGCTGACATTGACCTTAGTGAGATGTATTTCGGAACCTCGACGCAGCCCTCTGCAACGAGAATATCCCAATTCTCGTCAAGAACATCGGATAACTCAATGTTATCGAATAAAGTACTGCATTTATGAATATATATATGTCGATACTCATTTATGAGAGGCTGAAGAAAAGAGAAAAAAAAAAGTGGAGTGTAACGACGGTAAGTTTACACGAGGTAATAATTTTGATCGTTCTGTTTGTGATGCGGTGAGGAATCTCAGCCGAAGGTGAATTTGAGCTGTTCGAATTTAAGTTCTCGGATTTTAGCTCTTAAATTTCAGTTTGTGAATTCAAATTCTTGAGTTTGCATTTTTTAAACTTGAGATCTTGAGCTTCAGCTTGAGCATTTGAGTTTTTGGACGTGATTTTTTAAATTTAAATTCGTACATTTGAGTTTTCAAAGTTGAGTTAGCGATTGTGAGTTTTGGAATTTGAGTTCTTAAATAATATTTCTTAGTCATGCTTTTGATTGAAATTTTTAAGCTCCAGTTCATGAACTTGAATTTTTGTATTTGAAATTTTGAATGAGTTTATGAATGACTTTATGGAGTTGAGTCTTTAAATTTGAGTCCTTAAATTGATATGTTTTTTAATTTAAGTTCTTAAATTTAAGTTTTCGATTATGAGTTTTTGATTTCTTGAATATTAATTCTTGAAGCCGAGTTCACGGCCTCATATTGTTGAATTAAAATAGTCAGCATGACTCATGAGTACAATTTTCGTATTTTCCCTCTTGAATTCGAGTTTACATATTTGAGTATGAGTTTTTTTTTTTTTTTTGCTTGCGATGCAGTGAGGAGCGATGAATTACGATAATACGACACCCGAATCCTTTAAACAAACAAATCTGATTTCTCCATTATTATTATTATTATTATTATTATTATTATCAGTGACTATTTTATTTATTTATTCACAGGACAGAGATCCTGCTGGCCTATGGTTTTTTCCCGTGCACTCAAGTGCTCGTATGAAAAAATAAATCTCACGTACTATTGTATGAAAAAAATTCAAATTCTTATTGTCGAATTTCAACCAATTTTTTCTTTTTTTTTTTTTCAACAATCGACGATTTTTATATTATTAATAATTGTTTTTTTGCCGAAAAAAATTCGATCCACCGCACGCATTGTTCGACGAATTTGCGAGCATCGAGTGACATGTTCAGCTTTGGCCACTTGACTCGTCGCAACGGATAATTCGTTTTTTTTTTTTTTTTGTCGAGAGAAATGAAACGATGATGTGTGGCATTTTTTCGTTGTGGCCTCAAATTCGTTTTTCGATAAATCGCGGAGAAAAAAAACGAACAAACAAACAAACAAAAATACGTGAAAAATAAAAAAATAAAAAAAATACGCGAATGCGAATGAAAGCGAGATTACTATATATATATATATATATATATATATAGGACGAATGAAAAAAGCGCGCGTGTGACGAAAAAGACAGCGAAACATACTGCGTGAGGAGAAACACAAAAAAAATAACGAGCGAATGAGTAATAATAATAATAATAATAATTAATAATAACAATAATAATCCGAGGGCAAACTCACGATTGGGATAAAGACGATTTTTTGTAGCGAAATATTATAGTTGAACGTGATACGGTGGTTAGTATAGAAAAAAAAAGTGGAATTGTGCGATTTTAAGATTTTGAAAATGTTTTTTTTTTATTTTTTTTTTTATAGACGATTTATGAGGTCGAGAACGATAAAAAATGCTCGTTGATAAAAGAATTTTGTCTGTTGCTGAATTTTTTTTTTCGTCCCCGATTTGTGGTTTTTTTTCAACTTAACGAATTTCAAAAAATTCATAGGGAAAGTACACGAGTAGTGTTCTTTTTTTTTTCCATCAGCCACTCAGTGAAGTCGTCGAAGCTCGTGTGAGATACTCAAAATTTATTAACAAGGGGAAAAAAAAAACTTGTAATTGTTTTCATTTGAATTGTTTTTTTGTGAAAAATATTTTTCAAAATATTGAACGAAAAAAAGATGAAATGGGAAAAGATAATTTTCGAAAAATGTTAAAGTTGCGCAAATGTTAAATAACGAAGGGATGGAGTACACACATACAGACACACGGACATACACACACACTTATTTGTGTACTCGAGAAAATTATTATTTTCTCGTTATTTTTTTTTTTTTTTTAATAATTAATCATTTTTATATTTGGACAAATTTTTATCGACTTTTCGCGTGGTCTCCCCACTTCCCTGGCCAACGATCCTCTATCACTGCCTCCTTTTTTTGCCCATGGAACTAAAAAAAAAAAACTATACGCACAAATTTCCGCCCACACACAACACACACACACACACACACAAACACAAAATCACATGGAATTTAGAATTCGAGTAATTAAAATTTCCATCGTGATCATCGACGTTGTAGTCTCGGAGGACTTTACCAATTTGAATCCAACTCACATTTCGACTCATCTTAACTTTATTATTCCCTTGATCATTTGAAAAGCATTGTGTCTCTTAAACGGAACTGTTTTTTTTTTTTTTTTTTTTTCCAAGTAATCTTGACGTTGGAGCTCATTTAGAAATTTTTTTTCTTATTTTGCCATTTTTTTATCCTTCAATCTTTATCCCACAGATCATCGTTATAAATTTTTCCTTTCTTCAACTTTAACCCTCTTTTCTTCATTTTTTTTCCACCCAATTTTTACCAATCAATCTCCTTGCCCCTTTGTCTCTTTGTGGTCCGGCAGCTCGAATTAAATTTTCGTAGGTCTTTGCTTTCTGCACAATTCGGGAATCGCTCGAGCGCATTCGATCTTCTGACGTTCGCGTCTTTATCAATCCAACCGGGTTCACGAAGCCCACCGATTATCGCGTGGGTCGGCAAAAAATTTTTTTTTTATCCCGAGACACGGAGAGAGGACAGATATGACAGAGAGATCAGAATCAAGCAGCCCAACCATCGTCACTAACTCGCTTATCCGATCGGAGAACCCTCGGTTTTCCTCCTCATACCTCACTTATTCCCCCGATATATCACTATGCACTCTATTTCTGGTCAATACTGAGCATAAGAAGGAAAAAATAGTGCATCAAGGATGCAATTTAATTTTTTTTATTTATCTTAATTTTTACGTTGCAACATAGCTGGATCGAAGAAAATAGTAGAATTTTGGTTCAAGGAAAAGCTTTAGCGAAAAAAAAGTCCAGTAAAGATCGAAGAATTAGGAAAAATATAGTTTTTTTTTTAGCTACCGAAATTTTCTTATCGCGGGTCTCTGTACAGTTAATTTTGTCAAATCGAGAGAACAAATCATGGAAAATTCGTGTTCGCGAAAGATCTGAGACGCTGAGAATACATTTTCAGCCGGTAGTTCCGTGGAATCGCGAATGAGAAAAAAAAATTCTCAATTTAGTAGACTGTTTTACCGACCATAGAAGCGAACTTTGGTTATCACATTGAAGAAGCTTTCTGTATCTTCATCAATTGCAATTCTTGGAGATCGGAGGTTAGTCTGCGTCAGTCGTTTTACGAATCATTAATATATATGACATTCCGTCACAAAGCTGTTTTACCGACAGCGTATTAGAACCTCAGAAATCAGGTCAGCAAAGTCTTCCTACCGTTTACTAGTGATCCTAAAATGGTTCTCGACTGATTTCCACGTCTAAAGCCTTCCACGGCACCGATAAGGCAAGGTGTCATCAAGAACACACTGCTGGGGAATCTCCGAATGGCAGAGATTCCCCCGGGTGTACCGATCGATCGATGTGAACGTGACTGTACATTCGGTGGTCCGACAAGCTGGATCTAGGACACTAAGAATATATTTTGAGCTGGTAGTTCCATTGAATCATGAATAATAAAAAAAGAAATTCCGAATTTAGTAGACTGTTTTACCGACTATAGACAGAAATTTCGGGTATCGCGTTGAAGAAGCCTTCTTAAGCTTTGTCAATTGCAATTTTTGGAGATCGGAGGTTACCCTGCGTGAGTTGCTTAACAAATTCTTAATAAATATGACATTCCGTGACAAAACTGTTTTACCGAGGACATGGCAGAACTTCAGAAATCAGGTCAGAAAAGTCTTCCTATTGCTTTCTAGTCATCCTAAAAATGGTCCTCGACCGATTTCGACGCCCGAAGGCCTTTAGGTCTTCAGACTTCGCTGATAAGGCAAAGCGTCGTCATCAAGAACACACTGCTGGGGAATCCCCGAATGGCAGGGCTTCCCCGGAGTGTACCGGTCGATCTGAACGTGACTGTGCATTAGATCGTCCGACAAGCTCTATTGTAAAACCATCCCCGCCCCCGTTCGTGACTACCCAACTCAAATCTACCTACGTCGATTTGGACCTTGTCGAATACCCGATAGATGCATCCAACATTGTAACCCCCCCATCCACGAGACATGCAATTAAAGTTGTCGATCATCAAGCGGTGATTGGTCGTGCTACATGTTACAGGGAATTGAGCTGCACAACATTGTGAATTAAATTAAAATTTTTTTTTTTTTAATGGATGCATGAAAATGTGCCTTACTTAATGCGGGTAGGTCACCCTTGGATGGTCAATGATCCCGATCCTCAGAACTCTCACCGAGCACTAGAAACTGTTTATTTTTTTGTATTTTCTCTCACATCAGACTCCTGTCAAAAGGTGCTAATTCCGTCTGATCGATTACTCGATGAACGAGCACAGCTATAATCCTTATCCAAGTTATCAATCAGGCAGTTTCTTCATAGGCCATCAATGGAACATCCAAGTGTCTGTATCATGACAGTCCAATGGCGTTTTCAGTGTAGCTGTCAAGGGGTTGTCTGTAGGATATTATTGCATCAGTTATCAATCAGACGGACGCAGACTTTTTCGTATGGGCTCCCTTTACTCTTGGTGTCCCTTCACACTGGCCCATCCAATAAGGTGCCCGAAAGAGTCCGATGACACTTTCGACGAGGCTGTCTTATTGGGATAGCCTCAGGACCCTCTTATCCAAATTTTCGATCAAACAAATCCGGACACTTCGTCATTAATTTCTCTAGCCTTTGAAGGATTTCAACTTGATCTAAATGTCTCTGCGGTAGCTTTTATCCTCGATGACGGAGCATGAGCAACGTTAACAGTAGGCTACAGTAATACCCTAGCCTCGTCGTATCCTGTACGAAACGAGGTCAATACGAAACATACCCCAAGGGACAACTACTGCACCCCAACACATCATACAACAATTATCGTTATCGAACATCCCTTCTTCCTCCTCCTTCTCCACTAGATACATCGGAGACGTCTCCCGCAAGCAACATCAAACCGATATGTAAACAGTCTCTCTCTCTCTCTCTCTCTCTCTCTCTCTCTCTCTCTCTCTCTCTCTCTCTCTCTCTCTCTCTCTCTCTCTCTCTCTCTCTCTCTCTCTCTCTCTCTCTCTCTCTCTCTCTCTCTCTCTCTCTCTCTCTCTCTCTCTCTCTCTCTCTCTCTCTCTCTCTCTCTCTCTCTCTCTCTCTCTCTCTCTCTCTCTCTCTCTCTCTCTCTCTCTCTCTCTCTCTCTCTCTCTCTCTCTCTCTCTCTCTCTCTCTCTCTCTCTCTCTCTGTCATTCTGGACCCAATGCGATTCCGTAATTTCACGGCAATCTCATGTATCCCACTGGCTGCAAAGGGCACAGCCTCCACAAAGTCACGTGACAAATTTCATGAGATACGCCCTTATGTCTGTTAGCTGTCGATAAACGTATGCAGGATCGTGGCAACGTGAACCCTATACGTTCCTTCGTTAAACATTTGACCCGATCGATCGCTAGAGCGAGCTCATTGTCGATCCAACTGGCCTGTAAACATAATTGCAGAATAGATGGACCACATGTTTTTTTTTCTTCTTTCTTTTTCTTGCAAAATCCTCACTCGCCTCTCTTTTCGCATCGATATCGTCCATAAATTAACGCGAATAAAAAAAAAATAATAATAATAAAAATCGACTGAACCATACACGCCCCAACACAAACATTCACTCTCGTACTAAAAACTAATCCGCTATTCAGATACAGCTGACCCCTGTTTTCGGTTTTCTCTCTTTTTGCTGGGCAGGAAAAGGAATTTAAAAAAAAAAAAAAAAAAAAACCCCTCCACCCTGAAGATGAAAACTTGGCTGACACTTTCGATACCGAGAATCGACGAGATTCGCGAGGCTGAGGTAGAAAGAACACGGGGGCGGAGGGGAAGAGGGACGATTGTACAGAGGCAAACGGAAGGGAAAAAATAAAAGGGGCAAAAAGACACTAAATTAAAAAAATAAAAATAAATAAATAATAAAAAAAAAAAAAGACAAAAAAATAATAATAACGAGGAAAAAAGAAACATTTGTACGAGTATGGCACGCGAGATGTGCGTTGATGTGTTGTTAAACATTGTCCATACCATAATTGTTACTAAATATATTTATAAGTAATATTATTGCGAGTTTGCGAGAGAGTGAAAGTGTTTGGAATGTTTGAAGTTTATTGATGACGATGATGCTGATGATGATGACGATGATGATGATGATGATGATGTTCGAGAGATATTGAAGGGCGAGATCGATCGATAAATCGATTATTTAATTATGGCCTGCGGGGATTGGTTGTGTTAACGATTATTATTGTAAATATATGTATTTATATATGTATATATGTATATGTATATATTTATATATATATACATATATTATAAATATATATATGTATACACGAAAATATGTATAAAACGTGCATAGATAAAACGTGTACGTATGTATATTGTGCGATATAGCAACGAGAGCGAAATAAAGTTGAGAAAATCGAAAGAGAGAGAGAGAGAGAGAGAGAGAGAGAGAGAGAGAGAAAGACGGGAATTAAGATAGTAGAGAACAAAAAAAAAACAAGTGATCGATACAAAATTGTGTTAAAATTGGTAGAGGCTTGGCCGACATTAAAAAAAAAAAAAAAAAAAAAAAAAAGATGAAAAAAAAAACTTCACACAATATCGTAGTGATGTTATTCATAAGATGAAACACGAACGAGGAAAAGCAAATAGAGAAAATGGAACGAAATGAAAAACAAAAAAAAAGAAAAAAAAAGAAAAAAAAAAAGCAAACAAAGAATAAATAAAGTTTTAGTGACATTGAACGATTTTGAAGTATAAGAATCATTGAGACGAGCAAATTGACGAGTGTGGATTTAATTTTTTTTTTTTTTTTGCATATCTTTCTTTCTCCTTGGGAAATACTAATCTTTTTTAGTGTTGTCGTTTTTTTTTTTCAGAAGAAAGGTAGAAGAGCATAAAAACGAACACCGATGTTGTGTTCAATGAGTGTTGGGATTTTCGGGATTTCATTGGTGATTTTTTTTGGGCGGTAGAGAAACAAATGCCGATTTATTGTTTAATCGGTGTTTTCCAGGTTTTCTTCCTTTTTTTTTTTTTTTTGAGGAAGAATGGAAGACCGATGAGGACTGATCTCAAATTAAATCAGTGCCCGTGTTTTTGGAATTCTATAAAAAAAATTTTACTTAAGGCTGGTAGAATCGGATTGACAAAAGAATACTCGCATGCCAACGCTTTCAGAATTATAATGACAGTAAAAAAAAAAAAGAAAATACTAATGTACTTGTGTATTCTTGTGTATTCGCGAGTCTTTTCGTAATTTCTTTGATGAACGTTCTCGAGAGGAAAAACAGGAGCAGCACGCAAACGCGATTCAACGCACTGATAAAAAAAAACGACAATTTCGCGACTAATTGGTGTAACTGTTTTGACAATGACACTAATGACAGGAGCTTGTTTTTTTTCATCGAAATTTCAAGGAAGAGCAAGGAAACACAAATTTGCAACAATAAAGGGACAGTAATTTTGCTCATAATTAGTGTGACTTTTTCGACAATGACACTAGTGACAGGGATTTGATTTTTTTTAATTGAAAAAAAAACTAGGAAGAGCAAGAAACTAAAGAAAGAAGGGACTAATAAACAGCTACTGAAATAACGGTTGTATGTGAATAATTAGTGGCATTGCTTCGACAATGACACTAATAACGGGGGGTTTGATTTTTTTTAATTGAAAAAAAAAACCCAAGAAGAGCAAGGAAACGCAAATCGACACTAACAAAAGAACTCGAATTTTGTGGATAATTCGTGACATTGTTTCCATAATGACACTAATGACAGGGGCTTGATTTTTTAAATCGAAAAAAAAAAACCGGAAGCGCAAGGAAACGCAAAATGCCACTAATATTTAATAGAAAACTAATTTGGTGGATAATTCGTGACATTGTTTCGATAATGACACTAATGACAGCGGCTTGATTTTTTAAATCGACAAAAAAAAACAGAAAGCGCAAGGAAACCCAAATCGACACTGATATTGAAAAACAGAAACTAATTTTGTGGATAATTAAGGACATTATTTTGACAATGACACTAATGACAGCGGCTTGATTTTCTTAAATCGACAAAAAATAAAAACAGGACGAGCAATAAAATCCTAATCGACGCTAATATAAAAAAATCTAATTTCCTGGATAATTAGTGACATTATTTCGATAATGACACTAATGACAGCGACTTGGTTTTTTTTTAAAATAAACACAAATGGAAACAGGAACAGCAAGGAAACTCAAATCGACGCTAATATAAAAAAATCTAATTTCGTGGATAATTAGTGGCATTATTTCGATAATGACACGAATGACAGCGGCTTGATTTTTTAAATCGACAAAAAAAAACAGGATGTGCAAGGAAACCCAAATCGACACTGATATTGAAAAAAATAAACTAATTTTGTGAATAATTATTGGCATTATTTCGACAATGACACTAATGACAGCGGCTTGATTTTTTTAAATC
The DNA here is from genome assembly GCA_963564615.1 of Rhorus exstirpatorius. Lineage (NCBI taxonomy): Eukaryota > Metazoa > Arthropoda > Insecta > Hymenoptera > Ichneumonidae > Rhorus > Rhorus exstirpatorius. The sequence goes on along the minus strand of OY751322.1, from coordinate 11,557,903 downwards.
GATAAAAAATAAAAGCAGAACGAGCAATGAAATCCTAATCGACGCTAATATAAAAAATCTAATTTCGTGAACAATTAGTGACATTATTTCGATAATGACACTAATGACAGCGACTTGGTTTTTTTTAAATAAACACAAATGAAAACAGGAACAGCAAGGAAACTCAAATCGACGCTAATATAAAAAAATCTAATTTCGTGGATAATTAGTGGCATTATTTCGATAATGACACGAATGACAGCGGCTTGATTTTTTAAATCGACAAAAAAAAACAGGATGTGCAAGGAAACCCAAATCGACACTGATATTGAAAAAAATAAACTAATTTTGTGAATAATTATTGGCATTATTTCGACAATGACACTAATGACAGCGGCTTGATTTTTTTAAATCGACAAAAAATAAAAACAGGACGAGCAATGAAATCCTAATCGACGCTAATATAAAAAAATCTAATTTCGTGGTTAATCAGTGATATTATTTCGATAATAACACTAATGACAGTGACTTGGTTTTTTTTTTTAAATAAACACAAATGAAAACAGGAACAGCAAGGAAACTCAAATCGACGCTAATATAAAAAAATCTAATTTCGTGGATAATTAGTGGCATTATTTCGATAATGACACGAATGACAGCGGCTTGATTTTTTAAATCGACAAAAAAAAACAGGATGTGCAAGAAAACCCAAATCGACACTGATATTGAAAAAAATTAACTAATTTTGTGAATAATTATTGGCATTATTTCGACAATGACACTAATGACAGCGGCTTGATTTTCTTAAATCGACAAAAAATAAAAACAGGACGAGCAATGAAATCCTAATCGACGCTAATATAAAAAAATCTAATTTCCTGGATAATTAGTGACATTATTTCGATAATGACACTAATGACAGCGACTTGGTTTTTTTTTTTTAAATAAACACAAATGAAAACAGGAACAGCAAGGAAACTCAGATCGACGCTGATATAAAAAAATCTAATTTCGTGGATAATTAGTGGCATTATTTCGATAATGACACTAATGACAGTGGCTTGATTTTTTAAATCGACAAAAAAAAAACAGGATGTGCAAGGAAACCCAAATCGACACTGATATTGAAAAAAATAAACTAATTTTGTGAATAATTATTGGCATTATTTCGACAATGACACTAATGACAGCGGCTTGATTTTTTAAATCGACAAAAAAAAACAGGATGTGCAAGGAAACCCAAATCGACACTGATATTGAAAAAAATAAACTAATTTTGTGAATAATTATTGGCATTATTTCGACAATGACACTAATGACAGCGGCTTGATTTTTTTAAATCGATAAAAAATAAAAGCAGAACGAGCAATGAAATCCTAATCGACGCTAATATAAAAAATCTAATTTCGTGAACAATTAGTGACATTATTTCGATAATGACACTAATGACAGCGACTTGGTTTTTTTTAAATAAACACAAATGAAAACAGGAACAGCAAGGAAACTCAAATCGACGCTAATATAAAAAAATCTAATTTCGTGGATAATTAGTGGCATTATTTCGATAATGACACGAATGACAGCGGCTTGATTTTTTAAATCGACAAAAAAAAACAGGATGTGCAAGGAAACCCAAATCGACACTGATATTGAAAAAAATAAACTAATTTTGTGAATAATTATTGGCATTATTTCGACAATGACACTAATGACAGCGGCTTGATTTTTTTAAATCGACAAAAAATAAAAACAGGACGAGCAATGAAATCCTAATCGACGCTAATATAAAAAAATCTAATTTCGTGGTTAATCAGTGACATTATTTCGATAATAACACTAATGACAGTGACTTGGTTTTTTTTTTTAAATAAACACAAATGAAAACAGGAACAGCAAGGAAACTCAAATCGACGCTAATATAAAAAAATCTAATTTCGTGGATAATTAGTGGCATTATTTCGATAATGACACGAATGACAGCGGCTTGATTTTTTAAATCGACAAAAAAAAACAGGATGTGCAAGAAAACCCAAATCGACACTGATATTGAAAAAAATTAACTAATTTTGTGAATAATTATTGGCATTATTTCGACAATGACACTAATGACAGCGGCTTGATTTTCTTAAATCGACAAAAAATAAAAACAGGACGAGCAATGAAATCCTAATCGACGCTAATATAACAAAATCTAATTTCCTGGATAATTAGTGACATTATTTCGATAATGACACTAATGACAGCGACTTGGTTTTTTTTTTTTAAATAAACACAAATGAAAACAGGAACAGCAAGGAAACTCAGATCGACGCTGATATAAAAAAATCTAATTTCGTGGATAATTAGTGGCATTATTTCGATAATGACACTAATGACAGTGGCTTGATTTTTTAAATCGACAAAAAAAAAACAGGATGTGCAAGGAAACCCAAATCGACACTGATATTGAAAAAAATAAACTAATTTTGTGAATAATTATTGGCATTATTTCGACAATGACACTAATGACAGCGGCTTGATTTTTTAAATCGACAAAAAAAAACAGGATGTGCAAGGAAACCCAAATCGACACTGATATAGAAAAAAATAAACTAATTTTGTGAATAATTATTGGCATTATTTCGACAATGACACTAATGACAGCGGCTTGATTTTTTTAAATCGACAAAAAATAAAAACAGAACGAGCAATGAAATCCTAATCGACGCTAATATAAAAAAATCTAATTTCGTGAACAATTAGTGACATTATTTCGATAATGACACTAATGACAGTCGCTTGGTTTTTTTAAATAAACACATTTAAAAAATAATAATTTCATGGATGATTAGTGACATTATTTCGATAGTGACACTAATGACAGGGGCTTGATTTTTTAAATCATCAAAATAAAAATAAAAACAGTAAGTGTAAGGAAACACAAATCGACACTAGTATACCAAAAAAGAAAACTAATTTCGTGGATAATTAGTATCGCAGTCGAACAGGAGCTTATTTTTATTTTTTCCTTAAATCGATACGTGTAAAAGCACGACTGATTTTCATTCGCTCCGGATTGTCCGTGATAATTCGAAATCGCAATGTCTCGTGGAAAATTATGAAAACGAGAAACGACGTATAGGATTGTCACAATACATTACCACTCCCCCCCCCCCCCCCCCCCCGAACACCGGGTTAATCAGCATCGTTACATACAATAATTGACACAACTCTGGGCACGACAGGTGAACCTTTATTCCCATCTCATGTCGTTGAGCGAGCCCCATTGTCGTTGTTAATCGTATTGTAACCTGTGTCTTTAGCGCGCTTTACAAAATGTGTGTGTCTGACAGGGACGAACGACGATCGATCCTGACAAAGGCTTACAAAGAGATCGTTATTAAAGAGACCTTCGGACTATATCCGGATGAGAAACGATATAAACAGGACTCATACTCCTGAAATTTCCCATGCAACGAAAGTAAATTATCAAAAAAAAAAAATTCAGCAACATCGACGTCCATAATATTTGCCAAAAATAATACACACTCATGTATATATATTTCGAGATTATCATTCGTTTGAATTCTTTGCTTTTGTCACAACGGTAATAAAAATTTTGTTTTTTTTTTGTCTCATATAATTGGGCAATAAAGAACGAGTCGTTTTCCTCTCATGTTCGTATGATTTTAGAAACGAAAAAGAAATTAAAATTAAATTCGAAAATTCAAGCCTAGTGTCAAATGTAAAATTCGAAGCTCGCCATAACAACGTATAAATCGTACTGAAATATATTCATGCAAAAATTTACCGCACAGATAATTTTTATTTTAAAAATTCGCCACGTGTATTTTTACCAGCAACTATTCATCATAAATTCGATAAAAAAGGGGGGAAAAAAATTAAAAATCAAATGCGGTGGATCTTCCACGGAACCTAAAACTCTCATTTGTTTTTATACATTTTTTTTTCTACCTAAAGTAACTATTTTAGGTGTGGCCCGTTGGAAAATCGATTTTTTTTCTTTAAGATAATTCCAAGTCTAAAAATAAAATAATACCGGACCATATACCAGAAAAAAATTATTTATATATATATATATATATATATGTACATGTTCGAGGTATATTGTATTCTCAGGGGAAAAAAGTTTCGTCGTCGCGACAAAATTCTCGTATTATTATCATGAGAGAAGATTTTCTCTCGGTCGCACAGACCGATCATCGACGTTCCCCGGAGCGAGTCTCACATTCTCCTCGACAGATGGCGTCAGGAAAAAATCTCTCGCAAATCGCTACGATTGACTGCCCTGAGACACTCAACTAACGGTCACGTGATGTTTTTCAACGATTTTATTTTATTTTATTTTTTTCAAACTTCTACACCGACATGAAATGGCAAATAACGAGAAAACGTTATTCAGATTAGGTTTGGCTGTCGTGAAAAACAGAAAAAGAAAGGAAAATTCTTATCGAAAATGAAAAAAAAAACCAAACAAAACAAAATTATCCATTAACATTCAAACGATGGTGAATAGTTTGTTTTTTTTCTTTTTTATTAAAAAAAAAAGTATCGCAAGAAAGTATAAATATTGTTAAAATTGTTAAAAAAAAATTTCAACGATTTTGCAATAATTTTTATTAATTATTCGACGATGTGATATGAATTAGCTTGTGCCAAATTTCGAGGTTTTTTTTTCTGTTTCAACGATTTTTCTTCTTATAACCTGATTTATCAACTGTCAAGTGCCAATAAAATTTTTCCTTGTAGAGAAGAGAGAAGAAAAAATCGAGAGACAATTGGTCATCATTGATTTCAATGATTTTTTTTTTTTTTTACTAGAAATGAAAACATTTTTATTTTCAAAAATTTTTTCAACATTCAAAATAATCGAGATCGATAATTATTATAATTTTTTTTTACCATCGACCTTAAGAGTCATATTATATGGGAAAGAAGGGACTGGGGACGTTGGGGAGGTGAAAAGGATAGAGGACGAGAGGGCGTCAGGCAGTACGTATTGATCTCGCTAGTCTGTCTCTTTCTCTCTCGGCACCAGAGCTCTCGTACGAGACAGACCATCGTCGTCGTTTTTCTCCTTTTTCACGTCTTGTTCTTTCTTCCTTATCTTGGCAACGTTTTTATTTTTTTTTCTTTTTTTTTCACCCATTCGAATCGATCTCATATACGATTCACAAAATATTTCCCCTTCGAGACGAAAAAAAAAAGAAAAAAAAAATTTCCTCTCTGAGAACGTTGCTTTAAAATTGTTCTCGTCCATTGCATCCTTTTTTCGAAACGATAAATCTACTAAAGAAATAAATAGAGAAAGATTTATTGCAATCGATCTGGTTTAAGAAACAGTTACTAATCAATTTTTAATTAAATTTAATTTCAGTTGAAATTAATATTTAATTAAACTAAATTAAATTTCATTAAATTAAGTTTTAATTCAGCTTTTAATTTTGAAAGATTACTCAGCGATCTTTTTTTCTTCCTCTCGTCTTTTTCGTTTTTTTTTTCTTCTTTTACAGTGAAATAATTTTTTTCTCACTGCCACGTATATTGGGCAGAGAAGCGAGTTTCGTATGCGAGAAAAGAGTTTGAATCGGGCGACGTCTGGTGGCAATTTTACGAACTTTTTTTTTCACGCCACGTGAGCCTTTTAGGAACGTTTTGAATGATTTTTTTTTCTCTTTTCTTCTCGGGGGGGAATTTTTCTTCATTAATTAATCAAATTAAATGGAAACTTAAGTGGTAAAAAAGCTCGCTTGATATGGAGAAATAGATTTATCGAGATCGAGAAAATTATTTGATGGAAAAATTCATGGAGAGTCGTGGATGATTTAATGTTTTTCCCCATTCCTTATCATTTTTTTTCGTGGCCGACCGGAAGTTCTTCTAATACTCCGTAACACCGATAAGTCTCCTGTTTTTCGCTGCCTCTCTCTCTCACACAGAATCTTTTTCCTCCCTGAGCAGAATGGGATTTTCTCGCCTTGGCAACGACGTCGTCTGGTGTCAATTTTCGTTACTAACCCCGGGACTCGACGAAAAATCAGAGCAATCCCACCCTGCATATCTCATATTATAGACACTTCATCATACGATAGGTGTGTGAGTGCTGTCAATACTTTTCTAGAAATTACATGTCAAAATAAAAAATAAAAACTCGCGGTCTGACCAAACACCGGGCTTTACTACTGGCACTCTGCGTCCACGATCTATAATGTTCGAATGTGCGGTGAGTTAAAAAAAGAAAGAGGAAAAGAGAAAAGAGTAAGCTTTACGCAAAATTCAATTTCACGCGCCGTGTGGCACTCATGATTTTGCCTGTCCCTCGTCCGACGCAATCTACACATAGTATACAAGCGTATAATAAAATGAATGAAAAAAAAAAGCTCAAAGCCATATACCTGCTGTTCCAATGCTACTGTACCATTTTCATTTTTCAGCAACACTGCGCCTGCATGCCCGGACCGAGTGTCCCATTTTCATATTTTCGAACATCATAATCTCAAATTCTCTGATCGAAGGTATGTGGAACAGATTTAAATTCGTTCGAATAAAAAAAAAATGGGCTTTATTGCTATGTGACGCATTAAAGGACTTCCGGTAAAAATGGGATGTGTCAAAAAAAAATTATAACCAATATACAAATAGGATACACTAAAATGTATTCGATTAAAAATGGGATGTACAAAAATGGATCCCATGAAAATGGGTTGTAGGAGAATGTATCCCATAAAAATGGGATACGTAAAAATGTATCCCATAACAGAGGGATACAGTGAAATGTATCTCACAATAATTCGATGCACAAAAATGTATCCCATGGTAATTGGATACGAAAGAGTATATCGCATGACACAGGGATGCGCTAAAATGTGTCTCGGGATAATGGGTTATACGGAAATGTATCTCGTAATAATGGGACACACAAAAATGAGTAGTAGCATAATAATGGGTTACACGAAAATATATCCCATTGCAATCGGATGCACGAAAATGTATCCCATGGCAATGGGATCCTCGACATGTGGTAATGGCTTATACGGAAATTCAGGGATACACGAAAATGGGCAATCCCATATTAATGGGTCATACGAAAATGTATTCCATAGTAGTGGGATACACAAAAATGTATCTCATAAACTTTGGGATACACGAAAATATATTCCATGATAATGGGACACACGAAAGTATGTGCCACGATAACGGGATACACGAAAATATATCCCATGATAATGAGACACACGAAAATGTATCCTATGGCAATGAAACACACAACATGTATCCAGTAATGGGATACGCATACGGGATGGGTTACACGGAAATGTATGGGGTACACAAAAATGGGCAATCCCGTAATAATGGGTTACACGAAAATGTATCCCACTGTAACGGGATACACAAAAATGTATCCCACAAAGAATTGGACACACGAAAATATATCCCATGATAATGGGACGCAAGAAAATATATCCCATTATAATGGGATACACGAAAATATATCCCATAATAATGGGATACATAAGAATGTATCCTAAGATAATGGGATACATAAAAATGTATCCCATTACAATGTATATTATTAAAATTGGCCCATTTTAATATCGTCCAATTTTATGACTCACGTACAAAAAATGGTATCCTATGATTCGCGTTCCATTTTAATGGGGAAAAAATACTGGTTGACACGAATTTATAAATTTTATTTCGAAATTTAGAAATTACGAGAAGAGAGAGAAAGGATGAAACTTTTGTACTTGCCTACAGCAGGCAACGAAGATTTTCGATCGTTGCCGACGCAAGACTCGGTAATGAAAGTGTGTGTCATTCCGAATTACTGCATTTTAATGCATAAAATATAACCAAACGAAAAAATAACTGGTCGTTAAGTTAAGTTTTTTAATTAAAAAAATAAATAAAAAAAAGAATATTCTTGAAATTCGAGACGCGCCATCGAAGGGATTGCCAAATGTTAACGATAATATTGACATGCATGATTTAACAAATAATGTGAAAAAAAATTACCTCAAAATCGCAAAAAGCGAGATAACTTATGGCATAAACTTTTTTTTTCCAAAATTGTGCTTTTTTAGGTCGAAAATTGGTTTAGACTTTTTTAAGCCACGAGATACGGCAGTTTAATGAGATTTTTCATTTTTGTTTTTTTTTTTTTTCTTCCCGGTCGAAGAAAAACGTGCCACGCAGAGCACGCCTGTGCGCGAAACGTCCCACAAGCACGCTCCTTTCCTCCCGCGACAGCACGCCCGTTTAATCGTATCGATCGCATGCGAGAAAGCACGCGAGAGCTGCGCCCACGAGCAAAATTACACAATCGCGCCTACTTCGAAGATTCGCGAGATATACTGTCCATCGTTATAAATTATATTCGTCTTCAAACGGCACCAGAGGAAGCCTTTTTTTTTTTGTGCAGACTGAGATTTTACAATTTTTTTCCTTTTTCAAATTATTACCATTTCAAAAAAAAATTGATCACTAAAACTTATCGTGTTGAGTTTAATTATTGGCTCCATTGGACATGTGGTTATGGGCAAAGTTTTTGTAATTTGAAAAATAATTTGAGGAGGTTTGAAAATTTTTCGAAATTATTTAGTAAAGTTAAATAAAATCAATTAATCAATTCGTCATGCGATCAATGAATTCATTGAGATTTGAAAAGAATGAGATTCAAACTCGTCTGTTTTTCGATTTTTCGAACTAGATGTCGTAATTTTCAAATTTAGTACAACATCCAGCCGCAAAACGGTCCAATTCATCGCTCCATAACCTCAAATTAATGCATCACCTCGAAGTCGAAAAAAAAAAAAAATGATTTTCGAAATCTCTCGTACACGAGACCCTGTAGGGATTGGAATTTTTCTACAAACTTTTCGAATTCCCTATGCACGATTTTCGTGATTGTTTAGAGATATTTAATAAGCCTAACAGGGTCAAAAACTTCCCTATAAAGGGAAATTTTCAATCCCTATATAGGGGCTTTTTTTTAGGAACGTTAAATAAAAACTAAGATTCTGGAAACTCTGGAAATTTCAAAAAATTCTTATTCTTTGAATAAAATTTCCTAGCTAGGGAATTTTTAGTTGAATATTTTTCGTATAATTATAAAATTCCTCATCGAGGAATTTCAAATTCTCTATTCAGGGAAATCCCTGTCTAGGGAATAATAAAATTCCCTATGTAGAAAATTATTAAATTCCCTATCTAGGGAATTAGGAAATCTATATGCACGGAATTCCAAAAATCCCTATTTAGCTACGATTTTAAAATTTTTTCACAAATTTACAAAGTCGGATTACTTGTCAATTTTCACATTGCAACCTTTTTGGACTCAAAATCACCGATTTTCAAGGTGCTCTTTTGGATACTAAAAATCGAGATCTCGGAAAGAATCAAGCGGCATTGTCTGAGTCGACTCAAGGGCTTTTAAAAACACCCCTGATAAGCCAATTTCCGTCAAACGGGAGCAAAGTAACAGGGATTCGAAATTTGAATATTTTCAGGTTTTCAAAAAAGTAAGCAAAGAATGGGAATTTTTTTTTTTCGTTTTTCTCACTATTCTCAGGCTCTGGGCGATCGGAAATTTTCCGCTGATTACCAATCACGTCGATTTTTCTCCGGGACATCAATACATCGATATGAAAACAGAAAAATGAAAAAAAAAAACTTAAAATTGAACATTTTCTCATTTTCCGAAATTTTAAGGGCGCACTAAAATCGCTGTAACTCTTCTTCCCGGAGGAGTTGAAACTCTGCTTGGTGCTCATTCTTTTTGCAACCGTTTTAGCTTCAAAACGCCGTTTTGTTCATCGAGCTACGATTTTTTTTCGATTTTTTACAAGTTTTTCAAGCCAGACCATTAATTTTAAACAATTTTCCCATCTATATGTAGGGAATTTTAAAATTCCCTATTCTACGAAATTTCCGTGAATTTTCACAGGAAAATTCCCTGCACGCTTACAGAAAGAATGCATTAAAAAAAAAAAATTCCCTATGAAATAAAAAAAAATCCTATACAGGGAATATTCCCAGCTATGTCCCAGCCGTATCAACATTCGTCGTCTCTTTACGATGAAAAAATAAAAATAATAAAAAACCAGACAACGAAGGAGCGATTGCGGGATTGATAGGACAGAGGGGCAGAGGGGGGATGGAAAACTGTTGCGAAAGCTTGCATCGTGGCGAATTAACAGGAAAATTAAAGATCAACTTGGTGTAAAAGGGATGGGACGAGGGGTAAAAGGGGTTATGGGGGTCAGGGGACGAGAAAGACTTGGGACTTGGAAGTCGATAAGCTCGACGACGACTTTTCGTTCCTGTCGTGTCCGTGCAACGTTTCTCTAACTCTCGCTCTCTTTTCTCTTTATCGGGTCGTTCATCGCGAAATCAAGACCCGGCTTATCCTCCCCTCCTTCTCCACACTCTTCTTTTCTAGCTGAATCCCCCCTCCCTCGTTCTAAGTCTCTTACGACCAATCGTAAGATCCTATCCCCTCCACACTTGCCTGCCACACATGTGTATTCGGTAATTCTTTTTTTCCCACTATTCGTGCTCTCCTTCGATCTTATCCTTTTTTTTTTAATTCTGTTCGACCCTGTTGATATTTTTTTGCCCTTCAGTCCTCATTTTTCCATTCGTCTCGCACGCTCCTCGTTATTTCACGTTTCTTTTTTTTTTTTTCTCTCATTTCTGCCGTCTGCTCTCACTCGGTGCATCGAACCTCGGAGAGCGTTTCCCCAAGGCCTTAATGAAAATGGGTCGTTTCCTCTGGTGACGATCACGTTCGTTTGGATCATTCGTCGATTATCGTGCAATCCCTGTGCTCGAGGGATATCTTTTATTGATGGCGATTACGATTATTTCGCAATGAAGATGAAGGGGTCAGACGATAAATTGAGATTTTAAATTTTTTAGAATTTTAGGGAAATTCAGAATTTTAGATGAGTGTTTAATTTTTTTATTCTAATTTTCATCAGGTATTCGAGGATTTTATTCGCTTTTATTCGTAATTAGTATCGACAAAATTAATCGTCGTTGTCATTGACCTGATTGGTTCTCTAATCGAAACACATTAAAAAATGAGATTACGCAAATTTTATTTTTTAAATTCGATTCATTTTTTTATTTAGTGGCGTTTGTTGGCAATAGTGATGCTACATCTTTTTTTTTGACATGCGGGATACTGCTCAAGAATAAATTTGACAACTTGCAATTGGTATTGCCTTTTATCTTCGTTTTTTCACGATAATAAATTTAAATCAGAGCTGGGCAAAGTACCAGAAAGTACTTCAAGTAAAAAGTACAAAGTACTGTAAATACTTGAAGTACTCGTTTATTTCAAGTACCAAGTACTAAATATTTAAAGTACTTGAGGTATCAAGTACTTAAAATACGCCAAGTGTCAAGTATCAAATACTTTTCAAGTTTTCAGGTATACATATCGTAAGTTCTAGTACTTACGTTTGATTTTTTTACATATTCTTTAAACTCATTTGATTTTTGTTCGAGTACTTTTCGTAACAAAACATATTTTAACATTGTGCAATTCACTCCAGTTAGGCAGATTGGAACGGAAATATTTAAACGAAGAATTATAAATAATTAAAGGAACAGCATTGACTATTGTAATTAAGATTTGTTAAGCTTCAGATTTGAAAAAGAAAAAATAAAGAATATGTTATGAGTTCTTACACCGACTCTCCTGAGGGTTGCGGGCTCCCAACACCATCTAACCTTGGTCTCCTCTCGTATCCGTTTGTCCCCGGTTCGATCCCCGCTGCCGGAGCTTGTCACGCATCCGCTAGATGTCAGCACCTGGGATAGAAACAGTCGTAGTTCGTACGCCCTGCCTCTGGAGCTACGTCCGAGCCCGTTTGTGCTTTTACCATCAGCTGTGCTACGGCAATGCTTCTCGCTGCCGGAGCTAGTCTCGCACACGCTAGATGTCAGCACTTTGGCACAGAGGCAGTCGTAGTTCGTAAGTCCTGTTTTTGGAGCTACGTCCGAGCCCGTTGTGCTTTCATCAGCCGTGCTACGGCATCGGGAATCGAACCCGAGACATCTTCCCAGCCTTTCGGTCGCCACACCAAGGCGCTGGTTTCCTTTGGACCTACTTTTTTAGTTGAGTTCCGAACCACCGGGTTCACAGAGAAAGCACTTAGAAAATTTTTCCGTTGGTGCCGACAGTGGGAATCGAACCCGGCCACATCGCGCGCCACTGCGTACGAGCCGAGGTCGCTACCCACTGCGCTACTGCTCCCCTATCAATGTGATTCGTGGTCAGCAGAAAATTTCCGATCGCCTAGAAAATGAAAATATGGTGAAAGACGAAAAAAAAAAATTTTCAATTTTTTGCCCACTTTTTTGGAAATCTAAAAATCACGAAATATCAAAAGCCCGTAACTCATCTCCGGATTGACGAGTTTTGGCTTATCGGGGGTGTTTTTGAAAGCCCTTGAGTAGATTTAGAGAATGGCGTTGGATTCATTTTGAAATCTGCATTTTTTATACCCAAAAAAGCACTTTTAAAATTGACGAATTTTCGTCCATTTATGGAAAAATTGGCAAAAATCGATGGTCCAACTTTAAAAATCTGTAAAAAATCGAAAAATCAACCCAGCTAGATGAACCGAGCGGCATTTTGAAGCTTAAACTATTACGAAGAGATACAAGTACTGAATAGAGTCATATCTCCTTCGAGAAGGAACGTTACAACGATTTTAGTGAACCCTCAAAGTTTCAGAAAATGAAAAAGTGCAGTTTTTCGTTTTTTTGCCTTTTCATATCGAATTTATGGATTTCAGGGAAAAACTCGATGTGATTCGTAATCAGCAGAAAATTTCCGATCGCCTAGAGCCTAAAAATATGGTGAAAGACGAAAAAAAAATTTTTTCAGTTTTTCGCCCACTTTTTTGGAAATCTAAAAATCACGAAATTTCAAATGCCCATAACTCATCTCCGGAGTAACGAGTTTTGGCTTATCAGGGGTGTTTTTAAAAGCCCTCGAGTAGATTTAGCGAATGGTGTTGAATTCATTTTGATATCTGCATTTTTTATACCAAAAAAAGCGCATTGAAAATTGACGAATTTTCGTCCAAGGGGTATGTATGGAAAAATTGGCAAAAATCGATGGTCCAACTTAAAAAATCTGTAAAAAATCGAAAAATCAAGCCAGCTCGATGAACCAAGCGACATTTGGAACCTTGAACGATTACGAAGAGATACAAGTACTGAATAGAGTCATATCTCTTTCGAGAAGGAACGTTGCAACGATTTTAGTGAACCCTCAAAATTTCAGAAAATGAAAAAGTGCAATTTTTCGTTTTTTTGCCTTTTCATATCGAATTTTTGGATTTCAGGGAAAAACTCGATGTGATTCGTAATCAGCAGAAAATTTCCGATCGCCTAGAGCCTAAAAGTATGGTGAAAGACGAAAATTTTTTTTTTTTCAATTTTTTGCCCATTTTTTTGGAAATCTAAAAATCACGAAAAAAAATAAAGAATATAATACACGGATTGTTAAAAACGGAGCTATGCATTGATAATGACACCCTAAGTACCGTAGCTTGAGTCTTTGAACGGTTATTCCTTGCAATCTCAACCAAAAGATGGCGCGGAACGTTCCTTAATTATATATTCAAAGGCGTTACACATGTGATCATTAGCAAGACGTATTCAAAAATACTTCGTTCTTGGTATTTGAAAGTGTACTCGTAGTACAGGACAGTACTTGAAAATTTAAGTACCTACAAATACTCGAAATACAGGAAAGTAATTGAAAACTTGAGTAAAAATACTTGAATTACAGGAAAGTACTCTAAAATATAAGTACATATACTTGAAGTACGAGAAAGTACTTAAAAAATTAAAGTGCAATACTTGAAATACTTTTAAAGTACTTTGTACTTCAAGTACTCTGCTTGCAGTACATCGCAAGTACGAGGTACTCGAAGTACAGGAAAGTAATTGAAAACTTGAGTACAAATACTTGAAGTACATGAAAGTACTCGGAAATTTAAGTACAAATACTTGAAGTACAGACCGAGTACTTGAAAATTCAAGTACAATGCTTGAAATACTTTAAAAGTATTTTGTACTTCAAGTAATCTGCTTGCAGTACATCGCAAGTACGAGGTACTCGAAGTACATGAAAGTAATTGAAAACTTGAGTACAAATACTTGTAGTACAGGAAAGTACTCGGAAATTTAAGTACAAATACTTGAAGTACAGGCCGAGAACTTGGAAATTTAACTGCCATACTTGAAATAATTTTGAAGTACTTTGTACTTCAAGTACTCTGCTTGCAGTACATCCGCAAGTACGAGGTACTCGAAGTACAGGAAAGTAATTGAAAACTTGAGTACAAATACTTGAAGTACATGAAAGTACTCGGAAATTTAAGTACAAATACTTGAAGTACAGACCGAGTACTTGAAAATTTAAGTACAATACTTGAAATACTTTAAAAGTATTTTGTACTTCAAGTACTCTGCTTGCAGTACATCGCAAGTACGAGGTACTCGAAGTACATGCAAGTAATTGAAAACTTGAGTACAAATACTTTTAGTACAGGAAAGTACACGGAAATTTAAGTACAAATACTTGAAGTACAGACCGAGTACTTGAAAATTTAAGTACAATACTTGAAATACTTTAAAAGTATTTTGTACTTCAAGTACTCTGCTTGCAGTACATCGCAAGTACGAGGTACTTGAAGTGACTACCCAGCTCCGAATAAAATCCTGGGCCAAAGAAACTGATCTTTCAGCAGTATCGTTAACCCTTTAAAATTCCATGGATTTGATATTAAAATGCCTCCGTTTTCCATCATTTCGGACTTGTGTCAAAAAACCCATAAGGTAAATTATACTGATTAAACGAAAACAGTGATTTTTTAGTGATGATATAACTCAAATCTTTATCAAGCACTGTTATCTCACAATCAGCCCCTTCGACTACAACTCGCGTTTGGACTATCCGTGCGCCCTCTCGTTCTTCGATGGCATGAACAATTTTTAATTTAATTTCATTTTTGCAACAGTTTGACGAGTTGGCTACCGAACGGCAGTCGACTGCTATTATGGGATGGGCACTCGGAACAAATCAGAGCAAAGGAATTTCAGCCAGCAAGTTCATTCTTTAATGGGAATTAATTTAAGATTCTATTCAATTTTTTAAGTGATAACGCAACCGTTTTTTTTTTTTTTCACTTATCATGAACGATAGTTTTTGAAAAATATTGAAATAATAAAGTGAAAATCCGTTTGGGACCCAATTTAAACATTAATTGGAATGACAAAATTCTAAGAGCATCTTATTTAAGACACAAACCGATCGTCCGGTAGCTGTGAGGGCAGAAAAAAACTATTTTTTACCAGCGATATTATTTTTCATAAATTCGATAAAAAGGGAAAAAAAAAATGAAAAATTAAATGCGATGGATCTTTCGCACTCGGCCTGAAATTCTCATACTTTGACATAAAATTTTTTTCTACCTAAACTAACTATTTCAGGTGTTTTATTGTTATCGCTATGGTTATTGTTATTGTTATTATAGAAAAATTCTTGAAAATGGGCATCGAAACCGCGCAATGAAACTATGAGCCATAAATTATTTTTGTTTCAAGCTACGGTCAACGATCACACGAGTGAGAAAACAAATGAAAAAAAAAAAAACAAAAAAAAAAAAACAAAAAACAGAAAGAAATATTTTCAACCACTTGTGCATCGTTCAACGAATTTCGCTCCTAATGAGGGCGTTTCTCAGTGAAAAAAAAAATCCTGCTTCGTGAACCGTGAGAATATATATATATATATATATATATATATATATATATATATGTATGTATATATATGTTTATAATTATAACTTAACCTCGAGTAACTGGTGCGTAAATTTATTCTTTCGTCTCGGTGAAGTGACCCAGTGCGGTCCACCGATCGCATCTAACTTATTTTACCTGAATTTTTTTTTTTTTTTTTAATTTCCCAACGTATTTTTTTCGTCAACATTTTTGGATGATTTTTTTTTTTTTCAATATTTGATAAAAAAAATTCAGCGAAAATTGGAAAAATAAAATAATTGTAATAAATTAAATAAATGAGACAATTATAGTAAATAAAGATTGAAAAATGAGTGAAAATTCGAGGATGAAGGTCAATGACACACTCGAAAATGTAGAATAAGGAAATTTCCTGAAAATAAAAAAAGAAAAAAACAAGGAAGCTCCCAAATTCATAGAACGAAAAAAAAAATTTCAACAACAATCGATGTTCTGATTATTTCACACGTCTGTACTTACGAAAGATAATTATGAAAAAAAAAAACAAAAAAAACATTGGACGACGAGGGGATTGAAAGAAATTGAGACAAATTTGTCAAAAAAGACTCGAAATTTCTTGGTGCGAAACGTGTATACACAATTTTTTCTCTTTCACAGCTAATAATCTATAAAAAATAAAAATAATAATAATAATAATAATAAATTTATCTCGAAAAATCAACAACGAGTGCGTGTAAATCTGTCTCAAAGTCCCTGCTATTGACGCGGCTGGGACGATAATCCAATGGACAGGTCCATTTTTCGTTGTTCACTCGTTGGAATCGACGAGGATTGTTCCGTTCTCTCATCGGGCTCGTTTGGCAATCTCGATGTTTGTCGAATGATCCTCAGTAAACCTTTTGCCAGGAAAATTAAAATTAGGGAAAAAAAAACATTGTTACCAAATGTCAATCTCGAAATCACAAAGTAACGACATAACGAAATAACAAAAAAAAAAAAACACACACACAAAAGAACAGAATAACAAAATAAAGAAACGACCTGATCAAATTAATTTAAAAAAACATAACAAAAAAATTACCAAAATAACGAAATAACAGAAGAACAAAATGACAAAATGACGAAATAACGAAACGACCGAATGACATGTTAACAAAACGACAGAAAAAAAAAATTAACGAAACAACAGAAGAACAAAATAACAAAATAAAGAAACGACCAAATGACATATTAGCAAAATAACGTAACAAAAAATTATCGAGATAACGAAATAACAGAAAAACGAGATAGCATAACAAAAAAATTACCACAATAACGAAATAACAGAAGAGCGAAGTAACAAAATAACGTAAAAAAAAAATAAAATGAAATAACGAGATGACCGAATAACATGTTAAGAAAACGACAAAACAAAAATTAACGAAATAACAGAAGAACGAAATTTTAAAAACGATAAAATAACGAAACGACCAAATAACATATTAACAAAATAACATTACAAAAAATTACTAAATTGACGAAATAATACAGCACAACAACAAAATAAAGAATTACCAAAAAAAAAATTACCAAAATCACGAAATAACAGAAGAGAAAAATAACAAAATGACGAAATAACGTAAAAATAAAAATTAAATAACAAAACGATAAAATAACTTGTTAAGAAAACGACAAAACAACAATTAACCAAATAACAGAAGAGAGAAATTAAAAAAAAAACGATAAAATAACGAAACGACAAAATAACAAACTAGCAAAACAAAAAAATATAAAAATAACGAAATAACAGAAAAAAATAACACGATAACAAAAAAAGAAATCAACAAATTACGAAAATAACAAAATAACGAAATAAATAACAATATACCGAAGTGACGAAATAACGAAACGACCAAATAACATATCAGCGAAATAACAAAAATAATTTTCGTTAAATAAACTACAACGTGAAAAAATTCTGGCCAATAATCGATAACGATATCGTATAATTCGTATCTTACCTACAGTTTCGCCAGTCGGCGCTGTTCCTGGATAAAGAAAAAAAAAGTTCGAAAATTCGATAATAACATTTTTGACTTTTTTTTTTTTTTTTCGTCGAAAAATCGACACAACTCGAGCACTCACCGTTGCCGGTGTACTTGCCGAGCTGCTGATAAACCTGCTTCATTCTCTCGATATTGGCCCTCGAGCTTTTACCATGATTAACCATTGGCAATGAATAATCACGTCCTATGAGGCACTTTGAGGCTCGCTGCATGCTCAGCGGTGCCTTCCAAGGCTCGTGAATGAATCTCGTTGGGAAATTCTTCAATACCGGGAGATAACGTCTACGAATGATAGCGAGATATGTATTTATCTCTCTTTAGTCGATCGAAAAATCAATTCGTCAGGATTTTTGGAAAATTTGGAAAAAAAATTTTAATACTTTTTTTTTCCAGTTTGAGAAATTTCGAAATTTCAATTTTGTCGTTCTTTTTTTTTTAATTTCAGACTTAAAAAATGTAAAAAAAAAATGATAATGATTTTCATGATAATATATGTTATTGTGAATTTTTTTTTTTTTTTTCCTGAAATTACGAGAAAATATTGAAATTAATGGTGAACCTGCCTTATGTAATCACCATTCGGATCGGCCTTTCTTCCAAAACGAACTGGACAATAGCAGTGAAAGAATTGCTGAAAGAACGAGCTGCAGGAAAGCCACATCCACATACCGGCGTTCACCGACCAATCGGCGTCGAGCAACAATTCGTCAAATGCCTGGATTATTTGAAATTTATTGAAAAAAAAAAAAACAAAATAAAAAAATTTTTTCAAATCTTCATTTGCAATCGTCTGCAATTTGCAAATTTCTTAAATCTTCATTGGCAATGGCATTCGCAGATATTCGAGGAGAAATTTAATTTTCATAATTTTCGTGCAAGAAAAAAAAAAGAAGAAAGAACAACTCAATACGACCGATGAATAATTGAATGAGGATTTTTTTAGAAATTCAATCAAGGATACAAAATTTCATTAAAGATTCGAATGAAAATTTGAATAAACAATCGAATCGAGAATTCAATTGAAAAATTCCGAAAAAAAAACGCAATTAAATATGCAAATAATTCATTTTAAATTTGAATTAAAAATTTAATCGAAAATTGAATCAAAAATTCAATTAGAGATTGGAATAAAAATAGAAAAAAAAAAAAAAAATTACGTACAATTCGAGTATAAATTTAATTAAGAATTCGTCTAAAAATTCAATAATAAATTCAAATGAAATTTTAATTAAAATTTCAAATGAAAATTCGATTACAAATTTCGATCGTTTCTGTCACTATGAAACAACAAAGTATCGAATGATAAAGAAAATAATAATAATAATAATAATAATAATAATAAATGCAATTACTTTCTTTTTTTTTTTACCTTCATCCCTTCCTCCCACGAGATCCAGAGGTCACCCCTGGTCAAGAAGCAAGCGACGGCATGTCTGGCCAAATGGTGGATCCATCCCTCCTCGCGCAACTGAGTCATTATAGCATCGATCCAGGGAAAGCCCGTCTGGCCCTGTCAAAAAAAAAAAAAAAAAATAAACAAAAAGAAAAACAACAACAAGAGAGTTCCATGAACTTTTCCCAAAAAATTCGAACTCTCGTAGCTTCCCCCGACGGGGAATGTTGTCGAAAAAAAAAAAGTAAGTAGAAAAAAATGTCTTTTTTTTTTTTTGGCTATCAAAACCAAAATGTTAATTCGACGAATATATTCGTTACGAACGTATGACTCACATTTGCCCATTTGGTGAGTGCCTCGCGATTCTTGTCCCAGGGTATCTGGAGGCAAATTGGATTTCCCTCCATTCTATCGAAATTTGGATTTTTCGTGGCGGCGCAATAAAAGAATTCGCGCCAGAGCAATTGACCGTGCAACGAGAGGGGCGGGCTCGCTTTCTTTATCTGCAAGCGAGTAACAATTTAAGGGAGAGAGAGAGAGAAATGAGAGTCTCGAATTTATAGTTCTGGAATGATAAAAAAAAAAAAAAACGTCTTTCATGTTTCGTTCTTCGTTTCTTTCAAGGTTGGATTCTTAAATTAATTAAATTAATTAATTAAAAATTAATTAAAAAATTAAATTAAATTAAAAAAAAAAAATTACAAATTTGAGTGGGAATTTTTTATTTTCGTACTTTCTTGTAGAGATCTCGCAGCTGGTAGTAGAAAAGTCTTGTGCTTAGGCAGCCAAAGCGCAGATACGCCGAGAGGCTCGTTTGACTTGGCAATAATGATTGCGGGGTCATTTTTGGTCTACCGAAGCTCGCTACCCATGCCTTCCTCTCGAGATGACGCTCGAGACGTACAAGAGCTTCGCTCTCGCCGCCCACCCATACCGGTGGCTGAAGCCCATAAGTGTCGAAACCTGTGATACGCGAAATTGCGGTTTTTTTTTCGTTCTTTTTTTTTTTAATTTTTTTATTTCCTCTCGACAAATGTTTTCTCGTTTGGAATTAAATTTTTATACAATTTTCATTCCAAATGTTAAAATGCACGAAGATTTTGTGCAATTTGTTGTTAGAAATGAAAATTCGAGACACATAAAATAGAAACATTGAGAATAAAGGGAATTTCGATGGGACGAATGTATCGTTGAATGGACGTTATTTTTATTTTTTTTATTTTTTAACTAACCAAGTTCGTCGAGGGTGGGCACACCGTATACGTCGTCGTGATCGTCACTCAGAGGTGTATATGCGTTTCCGGTGCATGCAGCAGTGACCGCTGGCACCGGTGACTGGGGTGGATTCATGCTCGCCACGACATTCTGGAATTGATGATAGGTCAACGGGGCCTTGCCACCGTTTTTTTCCAAAATTCTGGACAATTGATGAATCAACGAAATTAACGTAACATACTTTTTCAGAAAAAAAAAAAGAACTATTCAACCGTTTTTACGGATAATCATTACTTTGTTATTTCATTGCTTTGTTAATTTTTCAAGCCATTTTGTTATTTCGCTGGTTTGTTATTTTGTTAATTTCGTTATTTTTTACGATCTCTGGCAGAGTAAGTGTATGAATTTATATTTTATTCTGACGACTATAGTATATTGTAATTTTTTAAATTCTGTTATTTTGGTATTTTCGTTATTTTTTTCCGATCTATACGGAGGACGCGTCCGGCTTGATATTCGTACGGGTATAGTGTTGTTATTTTGTTATTTTCCTTTTTTTCGATTCATACAGAGGACGTGTCCTAATTTCTATTCCACGTACTATATATAGTGCGTCGTTATCCTGTTATTTTGTCATTATGTTATTTCGTTATGTTATTTCAGTACTTTTGTTATTTAAAAAAAAAATCCATCTAGAAAGAGGACACGTCTTCTTCGATAACCTCAGAAGTTAGTGCGTTTTTATTCTGTTCCTCTGTTATTATGTTAATTTTTCGTTATGTTATTTTGGTACTTTCGTTATTTTTGTAATTTTTTTTTCGATTTATACAGGAGACGTGTCCTAATTTCTATCCCCCGTACTATAGTGCGTCGTTATTTTGTTATTTTGTTATTTCGTTGTGTTATTTTGGTAAGTTCGTTATTTTTGTAAATTTTTCTCGATTTCTACAGAGGACGTGTCCTAATTTCTATCCCCCGTACTATAGTGCGTCGTTATTTTGTTATTTTTAATTTTGTTATTTTGTTATTTTGTTGTTATTTTTGTAATTTTTTCTGAACATGTACAGAGGGTGTGTTCTATTTGCTACTCTCCGTACTAAAGTGCATCGTTATCCTGTTATTTTGTTATTTTGTCATCATGTTATTTCGTTACGTTATTTCAGTACTTTTGTTATTTAAAAAAAATCCATCTACAAAGAGGACACATCTTCTTCGATAACCTCAGAAGTTAGTGCGTTTTTATTCTGTTCCTTTGTTATGATGTTATTTCGTTATGTTATTTTGGTACTTTCGTTATTTTTGTAAATTTTTCTCGATTCATGCAGAGGACGCGTCCTCATTTCTATTCTACGTACCATAGTGCATCGTTATTTTGTTATTTCATTATGTTATTTTGGTACTTTCGTTATTTTTATCAATTTTTCTTGATTTACAAAGAGGACGTATCCTATTTCCTATTCCCCGTACTATAGTGAGCCGTTATCTTATTATTTTGTTATTTTTTAATTTTGTTATTATGTCATTATGTTATTTCGTTTTGTTATTTCAGGACTTTCGTTATTTAAGAAAATCTATCTATAAAGAGGAGACGTCTTCTTCGATGTTCTTAGGAGTTAGTGCGTTTTTATTCTGTTCCTTTGTTATTATGTTATTTTATTTTGGTACTTTTGTTATTTTTGTAAATTTTTCTCGATTTATAAAGAGGACGTGTCCTAATTTCTATTCCACGTACCATCGCGCATCGTTATTTTGTCATTATGTTATTTCGTTATGTTATTTCAGTGCTTTCGTTATTTTTAAAAAATGCATCTATAGAGAAGACGTCTGTCGACGTTCTTAGGAGTTAGTGCATTTTTATTCTGTTGCTTATTACGTTATTTCGTTATGTTATTTTGGTACTTTCGTTATTTTTGTCAATTTTTCTCGATTGACAAAGAGGACGTGAAAATGCCGTTTGGTTCATCGAGCTTACGTTGATTTTCCGTTTTTTTTTCACAAATTTTTAAAATCAGACCATCGTTTTTCTCCAATTTTTCCATACAAGCGAAAACGCAAGAAAAAAAAATGAAATAAATTGCACATTTTTTTATTTTCTGAAATTGTAAGGGAAATTCGTGAGGTTTTGCTAA
Source organism: Rhorus exstirpatorius (assembly GCA_963564615.1). Lineage (NCBI taxonomy): Eukaryota > Metazoa > Arthropoda > Insecta > Hymenoptera > Ichneumonidae > Rhorus > Rhorus exstirpatorius. The sequence goes on along the minus strand of OY751322.1, from coordinate 11,535,353 downwards.
AGAAAAGCTCAAAAAGCGCTCGATTTTTTTAATTTTTCTTTTTTTAGTCAAGTTTCGTTCACACTCGAATGACAAGAGGAATGAACGCGTAGAATGGACGATAAATTGTACGATCGTATACTCACTCGTCCAATTTGTAGAGAGTATGGGAGGCTCGTTGAACGACAGTGATACCGAGCTCCTTGCAGTGTGTCGATATGTTGAAATCGCGAGCTCTGCCGAAGGGTTCGGGATCCTCCTCGAACGTGAGATAGGTCGTGCCCCATTCCCTGAATAATTTCGGCAATGCGTCCGCCGGTTGGCCCCGTATAACGAATAGCCTCGAGTTGAGCTTTCGCAGAGACGAATCGAGATCCTCGAGGCATTGCAATAAAAACCTTGACGCGAAGATTTAACCACAAATTCTTTACCGCCGTACGATTGTTATTTTTTTGGCTCACGATAAAAAAAAAAGAGTACTTTGAAACGTCAGTGCGAGAGTACGCGAAAAGTTAGACCGAAGGGACTTTCAAAATTACTTTAAGTATCTGCAAGAGTATTGGAGAAAGTAATTTCAAATGTGCGTTCAAAATCGTCTTTAAATGTACTCTTGTACATTCAAGGTGTTACTTCAAAAATTACTTTCCAAAATATCCTGATTACTTTGAAAATTAATTTTACAAATATCCTCAAAATTGTTTTAATAATTTCTTTTAGAGATACTCCAAAAATTACTTTGAACAATACTTTTAAAAAATACCCCCAAAATTTATTTCAAAATTACTTTTAGAAATACCTAAAAAATACTTTGAAAGTTACTTTTAGAAATACCATAAAAATTACGTTGACTCTTGGAAGATACTAAAAATCACTTTGAAAATTACTTTCAAAATGGCATTTTTGAATTGGCTTTAAAATTAAATTCAATCTCGCTTTTTTAATCACCTTCAGATGTAACTTCAAAGTTACTTTCGCACCTGCTTTCTATACCTTATAAATTAATTTTCGAATTACTTTCAGAATTATTCACAAAATTACTCTCGAAGCGTACTTTTAAAATTATTTTTAATTCTTCACATTTCACCTTCACATTTACTTTCGATAATTACTTTGAAAATTAATTTTTACGCACACCCAGTAATATTTATATATATTTGAGCTTTTTTTTTATATCCTAAAAAAATACTTTTGAAAAAATAATAGCATTGTCACCTCCACTTGTTGATGCCAACACTCTTGCTGCCGGCTGACCACGGATCTATGACAAATACGCATCTGAAGGTCGCTGCGCCTTCGAGACCCTCTTTCAACGAGGGATTATCGTGAAGTCTGAGACCTTTGCGAAACCAGTGTACCGTATGCTTGCCGGAAGCCCCCGAGGGTGGATCACGGTTTTGCACACGCTGGCTTCTTTGGTCACGTCTATTTGCACCGGTCATATCTCTCTCTCTCTCTCTCTCTCTCTATCGCTCTCGCGGCTAAACGCGCGTGATACTTTTTTTAATTTTTTTCAGCTTCTCAACCGATTTTTTTTTTCAAGTTATTTTTCGAACTTCCGGTAAGCTCTACCATCCCGTTAATAAATTGACCCTAATCCCAATGTAGACCAGCGGCGATAAGGCAGGATCTAATTTCGGGACTGTAAATTCACGCGAAATGTAACGATTTAATAATAGATAATAAAATAATTGCAAAAAAAATGAAAGCTCAAGTTCTGATTCTTGGATATACGTGACGGTCGAGGGTATTTGTATTATGGTCTTGCAATGTTAATTTTTGTTTTCTTTTTTTAATATTTTGCTCTACACTGTAAAAAATCTGTTATTATAATCACCGTTTGACCTATGCAGAGAATGTCTGGATGTCTGTGACTATAACTAACTGCCTTGTTAGTTAGTTCGTAAATAGTCAGTTAGTTATTAACTATTTGTCAGTTAGTTACTTACTGAGTAGTAGCTGATTACAGCTCGACTAGTAGTGGGTTACTAACTAACCAACCGGTTAGTTACTATCTCACTAATTTCTAGTTATGTACCGATTGCTTACTAATACTAGTTACTAATAATTAACTGCTTACTAACTACTGGTCAGTTGTTTATTAACTAAGCTGCTAGTTAGTTGATTACTGACTCAGTTGTCAGTTACTTTGTTACTCACCAGTTAGTCAGTTAGTTAGTAACTACCTCAGTAGTTGGCTATTTTGTCACCAACTAGTTACCAGTACCACTAATTGGTTACAAACGAACTAACTAGGCAGTTAGTTACTAACTATTAGTCAGTTAGTTAGTTGCTGAGTAGTAGCTGATAACAGCTCGACTAGTAGTGGGTTACTATGAACCAACCGGTTGGTTACTATCTTACTAATTATTTACCAATTAGTAACAAACTAACTAACGAAACCACTTAGTCAAGTTAGTTACTCAAGTTAGTTACTCAGTTAGTTACTCATGTTCTCAGCTAGTTACTCAAGTTAGCTACTCAAGTTAGTTACAAGTTAGTAACAACTTAGAAAGTTACTAATTTCTAGTCAGTTACTAACTACTAGCTAGCTAGATACTGACTACTTACTAATAACTAACTGGTTGCTAACTACTAGTCAGTTATTTATTGACTAAGCTGTTAGTTAGTTGATTACTGACTCAGTTGTCAGTTACTTTGTTACTCACCAGTTAGTCAGTTAGTTAGTTACTACCTCAGTAGTTGGCTATTTTTTCACCAACTAGTTACCAGTACCACTAGTTGGTTACGAACTAACTAACTGGGCAGTTAGTTACTAACTATTAGTCAGTTAGTTAGTTACTGAGTAGTAGCTGATTACAGCTCGACTAGTAGTGGGTTACTAAAGAACCAACCGGTTGGTTACTATCTCACTAATTATTTACCAATTAGTAAGAAACTAACTAATGAAACCACTTAGTCAAGTTAGTTACTAGTTATTAACAACTTAGAAAGTTACTAATTCCTAGTCAGTTACTAACTACTAGCTAGCTAGGTACTGACTACTTACTAATAACTAACTGGTTACTAACTACTAGTCAGTTATTTATTGACTAAGCTGCTAGTTAGTTGATTACTGACTCAGTTCTCAGTTACTTTGTTACTCACTAGTTAGTCAGTTAGTTACAACCTCAGTAGTTTGCTATTTTGTCACCAACTAGTTATTTAGAATTTGCAAAAGCTCCTGATTAATTGAAGAATATTATAAGCCATCATTGTGCAACCGAGTCAAGGTGTTCGAACCAACACGCTCATCCCCAACTTATTTTATCACCTTGTCGAGAGATGAATTCACTGGGTAAGGGGAACGGGGATCGAAAGATACTATAATAAGGAGGAATGTGAAACAAAACCACGGAGCACCCTGAGCATACTTCACCAGCGTTTCGGAACTTCAGGCCTCTATGGTCGGATCGATATAAAACGCTTCCTTGGAAAATTAAAGCATTCTGTTCACTCTACTGCCGCATCCTTTGCCACGTGAATTAGCACAAAACTTGGCTCTTCCTAATTTTGATAAAACCGTGACTTTACGAGGATACCTGCAAATTGTCTTTCCCCTTGGAGTTCTGGCTTCGCTCTGTGCTCATTTTTTTTCGAAATCGTGCAAGTTTAAAATGACACTCGATACGATGACCTATGATTTTGGCCTAAATTCTACAGAGGGAAACAAAGTTATGACTGTTTGAAATTTTGGGCTTTTTATTGTCGATCGAGAGTGACGTTACGACGCCAATGACTCGAAATTTTCGGCTTATAGTCGATAATGAAAAATCAGATGGTGCTTCTATATTCGTCTTGGGGAATCATCGTGTACCAGGAACACGTGGCTTTTCATGTGGGAGAGGAACAGTGGGAAGAAAGAGACACGTGAAAAACAATCCATCACGCGTGTCGCCTCGTGCCAACCTTACAGGATTTGCTTCAATAATGACTTGGACCCTTGTAAAATATATCCTCATGCACGCACATCCGCTGTAGCGTATTTTTAGGAAAAAAATTAGAGCAAAGCGAACATATCGATTCTTATGTTTGTTTTTTTAACGAAAATTTCGAATTTTCGAAAAAAACTCCAAAATTTATTGATTCAGCGGAAAATTTACGATCCTAATAGTTCTCAAAACTTATTTTAAAGGGAAAAAAGGAATTTTACATTTTTTTTTTAATCAAGAAAAATAATTACCTATTATTATTAATATTGTTATTATCAGTATATTTTAAAAATTTTCTTACGTCGATTCATATAACAAAATTTTTATAAAAATACGATACTAAATATTATGATGCATGGTCTAACCTTAAACTCACCTTATCCACTTAAGGTGGCTCATCAGTGAATTAAAAAACCGGCGATACGAATGAAACTGCGGGAGAGTGTTATCTAAGATGCAATGAACGCTCTCTCAAAATTTCAGGGTATGTTGCCAGGCAAATTATTGCGAACGAGTAATTTAAAATTACCTATTTTAGCATGGGTCTTATGGCAGTTGATTCCATTTTCACCGGAAGTGACATGATACCTTTTGATAAAGACGAGAGTTCTTATTCAAATTTTGAGTATTGAAAGATGAAATCGTGAACTTTCCAATGGTATTTAAAAAATTGTGTCTTCCCAGGGATTTTCCCGAGAAATTTAATCGCGAAAGTCATCGTGTGTGCAAATCTCGGATACAATATATATGTCTATCATTCTGCACGCGAGGAAACATATGAATATCAGCTATCGTTTTTGACTTGATCGCTCTGACAGCGTTAAATACTTTTGTCAGTTGAGACTTTATTTATATTATTTATAATAAATTATGAATAAAATATCACGGGAAACGTCATCGAAATTCATAAATTTTATTTAGACAGAGTATTTAGAAAATATTATGATAGATTTTATGATTTTTTTTCACGTCACGATTTTTGACTAGTTTTGTCACTGATGGGCCGCCTTAACTGTCCCAATCCCAACCCTGGACCAACGCCTGCATTATGACTCGTCCCACAATAATTCTAATTCACGAGTGAAAAATTATTTTGAAAAATATCTTGCAAGAAATGTCACCGCTGCAGCGATACGTGCAGAAATAAAAAAATTTTGGAATTCTATTTTCGATATAATAAAAATTACGATGAATTTTTTTTTTTTGTTTTTTCTCGCACGTGTTTGACGGTTCTGGGTAGATGAGAGTTTTTATCAAGCTGAAAAGCCAATAATAACAATAATAATAATAATGAACTTTAGAAAAAAAAAAATTTCAAAAATTCAAATCAAAATTTGATTTTTTTGAAATTTCTTTCCAATTTGAATTCCTTTCTGCCATCTCGATTGGATTCCTTTTTTTCTTATTTTCAAGTTGTGCAACGATCGACGATACGTATATCCTCAATCAAAGACACTTTGTCGTAAAATAAAAAAAGCAAAAATTCATATTTTTTTTTAAATTTTTTGCCACGAGAAACAATTGCAAACCTCGTATCCTTGTAACACGTGACTTTGGCACTTCACCTTCACTCGATTTTTAATTTTTTTTTATACGTAGTTAACTTTATTTTTTTTTTTTTGTGTCAATTGTAAAATTAATAACAAAAAAAATTGGATTTTTTTTTTTTCGAAAAAGACGATAATAGAGAGGAACGTAATGACGAGAGCGTGGTTGAAGCGTCGCTTGGAAAAGCAAAATGCTCATTGAGCGAGTTGTAAAAGCGATGACAGTTGAGACAATCGTGGCAGGGGTCGAGACGCGAGGAAAGGAATCTCGTGCCACGCCGAGTGCAACGTGACCCGCGAGTCTATCCCGCGAGTCCGACATTACGATTGGTCACGTTAATCACGTGATCAAACAAGTCACGTTGCATTTGCCACGGTCATTTATACCAACGATCTCTCTTTGCGCATATACATCGATACAGATGTATATAAAATAAACCGAAAGTGAGAGTGAAAGTACAAGCTATACGTGCATGCAACGAGCTATATACGTATTGGACATTTCATGTAAAGCCAACCTGGGCTCTTATCCAGACTGCCGTTCGTTTGTTTATCAAAAATATTATTTTAATGCAATCGAATTCGTCATTTATAAATATTTTTTGTTTCTCTTACTGGTCATGGAGGATTACGAAAAAAAAAAACAATGCACACCAATTTTTGGCAATTTTTCAAAATTAATTTGTCACTATATATAATGGCTCGAGACCTCTCGAGAAAGGAAGTAAAGTGAAAAATGCCACTATCGATCAGACATTATTTTTAAAAAGTGTGTTTTCTCGACGTTTTGACATATTCTGAATACATTGGCATGAACAATTCGAATTTTTTTTTTCATCAAAACAAAGTTTGCAGCAAAAATAACTTTTATTACTTTTACTGTCATGAAGAAACATTTAAAAAAAAAACAATTGTCACCAATTTTTCAATATTAATTTGTCACTGATGGCTCGAGATTTCTCGAGAAAGAAGAGGGAGTGGAAAATGCCATTGTTGGTCAGACACTGTTGCATAATATTATTATTACTTCCTCATAGAGAAAGCTTAGTTTTAATTTTTTTTTTTAATCGAGTTTTTGATCGCGATGTGTTCACAATGTGCCAAAACATCGAGAAAACATATTTAGAAAAAGTCCGTATGCGGGTATCAATTTACGAAAAAATGGTTAAAAAAAAACTGTCACTATTAAATAATTGAAAAAAGAAGAAAAAAGTATAATATAACTTTTTTTCTCGGACCGACCGTTCGAAAGCTACGGGCTTGTCAAAGTTCATTTCTTACGCATTATTTTTTCTTCGATCTATACATCCTTAAGGATGTATCGGACGTACCTCCCAACCAAAAGTGACTTTCGTCGACAATAATGCATACTTCATGATCAGATAAAAATCGAAAAAAATTTAACCACAATAAAAACGATAAGAAAATTACTTTTTAATAATAATAATGCCCAAAAGTTATCAACAAATTGTTTAAACAAAACATTGTTTAACAAATTTTTAGGGGAATATTTTTTTTCTCATCTAAAATAATTCGTTGATTTTTCTGACAAACACGTACATTTTTTTAAAAATTTCTTATCATTTTGAAATTTAGGTTTTCGGAAATTTGTAAAGGTTGTATTTACGAAACTATTCGTTCAATGCCCTGGAAACTTTTTAATTGTAATATACAACGTTTTTACGAAAAAATACATAGAAAGTTCACGATTTTTTCTTCATTTTTAAAAATTAAAAAATTTTCGAAAACCGAAATTTCAAAATGATAAGAAAAATTTTAAAAAATTCACTCGTAGTCAGAAAAATCAACGAATTCATTTCACGTGTCAAAAAAAAACTTTCCCTAAAAATTTGTTAAACAATGTTTTGCTTAAACAATTTATTGATAACTTTTTGGCATTATTATAATTCAAAATTAATCCTCTTATCGTCTTTATTGTGGTTTAATTTTTTCCGATTTTTATCTGATCATAAAGTATGCAATATTGTCGACGAAAGTCACTTTTGGTTGGGAAGGTACGTCCGATAAATCCTCATTCATAACAATCCTCATAAGAATGTATTTATATCAAATACATTATTATATTACTCGATCATTTTTGCTCATTTTCCAAAAGAACCCGTTCCAACTTTCCCTAAAAATTTTTTAGGCGATGTTTTTTTTACACAATTTATTGATAACTTTTTGGCATTATTATTATTCAAAATGAATCCTCTTATCGTCTTTATTGTGGTTTAATTTTTTCCGATTTTTATCTCATCATAAAGTATGCAATATTGTCGACGAAAGTCACTTTTGGTTGGGAAGGTACGTCCAATAAATCCTCATTCATAAGAATCCTCATAAGAATGTATTTATATCAAGACATTATTATATTACTCGATTTTTTGCTAATTTTCCAAAAGAACCCGGTCCAACTTTCCCTAAAAATTTTTTAAACGATTTTTTTTTACACAATTTATTGATAACTTTTTGGCATTATTTTTATTCAAAATTGATCCTCTTATCGTCTTTATTGTGGTTTAATTTTTTCCGATTTTTATCTCATCATAAAGTATGCAATATTGTCGACGAAAGTCACTTTTGGTTGGGAAGGTACGTCCGATAAATTCTCATTCATAAGAATCCTCATAAGAATGTATTTATATCAAATCCACTCTTACATTACTCGATTATTTTTGCTCATGTCCCAAAAGAACCCGTTCCAACTTTCCCTAAAAATTTTTTAAACGATGTTTTTTTTAACCAATTTATTGATAACTTTTTGGCATTATTTTCATTCAAAATTAATCCTCTTATCGTCTTTATTGTGGTTTAATTTTTTCCGATTTTTGTCTCATCACAAAGTATGCAATATTGTCGACGAAAGTCACTTTCGGTTGGGAAGGTACGCCCGATAAATCCTCATTCATAAGAATCCTCATAAGAATGTATTTATATCAAATACATTCTTATATTACTCGATTTTTTGCTAATTTTCCAAAAGAACCCGTTCCAACTTTCCCTAAAAATTTTTTAAACGATGTTTTTTTTACACAATTTATTGATAACTTTTTGGCATTATTTTTATTCAAAATTGATCCTCTTATCGTCTTTATCGTGGTTTAATTTTTTCCGATTTTTATCTCATCACAAAGTATGCAATATTGTCGACGAAAGTCACTTTTGGTTGGGAAGGTATGTCCGATAAATCCTCATTCATAACAATCCTCATAAGAATGTATTTATATCAAATCCACTCTTACATTACTCGATTATTTTTGCTCATTTTCCAAAAGAACCCGTTCCAACTTTCCATTTTTTCATCTGATCACGTGCCAGCGTTCCACTTTTCAACTGTTCACGTGCCAACTTTACACTTTTCAACTGATCACGTTACAACCGTTGATAATATACGTGTATACCGAATCTCACAATCCATAAAAATGTGAATATTCAAATTATTTTCCTTCAATCGAATAATTGAAGAAGAAAAAAAAAGAACCTTTTTAGGCAATCATAACACGTTATTGTAATTTTATAAATCGTTTTCTTTATTTCTCGTGTACATAGCGTATCAAGAAGTAACGGAAGTCATTGCGGACTCTCGATCATTCTGTGCACACGTTTTTTTTTTTCTTTTTCTTCCCCATGTCCGTGCACGCGTATACGAAGCCGTGAGCTTCGGTTACTTTTTCCGCACGGTGTTTTTTTTTTGTTGTCTTCATTTCAAGCACGCTATTCATAACATTATGTATAAAAGTGTCTCTTACTTAAAAAAAAAATCATTCGCGACATTGCATTTAATTTTTTTGTTTTGTTTTTCTTTACAATCGTTGCTGCCCTCTTCTCTCTTCTTTTTCTCCCTTCGATCGGGCCTATCATTTCTTTTTATCTCGTAAACTATGGTACTTACCGTTACTAAATACAATAATGTTCGACGATATTTTCTATCGTAACGTTAAATATCATTTTCTTTTCCTTTTTTTATTTCCATCTTCCTCTCTATCCCATATATACATTTCTCATTTTTGTTTTCTTTCCATTTATTCTCAGGCATGCAGTTTTTTTTTTTTTTTTTTCTTTTTACACTAAACCTCGGCAGCTTACAGTACGATTACCAAAGGGCGGGCTATTTTTTTTTTTTCTCTTTTTTCTTCGTTTCAGTAACACTTGGAAAATTATCGATAATTTTTTTTAAGTGAAACAGGAAAAAAAAAAAAAAAGATAATGCAAAATCAACGAAGCAAAATTTACCTGTCGAACGTTCGAAGCTTCGGTGTGAAAAATATTCGGCTTTTTTTTGTTTTCTTCTGCAAACGGAAAATAATATATTTCGCGTAAAAACGAAATTCACGATTGATCGCTTCGTATCAACTCGGATACGCTAAAGCGCAAAAATTATTTTACAAATTCATTCAAAATAGTTTACGCCCTTTCCAATGTTTTTTTTTCTCCTTTTTTGTTTGTTTTTTTTTTTTCTTTCTTTTTCTTTGCATACATTTTCTTATCTCTCTCTCTCTCTCTCTCTCTCTCTTTTTTTTCAATTTTTTTCTACAAATATTGCAACGAATAGAACGTTGATCACAACGAGGAGTCATGTTGTAACGGCAGTGAGGAAAAAAAAATCGCAATGGGACACTCGAAAATAGAAAAAAAATGCTAATTTTTCTTTTTTTTTTGTTTTTTCGTGATTAAATACTGCGAATTTTGAGAGAGGCGGGGGGAGGGGGGGGGGGGGGAGATCTCAATTAATTTTCGTATGTACAATAATCGATGTCCGATTATGAAAATTAAAACGATAAATTTTTCGAAAATTTCTCAAATTTTCGAAAAATGTATGGCGTTATGTATAGCTTGCTGCGACGTTCAATAGCGAGAGACGAGAGGACATTTTTTCATTATTTTATAATATTATTATTATTATTATTATTAGTATTTTTTTTGTTAATCGAAAAAATTTTCTAAAGCTCAAATTCGTAACAATGCTCGTACAAAATATTGGTGTTTCTGTTTTTTTTTTTTTTTTCCCCATCTATCTATTGCGAATCCATCCCCCAAGATGGATTATCGTCATTATCATCATCTTAATTGATAATTGATTTAAAAGTGTCATATATTGCCGTTTTCTCGGATTAAAAAAAAAAAACGTGAAAAAAAGAGAACCAAAAAATAATTCCTGCAATTTCTTCGACCCCGCGGGGATTCCTCACTGAAAATTTGAGACGAGGATTAAATTTATTTCTTTGTTTTTTTTTTGTCAAACATTTTTCGTTTTTTGTTTCACGGAGGAAAAAAAAAAAAAAAAACGATTTATTCGTGAAAAAAAAAAATGATAAACGCGTCGATCGAGGGGCGGATGCAATTTTTTTTTTAATTATTTTATCCTAATACTGGTAAGAAATATATTCTCTCTGGGGTTAATCACATGAAAATAAAAAAAAAAAAAAAATAAAAAAAAAAAATTAAAATTAAACGAACGGGCGAAGCGCGACGAAATTCATCGCATTTGATCGACAAACAAATTTACAAAATTTAAAAAAATTCCTCTTTTTTTTTTTCTTCATTTTTCGAACTTTTCTCGTTCGCGATAATTAAAAAAATATTACCTAATCGCTAAAATAGGTATGCGTTTTAGTGTAGTAATATTTTTTTTTTCTGGCTCATCCCACTTACCAAGGTACACGTGATTTTCTTTTTTTTTTTTTTTTTTTTTCGTTATCTTTTCAGTAAAAAAAAAATCATTTGGAAAAAATATTATCATTATTTTTCATAATATTAATAATAATTATTATTAATAATAATAATATTGTTAATAATAATTATATTAATTATTATTATTATTAATAATATTGTAAATAATATTAATATTATTTATATTTATAATATTATTATTATTATTAATATCATAAATAATAATTACATTAATAATTATTGTTATTAATAATAATATTGTAAATATTATTAATATTATTTATATTTATAATATTATTATTAATAGTAATATCATAAATAATAATTATATTGATAATAATTATTAATAATAATATTGTAAATAATATTTATATTATTTATATTTATAATATTATTATTAATAATAATATTGTAAATAATATTAATATTATTTATATTTATAATATTATTATTAACAATAATATCATAAATAATAATTATATTAATAATAATAATTATTATTAATAATATTAATATTATTAATAATAATTTTTTCGAAGCAACGGTAATTTTTCATTGAAATATTCTGCAATTTTTGTTTCATTTTGCGCATCAATACCGGAAGAAAAAAGGAAAAAAGAAAAAAAAAAAGATTATTTTTCCCTCACTTTACAGCGCGTTTCTGAGGTTTTCGACGTTTCTCAATGTTTTTACATTCCCGACTCGTATTACCCGCATTATCACGTTTCTCATTATCGAAACTCTCGACGCTGCGTTCGAAAAAATTATTCGTCCCGGCATTGTCCTCCATGGCGCGTCTCGAGCCTCTCGTTCGTCCCGCGATTCTCTCCATATCATCGAATTGTGCCTGCAATCTCACGGCAAGCTCAAAATCATTTTTCTCTTGATCGATGAGCCTCTCCATTCGCGTTTGTTCCTCGATAATACGTCGATCAATCTCGCACTTCGTATTTTTCATAATTTCCGTTTTTTCAAAATTAATTTTCTCATCAGCCCCGACGCTCGAGCGAGAATTCGCCCGATCGTTCGAATTAACAGTCGGCAAAATACGTTTTCCCACTCTTGAATCATCGTCGATGATCTTACGACGTTTCACCATCGTCCTATTCGTGATTTCCTTGCGTTTTTGTATTTTCGAATTTTTCGAAAAATTCGACGTATCATCGTCGATGGAATTTTTCAATCTCGTATTTCCTCGCGTTTTTCGCAATTCACCCTCGTTCAATCCTTCGCCGGCTGATTTTATCGTAATTTCACGAATTTTCCGTCTCTTTATTCGCTCGGCAATATTCTCAATTGTCACGTCGCAATTGCACGAATTTTCCGAAGCAAGAAAATCGATGCTCGCCGCGTCATTGCCATTTGAGGATTTCTTCTTATCGCCGGCATCGATAATTTTACGATTTTCACGAATTTTTCGTATTTTCGAATTTCTCGCTGTCGCGGCGATGTCACTTTTACCCATCGATGTATCCGCGTCGAGCGACAATTTTTTACAAACTCTCGCACCGTTAAGCATACGACCGATGCCCTTGGAATAATTTTTATCAGCGTCGAAGGACGCATCGGTCGCGAGATCGAGCCTCCTCGCTGTATCGGATGATGGTTGCGTTTTTAAAATTTTACCGCACGACGAGCCTTGCGACTGTCGCAAAGCGCCGCCGCGACTCTTTAAATTATTTTCCCGCCCTGCGCTCGGAGACGGCGAGTCGAGTCGTAGCTCGAGATTTTTACGAGCTTTGCCTGGAAAAAAAAGATTCGTCATTGCGGCGCCTCGTAAAGTTATCGACGCGCGTGAAAATGAGAACTCTCCGCTGCGAATTTTTTCGCCGCTAGCGAGAGTGTGATTTTTTTTTTTTTTTTCGATATTTTCGCGCGAGAAGGAAAGATTCGTAGAAAAAATTTCCGAAACAACTCGAAGAGAGCAGAGATGAAAATATTTTTGATTTGTTTTTTTTTTTTTTTTAATTTTGGAAATATAATATGAGTTTTCCGAGTTTTTTTTTACTTTATAAAAGCGCAGCGGGATACCAAATTTGCATCGGCACCGTCTCATCGACTCGTTATTCTCTGTACCGGAAGGAATTTTCATTCGTAGTCGTTGCGCAAAGGTTGGAAAGTGAATTTGAAAAAAAAGTGGGGAAGTAAAAAACGAAAATTGTACGCTCGGAGGTGAAAAAATCTTACCGCAGAGACAACGGATATGCTGGCGAAGCAAATTTTTTACACGTCGCTTGCGCAAAGTTGAAAACGAAGCAATTTTTGTACGAGCGAATTGGGCAAAAAGAAAATGTATAAATATTACAATAACGAAAATCAGCTGTTTTATTTGTTAATTAATTTTTTTCAATTTATTTAATTTGAATTTCATTTTTTTTTTGCTTTTAAACATTATTTCTTGCTTTATTCATTGACTTGACGTCGTTTTTTTGTTTTAATTTATTTATTCAACTTTGTTTATGTTTCTTGTATTTATTTAACTTCGTTTTTTGTTTGATTTGTCCAATTAACTCAGTTTTTAGGTTTTCTTATTCATTCAACTCCATTTTTCGTTTTGCTTCATTCATTCATTCAAATTTGTTTTTCGTTCGAATTATTTGCTTATTTAGATTTGCATTTTGTACCATTTGTTTATCCATTTATTTATTCAGATTGGTTTATCAATTATAATTGAAAAAAAAAAATGTATAAATACCTCTAAAAGCGCTCCAACTGCAGCCGAGTATCCTTTTCAGATGAGTCGGCGAAGGAGGTTTTGGCACCGCATTGGAAACCCGTTTCAGTATCGGTATTACTCTAATGAGCTTGGGATCTATCGGTCGGCCATCTGTAACGTCCGATACATTCGCTATTGTTTTTGCTATCGCCTCAACTGCGTTGAGAAAAGAACTCAAAAGTTCGACGCATTTGCTTCGAATGGAAAATCCCACGATAGGGTGCAATCTTTTCATGCGAAGAGAATGCGAGACAACGGAGGGGCAAATTTGCACCTTCGGTGCATCCGCAAACCCAATTGGCATCGCAAGCGCTCGATTTTTTTTTTTTTTAAGTTCATATTTCTGGTAAAATCGCGATACAGGATGGCCGCGAAAAAAAAAAGGAGACTTTTTCCTGACTTTGGGCTGAAAAAATACCCAACTTTGTCCAACTGAAATCTGAATAGGATAGGAGCTTGTCGGGTTGATCGACCAATGAGTCTCTTTAAAACTCGACGGAATCGGTTACGAAAAATATTTGCATTTGATTAATGTCCTCATGTCTGCAAATATATAATTATATTTATAAATATAATTATACAATAGGGTGGTCCTTATTTAAAGGCTGGGACGAATTTTTAATCAAACGCCCCCCAAATTGGCTCTAAATAATTTTAAAAAGTACCCTAATTTTTTTAGATTTTTATCTAGACTTTAACTTCTCGCACCCGAGGGTGAATTTCCCGATTTGAAATGCACGTGTTTCGGCCGAATTCTCAGGATATATTTTATTCTAAGAGTAATAATTTTTTTTTTAATCTGTAACTGCCAGATTTTAGTGTTCATTGGTGCTACTATATGAAAAAAAAATCACATCATCATACGGATCAATTTAGACAAATTGCACACTCTTTAACTTTGAAACATGGTGGTAACCCACGTCACCACCTCGATTATCTTGAATTTTTCTAATTTATTTACTTTTTAACGTATTCAGATCCGGTTTTTTGTACTTTTCAGTTGGAACATCGATTCTTGCCATTTTTTCCATACATATCCCTATGGACTCAAAATCGCCGATATTAAAGTACTCTTTTGGGTACAAAAAATTAAGATCGCGAAATCTATATAAACCATGTAAATTTTAATTAGATTTTATCCAATGTAAATTGTTATTTTTTAATTTTCGAAAAAAAAAAAAAACACGTTTTTGACAATTTGAAATAGAATTTTTGAGTTTTACGAAAAATACCGAGCGGATTCGTGATCAACGGGAAAAAATACATCTATATAGGGCCCTAAAGCGAATTTAAAAAATCCAAGATTTTTTTGAATTTTCGCAAAAAATGAGTTGGTCCACTAAAATCGCTGTATTTTATATTCCCGATGGTCTTTGGACCTGCACTACATGCTTATTCTCTTCGTAATCGTTCAAGCTTCAAAATGCCACTTGGTTCATCGAGCTGGGTTGATTTTTCGATTTTTTACAGATTTTTAAAGTTGGACCATCAATTTTTGCCAATTTTTCCATATTTTCCTTAGACTAAAATTCGTTAATTTTCAAAGTGCTTTTTTGGGTACAAAAATATGAGATATCAGAATGAATCCAACGCCATTCTCTAAGTCTACTCAGGGGCTTTTAAAAACGCCCCCGATAAGCCAAAACTCGTCGATCCGGAGATGAGTTATGGGCATTTGAAATTTCGTGATTTTTAAATTTCCAAAAAAGTGGGCAAAAATTGAAAAAAAATTTTTTTTTGTTTTTCACCATATTTTTAGGCTCTAGGCGATCGGAAATTTTCTGCTGATCACGAATCACATTGAATTTTTTCCTGAAATCCAATAATTCGATATGAAAAGGCAAAAAAAACGAAGAATTGCACTTTTTCATTTTCTGAAATTTTGAGGGTTCGCTAAAATCGTTGTAACGTTCCTTCCCGAAGGAGATATGATTCTATTCGGTGCTTATTCTCTTCGCAATCGTTCAGGATTGAAAACTCAGCTTGATTCATCGAGCTACGTTGATTTTTCGATTTTTTACAAATTTTTAAAGTTGGAACATCGATTCTTGCCATTTTTTCCATACATATCCCTATGGACTCAAAATCACCGATATTCAAAGTACTCTTTTGGCTACAAAAAATTGAGATCTCGAAATCTATATAAACCATGTAAATTTTAATTAGATTTTATCCAATGTAAATTGTTATTTTTTAATTTTCGAAAAAAAAAAAAAACACGTTTTTGACAATTTGAAATAGAATTTTTGAGTTTTAAGAAAAATACCGAGCGGATTCGTGATCAGCGGGAAAAAATACATATAAATAGAGCCCTAAAGCGAATTTAAAAAATCCAAGATTTTTTTGAATTTTCGCAAAAAATGAGTTGGTCCACTAAAATCGCTGTATTTTATATTCCCGATGGTCTTTGGACCTGCGCTACATGCTTATTCCCTTCGTAATCGTTCAAGCTTCAAAATGCCGCTTGGTTCATCGAGCTTCGTTGATTTTTCGATTTTTTACAGATTTTTAAAGTTGGACCATCAATTTTTGAAAGTGCTTTTTTGGGTATAAAAAATGCAGATATCAGGATGAATCCAACGTCATTCGCTAAGTCTACTCAAGGGCTTTTCAAAACACCCCCGATAAGCTCAAATCCGTCAATTCGGAGCAAAGTTATGGGCGTTTGAAATTTCGTTATTTTCAGGGTTTTCAAAAAAGTGGGCAAAAATTGGAGATTTTTTTTTTTTTCATCTTTCTCACTATTTTCAGGCTCCAGGCAATCGGAAATTTTCCGCTGATTATGAATTCGATCGAATGTTTTCCTGAAGCCCAAAAATTCGATACGAAGACGTCAAAAAACAAAACAAAAAAAAAAAATATTTCAAGTCAACGAAATTGCCTTGATGCGGATGCTAATAAAAATTTTTAAAAACAATTTTAGGAGTTCGAATTTTGATTTTTGTAAATTTATAAATTTTCCCTGACCAAATGAAAAATTCCCTGATATTTCCTCATTTCCCTGAACATTTTAAAAATCCGTTACATTTCTGGGTTTTCCTTAACCGTGGCCAGCCTGTAATAATTTTCATTTCAAGACTCTAGCGAAGAGAATTCAGGAGAAAGAAATATCCTTACCGTGTGAAATTTTCAATGAAGTTCTGGCGATCGGTTTTATCGGCTTGAAATGATGAATTTCCTGATTTATACTGTCGTGACTACCGGCGCTCTCGGCGCTGCCGATTCTCTCATCATTTTCCGCCTGCGTAACGCAAATTTCCACGCCGAGACGTTTCTTCTTGCTTAATATATCGATCGGTACGTGCAATTCTTCGTTGCTGCGAGTGCCATAAATTTGTGTACCAGAACAGCTCGGTTCGGCGGAAAAATTCGTTGAACTCGCATATTTTCCAATAGCCTGATGCTTGAGCGTTCTCGTAACAATATTGTGAGCGGTGGAAATGGATTTTTGACAAAATATCGTTTTATTAAATTTTTTCATTCGCTCATCGTTGGAAGGATTTTTTTCACCGTTCATTGCATCGATTCGCAAGCTCGCGCATTGCAAATTCGTCGGATTAACATTGAAATTCGTTGCTCTACCCTCATCTACGATCTCAATCTTGTCATAAGAATTTTTCGACTCGTACTCGCTACGATACACCGTAGCAATTTTTTCCCCGCCCGACAATTGTTTCTTCGCCAAACTCTTTGCCAGCGACTCATCGTTCGCCAATTGTGACAATTTTTCTTTGTGCTCTTCGGCATGAATCTTACGTATGAGGGCCTCGTTCGCTAGCCTCTCGGATTCACGCTGTCGACGCATTTCGTCTTCTGCGATCTGCAATTGTACCTCATACTCGCGACGTATCTCCCCCGCTGCGCTCAGTATTACCTTCTTCGAGGTGAAGCCTAGCGAAGAAGAGCGGACGAAGAAAAGAAAAAAAAAAAAAAAAAGAAAAAAATTCCAAAAATAAAATACCGAATCGTAATATTTACCGGCATAGCAAAAAATTTCGTTACGCGGTAAAAGGTTTGCTAGCGCAGCAAAAATTTTATTGGCGAAGAGCAAAATTTTGCTAGCGTAGCAAAAATTTTACTTGCGAAGAGCAAAATTTTGCTAGCGTAGCCAAAATTTTACTAGCGAAGAGCAAAATTTTGCTAACGTAGCAAAAAATTTCATTCCGCGGTAATAATTTTGCTAGCGTAGCAAAAATTTTACTAGCTAAGAGCAAAATTTTGCTGGCGTAGCAAAAAATTTCATTCCACGGTAATAATTTTGCTGGCGTAGCAAAAATTTTATTAGCAAAGAGCAAAATAATTTGGTAGCAGAGCTAACTCTTGGTGGCAGTATCAAAAAATTTTGCTCATGAAGCAATGTGGGAGAGCAAAATATTTTCTACTTGATCGAAATTTTTTCTAGTTTATCTCATGATTTTCCTTCCTGCGAGATAATATTGATCTCGAAAGCATTTTTCTTAGGCTCTAGTTCGGAATAGATCTGAATCGATCCTATTTTCATGAAAACAAGATAATTTATTTTTCTATCGAGCCGAATTGCCTCCGCCAATCGAGACTTTTTTCAGGATAAACATTTTTCAAGCGGAAAACGTTTCCATAATTCGATTCGAACTAGAAGCTTCGAAAAGAAAAATGAAGTAATTACGTGAGGTATGCTTCACCATAGAAGATATTGTAGCTTGCGAGATGTAGATTAATTTTAAAAAATTTTTAATTTTATGGAGAATTTCTATTTTTTTTTCCCAAAAGTCTGCGCTCCATTTTATTAGGTCTGCTTTGCGATAAAAATATTTCTTCGAGCAAAGATAATTTTTCAATGCCCATCAAATATCGACGATGAACAAAATTTTTTAACGTCGAGTTTACGTGCAACAAGTTTTATTAAATTGCAGCAAAGTAACAAAAAGTTAAAAACATGTATTGCGCATAATTTTTTGCCCCGGTTTGACGAAAAATGCTGAGGTGTGCGCGAACGAGAATCAATTCTGCGCTTCGGAGTTCATTATCGGATCGAAATTCGTTATTATTTTCCTGCCAACTGCGAGAAACAGCAAAACTTGGGTGTAACCCAATTTCTAATTGTAACAAAATACAGACACAAAATTCTAAAAGAAAAGCCATAATCTCTCAAATGTTCAAAAAAACTCGAATTCCAAGGGTTTTCAGCTCATTGAATACGAATTTGAGGTTGAGACAACGAAATTCAAAATGGCGGATTGAAAATACTGGGACAAGATTCTAAAAAACCCCATAACTCATCCAATGTTCCCAAAATTTCGTATCCTGGGATTTTTCGACTCGCTGAATACGAATGGAAAATCAAAATTACAAAATTCAAAATAACAGATGCAAAAAAACGGCAACGAATTCTGAAAAGCCCTATAACTCATCAAATTTTCGTATCCAAGGGTTTTGAGGCTCGCTGAATACGAATCACAGATTAAAATGATAAAATTCACAAGATCGGATTCAAAATACCGGCACAAATTTCTAAAAATAACCACGTAATTCATCAAATATTCCCAAAATCTCGTGTCTCGGGGTTTTTCGGTCAAAATAACAAAATTCAAAATGGCGGATGCAAAATAAAATCACAAAATTACAAAAAAAAAAAATCCCAAAACTCATCAGGTGTTCCCAAAATCTTGTATCCCGGGGGTTTTTTTTTCTCGCTGAACACGAATCAAAGGTCAAAGGACAGAATAATCAAATTTAAATTCTAAAAAATCCCATAATTCATCAAATATTCCGAAAATCTCAGCTCTTTAGCGCAGTCTCGTTAAAGGAAGTTCTTAACATAAATTTGGTGCGGCAAGGGGAACGTGACGGCGCGACGCGGACGACGTGCGGGGCAGGTTGCGTTCGGCATTTGTTTCACCGAGCCGTTACTCACGCTCAATTATATTTACAAGTATATTTCAGAATCGGAACGGTGAAAAACTTTCTTTATGGGCAAATTATATCTACGAAGGTCTGATCTGTCGTTCAAGCGGGGTTCTTCGGGGAAATGTTACCGTTTTTTCGCTCCTAAAATAATCTCCGATCATAACTTCGAATACTTCTCCCATAAGAGCCCACGTATGAGCGGCATATTTAATGTTTTTTTTTTCTCCTCAACTACGAGATCAAAAAATCTGAAATAATTACGGTGTATTCCTAGTACCTGCGCAAACCTCCCCTCAAATTTTAGAATAATTTTTACCGTTTTTCTCTGGATTAAGAACCTCCTTGAGGTAGTACGAGCACAAACTTAACGATTAGATAAAAATCTGAATTTTTAGGATAACGCCAGCAAAATTTCAAAGCTGGTCAACGACTCTTAACGCGAGAGTAATTAATTCGTGAAATCAAAATATTTATCCCACGCCATATTCGAATTCCGGGCTGACGCAATTTTGAAACGGAAATTCGAATCTTTCACGATTAGATACGTTCAATATTGAAAATCTTAAATTTTCAGAAAACTATTACGATTATATAAACAAAATGGGGGTTGACGAACATTTTGATAAAAATTTATCGATTTTGAGGAAATTTGTCGCGTGAGTCGACCTATGAGCGGTTCGACTCTCTCTCTCTCTCTCTCTCGTTTCATGCGTGCCTCTCGCTCACCCGAGCCCACAGTTGTGCTCATAATACCTTAACTCTATCCCGCATCTCCGTCGCGAGATAAACAAAATTTTTCCTCGATGCCTCAACCTCCGTAGAAAATTTTTTTTTTTTTAATTTCAGCGCAGACTCATTATTTTCATCGATTCGTTTGTTTTTCTTTAAATATTAATGGTCGAACGATCGAAAATATGTTCTTAGGAAGAATTTTCTTTCGCATCTAACGCGCAAAACTCCGATTTTTGCGCTATATACGAATATAGCGAATAAATGAAAAAAAAATACCGAGCCTTAATCGGAGCAATTGAAAAATTTGCTCGATCGAAACTATAAATTCCATTGCCTGCCTAACCTCAAATTACCAAAAAAAAAACAACGCTACTAGTTAGATTTAAGAAAGAAAAAAAAAAGTTAGGTTATGTCGTGTTTGTTTATTCGCAAATGCGTATTGGGGGTGGGAGGGGGGGGCAAAAAAAATTACGACTCACCGGAATCCAGCTCAATATCACCCTCGTTGCCGTTACGCTTTCCCTCGATTTCCTTCGGAAATCTCGCTCTTATTAATTCCCAAAGTGCACCGTTAACGAGAGTCTCGGATTTCGTCGCTGTACGAAGCCAAGAACCGACTCTCACCCTGCAAAGGGGACAGCTAAGGCTGTTGTGCTCGAATGTACCCTTGAGACAACGCAGGCAGAGATTATGATTGCACGGTAGTGTCACTGGCTCGATTAATATACCGCGACAGACCGGACATATCAAATCGCGCAAATTCACCTCCGCCGACGGTCTAATCAACGAAATATCAAACAATTTTGACGTTCGTTTCAAATACGTCGCCATCTTATCATTTTAATGATATTACTTTTATTATTATTGTTCGACTTGCGCCACTCTGCCGCAATTATTCTCGTCGCCACGGGCCACGAAACAACGCGAGCTTGGGAGCTTGGAGCAGAAATCTGTGTAATAAACTGGGAAACCCACGAAATGTGATAGATCGCGTTGCTGACATTTTCTCGTCATTGCGTAGAGTGCAAGGATTCGCCGACAGAGGGATACGTGCGCCGTGATCACAGCGCGCATTATTCGAATATTATTTAGTAATTTTTCATCACAAAAATGAAGATGACGATGTTTAATAAAACTACTCGATAATATAATGTGGTCGAACGTCATTAATACTTAGCTTAAATCATTTGAATATTGTAGACATAATTTTCTTAATTTAGATTTTAAGGTTAAGCAACGGTTTTTGGAAGTTATAGGACAATATTTAGCCATATACTATCCAGTACGAAAACTCTATTCCTATTTATCTTTATTCAAATATCGAAATTTTTCGATATTTCGATTTATGTCAAATATTTAAGTGTTTCGATATTTCGATTTATTCAAATATCGAAACTTAAAAAAATTTTGTTAACTCTCAAATTTAAAATAAATTGAAAGAGGATGAAATGTAATTCATAAAATAATATTAAAACTTGTAGATTATAGATTATAATAAAATTTCTATTCATCAAAGTGATTTTAGTCAACCAACAGCCGTGTCGGCTTTCATAATTATAATTTATTTTATTAATTGAGAAAAAAAAACAAATTCATCATGCCCTTCATCATCATTGGTTTCTCTCTGCCATTGGCACGCTTTTGGATGTTGAGAGGAGTGTTACGTCGTGGTTAATCGATCTCATCTTCACTCTGTCACGTTACCAACTACGAGTACCTCCATAAGAGAACACACACAAAATCACACCCTGGAAATTGGTGCCAGTAGGGAATCTTTCCTTTCGACGACAGAAATGAATAGTCTCTATTTTAAAATAAAACCAAACGCAAAAAAAAAATATTTATTTTTAATATAAATAAAAATTAAATGCTGTTCGTTGGTAAGCGCATCACTTGAGAACGGCTGAACCGATTTGGCTAATTTTTTTTTTTTTTTAATGTTCGTAACAGTCCGAATAAGGTTTTTAGGAAAAGAAAAATTGGAAAAATTGCCCAGAAAATTGGAAAATTCGGGAAAAACTGTAAGTCCTTTTTTCCATGGGATTTTTGTATGAACTCAAGACCATATAACTCACGATTCGAACGATGGGTATGCGTAATTCTTTTTTTGTTTTGTTCGTTATGGTCCTGGAAAAGTTTTCAGGAAAAAAAAAAATTCGAGACAATCACAAAGGAAAGTCGGAAAATGCGGACAAACTGGAAAAATAATAATTTTCGTATGCACTCCTGATCATAACTGACGATAAGAACGATATATTTGGTTGATTCTTTTTTTTAATTTGGTTCGTTATGCTCCCGGGATTGAAATAATTCAATTAAATGTTTTCGATTGAAAAAAAAATCTGGAAAATGAATTTCAGCCTTGATTAAAATAAAATTACATTCGTTTCAACTTTTGTGTTGTTTCGCGATCCGTCCAACGAATGTAATTATCTCATATATATTCCAATTTATTTCGCTACGTGCGAAAATATTGTGAATCAAGCCAATCGGTTACATATAGTGACGAAAAATTTCAAAAATTTAGAGCAACTCCTTCCTTGCGAAAAAAATTCCCAAAAGTCGCCTAGTTTCATCGCCTTCTACGTGTATTGCCCTCCCTCCGCCTTGAAAATATGATTCTGTGGGACATGTGGATTTTTTTTTTAAATTCGTGTAACAAGTGTCCAGACAGTGGTCTTATTTGCATGGCCCACTTTTACACGAGCATTAATGTCTATATAAATATATATATGTATATTATGTAATTAACCTTCCACCTGACTAAACTTTTCACTTCAATTCTTATTCCACTAGTTTCGAATTTAACCGAGCTCCCGGAGCACTTTGCCAACGAAAATGTACACACTTCTTGTCTCTCTCTCTCTCTCTCTCTCTCTCTCTCTCTCTCTCTCTCTCTCTCTATCTCAGTCTCCACCGGAGCCCCTCGACAAAAGAATACATCAACTCTTTCGAACATTTCTCCCCATCGTGAAGCAACATTAGCATGAAAAGTTCATTCACAAAAGTTTTTCTTGCACACGCCAGAGAAATTGAGGCTAAAGGAAATAAAGAAAAGTCTCTCCCCTATCCCCCTTGACTATAAAAGTTTGAAATTTAATTTATCGCTTTTAATAAATTTGCAAAAAAAAAAATAAAAATAAAAATGAAACTCTTCTGAAATATTCGAATGTCGAAAAATTTTGGTATACTTTCATCACAATAACGATAATTCAGATATAAAATAAAGAACGAAAAGGAGAGGAAAATATTAAAAAAAAAAAAACAAAAAATCCTTTTTTAGTTGAAAACTTTTTTTTTTTAATTGTGACCCAAACAAATTGCTCACTAAAAAGGTTGTAATTTTCATGAAATTATGATGATTTTTGAATTTTTTTTTTTTTTCATTTTCAAGCGCAAGCATCGATTTTCGGCACTTTTCATCGATGATTTTTAAGGTGAGCTCTGAGGACCACAAAAATTGGGATACCGCGATTTGAAATTTTCCATTTTTTTTTAATTTTTACCAAAATTCGAAAACAAAAATTCCAAATTCCTTTTTTTCATTCTCTAAATATGTTTTGGGATCTTACGGATCGGAAATTTTCCGTTAATTACGAATTATATCGAGTTTTATTTACAAAAAAAATTGTTAAACAATCGTCGATCGAAAAATTAATTATAATTAATAAAAATGTTAATTGAACGAAATTCAAATTTTTTTGTTTTCGAAACGCCCTGGTTAATCGCAAGACATGAGTTTTTCACGGGCATCGAGAGACGACCTCTCGGAATTTCCGTCGGAGCTTTTTTTTACGATCGCATAGATAGGAAGACCATGAAGCGCGCGGAACTTGAACCCGGTCCAGTATGATTCGCGCGCTCCCACCGTGAGGATCGAACGACGAGACTCGTCTCGTGCGTCGAAGAAAAAATAATTCCGCGATGTTTACAAGTTCGAGAATGAAATTTTTGTTTTGTAAGAATATTATTTAAAAAATCATTCGCTAACTTATGAAAAAATTAATTAACTAAATTATTAAAAAAAGGCAATATTTCAAATTAAATGTTTAAAAAAACGAGGCATAAATTATAATTAAACGAATAAAGATGATCGGACTCTGATAAAAAAAACAAAAAATTTTTATTGCTTTTTTTTTTAATTTAAAAGAAGGACCATTTTTTTCAATGACAAGAAGATGAAGAACAAGATTTAAAAAATTGAGTGAATAGTGATCGATCTTCGTGTTTCATAAAGCTGAACAATAATAGTGAGGGTAATCATTTGAAATGTCTTTCAGTGATAATTAAAATTGTGCACGAGATCTTGGTGTTTGTCTCTGCCTCAAGGAGAACAGTGATTTTTTTTTCCAGCTGATCTCGAAAAAAAAAAAACATGCTGACTCCCACGAGCTGGTAAAGTCATATTTCGATCTTTTTTTTATTTTTTGTAAAATTAGATTGAATGAAATTTACTTTTTTTGTTTTGATGAACATATTTCTGAAATAATAATGAATTATTCACATAATTTGAACACGAAATTCCTTAATTTTATTAGCAAAACAAAAATTAAAAATTATATCAAGCAATAACATTTTTTTTCTCCGTTTTTAACTTATTTAAAAATAATTAGGTATGATTTATTTAATTGCTCGTGTAATTTCGTAATTAATTAATCAACGAGGTTGTTATGTTTATTCAAAGAAAATTCACGTGCAATGAGGTTTTTTGGTTTGTTTATAAATTTTCAAAAATTTATTCAAAACATTTGTTTGTTTATTAAAATTTTTGAATTGCAATTTAATTTTAATGGAAAATCTTTTCCAAATTTTCCAAAATTTATTCAAAACATTTGTTTGTTTATTAAAATTTTTGAATTGCAATTTAATTTTAATGGAAAATCTTTTATTTTGAAGTAACGATGAAAGTTCTTGAGATTCCGGAAACTGTCGAATCTTCAAATTGGCAGATTCAAATATAATTTCATAATTTTCTGGGAATTGAATTTTTATGATTTTTTTCTTTTTGCAACGAGAATGAATTCCTTGGGGGAAATAGCTTCGGAATCCTTTGATCGTACGATGCAAACGCGTGGTAAAGTAAACTGCGGATAGTGTGACGGACACGTGTCTCTTTTCAAGTTCAGAGACTGCATGGCTAAACAGCGAACGAAAATTCATTCACGGTCAAGCTTGTTTAGGAAAATTTGCCAAAAGAGAAGGATCGTTCCAATGAAAAGACATTAAGAATGAATTTCCTACAAAGTAATTATCCATGATGCGAAAAAATAACTGAAACAAAAACTTTAATTTTCAAGGACTTAATTAACAAAAGTGTGGAATGAACATTAATTCGTTTTCGACAATAATTTTTAGACCAATCGTAACGATAATTGTTTGTAAGAGATTTTTTTTTAATCTCGTGCTGACCCTCTCCCGCTGTAACATCAGCTTTGACCATTTGTCTTTGTGGTACTCAATCTATACGAGAATCGAATTAAAATATAATCAGAAGTAGTTGTCCTACTTTGGATGTATTTCCTGCTTATTCAAACAAATCTTGAGAGATGACATAATTTACCAAATGCTAATCCAGATGGAAAAACATTTTCTATCTAAGAATTCAGTTGAAAGATCTTTTTCCGCCCGAAAAACGACTTGGATAAACACCTCCCACCTTAAAGTCCGAATAAAATACCTGGGTATTTAGTTCTGTTCATGAAAAATCATTTTTAACCGAGAAGACCGTTGGAAATTATTTTCCACCTGCTAATACAATTTTGAAGTCATTTGCTATCTGAAAATCTAAGAGGAAACACTTTTCCCGCCTACAAAGTCATTTTGGTAATTATCTATCACCTGGAAATCCAGGAAAAATGCCTGAAAATCCAACCTTTTTCAAGAAAAATCATTCCGATCGGAAAGATATGCTAGAAATCATTTTTCACCTGTTAATCCAATTGGAAAGTCATCTGCTACCTGAAAATCCAACTGGAAATCTTTTTCCACCTACAAAACCACATTAGTAAGGATATATTATACATAGAAATTGAGGAAAAAATACCCAGAAATCCAGTCTCGTTCGTGGAAAATCATTTTCCAGCAGGAAGATCAAGTTGGAGATAATTTTCCACCTGCTTATCCAATTGAAAAGTCATCTGCTACCTAAAAATCCATCTGGAGACCTTTTTCCACCTATACAAAACCACTCTGCTAGTGATGTCTCGACTGGTAATCCAGGAAAAACACCTAAAAACCTAGTCAAATTCGTGGAAAATCATTTTCCATAAAAAATATCAAGTTGGAAATCATTTTCCATCTGCTAATCCAGTTGGGAAGTCATTTGTTGGCTTAAAGTTCAACTGGACAAACTTTTTCTACCTAAAAAAACCACTTCGTAGATTATCTATCATCTGGAAATTCAGGTGAAAGCTGATTCCCACCTGATTCTGGGTTGGAAAAAATGATGTGCCACGTATGACTGCAGGGACGATGTAGCCGAGCAAAGCTGCAAGTGTCATTGAGTGAACGAATTCATCATTATAGCATTGGGTTTCAGGTGTAAACGCCGATATGGCATTTCCCAAAATCGTTATTTCCGAAAGTTACTTGTTACAAATCAAACTTTCTCCGACCATGTCTTCCATTCGATGCGATCCCTTTTCATTCATTTCCACCTTGACCAGGGGCTGCCCCGAGTATACAACAGCGTATAATTGGATTTTTTTTTTCCCCTTTCTTTCGCTAGTCGAAGAGGTCGATGATGGGGGTCACCGAAGGGAAAAAGCATCGAGGCACTTTGGCCCCTCTACTGGTTTATCCTTGACAAAGCGTCGAGATAAACATTCGTCCCTTGGGTTTGGCCTGCTCGTACGAATTCGATAAATCAGCAAAGATGAGCCTGGCTGTATAGAAGAGGGACGAAAAGCTTTTGGTGCCCTGTCGCGTTTTATATCCATCCTTTTGCTATTCCTATCCCAAGCTGCGATCCTCTTCGTGTGTCGTTTTATCCCCTTGTCTTCATCTTTCGGGTCTTCGCTCACACTGCTATACGTAGCCAAGTGCGTCGTTTCTCTTTTGCTCTTCTCGTGAATCTTAGGTTTCCCAGCAATTTATCAGTGGATCTAATTGGAAGCGTTAGAACGGGAGAGTTAGCGGTGGCGCGGTTCTCAACTGGACGAGATCCGCGACGAAAGTTTTTTTTTTCCGTTCAAACTCTTCGAGGGGTCCACGGGCTTCGGGCTTTTCATTGGTAAACTTTTTCTTTTCCTACCTCTCCCGCTCGTTGTAGTGAAGCCCCTGCTGCTTGAGCGCAAACACTCCAGCAACTGACGAAGAGTCGGTACTTGAAGCGTTCTTGTCGTTACTTTAATTCATTTTGCCTCCTATCTCTTGGCTTCGGTCTTGTCGTTTTTTTTAATCTCCTGCATTTTCTGGGGTCATAGGGACACCCGGGAAAGGTCCTGGATTTCAACCCAATGAAACTTAAGTATCTGATTGTTAGGGCTGGAGAGCAACTAAACGGAACACCAAGTTCTTCACCACTTGCCTCCTAAGGCAAGTGGTGAAGAACTTGGTGGATGAAGGACTTGGTGGAGTGGCAAAAAGTAAGAACTTAAGGAACAGTAGGTCCTTAAGTTCTTAATTTTTGCCTCTGATATTTTTACTTTCTGCACCTGCATTTGCTAGGGTCAGAGGGACACTCGGGAAAGATTCTGGGATTAAAACACGATGAATCTCAAGTATCTAATTGTTACGGTTGTAAAGTACCTAAACAGACTTCATCTAGTTCTTCAGTACTTGCCTCTTGAATTCCCTTAGCCACCTTTGTTCCTTAGTTCTTGCCGCTGGCTCTTACATTTTCTGGGGTCAGAGGCACATCCGGGAAAGGTATCTGGGTTTGAAACATGATTAATCTTGATTATCTAATTGTTATAGCTGGAAAGCGCTTAAACGGAATTTACCTAATTCTTTACCACTTGCTCCCAACTTTCCCAAAGCTTCATATCCCTTCTAGTTTTTACCTCTGGCCTTGTCATTTTCTACAACTGGCTTCGGTAGAGTCAGAACGACACCCAAGATAGGTCCTGGGATTAAAACATGATGAATCTTAAGTTAAGACTTGGGGAAAATCCTGGGGTCAGATGATAGTTGTTAGGGCTAGAAAGCACTTGAACAAACTTCACCTAGTTCTTTGCCGCTTGCCTCTGACTTTCTGCTAGCTTGCTTTGCCTTCTAGTTTTTGCCTCTGGACTTGTCACTTTCTGCAACTTGATTTGCTGGGGTCATAAGAACACCCGGGAAATAGGTACTAAGCTTTTTAAACACGATGACTCTTAAAGTATCTGATTGATGAACCTGGAAAGCTCCGAAACAGAGTCCACTCAGATTTTTTCTGATGGCATTCGGCTCTCTAAAACTTTCACATCATTCTGACCTACACTAAGATCAAATTCACAACGTTCACACGTGACATGTCTACCAGTGAAACGACTCGAAATATGAGCAAGCAATAAGACACAAGTATCAAATCGTTTTATCGTACGGTCCACCGAATGTCCTCGATGGTTTCCTATCAATTGAATTATCGCTTGCTGTCATCAACCGGTGCACGTTGATAAACAAACTTTGGGGTACGGTTGGCGTGCGACGAATAACTTCCGCACAGCGTTTGGAACCGAGTGACACTGGAAACTTGCTCGTCAATCCAAGACTTTGGGGATAAACAACTTTTGTTTGCCATTACATCTTACGTTCTTGGACACTCAGGTGGTGTAATTCAATGGAGCAAACATTGCCTAAGTCTGTTGGCTACGAGCAACTCGTTTGAAGCAGACGATAGTTTCGTTATATATATATATATATTTTACGAATGTATCGCTACCCGTTTCCCCTTATTTTTGTTTTGTTCTTCATGATAGGCAACGACCATACATTTTCGAAATTCGTTTGCACCGGGCAAATAATTCATTGGCATTGAGTGAAAATACAGAATTAGTAGAAGCGAACACACACACACACACACACATACACACGTGCGCGTTAGATCGAGAGGCAGTAAAGGCTCCTTGAACAAATCGAAATTCGAAGAAGGCAAACATAACACATTTTGGATGATGTATTGCAACGCTCATTGTACTCGTCTTTTTTTTCAGTTGACTTGACATTTTATATTTTTGATCAAAACGTAAAATTATTTTTAAAAAACGTGAAACTACCTGATTTGCTTGAATTTTGAATTAAAGGACAAAATTAAAATTTTAAAATCTGAAAATTCAAAATGATGGATTCGATAAGGCTTGATTGACGAAAAAAACAAAAAAATAATCCAATTATGATGAAAATTTGTACTCTAAAATTTTAAAGGTCACTGATTTTAAATCCCATGTTAAAATTTGAAAATTCAAAAAGGCGAAGCAACTGAAACTAAAAGAAAATGAAGAATAATTCGATTTGAATGAAAATCGATTACTGGGAATCTTCGAGGTCGTTGATTCTGAATTAAGAGGCGAAATTTTAAAGTTTCCAAATTTACAATTTCTAAAATCAAACATGGCGGGATGAGGTTGATTGAAAAACGAAAATCATCCGATTTTCATGAAAATCGTTACCCAGAGGTTTTTGGGGTCAGGGATTTCGAATCAAGAGTCAAAATTCAAAAATTCAAAATGGCGAAGTCAATTAAGGTAATGAAAAAAAAAAAAATTATAATTTTGAAAATTCAAAATGGTTCAGTCGAACGGGCTGACCAAACGACGAAAAATTGATTTTGAAGAAAATTCGTGGCATTGCTGAGTTTCCTTGACTGTGAAACGTTAATAATAATATTATGACCACGAGGGCAAAATTAATGAAGTCATCGAAAACAGAGATGGAGGGAGAGAGAGAGAGAGAGAGAGAGAGAGAGAGAGCGAGAAATAATATTTTTTTCACTTTACGTTGAAAAATTCATCGATTCGAAAATCAACCCAGATGTTCACGATTTTTCTACGATATGTACACGATACCTACGACCGAGCAGTTTACACAAGCGAACGTTCAACATTTGATTAATTGTGCACTCCTGAATGAAGTTCTCCACATTTTCGTTCGTATATTTCTTAAAAAAAAAAAAATTCAGACCTATCCGATAAAAATATACCGTATACGTACATTTTAAGCTGACTAAAAAAAATGTATTCAAACGCAATTAAACGTAAAATTTCAAATTTACAATTATTTTACAAATTTTACCAAACGAAAATTCAGGGTTTTAATGACATTAACATTTAAAAAAAAAAAACTTTCCTTTTTCAAAGAGACAAAAGTTTCGAATTTCAAACTGAAATCACGGCAATGCTTTCGATGTTTCCCTCCGGTGGATTGAATTTCGGATCAATCATTAATTAAGACCGGGAATATAATTAAAGTGTCGCGTTACTCTAATCGTCGTTATTTGTGTCAGTCACGATCGTTGACTGGGACATTTATCGGGAAATAATATACCGTGAAAATGTTTCGAGTGTGTACGAATCCGAAGAGCACACGTGACGGTTTAATCGAGCCTCTCGGGGGGTCGGAAGCATCCATATCGTGTGATTGCTCCATACCGGGTGACCCGACACTTTGAGGTTGACATGAAAAGGGGGGGACATTGGCTATAGGGACGAGGATAGTGAAAATGCCCGTGCTATCCGAGAGGAACGATCGAGTGCTCGTTGAAACACTCGTGTGGTATACGTACGCGTAATGGATTTCATTAACCTAATCGATTATTTCGAATAACAAGGCCAAATTTAACGTCAAAGCTCGCGCTGGGTCAATTCCAATCGATGGAAATGTGCTGTGAAAGAAAGCTTTCGAAAAAAGCTCTTTTTTTATTTTTATGTTTTAAAATGTTTGATCGCTTTTGTGCTTCTAGCCATTTTTAGCTTTTTCCATTTTAAGCTTTTGTCTACGTTGAGTTTTTTGTCATCTTAAGCTCTTAGCCGTTTAAACTCCGAGCAGTTTGAGCTTTTGGCATTTTTGAGATTCCGGTTGTTTTGAGCTTTTTTGCTGATTTGAGCTTTTTTTTTTTTGAGTTTTTGAGTTTTTGGCCGTTTAAACTCCGAGCAGTTTGAGCTTTTGGCATTTTTTGAGATTCCGGTTGTTTTCAGCTTTTTTGGTTTATGCTTGCATATTTTTTTCCAAATTGAAAACAATATTTTGAGTATTTTTGAACATCACTATTGAACACCGGGAATGACGAGAAAGCGACTTCCAATAAAGCTCGTTTTTTTTTAAATACTTTGTTGGTTTTTGAGTGGGATCTTTTGAAATTTTGGTGATTTTGAGCATTTGTTTATTTTGAAAATTTTGTCAATTCTATGTTTTTGGTATTTTGGAGTTTTTTTTCAGTCCAACGAAAGCCTAACTACTCTTTAGGCAAAATTGAGTCTTTTGAGCTTTCGTAACAATTTTGAAAATATTTGAGCTATTTACGTTTATGATTTTGTATTTTTCCTCCCAATTAAAAGTATCTTGAGCATTTTTAACATCACAATTGAACACCGGGAATGACGAGAAAGTGACTTCCAAGAAAAGCTCGTTTAAAGCTTTTGATTTTTCTTTATCTTTAGAGCTTTTTATGAAATTTGCAGCTGGGCTTGAGGCCCTAATGTAAATTTTTGAGGAGGGATTTAGCTATTTATGAGGAACCTAGAATTTTTGAGCTTACGGAGATTTTTGAGTTTTTAAGATAATGGACCCTGGGGCTCGTCGCAGACGACAAACTAATTTTTAAAAAAGCGTGATTTTAATCATCTTTTTCACCGAAATTTTCTGAGCTTTTAATTATTTTTCAACATTCGTATTTCCATAAAATTTGAAGAGACTCTTTTATGATTATTTATGGAGTGGTTAGAGCTTTTTAAAAGATTTTTTTTTTTTCAAGTCTTTGAGCTTTTCGGGACAACGTTTTTTTTTTTGAGCTTTATTGAAAAAGTTCAAAATCTCGTTTACCATCTTTTATTATATTTCAACGATTTTTTGGTATGAAAGTTTTCCCTTCGATTGCAGTTTTATCTTGCAATCGTTTGTTAAACAAAAATCGATCGAGGAAAATTTTCGAAACACAACGGGAGTTAGAAGTGTGTACTTTGCTTTGTTTGCTTCGTGACGTCGATGATAGTGCTTCGGGAGGGTCGACTCATTCGTTGAAGACACCAGCAGCACTCCGATTTTCTGATGAAACGGTGAGGCCGAGAGAGGGAGAATGATGAGCGCAAACAAGATGCTAGCATTCCCTCGTTTCTGTATACATGACACGACGAAGAAACATTACTCTGTACTCGTGTTCTCAGGTTATATTATTTCACTTGGCCGTGACCTAAGACAAACCAACCGCTCTATCAATAATAACAATAATAATGATAATAGTTGTTCTGGGCATTATTATTATTATTATTATTATTATTATTGTTATTATTATTATTATTATTATAACGATAATAACAGGAATAATAATAATAATAGCATGGCGTTAGTTATTGCTCCGTCTGAATTTCGAAGCTTTGATACACTGGACGCCATATTTTTTTTATAATTATACTTAGAGAAAGAGCCCATTATCTATAAAATTCGAAATATTGATGGTTCGATTTCCAATCTACCAGTACAATTAATGTCAGAATTTCAAACTACATAATATCACATGAAATTTGCAATTTTTCATCTTGAAAACCTCTCAGCTACCGATTAACATGAAAATCGGTCGATTTTTAAATTTTTCGGTTGACCATATTGGCTTCGCCGTTTTGTATAATAGTAAATATCAATTTTCTTCCACGTGCATCGTCACCTTACGCCTCGACGAAAAATTCTGCAAAGTTTCGAGATATTCGGTTTATCTGTTCGACCGTAGGAGCCCAACAAACATGCCGAAATACCGAAATATCGAGTTTTTGCTCGATATACTCGTTTCGGCCAATCAAATATCGAGTATTTTAAATATTTTTCATGATTTTTCGGTGAAATTACATGAAATTAGTATGTCGAGAACAACGGGAGTGCAGAAAAAATAAAACTGATAAGAGACAGTCCGCTTGAAACGAGAGGAGATCGTATCGGCTGTTGGTGTCCTACGGGGTTCACACGGGTACATTCAAGGGTGAATACTGTATGAGAATGAATTGTGACACGCGATTTGGAAGCGAGTGGGGTATTTTAAGGGCTTCTTTCAATGTGTGTTTTAGCGGCCATAGCCCGAAATTTTTTTACGTTTAAATATTTATTATTAATATTATCAGTTCGGGCAAATATGAAGCAAAAAATGAAGCTTTTAAGGCAATTAATTCGCGATAACGATATGACAGGTGCACTTTATTGTACCGTACTAGCAATATATTTTTTTTCCCTAGCAATTCGGGGCTGTGAATTGTGATATCGAAAATGTGTACAATATTGAATTTCCGTGACAAAATTCAGGAGGGTAGAAAAAAAAATTCTTCAACGGCCCTTGAGGGGGTGGGAGAAACATTTTTTTTCACTTTTATCGCATTTGTCGCAGCTTGTAACGAGAAAAAAAAAGTACTTATCATTAAAATCGTATAATGAACCGAGATCCGGAAATACGAAATACAATTAAAGGATTTATTTTATTTTTTTCTTCATTATTTACTGCCTTCTGTTCGCGATTGATTCTTTTGAAAAGTTATTAAATAAATAAATGAATAAATGAATAATAAAATGAATAAATACTCAAATAAATAAATAAATAAATTTTTGGGTCGATAAATAATTTTTTTTTTTCGAAAAAAATTCCATGCTATGAAAAAAATGTGTCAAATAATGGTAAAAAAAAGTTTTAATTATGAGGATTACAAACAGGTAAATTTAAGCACTTGCCTTTCTGCAAAACCATCTTCCATCGCAAATCCTTGAAATGTTTAAGCTCCCTTATTTTTCCTTATCTTTTTTCTACCAATTTTTTTTATTTACTTGCTGGGTCTCTGATACTCGATAAACTTTACACTTGCTCGTATATTTCAATGTCCTTTAATTCGAGAGAGAGAGAGAGAGAGAGAGAGAGAGAGAGAAAAAATAAGATCACGATCTTTTGGGGATGCTGATACCCAGAGAGATGTTGGTCCATCTCTAATTCTTCTTCTTATTTTGTTCTTCCTCCTCTATTTCTTCTTTCTCTTGGCGTGTGCCTTCGTACAACGTGTCTCGGGGGAGCCTCATCGTTCACTCGAGCACACACGCTATTAGATTTATTGCCAGCTTGAACTTTCGAGCAGTCGTCTCGTTGGATAAGTAATGTGATTGCAGATTCAGAAAAAAAAATTTTGTTTTTGTTTTTTGTTTTTTGTTTTTTTAAGATTGAGCGTTTCGAGTGCATTGTACTTTCGATCATGATAAAGCACAACATGGGGTTGAAAAAAATCTTATGGGTATGTTTAATTTTTCTTTGACATAACAAAATTAATTATTCTTGTTAATAAAAATTCTTCCAGCCCACGTTGGATCATTTATATCCATGCACCATTTTTTTTAAATTTTTTTTTATTTCAACACTCGAGTCCATTTCACGTAGAAAATGTCATGAGACTTCAGAGCCTGGAACAATTAGTTTATACGAATTAAAAACTTTTTAATTCGTACAATTTTGTTTTTTTTTTTTAATTCATATCTCGATAGCTCGTGAGTATACCATATTTTTCAGAAGGGCAAATTTTTCTCGCAAAATTAGAAAAAAAATTTGAGTTTCATAAAAAAAGTAAGTCAATTAGCAACAAATAAAAAACAATCCGAAAATTTTCTTTCTTATTGTTTCGAATGTCCATTTTTCCTTTTTTTTTTTAATTGTTACATTTAATTAACCGAGTGATCGTTCAAAGCCAACGTTGTCAAAGTACGAAAATTCGTGATCGACGAAAAACAATGGGGTTTCCCCCCTTCCTTTGCTTGAAAATCACTTTATAAAAAAGTCGTTTGACTGGAAACTCGAGAGGGTTTTGTTGTTACGCTAATTGTATGCCGGTGAAGAAAACAGGTTGGAGCAGTGGTATTGGATTCTCGTATTCTGTGTCAGTTCGTGCGACGTTTCTCCAAAAGTTTAACGAGATTCGTGCATGTATTCGTGTATTTTATTATTGTACAGTATAAAAAACGTAACAATTAAAAAAAAATTTAATTAATAAAAAATTATGTTAAAATTGTAATAACAATAATAACAAAAACAATAACAATAACAATAATAATAATAACTATTATTATTATTATTGTTATTGTCATTGCTCTTGTTATTATTTTAGATAAAATGTTAATATTAGAATTTTATCTAATAAAAATAATTACAATAATAACAAAAACAACAATAACAACAATAATAATAGTAGTTATTATTATTATTATCAATGTTTCTGTTATTTTTATTGTTATTAGATAAAATTCGAATTTTTTGTGTTATTATTCTTTGTCCTGCTGAGATAATGAAAAATTTTCTCGCTGGATGTCTCTGGGCAAGTGTAAAAAAATCTCGCGTGCTTATAAAACGTCCTTCCCCCCCCCCCCTTCCCTCTCACATAGAAAAAGGATATCAGGCAACCCCGTCAAGAGGGACGATACGCTTTTTTCTTTAGTTTTTTTTTCTTCTTTCTTTCGTTTTCTTTCATTCACGTTTATCTTCTCGTTGAGCCGTCGAGATTGGTGATAAAAAAAAAAAAAAATGAAAAATGGAAAGAAAATAAAAAATTCGTGAGGAATCGTCAATGAGGGGCCGATTCCTCGTTGAAGAATAACAAAAAAAAAACAACACAAAAAAGAGAATAATTTAACAAACAAAAAACGAGCGAAAGAAAACCGAGGGAGATTGTGAACGAGATGGTAATGCGAGACAAAGGGGGTGATAGAGATAGCAACGGAGCCGCTAACAAATCACATCCGTGTATATAACTCGCTCCCTTTGACCTATCTCAATGGCTAATTACATCCTACGGTAACATCAACCGTATGAAACGTATACAGTGTTCGAATCGTAATAAAAACGGTTTATTTTAAGCTCATTTGAGGCTGTAAGGAGGGTGAAAAGAGGGTGATATATAGGTTAAGAGAAGGGTAAAATTTAGGTTGAAACGAGTGTAAAATTTAGGTTGGAATAAGGGTGTCATTTAGGCTGAATGGAGGGTGAAATTTGGGTTGCAGCTAGTCAAATTCAGGCTGAAAGAAGGGTGAAATTTAGATTGAAAGGAATGTGAAATTTAGGTTGAAATAAGGGTGATATTTAAGCTGAATGGAGGGTAAAATTTGGGTTGGAACTAGAGTCAAATTTAGGCTGAAAGAAGGGTGAAATTTTGATTGAAAGGGAAGTGAAATTTAGGTTGAAGAAAGGGTAAAATTTGTACTGAGAATAGGATGAAATGTAGGCTTAAAGGAGAGTGAAATTGCTTGCATGAATTATTTAAATTAATTACTCCGAATGAAAGGCCAAACATACTTATTTTTTATTTGTAAAAATTTGAAATTATCGTTACAATTCGTACGTGAATTTACTAAAAATTATTTCCTGTTATTATTTATTTCATTAAAATTTTTATTTAATTTCATGATATATTCATAAGCCCCCCAATAATCCAATGTAAACCAAATGCCGAAAAAACCAAACGAGGAAAAAAATAAAATGACACAGGTATATTTTTTTTTATTCGATAATATTACTCGTTATATTTAAATAAATTAATTTTTTCTTTTCTTTTCAAGTCCAGATTAATTTATAAATCGATTAAAAAAATAAATAAATACTTACACGAATAAATAAATATTTGAACATAGAAGAAGAAATTATACAACATTTTTATGGATTTTTTTAGTATCATTTGATTTTTCAATTTTTCATTTCTTGTTCAACAATTTCTCATTGTTTTTTCATATCGTCCTGTCGTCTCAAGTGATTTATGATTGTCGGAATGACGGATGACTTTTTTCCGCGATAATTTGTTCGAGTTTTTTTTTTTTTTTTTTCTTGCGAGAGGAAAGCAACGCGAAAAATCTGAAACAAATGTAGCGTGAAAAAAAAAACTGTGTCGAGTAAAAAGACACAGGGGCATGGAAGCGTGCGCTCGAATACCGGATGCTTTGACTTCCGGGCATTGGAATTTCCGGGAAATTCCTTTTTTTCTTTCTTTATCGCAACAACGAAGCGAGGATGGCCTCTCTGGCCATCCTCGCTGTACAGCTTTCGACTGCACAGCAAAAAACTGAAGAATAAGTATTTTTGTGTACAGAAAAAGCCGACTTTTGTGGTAAATAGACATGTAAAAAAAAAAATAGTAAATAAGAGTAAAATTTAGGTTTAAAGAAGGGTGAAGTTTAGGCTAAGAGGAGGCTGAAATTTAGGCATATGTGAGGGTGAACTCAAGGTTAAAAGGAGATTGAAATTTAGGCTACATGGAGGCTTCCAAGAAGTTTTTGAAACGAAAAAAATATTTAAAAAAAATTTTTAAGCCCAAACTCCAACTCTCGATTTAAAAAATAAAAAAAATAAAAAAAATTACAGAATAATATGAAAATTGAATTTTTATATTATTCTACAATTTCATTTTCATTTTTTGAATATTTTATATCTATTTATTATTGAAAATATATTTTGTCAATTAAAATAATTTCTCTTATCTAATATCTGTATTTACTGTTCTTTAAATTTAATTATTGAACTTTTGACAACAGTTCATCGATGGCAATCATATTTTTAGTCTTTGAAAAACAGTGAAAACATCCCGAATATAATGTCTGACCCGTTACTGCCGCTACTACTTCGCCAGTTTCCTACATTTTTTTCGCTGAATTTTAATCCTCGCTATCGCTACAATAAAATTATAATTTCATCGCGATGGTGCGAGATTGCGTCAAGTATACGGAGGCTTGAGATAGCGCAAAAACAAAAAAAAAACAAAAAAATTTATGACCTGGGGGTAGCGAAAGTTGGAAGAGAAATTAAAAGAGAAAAAAAAATACGAATTCTGGTTCACCCTGTTTGGGCTATACGATACGAGTTTAACGAGCCATTTGAAAAGTGACATAGAAAAGCCGAGAGTTGCCTATAGCGCATGACCAATTTTACGAACTCGAGCTTTCCTGTTCTAAAAAAAAAAAAAAAATAATTAAACTTTACCACGACGATTCTGTATATAATGCACGGAGGAAACTTTACCTCTACAATATGTATGATTATACTTTTGTATGTTATAAAGTTGTAAAAAAAAAAATCATTCCAATCAAGATAGTCAAAAGTCCCAAAGGAAATTCTAGGGCATTAGTGTCAGAAGTAATATATTATTAAAAACAAAAAGCCATTAATATGAAATAAAAAATCAATTCAGTTGTGCAAATAAATAAATAAATAATTAAACAATTGAACGATAAATTAGTAAATAAATAAAAATCGACTTTTATTTATTTATTCTGATGATGTGAAAAAAAAATTCTTCTCTTTTCTCCATCCGTAAGTTTGCAATTAAAAAAAAAAAGCATTCCCGAAAATGTTGACGAAAAAAAAAAAAACAACTGCGAGCACCATATTTGATCGAGAAACAGGCGAAGCGAAAAACCGCAAACAAAAGGAAAAAGTGCCACGGAAATGGAGAAACGAAACCGGCAGTTTGATCTAGTAGAAAACGTGTATATGGGATATTTTATCTGCCATCGGTTGGGAACGAAAGCTCATTGACGCTACTGGCAAGCAAATTATTTTGCTGTGGAGACGAAGGCACGTTGTGATACGGGAACTTTTCCGAAAAAAAAGGGATTTTGGTGCGAGAAATTTTAGGAAAGCTTTGATGAAATTTCAGATTTGTTCTACAAAAGCAAAAAAAAAGAAAAATTTGAAATGAACTTGACCTTTATATTCTTTGAATTTCCGAGTCACAGCACGTTCTCAAAGACTTTTTAAAAATTTTACGTGAATCAAAAATTTTCCATTTTCCCTTGAAATTTCCCGTACACGGTAGACGACAAGCCCCACGTGTATGCACAGCCAGAGGTAGAGAAAAGGTCGAAATCGAATGTAACCAGGTATGAGAATACTTTTTGCCGAGTCATATGTATAGGTATGCTCAAAATATCGTGAAACTCGAAGCCTCCACCTCCCCATCCG
The DNA here is from genome assembly GCA_963564615.1 of Rhorus exstirpatorius. Taxonomy (NCBI): domain Eukaryota; kingdom Metazoa; phylum Arthropoda; class Insecta; order Hymenoptera; family Ichneumonidae; genus Rhorus; species Rhorus exstirpatorius. Next base: position 11,495,801 of record OY751322.1, on the reverse strand, counting down.
CGTCATCGATGCTGCGAGAGTGCAAAGCAGGCGCGCTTCCAGCACTGGGATAAAGTGCGCTTTATATTCTTGGGATACGCCACGGGATATGCCGTTGGTCGTGGCCTGAAAAATTCCATCTGTTTTCCCCCGAAATGGAAAACACTGGTATAGGGAGACACGCCAAGCGATCTAAAGATTCGTGTGTTGAGAAATTTTTGGGAAAATCGATGATTCGACTTCAGAGATGTGTAAAAAAAATGTAAACAAAAAAGCCCGATAAACCAAGTTGAATCTTAAAGCCAAAACTTTTAGGAAGAAAATGAGCGAAAAGTGAAGTTATTACTCCATCAGGAAGCAAAGATATGTTCATTTTAGTAAAGCGATCGATTTCAAATCACTATTAAAAAAAAAAAAAAAAATCGATGAAAAATCTTCAGAACAAATTTTTTTCTCCTCCAATCGTTGAGCCCGATCAAGCTCAGTCTGTACGATTTTTTCTCGATTTTTCTTATCGTTTTCCACTCGTAAAACCGGGCGATCGGTCTATGCGTGCTTAAGGATGTAAAGGACGTACCTTCCCAACCAAAAGTGACTTTCGTCGACAATATTGCATACTTTATGATAAGATAAAAATCGGAAAAAATTCAACCACAATAAAGACGATAAGAAGATCAATTTTTAATAATAATAGAGCCAAAAAGTTATGAATAAATTGTTTAAACAAAACATTATTCAAGAAATTTTTAGGGAAAGTTTTTTTTCGACACGCGAAATGAATTCGTTGATTTTTCTGAATACACGTGAATTTTTTAAAAATTTTCTTATAATTTTGAAATTTCGGTTTTCGAAAATCATTTAATTTTGAAAAATGAAGGAAAAATCGTGAATTTTGAATATGTTTTCGTAAAAACGTTGTTTTTACAATTAAAGAGGTTCTTAACATCAATTTGGTGCGGCAAGGGGAACGTGATGGCGCGGCGCGGGCGACGTGCGGGGCAGGTTGCGTTTGGCATTTGTTTCACCAAGCCATTACTCACGCTCAATTCTGTTTACAAGTATATTTCACAATCGGGACGGTGAAAAACTTTCTTTATGGGCAAATTAAATCTATGGAGGTCTATCTGTCGTTTAAGTGGGGTTCTTCGGGGAAATGTTACCGTTTTTTCGCTCCTAAAATAATCTCCGATCATAACTTCGAATACTTCTCCCATAAGAGCCCATGCATAAGCCGCATATTTAATGTTTTATTTTCTCCTCAACTACGCGGTCAAAAAATCTGAAATAATTACGGTGTATTCTTAGTACCAGCACAAACCTCCCCTCGAATTTTAGAATCATTCTTACTGTTTTTCTCTGGGTTAAGAACCTCCTTAAGAAGCTTCCAGGGCATTGAACGAATCCCGTGCAGAAATTTTTTAGGGATACCCTAAGTCCGACCATATCCCGATCGGGATTGTCCATGGACTCCCCAAAACCGGTATCCCCATAGGAATCTACATGGTATCCGTCTCGTAATCGGATTGGTGGATGTGGCAAAATTTGTAAGTTATGGCGCCACTTTCTTTCAGGGTGTACCGATTGAATCCCAATCTCACGTTTGTTCTGAATCAGGATTTGTTGAGAGCTCCTCAAGACGAGTATCCTCCGATGATTTAATGGGATGATCGAAGAATTTTAATTTGCGAAATGCCCGGGTAGTTTCGTAAGTGCGTACAACCTTTACAAATTTTCGAAAACCGAAATTTCAAAATGATAAGAAAATTTTTAAAAAATTCATGTGTAATCAGAAAAATCAACGAATTAATTTCACATGAGAAAAAAAACATTCCCTGAAAATTTGTTAAACAATGTTTTGTTTAAACAATTTATTGATAGCTATTGGGCATTATTATTATTAAAAAATAATCTTTTTATGGTCTTTATTGTGGTTGAATTTTTTCCGATTTTTATCTTATCATGAAGTACGCAATATTGTCGACGAAAGTCACTTTTGCTTGGGAAGGTACGTCCGATACATCCTTAACACGGATAGACCGATCACCCTTGAATTCACGTTTTATCGCGCTGAAATTGTTCAAACCACAAAAAAAAATACTTATAACCATTTTAACTTGTGTCTGCGATCGGGAAGTCCTTTTTATCCTCAATTTAACGCAAAAAAGCCACGTCCCAGGCTCGAAAATCGATTCATCTTTAATTGCAGAACTTTTGCAAGTTGCTCGTCAGTTCGATTTTAAAACAGGGCTCGATTTGACCCCTAGGCTATCGCGACCTTTTGCCTCTCGATGTACCGTAAAGTGGTTAATTAGGGACGAAGAAATGCCTTTGTTTCCGTGAAGCGTCAATTATTCCCTACATCGAGTAGCTCGATGAGGGAAGAAGCGGGAGGGTTTAGGGATGAAAAAAGTTGCATTATACGCGATAACGTGAAAAGGGACAAAAACATTTCAGCAACTACGTCGGATAAACTGAATTTCCGAGTTTCTACCCGTCAGTATGACCGGGCTATGAAAAAGCCCTGATATATAGATCTCTCTCTCTCTCTCTCTCTCTCTCTCTCTCTCTCTCTCTCTCTCTCTCTCTCTCTCTCTCTCTCTCTCTCTCTCTCTCTACTAAACAGCTAACTCGATAGTGACTTCGTAAATTGACAATCTCGCGTTTCCATTTTCTCCAACTAACGGGAAAATATAGATATGCCGCTGCGTTTACTCTCTCTCTCTCTCTCTCTCGTTATTTATAAATTTTCCTTCACCGAGCTCATCTCACACTAGATCCTGGCAGTATTTTGTTAATTCAATTGCATTTTCGAGCGTCCTTCCTCACCAACGGTGCACTTATACTCCCCAACCAGGGTGCAGAATCACCAGAAGTTCTGCAAAAACTGAACCCCAGTCCGTTTCATCATTAAAACCCGAAATTTTGCCTCTAAAACATTATATAGGAGGATGCCCGGAAAGTTAACGCTCACCACCAGCCAGTTAACTTTAAACCTAAAATTCACTTCCGGACTCCTCAATGGCAGATCTTCATTTAAATACCTCGAGCTATGTTCCGCCACTCAAGCCTTTTCGTGTGAATCTCTCGGTCATCGATAGGGGATAACCCAGATCGGGGCTCGTTGAAAAATTCCCTGAAAGTCAATCATCCCTAATGCATTCCATTAACCCTCAAATGACGTTCCAAAAAGATCGATGGAACCGGACCAACTCTGCATGCCATATCTGGAGCGAGGAGAAAAGATCTCCTCGCTCCAGAACTGAATTCAACTCTACTGGAGGCACAGCTTAGCATTCGAGCAATTATCAAATTCAGACGATATCCAGGCCATGTTCTGGCCAGTGTCCGCATACCCGGATGAAGTCTATGCAATTTATTTCCAAGTGTCAGACACGGAAGTAGACCAGCGTGGGCGAGAATTCTCAGGCTCGTTGGACTTTGCCACCGTTTCCCATTCTCCTACCAATTCCAATATCCGTCTCGAGCTCGCCAAAATTCTCGAGATATTCCGGCAAAAACAACGCGTTAGCTTGAACTTTGACAGATAAATGTGTATCGATGATTCTCCAAAGGGCAACGAGCCTGAGCGAGTTTATTCCTTCGTCGAATCTTTTTGTTTCAATTTTCACGGGATCTCAGTGGCTTTTTTTTTATTTCATTCAGCATCAAAGCACAACATTTCTTTCCTCCGAATGGAATAAAAAATACTCATACGCTTCGATGACAGCGCCTCGAGACCCGGTTGAGCTTGCAAGTGATCATTTGCACTTTCGGCTATTTGAGCCACTATCATTAAAAATTAAATGACGGAATTGGGATGAGCGAATTTTTTTTTTTTTTTTTACTTCGTCGGCATGGGGAACCTGTGCATTGTTGTACATACAATTTTTCGTATTGATACGACGAATGCCGAGAAAATAAAAAATTATAGTGTACGGGATTCGAAAAGCAATGCCGCTCTTGAACGTTTACGTCAAACGTCTCATCTCGAGGCCTTACAGCTGTTCCGAAGTACAGGGCATTGGGAAAATTTGCTAAAAAGAAGTTTGTTTTATCTTGCCAACATTCGAAACGACTCACCAAAAGTAAATGAACCCGTAAGCTTGGATAAAAGTCGAATGGTAGAAGCCGAAGTACAGAGAACTGGAAAAAAAATACGAGCACATTAAACCGGGTGAATATAAAGTAAGGTATTGTTGATGGTACACGCGAGGCATGGTTGTGAGTGGTAAAAAAAAAAATCCTCGGTGTTTTTCGAACTCAACCGGAAATACTGCGTCGCGCAACAAATCCCAGTGAGTACAAACTACCCTGCTTATGCATACCATACATCCAATATAATCCAACGACATTTTTATATATATTTTTTTTTGCACTCCGCTCTCCCTCTCACTCGAGTCGATTTTTCGAGCCCCAATACGTGAAACATTTTGGCAAACCGTTGAAATGATTGCGAGACTGTGCTTGGGAGAAGTTTGTTCGCGAGTTTCATGTGCGACTCGCAAGGGCTGAGTATAATCGATTCTTACCGGAATCTCGTTTCCTCGGTACACTGCTGCAAGCATTATCCAAACTTTGCTCGGAACGAATAATTTTTCTCGACACATGCTGTCACACCAAAGTTTAACGGTTTTCGTGATACTCCTCGGATTGAAACGATTTTTTAAGCATTTTTATTTATTTAGTATTGTTTATTATTATTATTAATTATTATTATTATTTTTATTGTTATTTTTATTGTTGTTAAATCAGGCATGTTGATGCAGAAGTCCCGATAGCTCGCCTATTTTGTAAGACTTTGCTTTGTTAAAAATCCGCCAGGTGGCGAGGGCAGCAAATTTTTCTCGCAATTGAAAAGATGCGCCCAATACCTTATAAGTGAATCAAATAATTATCGATCTAACGACAATTTGCATTATCTTGGGCTGATATTCGTTGGAACCTAGGACATCTGTACGGAATAGAGGCTCAGAAGAATGATTTTTAGAATTTTTCCTCAATTCCTGACCGGTTGACCTATTGCATCTAGCCCCAGAATTTTTCAATTATCTTTTCTTTTTATTATTTGGAGCTGCATATTCGTGGATGCTGTTTACCGATTGATAGCATACATTTATATGCCAAATACAACCCAGGAGAGAGGATTTTCAAAAAATATTTGACGTTTCGACTTAATTTCAATCACAAAAGACTCGAAATAAAAAAATTAGTAAACTTACGCCAAGTCCAATGCGTCAAATTGTTTAGTTTTGATATCAAAATAAATGAGTAAGTAAGGTTTGTGAGCTTCTTTTTTTCGTTGTTTTGAGTTTGGCCAATGGATACAAAAACTCTTACAGCCTCGGGTTGCACGAGATGATGGGGATTTGTCGCAAATTGAGGACGAGCTTTACAAGCTTCAGCTTCATTATTCGATAATTAGAGCAATTCCATGGCAAGCTACGTGAATCTGCGAATTATTCAAAACGTCACGTATTCGCACCAAAGTTCTCATACATCCTATATCATTCTACGTGAATTTTCAACGACCCTGTACCAATGTACGAATACGTATATATATATATACACATTTTTCCGTATATAGAAATACATGAATATAAATAAATATGATATAATATACTTTTTCTGACTTGAAATATTTTTTTTTTTAAGTTTTCGACCATTCATATCGAATTTTGGGCTTACGAAAAGAATTCACTAGGATTCATAATCAGCTGAAAATTTCTGATCGCCTAGAGCCTAAATATACCGTGAAAAGCGAAAAAAAAAAATTTCACTCTTTTGCCTACTTTTTTGAAAACCTAAAAATCACGAAATTTCAAATGGCCATAACTCATCTCCGGATCGACGAGTTTTGGCTTATCGAGGGTGTTTTTAAAAGCCCTTGAGTAGACTTAGAGAATGGCGTTGGATTCATTGTGATATCTCATATTTTTATACCCAAAAAAGCACTTTGAAAATTGAGGAATTTTAGTCCAAGTATGTACGGAAAAATTGGCAAAAATCGATGGTCCCACTTTAAAAATCTGTAAAAAATCGAAAAATCAACCCAGCACGATGAACCAAGCGGCATTTTGAAGCTTGAACGATTACGAAGAGATACAAGTACTGAATGAAGTCATATCTCCTTCGCGAAAGAACGTTACAACGGTTTTAGTGAACCCTCAAAATTTCAAAAAATGAAAAAGTGCAATTTTTCGTTTTTTTTTCCTTTTCATATCGAATTTTTGGATTTCAGGGGAAAAACTCGATGTGATTCGTAATCAGCAGAAAATTTCCGATTGCCTAGAGCCTAAAAATATGGTGAAAGACGAAAAAAACATTTTTTCAATTTTTTGCCCACTTTTTTGGAAATCTAAAAATCACGAATCTTCAAATGCCCATAACTCATCTCCGGATCGACGAGTTTTGGCTTATCGGGGGTGTTTTTAAAAGCCCTTGAGTAGATTTAGAGAATGGCGTTGGATTCATTCTGATATCTGCATTTTTTATACCCAAAAAAGCGCTTTGAAAATTGACGAATTTTAGTCCAAGGGGTATGTATGGAAAAATTGGCAAAAATCGATGGTCGAACTTTAAAAATCTGTAAAAAATCGAAAAATCAACCCAGCTTGATGAACCAAGCGGCATTTTGAAGCTTGAACGATTACGAAGAGAATAAGCATGTAGTGCAGGTCCAAAGACCATCGGGAATATAATATACAGCGATTTTAGTGGACCAACTCATTTTTTGCGAAAATTCAAAAAAATCTTGGATTTTTTAAATTCGCTTTAGGGCCCTATATAGATATATTTTTTCCCGCTGATCACGAATCCGCTCGGTATTTTTCTTAAAACTCAAAAATTCTATTTCATATGGTCAAAAACGTGTTTTTTTTTTAAAATTAAAATAACAATTTACATCGGATAAAATTTACTTAAAATTCATTTGGTTTATAAAGAGTTTGAATAAATCACCATTCTTCTGACATAACCGACAAATAAAAAATCAAATTAATTTTTAAAAAAACCATTACGATAAACAATAATAATTTTTTTCATTGTTTCTAACGATTTTTTTGTTATTCAAACGTTCGTCAACCCTCCTTCCTATATTCCCCCATTGCTCCCCGTGAATATATGTATATTTTCTTCGGTTCCTCTTCGTTTTCTCGTCTGGCTCATCCCTGACACGACGCAGGCTCCAAGGCCTTTCCCGACCTGTTTTTTTTTCAACTCCCTTTTTCCCCTCTCGCTCTCTCTCTGCTCTCGAGTCACACAGCATATCCCTCTGTTTGATCGCGGGTGGAGGGTGAAAAAACTCCGAAGGTGACTTGTACCAACGAAATCTATACATATATATCCATCTCCCTACATTGTATAAAGATATTGCAGAAAATGACTGCAAATGCACTTTTACATTTGCGAGATCCTCAAAAAAAAATTTCAAACGTAAAAAAAAATGTCAAAAAATAAAATAAAAAGCTTAACGAGCAAAGTCTAATTGCATTTTTAAGAAATTTTTTTAAAATTTATTATTCATCATTTTTTTATCTTCAAGAAAAAATATCACGTGGATTTCACTAAATTTGGACAATCAGTAGAAATTGAACGAAGCAAAGACAGGAAGTAATGTTCGAGTGGAGAGAATTGGAGACTGGTTATACTTTTTCTTTTTAATTAATAAAGCTGACCGTTGAAAATTTTATTGAATACGAATAAAACGAAATAAGGGAGTAACGATATCGTTCCACCCGCATGATTCTCATAATCCTGCACCTTTATTCCTTAAGCATATCTCATCGCAATGCCATAACATTCACTCGACACCTAAACCAATCTCCTTCTTGCCAATCGCTATACACTGTCAGCAATTGGTACTCTGTTTCCTTACCTATTCTACGGTCCTACGAAAGTCTCGTCAGCTTTCACGACTTCATCCCCCTTCACCGAGTTTCAGACCAACCCTTGAACGTTAAATCTCTCAAATTCACTACTATCGCTCGCCAAACGCTCATTTCAATGTAATCGTCTCGATTAAAAATTTTTTTCACATACCTTCGACCTACGTGAAGGACGTAATTTTTTTTCAAATTTTTCGTCTACATATTTTTGGGAGAAAAAAAAATTTGAAAAAAAAATAAAAATTTTCTCGATTTTTTTTTCTTCAACCTGAAAAGATCGTGACAAACAGAATTTTTAGTTCTCGAAATTGGCATTTTTTTTTTCAAAATGAGTTTTTCTTGTAATCCAATGAAAAAAAAAAAAAAATTGTCCCGAGTGGGTATTTCATTTTTTGTGGTTTCAACGTAATTATTCGAATCTGTACAGAAGTTATCTCTTTGCTGTTTCAGATATTAAGCTCGAGGGAGTCAATAAGAGGGTCATATTTATTTTAACCCTCTTCTCGGAGTCACGAGAATCTTCGACAAACTTATGGGAATAGAAAAAAAAACACGAAACTACGATGATAAAAATAAATAAATAAACAAAAAGAGAATAAAACATAAAAAGAAAAACGTTTCAACCGGAAACGACGTCTCACCGGAAAATAACAGTTTGCGCGAAGAACAGGAAAAGAGGGGGGGAAAAAAAACTCAACCGTCATTGGGTAGTAAGAAGGGCGGTTAAACGAGACCTTAAGAATTTGCGCGCCAGAGGCCGTGACTCAATTCTCCAGTCTTCCTTCGTTTATTTTCTTTTTCGTCCGGTGAAAGTGAAACAAAAACCGAATGTGAACGGACACGAGTCAAAGATATAGAGAAGAGCTTTCCCGAACGGATTTAGCTCTCGTCTTTATTTTGTCTCGTAAAAAAAACACCCAGCTAAATTTACAATGGAGAAAAAAAAAAAAATTAGCTCAATTGAATGATCATCAAAGTTTTAGTCGAAAAAATTGATATTTAATTTAAAAAAAAAAAAGAAATTTCCTCAAATTAATATTTAAAAAAACAATAAATACAATCTTTAATTGCTTATGCAAAATTAGAGATAAATTTTATCATTTTTTTGACATTTTATTTCCGATGACACAAACTCGATAAAAAAAATAAAAAAAAATAAATCAACGGGACAATTAATTGATCGAGTATGTTTATATTTTTAAAACTTTTGAAACGTGACAAAACAGAGCTGGAAGAAAATTCGTATTGAACAATTATGTGAATTGAAATGAAAAAGCCTGAATATTTGTTTTTCTAAAAATGTTAGCCCAAATAAAACAAAAAAACAAAAAAAAAATGGCACTAAAAACTTTAAAATTGTGTTAAAAATGAGAAAACAAACCGAGAAAGAAAAGACGGTCGGTCTCGTGTGTCGTCATGACGAGAATGCCACAGGCTCGTCTAACGAGTTATTTTCGTCGCGTTTCCTTTAAAAAAACAAAAAAACACCACGAGCACATCGTCGGTCTTGTTCGTACACCGCGATTTTTTTTTTAATTTTTTTTTTTTTTACGTCGTGCGTCAGTGACCGAGTGACAGACTGCAGATGTCGTGTACGTGATTGAAATCAGCGTAAAAGAAAAAAAAAAGACTTTTTTTTTTCAAAATAAGCTACAAAAGTTCAGAGCCATGCTGACAGCGGTTGGTAGCGGCTTTGCCGGTTGGACGAGCGAATTAACGGCTATGCTGCATCAAGTTTCGTGCAACGATAGTGCAATCACGAGCCACAGTGGCGCCAGTGGTAGTGTCGATTTTTTCGATTGCGCCAATCATTGCGATCTCGTGTTCACGGGTTACGATCATTTTTGCACGGTCGTAAGTTCAACAAGCGTCACGACAGATGTCGGATCGATCGGCAGATTATCGAATTATGGCGGTGAAACAACAACGAAGACAACCCTGCTCTGTCGTCCTTGCGATTATTTGACAAACGACGGCTGTGACTCGAATGTCACGCTCGTGATCAACGGTCTCGCCAGCATTAAGGGAGCATTTCTCTCGAGAATATCGCGTTTCAGGGAGTGCAACGCGAGTTTAATCGAAGAGGTAAGTCGTAAAAGATTTTTGGAGTGAGTTATACGTAGGACTAATTCTCACGTGAGCAGCCCCTAACCCAGAAAATTTTTTTCCATATACTACAAAATTTCCTCGTAAGAAAATTATAAGCTTCAATACTGTATTGTTAATAACAGTACAGTAACTGTACAGTAATAGTATAAAAATAGTGCAGTAATAATTCGGTATTGGTTTAGTAATAGCGAAGTAATAGCGCAGTTATAAGATAGCGAAGTAATAGCGCAGTTATAAGATGCTGCAATAATGCAATAAAATTGCACTAACGAAAGGGAAATAGAAGAGTTACAGTGCAGTTAGTATTGTGCAGTAAAGTTACGGTAATAGTGGATAATACGTACAGTGACAGTAGAGTAACGGTACAGTAATAGTGCATTAATGGTACTGCAATAATACAATGGCAGTGCAGTAACAGAACAGTAATAGTACAGTAATAGTGGAGAAAAGTTACATTGACAGTTTAGTTCAGTTCATTAATAGTGGAGAAAAAGTACATTCACAGTTCAGTTCAGTAAAAGTTGACTGACGGCAGTCCTCTTTTACTGAACTGTCAATGTACTTTTTATCCACTATTACTGTACTATTACTGCTCTGTTACTGCACTGTCATTGTACGATTTCAGTACCATTAATGCACTATTACTGTACTGTTACTCTACTGTCACTATTACAGTAAAAAGACAGTTACAGTGCTGTAATAGTACAGTAACAGTGCAGAAAAAGTACGGTAACAGTAATAAGCTATTATTATCGAACAGTAAATTATTCGATGCACATAACACATACATTAAACAAATAGTGCTGCGATAGTACAATAATTTTGCACTAACGGAACAGAAATAGAAGAGTTACAGTGCAGTTAGTATTGTGCAGTAAGTTACGGTAATAGTAGATAATAAGTACAGTGACATTAGAGTAACAGTACAGTAATAGTGAATTAATGATACTTCAATAATACAATGACAGTGCAGTAACAGAACAGTAATAGTACAGTAATAGTGAAGAAAAGGTACATTGACAGTTTAGTTCAGTTCATTAATAGTGGAGAAAAAGTACATTCACAGTTCAGTTCAGTTCAGTAAAAGTGGACTGACAGCAGTCCACTTGTACTGAACTGTCAATGTACTTTTTATCCACTATTACTGTACTATTACTGTTCTGTTACTGCACTGGCATTGTACTATTTCAGTACCATTAATGCACTATTACTGTACGGTTACTTTACTGTCACTATTACAGTAAAAAGACAGTTACAGTGCTGTAATAGTACAGTAACAGTGCAGAAAAAGTACGGTAACAGTAATAAGCTATTATTATCGAACAGTAAATTATTCAATGCACGTAACACATACATTACACAAATCTATATACACAGCAAAGCAAATTATTTAATTTTTCAATAAACTATCCAACAAATCCATGCTTTTTGTAATTTTTAAAATTCAGATTCTTCAATGCTCACCGACGTTGAACGTCTCGTCGGAGGACACGGAGGTTGCTTGTTTTCAAAGTACGAGATACAATAATTTAACGAAAGGTCGTAAGCTCGATTGGAGCTTTCTATTCGTCGCTGTGTTCATCTTAGCCGGTGGTCTTGGCAATATACTCGTTTGCCTCGCTGTTTTCCTCGACAGACGACTTCACAACGTGACGAATTACTTTCTCCTGTCACTGGCTGTCGCTGATCTTCTCGTCAGTCTCTTCGTCATGCCTCTCGGTGCGATACCAGGATTTTTGGGTGAGTACACTTTATACAATATTCTCATCTTTGAGAAAAAAAATTTCAAAATTTTTTGTTTTTTTTTTTCGAAAATCAATCCATATTGAAACACAGCTTCATTTGTATCATCCAAAAATGATGGGTTCTGTGGTACAAGTCGATTTGTCGTTGCGATAGAAAGCTCGAGTTCATTATATACAGTTGGAAAATTGGCAAACCGATAGTCATTTGGATAAAATAGTAGAAAAAAACAAAAAAATAACATCGGACAGGGACGATTTGGGATCATATGGGCGATAAATTTTACCTTTTTTTCCACAATGGATGCTTTATCTGGGTTAACCTTTTGATCGTTAATTGTCCAGGAACATTTACAAATACATTTTTACCGATGATAAAAGTTTCGCTGAGTCATGAATTTTCAAGACATTGTAATAGAACTTTTGACGCACTTTCACGAGGGTATGAAACATTTTTTATTGGAAAATAAAAATGAGTGACTCAAAAGTTTTTACAATGTAAAAGAAAGTGGATCGTGGGTGAAGCAATAATAGTTTGAGTCTGGAATAAAATAAAATATTTTTTTTTACAGTACTATTACGTACTTTTTTTACTACGATTTTACTTACGTTTTTTCACTATATATATATATATATATATATATATATATATACACACAATTATTTCGGAAATCGAAATTTCTAAAAAAAAAAAAAAACGATACGAATTTCAGTTTAGAAATTTAAATATATGTCGAGAGTGCTCGTGTGGGATCGCAGGAAAAGCACACGAGCAGAGCTCCGCTCGAATGAACGGGGAAAAAGAAATTTTCAGATTCGAGGGATGTGAAATTGAGTGAAAATTCACCGTCTATCGTGACGCAGTGCACCTCTGTGGTACGGTAATTGGGTACGTGTATGAAGGTTACAGAGCACAAAAAACCCATTTTTCGTCCTCCCAGCCGAGAATACGATCCCACGTAACTGCAAAGCAGCTTTTTACCATGCAAATTGATTATTATATTTGCTGCACAAATTTCTTTCGGAGCATACACACTTTTTTACAATTTTATTACCGCTGTTACAAGATTTTCAAGTAAAAAGTAATCGATGCTCACGTCATTTTTGATGCATCATATAATTGAGAGGAAAAGAAAATATCGATATATATATTTAAGACATGTGTTAAGACTTTACTGTTATCATATTTTTACCAGACAGTTACTGCACTACTGAAGTACAGTTACGGCACTATTGATCTACAGTAACTGTATTATTGCAGTACAGTAACTGTATTGTTGCTGTACCGTAATTGTAATATTGTTGTACTGTCACTGTACCGTTCCTGAACAGTTACTGTACAGTTACCGACTCCTGCGTACTCCTGTATTGTTGTGGTACGATTATTACACTAGACAGTTGCTGTATTATTATACTGTACTATTCCTGAAATAGTTACCCCACTACTAGTGTAATTTTTATTATTTTCGTAAATTTTTTTTACGATTTTTTAAAAATACATTTTTTTTTCTCACGAATACAAAACGATCTTGTCGATAGAAGTCGACTAAATTCAAAAGAGACGAAGATAAAAATTAAAAAGATAGAGAAAGAGATGAAAACAAAGAACGATAGAACGATAAAATTCACGAATCAGCAAGTGACTAGTGAACCGGAGGTCAGAGAAAATCAGATAAAGCTTACAAACTCGCTTACAAAGGTCCGACGTGAGCCTGGGACTCGAGGGAATTTCGTCCAAAGCTTTTCACAGCCATATCTTTAAATTTCAACAGGATCATTTTACAGATGCGATTGTGCTGAATTCTCGATGAACACTGATTATCATCTTTTTGTCTAAAAACACGATTTTCCCCTCCCTCATGCTCGACGAAGAAGCGAAAATAAATAAAAAAATGAAAAACTAAAATAAAAAAATCAGTAATATCGATATTTTCATGTCATTTTTGTAAAGAATTTTTTAAATAAAAAAGCAGATTTGCTTTTAAAAAAAACAATTATATCAAAATACACGAAATATTTTTCGCCATATTTTTTTTCATGCAATCATAACAAGTCCATCACTTAGATTGAAAATAAGTCGTGACTGTCAAGTGAATATTTATTAATTCCATGGAATTAATTAATTTAAAAAAAAAATAGAAAAATGACTTTGTAATTATTTTAAATTCTCTATATTAAATTTTTTCTCGAATTTGTTTTCAATTTGCTTTATCAATTTTTTTAAAATTAAAATATGATAACCAGACACTCAAACAGAGATTAACTGTCTACAGGGACTGATCATTATCGTGAAACGATGAATGATGAAAAAAAAAAATGAAAAAAAATGGATAAAAATGAGATTTATAACCAGGAAGCCTCGAAGGGCTCTAAAACTCAAGCGAGATTTTTGGCACCAACCCCATATCGAAGTTAAAGATGCATGGACATGAGGGAAGAAGAGAGAGAGAGATTAATCTCCCTCGCTCTCTATCTTATCCCATGAGGGGAATATTAGTGAGGTGGTGGCTGACGATATAAATCATACTAAATTTTGCCAATATCACATATCCACCCTATCCGAATTAACCCATCTACGTGGGAGGGTAAATTTTTATGAAAATATTTTTTACGTGATGGAAACACATTTTTTTCATGATGCTCATAAAATTCTGAAAATAATGATCATTCGTTCCACGACAAAAATAATAATGAGAAAAATACTTTGATTATTTATTTGAATATTGAAATATTGAAATTTCCACGGGAAAACAAAAAAAATGAATATTTATGATTTTTCTTGCATTTTAGAAAAAAACGTTAAAAAAAAAAAGGTTGCGAAGAGAATGAGCACTGAATAGAGTCCCAACTCCATGCGGGGATCAAGGGATTAATAAATTAAAATTTATGTGGTTTATCATATATATTTCGCATGAATCACTATTGTTCCGATATTATCGATAACTAAAAATGGAAATTATTGAAAATAAAAAAAAAACATCGTGATAAAAATTTTTTTTATCGTTTCTAACCATTTTTTTTATTCTAACGTTCATCAATCCTCCTACATATACGCCTCCGCTTCTCCCCGAGAATATATTTATACTTTCTCCTGTAACTCTTCGTTTTTTCGCCTGACGCGACGCAGGCGCGACGGCTTTTCCCAGCCTGTTTTTTTTTAGACTTTAGTTCGTTAAAAATCCGCCAGATGGCGAGTGCGTTAAATCTTTCTCGCAAGCGAAACAACGTGCCCAACAGCACATAATCAAATCGAGCGAACCAACATGTTAAATCCTCTATTTGTGCATCATGTTCGATTAATCTCATCAAATTTCGACGTTTCACCTCATTTTCAATCGTACAAGACTCGAAACTCAAAAATTTATAAGTTTACGCCAACTCCAATGCCTCAAGAAAAGAATATTATTACTTTTATATTGTTTTTTAAAATTCGTATATATTTATATAATTTAAAAAAAGTTATTTATTCACGTCAATAATTGATCTCACGAAAAATAATTTTATCGCAAATAGGACGGAAAAAAAATTCTTCGACTATATTTTGGCCCATCAGAATTTTTTTTCTTCCAGCTCCATACTATTTCAATTAATAAACAACTCTCGAAGCTTTGGCCTCCTTTTTATCGGCAACGAACTATCTCAAATTCACAACTGACAAAAAAAAACAACTTTGTACTTTTTCGTCATATTTCTTCTTTTTTTTTGTTTGTAATTCAGATGAAAAATAGCTTCGAAGACAAATGGGTTATCGTACCACTAAATCACCCAACAAAAGTGTAGAATAAGTTGAAATTTTTCGTGTCGTATACATAGAATGTGCATACACGACACTCCTTTTTCTCTCAAATTTTCTTCATCAAAATGCTTTTGTTTTTTTTTTAATACATAAAATTATTATAATTATTCTGAACAGAATAAAAATTTTAGATTGAAAAAATAATGTTTTTTTAGCCATCCATGACATGGAATGAGCGACTGAATTTTTTTTTTCACGCCTCAGTCTATACCGAGCTCGAGGAGCACTCTTCTCCTTTGCTATATCGCGCTCTCGACGATCTCTCACCTATTGGCCTGTAACTCACTTTAAGGAGCTTTAAAGCACGATCGAGTGGAAAAGAGCTCTTCCCCTTCCTGAGATCTAATGGACCTGTGAATGAGTTACTGAAAATTTCGGAGATATGACCTTACGCTGTGACGAATTTTTTAAAATAAAATATGAATACATGGGAAAAAAATTACAACTTTTCCAATGACTACCAAGAGTCACCTAATCAATTTAGAGATTAAAAAAAAATTGATTATCGTTATGATAATGATCACCATCGTCATTTTCTGTTTTCGTAAAAAATAGTAAGCATAGACCTATTTTTTTTTTGCGCGTCCAAGTATCCCAACGACTTGATAAAATTTAGGTTGAAACGAGGCTGAAACTTAGATTAAAGGGAGGTTTAAACTGTAGGCTAAAAAGAGGTTGAAATTAAGGTTCATAGGAGGGTCAAGTCTAAGGTTGAAAAGAGCGTGAAATTGAGGGTAAAAATATCGTGAAATGTAAATTGAGAGGAAGTTCGACATGTAGACTGAAAAGAGGTTGAAATTAAGGTTAAAAGGAGGGTGCAGATTTAGACTGAACGGAGAATAAACATCTGAGTTGAAAGGAGGGTGAAATTTAGACTGAATAAAGAAATACAAATGTAGCCTGAAAGGAGGTTGAAATTAAGATTAAAAGGAGGATGTGAATGTCGACTGAATGAAGAATCAAAAATTTAATTACAGATAGCATGAAATTGAGATTGACAGGAGGGTGAAATTTAAAATTGAAGAAGGTTCAAAATGTAGGCTAAAAGGAGGTTTAAATTAAGGTTAAAAAAAGGCTGTAAATTTCGACTGAATGGTGAATCAAAATTTGAGTTAAAAGTAGCGTGAAATTGAGGTTGGCAGGAGGGTGAAATTTCGAATGTAAGAATATAAAAAATGTAGGCTAAAAAGAGGTTGAAATGAGGGCGTAAATGGTAGACTCGTGTCACGTGTCTACTCTCAGACATGTCGTCTTCGATATCCTCGAATATTTTCATGTTTTTTTTTTTTTTTTCTCTTTGAACCTCATTGCCATGCCTCAATCCAAGGATAAAAAAAATAATCTATCGAAAATGGAATATCAAAAAGTGTATCACGCTGTTGTCAAGTTTCCTTTGTTCTTCTAAATCATCGCGCGTATCCTGTACATGCCTCGTATTAATCCATCACGGGAATGTACTCGAAATACCACGTGTCTGTACTCCTGTACTTTACGCTATGTACGAGGGTCATAAACGAGAACATGCCATTCCACGTATCACCCACCTGGACGTTATTTCTTTTTGATGGTCTATAATGCAAATGACATAACCCTATGTTACGGAATTTTATTAATAAACACCGTCCGTGTACACCGCACGTACTTGTAGTACACGAGGCATATGCACGAGTCCACGTGAAGGAAGGGAAAGACGAAAGATGAGAAGCAACACGGTTTATGTTTATAATGCATTTGCTCGATCCTTCGAACACGCGAATCCTTCTTCTCATTCCGGTTCAGAAATATGACATCAGAATGAAAAAAAAAAAAAAATTAAAATCTGTCCGTTCCATTACGTGGTTTTTCCACTCGAATAGTGAAAAAAATCCGTGTTGCAACAGACAGATTTTTTTTTTCGATTCATTTCAATATTACTATTCACTATGAATGTACGAATATTTCTGAGCATTCAATGCCAATAAGGTACTCGAATATTTCAAAGTATTCGTCTTGTTATATAAATTCATTCATTACAATCATTCCAATTATTCGAGTACTCGAGAGTACTTGAATGTTTAAGCGCAAATAATTAAAAGTACTCGAATGATTAAATGTATTTAAGTCATTCAAAGTATTTGCAGCATCTATAAAGTATATTTAATATTCTGAGTATTCGAATCAATTGGCTCGATTTTCTTTAACGATTTATACAATTCACATTGCTTGAATTTACGAATTACGATCCTTCGAATTATTTGAGTAAGTATTCTGAGTACTTGAATTATTAAAAGTATTTGAATTTTTCTAAGTGCACTGATTATGAAAAATATTCAAATACATAAGAGTATCCCAATGTTTAAATGCAAATAATTAAAAGTATTCGAATGATTAAACGTATTTGAGGCATTCAAAGTATTTGGACTGTTCTGAGTATTCAAAGTTTTCCAAGTATTTGATTCATGCTCAGTGCTCGAAGTTTTTAATGACCCTGAATAATTCAAAGTACTTAAACTTTTCGAATTATTTCAAGTACTGCAATAAATCAGAGCACTCAAGCTACTCAAATTATTCGGATATTTCTAAGTACTCGAATAACCTACGGTAACTCAGAGTACATCAAATCGATCGCGTCTTTGATTTATTTCAATCGATCCAACATCTTCGTACGATTCAATATACTTAAATTATTGTAAAAACGAAAAAAAAAAACCAAGTACACTCATCCGATAGCAATTAATTTTTAATATCTCTCTGTGATAAGTAAAAAGGAGAAAAATTAATCAACGATTACACTAATCACTATTGAGATCACATGCATTATTTAAATAATTGCCTTCTATACGTAGAAGAAAAAAAAATTGACTCAGCGCGATCACTAATATAATTTTTTCTCGACCTAGCCTAACGTGAATTTATCCAACTGCGTCCCAAGATACGAAAATAAAATTTCCAATAATAGCACGTAAAATCATCGATTCGACTGTTCCACTTCCGTCAGAGTGACCGAAAAAAAAAAAACGAAAAATTTCAGATATTCGTCCGGGTGGTAGATATTTTCATGTAAGCTTGGTTTCCTCGAGTACCCCACGGTATTTAAATTTCCAGTGAATAATTAGGTTGTGAATGCACAATAAAAAAAATTTCTTTCACAAGAAAATTATAGTTTAGAATTTTTGAAAATATTAAAAAAAAATCTATAACCATTCGAGTTATGATTAACAATTCGTTCAATTATATTCTTCTATTAATAAACATTATAATTATTACTATAATTCTTTTTTTGTTGTTGTTGATTTTTTTTATGTCGATTAATTTGAAAAAAAATGATTCTTAAACCTCTTCAGCTTAAAAAATTAAAAAATAAATATATGAAATATTTGAATATGCTCATCTCATTTAGATCGAAAAGATCTTGCGGCCTTTTATGGCGATGAACTTGGTCCTTCGTCTAATGGCATTACGAGAGTTACGAAGTTCACTCTTGGTACACGAGATGCAATATGAGCTCGTTTATGCTCCGCGGTTGCTGTGTAAAGTAGAACCAAGTATACATTTATATATGACCTGAGACGACTAGGGGAAGTGAGTGCTGATGGTATTTTTAATTACCAACCAGGGTCAGTTAGGGTCCGGAATTTATCATGTATCACCATTAAGAATACATTAATTGCGTTAATTTCCGAAACGAGACTAATCGTGAGAAGAATTGAAATGAATTAAAGCATAGCTACAAAGACGAATGAGCTTCTGCGACGTTTTTATAAGACAAAAATTGTCTTTACAGTCTTCACATCAAGTTTTTCAGTTTATCGAAAAAATTTAATAAGATTCATACTCAGCGGTAAATTTCCGATCCAAATGGAATGGTTCGAAAACATATTTTCACAATTTAAATTAAAATTTTCATTTTTTCCTCATTTTTGAAGAGCCAAAAAAATGTAAAAATTTCAAATGGCCATAACTTCGCTTTGGTTCAGCCGATTCAGGCTCGAAAAGCTTTTTTTAGTTGCAAAATGCCAAGAGTAAACTCGAAGAATGAAATTTGAGTCATCGTGATATCTCAATTTTCGTAGTCGTGAGAGAACTTTGAAAATCGCCATGAGAGTCGTAAAGTTTGTAAAAATTCGTAGCTCGACTTTGAAGATCCGTGGAAAATTGAAAAAAAAAAAAAAATTGTAGAGCAATGAATCGAGTTGCATTTTTAAGTTTCAACGATTACGACTAATATTTCAACTATTTTTCTTTTCTGATAACATTAATTGTTTCTCTTTTCACTCCTCTTTCGCCCTTCATCATTACTTTATTTATTTTTTATTATTTTTTTTTCGTCATCCAATGCGACAATTCCTCGCACGTCGTAAATCTCCCACTTGGTTTTATCATTTATATTCTCTTTCTTAAATACCCTTCTGCTTATCCCGAGGGACTCGTCGAGGCTCAGGGTAAGAATAAAATGGCACGAGGACAAAAAAAAAAGGGTCAACTAGGTTTACGACGTTGGCCTTATCTTTTTTTATTTGCTTCCTCGAACGAAAATAAATTTTCGTCTCGTCCACGTCAATATTTTTATAACTTATCTGTTTGTTTTTTCTTTTCAATTTTTTTATTTTTAATCATTTTGTACTAAGCGTATGAAGCGACTAATATAAACTTTAACAAGAAAAAAAAATTTCCTCGTTCTTCCGATGAGATTCGATTTTTACTTTTTTTTTTTTTATGATGCTGACAAAACAGAACTCCCAAAATTTTATCGATATAGAGGGTGGGAAAAAGAAATAATAATCCTGCGAAAACAAATTTTACGACAATCTTTGTGAGAGGGGTAGGGGGTCTCTTTTATTTTTTTCTTCTCTTTATCGAGGACAAGTAAAAATAAAAATAAAAAGTATAACAGATCCCTCTTACTTTTTATTCGAGATGACGCCCACGAGGAAAAAAAAACTACCCCGTCTGTCGGAATTATTCCATCGAGAAGAGTTACAGGACATTACTCCGTGGAATACGTTTTTTTTTTTATCAATCCACGACCCCTAATGTTTCAACCACGATGTCACGAGGAAATGGCATAAGAAAATGAAAAAAAAAGCACTCTTTTGGCACTTTGAACAGAATATTTCGAATTTCCATTCCGGGTCTATTATAATTAGCGGCAAATTTCCGCATCAAAAGGCGTCAAAAAATATTAAGAAACAAGCAAATTCGAAAAAAAATATTTATATGCTTAAAAGATTTTTTAAGTGTCTAAAGTTTGAGCAGCTATAAATTTACTTTCACTCATACGATTTTAGGTTAATTGGAAAGTTTTGAAAAGCTGACAAGTAGACTTAAAAAATGGAATTTGGTTCATTTCGATATTTAAATTTTCATGGCCGTGAGAGTGCTTTGAAAATCGTAGAAAACGAAGTAGATAAGGCAGTACATGGCCAGACTATTTAATTTTTTTTTTATTCTAAAAAAAACAGTGTACGAATGAGAAAAATAATGGGGGGGAATCGAAAGACCATTAAACAATTTGTACCTCGATACATTTCTGAGCTTATTTCTGATTTGATTATTTTTTCATGAATTCATAAAAATACAAATATCATAAAATTCGTACTATCGAAAAAAAAGAACGTTCGATCTAATTCGAGGGGGGGGGGGGGGGGGGAAGGAAATGAGTACAAAAAATGGCAGAATAGGAAACAAAATAGATAGCATTTGTATGCACCCGAGGCACGACGCAATCACGCTTGAGAATTTTTTTTCCCCAACCACTCGGGAGTTTGTATCGCGAATTCAAATTAGTCGTTGGAATTATTCAAAAAGCTTGAATTGCTCCCGTATTTTTTCTTGTTTTTTCGCCCGAAGGCGTAAAATCGAGAGAGGTACGAGAATGAATTTCATCAACTCGACGCGAAAGAGTTAAATGCACGTGTAACACTCGTGAATTCGAAAAACAAAACTAATTCTTCGTTCCATACACGACAACAGAGTAGGTAGGATTTCGTTTATTCTTCTGTGAAAAAAAATCTACCGGTACATTTTTTTTTTTTCTAAATTTTTTGGACATGAAAATTAAAATTGATAATTTATAGTAATAATAATGAAACAAAAAAAAATATACAGAACTTTTCAGCGAGATCGATACTAATTTTTGTTTTTGCCTACAAAGCTGCCTGTTATATACGTATTGGGCGCTGCGTTTCGCTTGCGAGAGAGCTCTCGAGCGTTTTCGCCACCTAGCGACGAACAGTGGAACTAGATCCACTCGGTCGTATCCGGGAAACTTTTTCAGATAAGAATTAACGCTCACGGGGCATTGTTGAACGGTGTTTTTATCAAAACAAAACGACAAATATAATAAAATAATAACAATAATTCAGATCGATATTACATAACATCACAAATGATATATTAATCGATTTTTGATGAGCTGAAAAAATGCAATGACGTGTGAAAAATTAATTGCTATTAAAATAATCTCAAATGTTTTTAGGCGCGAGACAAATTTGAGCACATGAAAAAAAAAAAAAAAGAAAAGTACACACCTCGACGACTGTAACAAGTGGTTGGCCGAGGCGATTACATTCACAGTCGAATAAATCATCGAAGATATGTAAAAATAAAGTTATTCGATATTCTCGATATGTTCCCAGCTGTCGTATTCGATTTGTTATCTGTCAAGTTTCCGGGAACTCGTATAACACAATCTTTCCAAAAAAAGGTTAATAACCCTCGTGCCAGTTCTGCTAATGAAATTACGTATCAGGACTAATATTATTATTATTATAAATTTATTGTTTCATTTATTATTACATGGTTTTATTTGTTTAAAAAAATCTTTAATTAGATCTTAAAATTTTTAATCCAATCAACCATAGACATATTTTTTTTTCGTCCAGTAAACTAAGGGAATCCATAAGTGGTTTACGATGTTTCATCAAAAAGAGTGTCAGATGAAAAGAGAAAGATTATTTTTTTTTACGAGAAGGGGAGTCACTTTAGGATGAAGAATGTAAAACTTGTCAAAGTTCGCGAGAATGAAGCTTTAGGAAAGTCTGCTGAACAGGCTTAAAACGCTTTGGGGAAAAAAACTCCCCCACGAGCTTGCAGTACTTTTCCATCCAACGTATTCAAACTGGTCCACTTTACGAGCAGTCGTCGATTTTTTTATTTATTTATTTTTTTTCGTAACATTCCCGAGGCTTACGAGAAAAAATTTCAAAAAACATTCTTGGATTTTTTTTTAATTTTCTTTACTCACTACACTACTTCCGGAATTTTGTTCGATATTCTGTCGTTAGGGGTCGAATTTTTTTACATTCCATATCAATAGATGACGTATGTAAAATATTAATCAAAGATGAAATTAATTATTAATAAAACAAATATAAATGAATTATTACTTTTTTTTTATTAAATAATTTTTCCAACCACCTGTAAATTATAAATAAAAATCAAGCAAATTCGAAATTTCGAAATATATGTATATATATTTTCGTTTAGTCATGAATGTCAAGTAATTTTAGTAAAGTCAATAAATAAAATATTCGACCTGCAGGACCTTATTGAGAAAAAAAAATTCTGTCTCTCCTTGTATTCAGTCAAAACAACGTGACCTGTTGTTTGAAGCAGTCCGTAAAAAGAAAACTTTTTTTCTTCATTTTCTCCCTCGAGATCGTAAAAGATCCCCCCCCCCCCATCCCCAATCGAGAGAGAAAGTATGAGCTCGTGGGATTGGATCGAGAAAGGATCTCACTTGGCGGGGCTTTAATGCAAAACGTTAATACAACAGCGACCTTTATCGCAATAACAAAAGAACGAGAAAAGAAAAAAAAAGTTCTTTTTCTTTTTAATTTCAAAAAGTTCAATGTGCCTCTCGAAGAGTGCATTATCGGTCCCTATTTTCCTTTTCTTTTATTCTCGAAAGTTATCACTGAGGCTCTCTTTGATTATCGTGCAATCAACGAATCCTCGTGCCGAAAGACCTCTCTCGAAACAATTATTGAAAAAAAAATTGCGTTAATGCATCCGTGCAATGCAAGGAAGAGCACATTGCTGGTTTTTCTGGGTCAGGTATACTTTGACGTGAAAAATTGATGATTGCGGTTTGGACTGATTGAAGAAAAATGCGAGAGGTCAACTGGTAGCATAGTACGTTAACTAACTTAGCTAACTGCCTTTTTAGTTGGTCACTAACTAGGCTAACTGGTCAGTCGGTTAGTTCGTCAACTCAGCGTCCAATTGGCTAGATAGTTAGCCGCTGGCTACTTGGTTGGTTAACAAACTAAATACCCAGCTGATTAGCCAGCAGACAGTTAACTAGTTGGCTGGTTATTTAAATAACTAACTGACTAAGTTGGTTAGGGACTACCTAAATTGCCAATGAGTTAACTAACTAGCCAAGTTGCTAGTGAGTTAACTAAATTAGTTATGACTAGCTACCAAGCTAGTTACATAATAGCTGGTTAACGAGTAAGCTGGTTGATTCGTTAAGCCAGTTAGTAAGCTACGAAATAAATTGTTACTTATTTGAGTTTAAGTTAAGTAGCTCAGTTTCTTACTTGACTGAATTATTTATTTGGTGACTAGCTAACTAGCTAGTAAGTTAGTTACTTTCTACGTGACCAGTTGTTTTGTGGCTGGCTAACGAGCTAGTTAGTCAGTGGCTCGCTCAATAGCTGGTGAGTGGCTAACTTAATAGATAGTAAGTGGCTAGTTAGTCAACCAGACAATAACTAAGGTAATTAGTTACTACTAGCTAGGTTAGGACTGAAGAAGTGGTCAGCGGTTGGCTAACGGGTCGTTTAGTTAATAGCTAGCTGACTAGCTAGTTCCTTAGTAGCTAGCTAACAAGCAAGTTAGTTAATCACTAGTTTACTCGATCGTTAGTAAGTAGCTGGTTAACTAGCTAGTTTGTTAGTGACTACCTAACGCGCGAATTAGTTAGTCGCTAGTGAACTTGCTAGTTTGTCAGTAGGTAGCTAAACAGATAGTTAGTGGCGGTGAACTAGCTAATTAGTTAGTGGCTAGCCTAACTAGCTATTCAGTCTATCGATTAGTGGCAAGCTAACTATTCGATTAATCGGTGGCCGGCTAACATGTTGGTCGGTTAGCTAAGCTAATCAGTCAACTGCGAACTCACTAATTATAGTCAGTTAGTAACAGCTAATCAATTTATTGAGGAAGTAACTTACTAGTTTTTACATTAACTTACTACGTTGCTAAGTAGTCACGAGCTAACTCAGTTGGCTAACTAAATGAATAACTCAACAATTTAGCTAGTTGCTCGACCGACTGAATAAGTTAACTCACAAAATCAGAAAGTTGAGAGAGTTACGGACTGAGGTAGTGAGTTAAATGGCCGAATAAGTTAACTCACGGACTAATTTAGTTAACGATCTAACTAACTCAACCTATCAACGTAATTCGTTAGTTAACTGACGTTAATTAGCTTTTTCACCTACTCTGTCCTTTCAACGCACGTTATTTCGGTACTTTCCACCTTTCCTATTTCACGAGTTAAATTACATCGAAATCACATCGAGAGGATCCGCACGAATTGCAAATTTATTCTCAATCCCATCCGTTGAGTTCGTTGATCCGTTCGTTGTTCAGCTTCTGCTATACCCCAAATCGAATCAGCTATTGCAAAATCAGACTTTATTCAAGGCTCAGCTCGATTATTAAACTCTACTACGAGTATAATTTTATCAGTAGTTTCCACCTGTCGTTTGATCTCTCTCCCTCTTTCTCTCTCTCTCTTCTGTCTATATGTGTTGATAATGTGCGGCTTGTTAATGAGATCAAAGCACGAAAGAGGTCTGCTCGAAGGGTAAAGTCAAGGTTTACATTTCCAGCGATACCATATACACATCGAAGACTCAATTTTACCAAAATTTAAGCTAAACAGTAATTACAACTCAACGTATATTATTCATATCCATTTTGTGTTTTTTTTTAACTTGCATTCGATAAGGTACCATTATCGTCGCACGCAAAAAAAGTCCGAAAATTTGACCAAATGGACGAAAAAAGGGGGCAAAAAATCGTACGAGAAGATTGACTCATCGATTTACGATGCATCAATGCAATCGTGGGACGTATGATTTCGTAAGCTCGGCTCGTATCGAATCGTGTATATTCCATGCGGGTTTATCGGAAAAGCTCTCTCTCTCTCTCTCTGTGTGTATTTCTTGCCCACCAAAACCGTTGCAGTGTGACTGACGTGCCCCATCATGGAGCCACACACACACACACACACACACACACACACTCAAGCCGGATTGCACCGCGACGCGGTAAAGGAATGAGTATTATGTCACGTTTCAACTCGCGAGATTCGCCACAAGCTCTGACAACGTGACTGTTGGCCGTGGGAGAAATACAAAATTTGATTTTTCACGATATGCCGAGACACGTGGCAGTATTTGAAAAAAAAAATAATAATAATAATAATCGAGCGTGATTTCATTATCTATTACCGAAAAAATGGGCAGTAAATAAAAGTTCACTACCCATTAGCGAAATAATTATTTGGTCTGTATTATTATTTCGGTCTTAACAAAGTGTCTAAACTTTTTTAGGAGGCAAAGTTACAGTGACTTTAGTGAAACCTCAAAATTTCAGGAAATGAAAAAATATGCAATTTTTTCGCTTTTTTTTGCTTTTTCGTATAAAATTCGCGGGATTCTGTGAAAAGTTCGACGCGATTCGTAATCAGCGGAAAATTTCCGATCGCCTACAGCCTAAAAATACGACAAAAGAAGAAAAAAAAAAAATTCCCAACTTTTTGCCCACTTTTTCGAAAACTTGAAAATGCTGAAATTTCAATTGCCCATAACTCATCTCCGGATCGACGGGTTTTGGCTTATCGGGGATGTTTTTAAAAGCCCTTGAGTAGACTTAGAGAATGGCGTTGGATTCATCCTGATATCTGCATTTTTTATACCCAAAAATGCACTTTGAAAATTGACGAATTTTAGTCCAAGGGTATGTATGGAAAAATTGGCAAAAATCGATGGTCCAACTTTAAAAATCTGTAAAAAATCGAAAAATCAACCCAGCTCGAGGAACCAAGCGGCATTTTGAAGCTTGAACGATTACGAAGAGAATATGCAGGTAGTGCAGGTCCAAAGACCATCGGGAATATAAAATACAGCGATTTTAGTGGACCAACTCATTTTTTGCGAAAATTCAAAAAAATCTTGGATTTTTTAAATTCGCTTTAGGGCTCTATATAGATGTATTTTTTCCCGCTGATCACAAATCCGCTCGGTATTTTTCTTAAAACTCAAAAATTCTATTTCAAATTGTCAAAAACGTGTTTTTTTTTCGAAAATTAAAAAAAAAAACAATTTACAGTGGATAAAATTTAATTAAGATTTATATGGTTTATATAGATTTCGAGATCTCAATTTTTTGTACCCAAAAGAGTACTTTGAAAATCGGTGATTTTGAGTCCAAAGGGTAAAATGTAAAAATTTGCGAAAAACGGTGTTCCAACTTCCAAAATTTGCAAAAAATCGAGTAATGATGGTAGCTCGATGAACCAAGCGTCATTTTGAAACTAAAAAAGTTGCGAAAAGAATGAGCATTTACCAGAGTTTCAACTCCTCTTGGAAGAAGAGTTACAGCGATTTTAGTGAGTCCACGAAATTTCGGAAAAGTTATCAAAATGAGTCATACGTCATTCCCTAAGTCTACTTACGGGCTATTTAAAACCCACCAATTCGATCTAAATCGGTTGAGCGGAATTAGAGCTATGACCGTTTGAAATTTCGACGTTCTTAGACTTCCGGAAAAATTGAGAAAAATCTAATTTTTTTTTTTTCATCTACTCATACGTTCGACTACTTTTTGAGATCGGAGTTTTTATCGAAAACTTAAAAAACAGCTCGATCGGATTGAAATTTGGTTTTTTTTCGTATTTTTTTCAGGTTACTGGCCATTCGGTATGGCCTGGTGCAACGTGTACGTGACGTGCGACGTATTGGCATGTTCAGCGAGCATAATGCACATGTGCTTCATCTCCCTTGGACGTTATATAGGCATTAGAAATCCGCTCCGTACGCGTCATACATCGACCAAGAGAATGGTTGGCTTCAAGATCGCTGCGGTATGGCTACTGGCAATGCTCGTCTCCAGTTCCATAACGGTATTAGGTAAAACAAATTTACATATTTTTTTCGT
This sequence comes from Rhorus exstirpatorius, assembly GCA_963564615.1. NCBI lineage: Eukaryota > Metazoa > Arthropoda > Insecta > Hymenoptera > Ichneumonidae > Rhorus > Rhorus exstirpatorius. Next base: position 11,468,139 of record OY751322.1, on the reverse strand, counting down.
TTTTTTTTCTCACAAAAATAGCCCCGATATTTGGAAAAACTAATTATCGTTGGATGCACGGTCAGTTGCACAAAATGGCTGCCACGATCGAACATATAAAATGGCGGTGAAGCGCCATCTCCTGTAGCTTCCAGTTTTCGCCGCTAGAACCGCATGTATAATTCGTTTTTTTTTTTTTTTCGAATAATATACAGATATTCTCGATACTTTATTCTCGTAGACTCATTGAACTAACTCTCGAGACTTAACCACGAATTTTACGCGCAATAAAATGTGAACAAAATGGCGGCGTCTACTAAACCAAAAAGAGAAAAATATTGAGCAATTTTCATGAAAATTAGTCCCTAGGGGTTTTCGGGGTCGAAAATTTTTTGGAAATTTTCGAAAAATATCTGTGAACTTTGTGATTTCGCGAATTTGACATTATGAATCCGAACAAATTGCATCAATGAAAAATTGAATTTAAAAAACAAGCATGCAAATTGAAAAGTTGCACATTTTTTTGTAATTAGGAAACTTTCTCAATGAGGAAGCCAAAATTACGAAAGCCTATCTTCACATTTATAAAACCACGAAAACCATCTCTTCGTTTTTTTGGTTTTTTTTTTGTTTTTTTTTTTTTTTAATATCCTCCGATGACGCTTTAATCTGTAAACGCCAATGCATCGATGTTAAACGATCATAATAGGCGTACGAGTGACGTCTGTAAAAAGTCTCTTCGTAGGATTGATCAACCCGCTGAATATCATGCCGGAGCCGGGGCTGTGCGTGATAAATAACAGGGCATTCTTCGTGTTTGGCTCGTTGATCGCATTTTACATACCCATGATCGTAATGATCGGTACATACGTACTAACGGTACAGTTATTGAGGAAAAAAGCGCGTTTCGTCGCCGAACATCCCGAGGGAGATCATTTTCGCAGACTCGCAGGGAGATACGCCTCGACCAAGCTCACCGGTACATCCTCGAGATCGTCCACCCTATCGTCGAGGCAACTCTGGAGAATGTCCGGAGGAAGCGGGGGCGATGGTGACAGGTAACATTTTTTTTCAATTAACAATTGTTATTTAATAATAAAAATAGCAATAACAATAACAACAACAACAACAATAATAATCATAATAATAATCACTATTATTATTATTATTATTATTATTATTATTATTATTATTATTATTATTATTATTATTATTATTATTAAAAAATTGAATATTTCTTTGTCAGTATTGTTTAATTTGTTTATAGTAATAAAACAATAACAATAGAAACAATAAAAATAATGACAATAGAACCAATAACGATAACAGAATCACAATTATTGTTATTATTTGTCATTAAATCTTCTCATTAAGGAATTAAATATTGTTTTGTCAGTAATGTTTAATTTTTTTTTATAACAATAAAATAATAATAATGACAATAAAAATAATAACAATAACAGAATCACAATTATTGTTATTATTTGTTATTAAATATTCTCATTAAAAAATTGAATATTTCTTTGTCAGTATTATTTGAATTTTTTTTTTTTAATAAAATAATAATAATGACAATAAAAATAATAACAATAAAAGAATCACAGTCATTGTTCTTATTTATTATTATTATTGAGATATTAAATATTGTTTTCTCGGTATTATTTTTTTTTTATATTAAAAAAAAATATTTCAGGTCGAAAAAATTGTAAAAAAATAACAACTCATTTAAAATAAATTTATTCAATTAATTTCGAATGGTTCTCGTTAATAATGAAATTAGTGCAATCAATCGGTATTCAAACTTGGGACTTTTTTTTATTTATTTTTAATTTGTTGGAGGAACAAAACTCGAAAAAAAAATATATTGTTGTGTCGAGAAAAATTATCGTAATTTTTTTTATTCAAACAAAAGAGAAACCTTACTCGAATTAGTTTCAATATTTCCAATATATATATATATATATTTTTTTTTCGTGCCACGAATTTTGTAACATCAATCAATCTGACTTTTCCAGCATTCTCTCTCTCTTTCTCTTTCTCTCTCTCTCTTTCTCTTTACATTATATCTTTTTTTTTTGCATCGTTGAACGAATATCGTATCATGAGTAATGGATGCAAAAACGTTTCTACAATCAGCTGCACTCGGGGCCAATTTATTTGAAAATCATATTATCAGCTGTCATCTTCACACATTTTGTTTTTTTAGTTTTTTTTTTTTCTCAACTTGAAAAGAAAAGCAAAACTTCGACAATGAAAATAAAAATTAAAAATTCATTCAAATGAATCTTATTCAATTGATTTCATTATTCATTAATTGATAATTAATTATAACAATTATCATTACTTGTTATTAATTAATTAATTGAAGTTATTTCGAATGAAACGAATGTAAATTAAATTTATTTACATTTGTTTGAAATAAAAATTTCGATAAAAAAAGGAAAAAAAAAAGCTCCCTACTTTTTTTTTCGTTTGGATGGAGCAATCATTGAGCTGCGATTAAACAAAAATTTGTTTTTTAACATTTTTTTTTGGAAATTCGTAAATACTTTTCTTTATTTTTCGATGAATGAAATTTTTTTTTTGGCTTGTTTTGTGGATAAATTAAAAAAAAAATTTTCAATCAATTTTATTTTTCAAAGTCGTAGCACGAGTGCTCGTACGGGTGGGACACAGTCTCAGCTGAGTTACGACGGTAACGAGGACTCGGATTCGGGTCCGGGGGCTGGCGGTGGCCGAATATGCTTTAAAATTGATCAGGGCACTCAGACACCCGAGAACATTGCTCGTGAGACCCGAAACTTCACTCTGAGATCACTGAAGCTTCACCTGAACGTCGCACCGACCAATCTGAATTTGAGGTAAATTTATCAAATGAAAAAAAAAAAAAAAAATATTGCGAATAAAAAAAAGTTTTGCAAATTTTTTTTTTTCTATTTAGAAAAAAAAAAATAATAAATAAACCACGAAAATCCAGACTCTTCAGCCTAAATTTAATCCTCCTTTCAGCCTGAATTTTACACCCTTCATTAGATTTAATTGTTTAATTATAAATAATTTTTTTCTCGCTCTCATTCGAGTTCAAATGAAGAAAAAAAATTGTCAATTTGCTCCCCCCCCCCCCCCCCCGCGTTTTCCGATGTGCAAACTTTTTTTTTTCGAGGATCCGGTTAAATTGCTTCCTGAAATTTAATAACTCTCGACTCGGCCTACATTTCCATCGTACCTTTTATTTCAAACGGAAAAGTACGATGATTGGGAAATGGTCAAAAAAAAAAAAACACACGAGACAATCGGACGAAAAAAGTGATGAGGCACAATTGAAAAAAAATTTAAATAAAAAAGGGAACGTAGGATTCGATTTTCTCACTTTTTTTTTAGCCACATCGAGATACAAGGTCGAGCGTCTTATTTTTCAACTATTTCCTTTTTTTTACTTTGAAATATTCACGAATTAAAAAAAAAATGTAAAAAGTATATTTGTCGTGGTCGAAAAAAAAATTTTTTGAAATATGAAAAATTGAGCCATTTCACGATGAAAATTTTATGCATTTTTTAATTGCAAAAAAAAAAAATTAACTCAATCTTCGAAAAATGAGAAAAATAAATTCATTGTGTGAATTAAAATTTTTTGGGTTGTCAATCGAAAACAAAACAAACGAAAAATCAATAATTCATTTTTTTTTTTCGATCTTAACAAATTCTATAAATATGAAAAAGTATTTAAAAAAAAAAAGATACCAATGGCAATGAAGGAAAAGAGTAATAATTTTGCTAAAAAATCAAATAAAAAAAATCGTATTGATAGTTCAATCAGAGTAATTAAATGAAGCAATGTGGTTTTGAAGGTAGGTTCGAATTATGATTATTGACCTAAAATCCGGAATTTCCCACTTGAGGTTATCGATCGAGAGTTCCAAGACATTCGGATGCCCTCCAGATGTTAGAGAAACCGAGTGCATGTACTAATTTATATATACATATAGGACTGCAAGCTGCAAGTAGAGAATTGAGATCTTGGCTAATCCTGATGTACACTATATATATATATGTATATATGTATGCATGAAACTCATAATATAGGGACATACAAGCAGGGAGAAGAGCTGGTTAATCAGGATCCTGTTAGAGACATTGGTTGCATTGCGGTTCAAGAAATTCCTCGACATGTTTCAGTCCATGCACTGCTCAAGGATTTACCAGCTGTTTGTACGAGCAATATTGCATGAACCATGCAATTTCGTGGATTCGTTAGCATAACGACGAAATTTAATGATCTCAAATTTTGTGTGGAAAGTTAATTACTAGGATAAAAATCCCTAGATAATGTAAAGAAATCCCCATATGGTGAGAATTTTATAGTAACATTTTTTTTTAAGGGAAAATGTTGATTTTATGAAGCATTACAGTGTAAAAATTAATTTTGGAGGAAAAATTGACTATCGAGACTTTTAGAATGAAAATTTGTAGTGATATAAGAGCTTATAATTATAGTAATATAAGAGAGTGAATAATGCATTGTCTGGGTGATGCATTACTGCAATCCATTAGCCATTATTTTGGTGATGGGTAATGGGATTCAATCCGGTAACCGTTATTTTATCATGGGTAATGGAATTTAATCTTTCCACCATAATTGCGGTCATGGGCAGTTAAATTAAATCCATTGTCCGGTATTTTAGTAATGGGCAATGAAATTTAATCCACTGTCCATTATTTTGGTGATGGGTAATGGGATTCAATCCATTAACCATTATTTTGATCATGGGCAATGGAATTAAATCTATTGTCCATTATTTTGGTAATGGGTGATGGAATTCAATTAATTGTTCATTATTTTGACGATGGGTAATGGGATTCAATCCGGTAACCATTATCATGGGTAATGGAATTCAATCCATTAATCATTATTTTGGTAATGGGTAATGGAATTCAATTAAATATCTATTCATTTGGTAATGGGCAATGAAATTTAGTCCAGTGTCAATTATTTTGGTAACGGGTAATGGAATTAATTCCATTGTCTATTATTTTGGTAATGGGAATCGGAAATCAATCCATTGCCCATTATTTTGATAGCAGGTAATGGAATTAAATCCAATATCTATTATTTTGGTAATGGGTAATGGAATTCAATTCATTAACCATTATTTCGGTAATGGGTGATGGAATTCAATTAATTGTTCATTATTTTGACGATGGGTAATGGGATTCAATCCGGTAACCATTATCATGGGTAATGGAATTCAATCCATTAATCATTATTTTGGTAATGGGTAATGGAATTCAATTAAATATCCATTCATTTGGGTAATGGGCAATGAAATGTAGTCCATTGTCAATTTATTTGGTAACGGGTAATGGAATTAATTCCATTGTCTATTATTTTGGTAATGGGAATCGGAAATCAATCCATTGCCCATTATTTTGATAGTAGGTAATGGAATTAAATCCAATATCTATTATTTTGGTAATGGGTAATGGAATTCAATTCATTAACCATTATTTCGGTAATGGGTAATGGAATTCAATTAAATATCTATTCATTTGGTAATGGGCAATGAAATTTAGTCCATTGTCAATTATTTTGGTAACGGGTAATGGAATTAATTCCATTGTCTATTATTTTGGTAATGGGAATCGGAAATCAATCCATTGCCCATTATTTTGATAGCAGGTAATGGAATTAAATCCAATATCTATTATTTTGGTAATGGGTAATGGAATTCAATTCATTAACCATTATTTCGGTAATGGGTGATGGAATTCAATTAACTGTTCATTATTTTGACGATGGGTAATGGGATTCAATCCGGTAACCATTATCATGGATAATGGAATTCAATCCATTAATGATTATTTTGGTAATGGGTAATGGAATTCAATTAAATATCCATTCATTTGGGTAATGGGCAATGAAATTTAGTCCATTGTCAATTATTTTGGTAACGGGTAATGGAATTAATTCCATTGTCTATTATTTTGGTAATGGGAATCGGAAATCAATCCATTGACCATTATTTTGATAGTAGGTAATGGAATTCAATCCAATATCTATTATTTTGGTAATGGGCAATGAAATTTAGCCTTAGAGATTTAGTTTTAGAAATTTAGGATAGAAGGAGCGTAAAAATTTACGGTGCTAGAAAAAGTTAGGTTCAAATGAGGATGAAATTCAGGGTAAAAAGAAAGTGAAAGGTGGGGGTTGAGAGGAGGATGAAACTGTGATTTAAATGAGGCTGAAATTTAAGTCGACCGGAGGATATAAATTGTGGCTGAAAGGAGGGTAAAAATTTAGGTTGAAATGAGACGAAAATTTTAGGTTGAATGAAGGGTAAAAATGTAGGTTGAAATTTCGTTGAAAGTATCATTGTTTTTGTTTGAATATTAAATTTTCCAAACTACTCGAATATTTGTTGAATTGGCTGACAATTTTCACGTTATTGGGATCAATTGTTATAATTGCATTAATATTTTTGTCCGAAAGATTCTTACACGGAAGATCGAAGAGAAGATCGTTGGCCGCAAATGCAGTCGCAACGGAGCAAAAAGCGAGCAAAGTACTGGGACTCGTTTTTTTCACATTCGTACTTTGCTGGGCGCCGTTCTTCTTGCTCAACATTCTATTCGCCGCTTGTCCCGACTGCCCGGTACCGCGTCACGTTGTCGACACTTGCCTGTGGCTCGGTTACGTCTCGTCGACAATAAATCCCGTTATATATACGGTTTTCAACAAAACCTTCAGGGCTGCTTTTATTCGTCTGCTGAAATGCAGATGCTCCAGGTAAAACAAAAAAAAAATCCATCAAAATATTGAGTATTTTCGCGCATATAGTTGTTATTCAGACTTGTGTCTCGCTCATTATGTCGCCATTTTGTCGACTGATATTTTTTTTTTTCACTGTCAAAATCAAAATCAACGACCTCGAAGAATCCCGGATACGAATTTTCAATTAAATCCCATCGACTTTTTATTTTCGCGTAGCCATTTTGAATTTCATAATTACCATGTTTTATTTGAAATGAATGACTCGAAAAACCGCTGCATACAAATTTTTATTCAAATCCGATCATTTTTCGATACTTTGGTCAGCCATATTGGATCGTCCATTTTGAATTTTAAAATTTTCACACTGTATTCGAGTTCGATGAACCAAAAAACCATGGGATACCAATTTTCGTTCGAATCCAACAACTTTAAGGGTCATGGTGGATCTACGAATTTGAATTTCAAAATTTTCACACTGTATTCGAGTTCCATGACCAAAAGAACCGTTCGATACCAATTTTCGTTCGAATCCAACGATTTTTAGGGTTTTTTCTCGGCCATATTGGATCCGGCATTTTGAATATCAAAATTTTCACACTGTATTCGAGTTCCATGAACAAAAAAACCGTTTGATACCAATTTTCGTTCGAATCCAACGATTTTTAAGGTTTTTTCTCGGCCATATTGGATCCGGCATTTTGAATATCAAAACTTTTACACTGTATTCGAGTTTGGTGACCCATAAAACCGTTGGATACCAATTTTCGTTCGAATCTAACGACTTTTATGGTTTTTGGCCGGCCATATTGGATTTACTATTTTGAATTAAAAATTTTTCACACTGTATTCGAGTTCGGTGACTTATAAAACCGTTGGATAGCAATTTTCGTTCGAATCCAACGATTTTTAGGGTTCTTGGTCGGCCATATTGGATCCACCATTTTGAATTTCATAATTTCGACGTTACATCCAAAATCCGCGTGGCTCGAAACTCTCCCGGATAACGATTCTCTTCAAGATCGAATATTTTTTGGCTTTTCCATCGGCATCGTCTCGGCCGCCATTTTGAATTTCATGTATTTTCAGACTCGCCCCACAATCTCCAACCTCAAAAACGCTTGAATGACAATTTTCATTGAAATCGGATCATCGTTATTGTTTCTAGTCCGCCATATTGACCAAACTTATTTTTAGTCCACGTTAACGCGGCGTAAAATGAAATTCTCAGCGGCCATTTTGTGCACATTTCGTCACGCTAAAGTCCTCAATCTATTTTACCGACCTGTACGAAGATTAAATTTGAAAAAAAAAAAAAAACTGTTGAAAACAGATCAGCTAGGCCACCGCGTTATCGCTCGGTAACTGAGCGTGGAAGAGGTGCGATGGGTATCTGCGCTCCTGGTGCCCTGCCACTGGCGATAAGTCTTCAGGGTACGCCATTGCTGACGCCAACGGCGAATCCGAGTGTCGGTATTGCAGTTTCGACGAGCGCCGGTATCGAAACGGCTCTAACACCAGCATCGGGCACATCATTCGTCACGATGATGAATCGTACACCAAACTCATTATATCGCGACACGTTTCACGTTCACGAGACCCAACACGACGATCGTTGAATTTTCGAAATGAAATTTTTTTTGAAAAAAATGACATATAATCGAGGTTACGTGACCCTTAATTTGCGCTATGACAACGAAATCGAAGGTCGCCGAGCGGGGCAAAACAAAAGCACGGAAATTCGTTCAATTGTTATATAAAAAGAAACGAAAAACAAAACTGGCGTTTGTTGGTGGATGCAACACGACGATGCAACGATAATACAGGTACAGATGTCCCTGGGGGAGGTTATGTGTATATATTTATACAGGCAATATGATTTATAAATCCTTGAAAAGGGCGCTGGATGCCCTATCTCGGATCTGCGTGTATGTATAATTTTGCCTAGTCGACCAAACGTCATCTAATACATCTTCTGGACGATTTTTTTTACTTGATGGAGGGTTTTTTTTTTCTCTTTAATCCAAGTTTTTGCCACTTTTAACGGTTTGTCTGACAATGAGCGCCCAACGTTCAAAGTGGCGAGTCAGTTGCAACGGTCAATGAGAGATGACTTCTGATTGGCTGTTTCAAAAAGACGAGGCTTCTGATTGGCCGTTACGAGAAACGTGGCTCACGATTGGCTCGTTTGAAAATCGTCACTTACGATTGGCTTATCACATCGTGGCTCACGATTGGCTGTTACGTAAAACACGGTTAAACAGTTTGAAGAAAAAAAAAAAAAAAACAATAAATTCGAAACGAAATTTCTTAAATATATTCGATTTATAAAACTGCCTCGTTTTATCATCTATTTTTCAACGTACATTAGCGTCATTAAGAATAATTTAATTTTATCACAATGAGCGCCTGTGTGGGATGTGTGTGTGTGTGTGTGTGTGTGTGTGTGTGTGTGTGTGTGCGATTGAAAAAATCATCCCGAAGAAAATAATGTCACGATCATTGAAAACGAAAAATTAGACATTGCAATTAGTCATTAGTGATAAATAAGTAGAAAGAAGTTGAATCAAGTATTCGAGACGAATGGACGATTGAATCGAGCGTTTAGAATTTTTTTATTTTTTATTTTTCACGAAATCGGTCAACAGGGATCATAACTCGAGGGAAGCACGAGTTTTCAAAATTTGATACACGCTTGGATTTGTTTTTTTTTTTTTTTTTTTCGAAATGTTATTTTCGCCATTGTCACACACCCGTGAAAGGAAAAACGACGGAAGAAATGCCAAAGAGATGTCTCTTGAACAAGAGAAAAATCAAATTTACCAAAGAAACTTATATTGATATTATTATTATTTTCTATAATTATTATTATTATTGTTAGTAACGTTATTTCGTTGGGAGATTTATAGGGACACGGCGGTTAAAACTTAAGTGTATACATGAGATAAAGAAGCGAAAAGAAATACTTCGATGTAACGAGAGAAAATAAAGCAATATTGTCATTTCTCTAAAGACGTCTCGGTTACCCGAAAACAAAAACAAAGAAAAAACATGAATTGTACGAAAATCCTGTGGAAGAATAAATTATGAGGGATCAGGAGTTAAACTTATTCCTTATTCGTTCCGTCGCATTCAAGATGCGAAAGACTCGTTTGCCATTCGCAGCGCCGATGCCATTGTTCCTCCTCCCCCGCAGCCTCAAGCCTCTCAGGTTGGATGAATTTTACCAACTAGGCAGAGCAATTATTCATTCCAGCTGCAAAGTCCTTTCTGGACTTTGCGGCTGATTTGATTTTTTTTTTCTTTTTTTTCATGAACTACAGACAAAAAGGCACATGTCCGGAACACGTTTTTCGCCATACATCGAAAAATCGATCTGTACGGCTCGTAAAAACGCATCCGTCTTAATCTCCGCGCAGAAAGTGCATCCATTGAAATGAATGCTGAAATATCGTAAAAGGGATGTTGAAAATATCGTCAGAATCATTATTTTTTTTTTCGCCGAGTATCGTTTTTATTTCTTTGTACAGTTATTCGTGTCATCCATCGGACGAGCAGAGGAAAAATGTCTACGGATTTACGAAAGAAAAAATCAAAGGTAAAAGTTACGAAATACTTTTTTTTTTTCTTCATTATTCAATGCGAATTCATGAACGGTTTTACCGAATATTAAATTAACCAGAATGCATTCTGGATTTTGGAGACTATACAAAATGTATCGTTGGCGACTTCCACGCCAATTTTTCATATTCTTTTGCTTTTGTTTGCGAAATGTTTGTCGTATTTTCGTTTTTTTTTTTCTAATATTGATTATGGTCGATGATAAATAAAAATTCATTCGTACGTACCGTCTTTAACGTCGATTTTTTTTTAACTAACAAAAATCAAAATATATAAAAAAAAAAAAAACTGGGGTTGAGCAGAAAAAAGCAACTCAATCACCTGTACATTTCTTGTAATCGTAAGAAATTTCGATATTTTTTCTTTTTTTTTTTTCTAAAACGTAGATTTTAATCGTTTTTTTTTTTTTTTTTTTTAATTCTAAACGCCCGAACCTAACGACGATTCAGTCGCGTCGCTTCCAGGTGAACTTTCCTCGTGTCGCATCGATCGGCACGACAGTCGTTGGATGAGAATACGAACAGTTTGGTTTTTTGCAAAAAGGATGATACTTGCACTGTTGCTTCGGATGCGTAAACGCGCAACCCAATTTCGTGCAAGCTAGGCCAAATTTACATTTCGGATGTTTGTAGGCGCACTTTTCGCCGTATTTGCAGGCGGGAAAAGCGCTGAAACGAAATTTCGGAGAAAAAAAAAGACACTCGTGACAAAGGATTTTCATATTAATAGTTTTTTTTTTCAAATGAATTTTAACCTTCCGAGTTTGAATTCTCTACGGAGGAAATCCTAGTATCAAAAATGATTATGTTCGCCATTGCCTAGGGAATTCTAGCATTGAATTCTATTGCTCGAATGACATTATGCGGGGAATTTTAACCTTTCGAGCTGGATTTTCCTGTATAGAGAATCCTAGTCTTACACTTGAATTTGCGTCAGCTAGGGAATTTCAACGTTTCATGCTGAAATTTCATATATATAGAAGCATAGTCTTAAAATTAATTATATTCTAAATTTTTACATTGTTTAGGGAATTATAGCGTGAAATTCAATATCTCGAATAATATTGTGTAGGGAATTTTAATTATTCAAACTGAAAATTCCATATAGGATGTTAACTAGCGTTAAATTGATTGTGCAGGGAAATTTTACATTATGTAGGGAATCATAGTGTGAATTTAAGTTTCTCGAACAAAATAATCCGGGGAATTTTCTCCTTTCGAGCTGAAATTTCCTATATAGAGAATCCTAGAGTCTTACAATTGATTTTATGGGGAATTTTGACATTGTAGAGGATTCTAGTGTGAAATTTGATTTCTCGGATAACGTTATCCAAGGAATTTCAACGTTTCGAACTGAAATTCCCTATATAGAGAATCCTAGTCTTAAAGTTAATTGTATTGGGAATTTTGAAATTTTTTAGGGATTTATAGTGTGAAATTCGATTTCCCGTACAACATTGTGTGGGGAATTTTAATCCTTCGAGCTAAAAATTCCCTATATGATCAATCCTGGTCTTAAAATTCATTTTATGGGGAATTTTGGCATTGCATAGGGGCTTCTAGTGTGAAATATGATTTTTCGAAGATTATCTGGGGAAATTCAATCTTTAGAGCTGAAATTTTCTACATATACATAGATACCTAGTCTTAAAATTAATTATATTCGGAATTTCGACATTGTCTAGGGAATTATAGTGTGAAATTTGATTTTTCGAATAACATTGCGTGGAGAATTTTAATCATCCGAACTAAAAATTCCCTATACAGGTAATCCTATTCTTGAAATTAATTTTATGGGGAGTATTGCATAGAGGATTCTAGTGTGAAATTCAATTTTTCGAATAACATTAAGCCGGAAAATTTTACTTTTCCAGCAAAAATTCCCTGCACGGGGAATCCTGGTCTTAAAATCTATTGCACAGAGAATTTTAACATTATATTGGGAATTCTAGGCGCGAAACTTGATTTATCGAGTGTTTGAATTGTCTGGGGAATTTCAGTGTTAAAAATTATTATTTTATAGCTTATACCGGGAATTTTGATATTTGATGGGGAATTTTAACCTTTCGAGCTGAAATTTCCTATTTAGAGAATCCTAGTCTTAAAAGTAATTATATTGAGAATTTTGACATTGTCTGGGGAATTATAGTGTGAAATTTGTAATTATATTGGGAATTTTGACATTGCCTAGGGTATTGTAGTGTGAAATTTGATTTCTCGAATAACATTGCGTGGAGAATTTTAATCCTTTAAACTAAAATCTCCCTAAAAGGCAATCCTAGTCTTGAAATTGATTTTATGAAAGATTTCGTCATCGCATAGGGGCTTCTAGTGTGAAATTCGTTTTTGCGAATAACATTATCCCAGAAAATTCAACTTTTCCAGAAAAAATTCCCCGTACGGAGAATCCCGGTCTTAAAATCTATTGTACAGAGAATTTTAACACTGCACAGAGAATTTTGACATTATATAGGGAATTTTAGGCGCGAAACTTGATTTATCGAGTGCTTTAATAATCTGGGGAATTTTTATGTTCCAATATAGGGGCACCTTAAAATTTTCCATATAGGGAATTTTAGTGTTAAAAATTATTATTTTATAGATTATACAGGGAATTTTGACATTTGATGGGGAATCTTAACCTTTCGAGCTGAAATTTCCTATTTAGAGAACCCTAGTCTTAAAAGTAATTATATTGGGAATTTTGACATTTTCTAGGGAATTATAGTGTGAAATTTGTAATTATATTGGGAATTTTGACCTTGTCTGGGGAATTGTGGTGTGAAATTTGATTTCTCGAATAACATTGCGTGGAGAATTTTAATCCTTTGAACTAAAAATTCCCTCAAAGGCAATCCTAGTCTTAAAATTGATTTTATGAAAGATTTCGTCATCGCATAGGGGCTTCTAGTGTGAAATTCGTTTTTTCGAATAACATTATCCCAGAAAATTTCACTTTTCCAGAAAAAATTCCCCGTACGGAGAATCCCGGTCTTAAAATCTATTGTACAGAGAATTTTGACATTATATAGGGAATTTTCGGCGTGAAACTTGATTTATCGAGTGTTTGAATTGCCCGGAGAATTTCACCGATATGGGGCATCGTAAAGTTTTCCATACAGAGAATTTTAGTGTTGAAAATTATTATTTTATCGATCATACGGGGAATTTTGACATTCGATGGGGAATTTCAGTGTTGAAAAAAAAAAAAAAAAATCTTTTCTCACCTGCACGGGACTCCGGGATGATAATAAGCGCATTTTCCTCCCAGAGTACAGTTCGGCCAGTAACGACACTTGTCGCGCGATTTTTCACTCGTGCACGACGACGAGGACGACGACGGCTCGTATGACGTTCGTTTTTCCAAAATTTCACGAATCGAAATTTTCGCGATCCTTGGTACGTCAAAGGGACTCCGCGATCTCGATCTCGTATAAACTATGGGACTTAATTTTCTTCTTTTACGCTCGGGCAACTTCTCATCGTCGTTCGTCGTCTCGATATTCTCAATATTCTCATTCTCATTGTTCTCATCGTTTATCATTGATTTTTCCGTCTCCGCGTTTTCGTCGTCCACGTCCACGTCCACGTCGTCGTCGTCGTCGTTTTCGACGATAATACGAGACGAGATGGACGTCGGTGACTCGGTGATATTTCGCTCATTATCGTTCGTCGCACTCGCCACTCTCGTCTCGTCGTCCTCAATAATCTTTCGATAAACGAAACCGAAGATTCATTGTGAAAAAAAAAAAAAAAAACAAAAAAAAAACAAAAATTAGTTTTCTTTTAATGAAATATTGCGAAAATTTCCCATAAATTAATTTTTTGATGATTACATTTTTAATAATTCAATCTTTGATGAGTTTATTTTTAATTTTTTTTTTTTTCTCTTTAATAGCTCAATTTTTAATAAATGGATTTTATCAGCCATCCTAGGCCCAATGGGCTCAAGAATATTCCTGAAAACCGGATATATTTTTTTTTGTTTTTTGTTTTTTTTTTTTTTTTTTAATTTACCTCCATATTCAATCGTTCCTCCGCCATCATCATCTCCTCCTCATCCTCCTCCTCCTCGGCCTCCTCCACCGACGGGCTATTCTCCTTTATTACATTATTGTTGTAGCCGTTAAGGGTGACGAGAAATTTTTGCTTATCGTCGCTGCGTTGAAAAAGTGACATAACGACACCCAGGTGCTCGTCGTTCACCGGATGTGACGTATCTAACGAGAACAAACGAGATTTAAACTTTGTTTTGTTTTTTCATCATTTTTTTTTTTAATATTTTTGTTTATACGCCTCTCGAAGATACTCAATAATGCTCGATGAATATTTTTCAAGAAAAAAAAAAAAAAAAGCCAAAATTAAATATTCCGTGCATTATTTGCCATTTTTTTTTTTTTTTTTTTTTTTTTTAATATCCCACTCAAAACAAATCAGTTTACGTTTTTTTTTTTCTGCAATGCAAAGCAATAAATAATAATGATAATGGGGTATTAAAATTTTGTTGCGTACATTGTTTGCTCTCTTTTTTGTCGTCGGTGTCCTCGGTGCTGAGCTGTACCTGAATTTTTTCCATCACGAGCCTCTTCGTCGCGTTCAAATGTACCGATAGATTTTTACCTATTTCCCGATTTCCCTGTACCCTCGTACGCTTCAGTCTTGGCTCGTTTTCCTATCGAAACATTTATTTCTCAGTGAAAAAATAAAACGTTTCCCTCAAAGCTTCTTTTGTATCCATAAATCTCCATGAATACGTGACGAAAATCGTATTATCGTTTACCGAGCGAGAAAACGGTCGTTTGCACGCAAAGTATGAAGTTGAGCACCGATGCGAAGCCGAGGTGTTCTCAACTTCATACGAGGCGCAAACGACCGTTTTCTTCTAGGTGAGCGTACTATTTTTTACAACAGCGGAGCGAAAACGGCGAGTTTCTGTTTTCGCTCCGCTGTTGTAAAAAATAATAATATTAATTATTATTATCAATTGAATCGTACTTGGGACAATTTTCGTTTCAAATTGAATTACGACCGTTTGTTCAACACGGAGAATTGTTTTTTTTTTTTTTTTTTTTTTTCGCCATTTGGACGAAAATTCTTCGAGATTCGTAATGAGCGGGGAAAATTTACCAGCCAAAAAGACTCGCAAGAAACGAAATGTCGGTTTTTGTTCGAAAAAAAAAAAGCGTGTCGAAATTTCAAGTGGCCACATTTTATTTTTGAATTTGTACAGTCAACGACTTTTCGAGATGAAAAAAAAAAAAGATATATTTATTTTCAATCGTAAAATACACCGTACGCGAATTTTTAGGTAGAGCAATAAATTGATGCAACAAGAGTTTTGGTTTTTTGTTTCTTTAATTTTTTTTCTCAGATAATTAAATAATTTATCATACATATACAATGGGTACTCGTTAATCCGTAAATTTCCTTTTCGATTATCCTACGTAAACCTATGCGTATATATATTTATATATATAGAAGGAAAAAAAATCTAATTTTTTGAAATTTGTGAATTGTCTTCTATTTAAAGTTTACATTTTTTTCTTCGTTTTTTAACGCAAAATTTACATTTCTTTTTTTCAAATCAAAATGTACATTCCTCGTTTTTTTTATGCGAATTTGCGGTGTTTAATTTTTTTTCTAACTAAAAATGCCCATCTTTCGGTTATTATTATTGTTTTCTCTACTCAAAATTTACACTTTTTTTTTTCGTTTCTTTCTTGTTCAACGTTCTTTGATTATTGCTTTTTTTTTACCGCAAAAATTGATATTTTTTTCGTTTTCACGAAACTCAAAATGTACATTTTTCATTCTTTTTTTATTTTAATTTTCTTAAACGCAAAATTTACATTTTTTTTTTCTTGCTCAACGTTCTTTTATTATTCCTTATTATCATGATTGTTATTTTTGACCGAAAAAATTGACATTTTTTTTCGTATCCCTGAAACTCAAAATGTACAATTTTATCGTTCAGAAATTTTTTTTTTCAATTTTCTTCAACGCGAAATTTACATTTTTTTTTCGTTTCTTTCTTGTTCAACGTTCTTTTATTATTATTTTTTTTTTCTACCGCAAAAATTGATATTTTTTTCGTTTTCACGAAACTCAAAATGTACATTTTTCATTCTTTTTTTTATTTTAATTTTCTTAAACGCAAAATTTACATTTTTATTTTCTTGCTCAACGTTCTTTTATTATTCCTTATTATCATGATTGTTATTTTTGACCGAAAAAATTGACATTTTTTTTTCGTATCCGTGAAACTCAAAATGTACAATTTGATCGATCAGAAATTTTTTTTTTTCAATTTTCTTCAACGCGAAATTTACATTTTTTTCGCTTTTTTCTTGTTCAGCGTTCTTTTATTATTCCTTTTTTTACTATTATTATTTTTTACCGCAAAAATTGACATTTTTTTTGTTTTTATGAAACTCGAAAGGTAGATTTTTAATTTTTTTTTTTCAAATTATTATTACACTTTTTAACTCGAAATGTACAGTTTTTTTCGTTCAAAAATATATTTATATTTTGTTTTTTCAATTTTTTTAAACGCTTTCATTTTTTTTTTTTCGTTTTTATGAAACTCAAAGTGTACATTTTTCATTCTTTTTTTTTTAATTATTACTATATTTTTAAACTCAAAATGTACAGTTTTTTCGTTCAGAATTTTTTTTTTGTTTTTTTTCTTCAATTTTATTTAACGCAAAAGTTACGTTTTTTTTTTTTCATTTTTTTTCATTTTTTTCTCATTCTCTTACTCACCGTTAAAACGGGCTCTGGATTCTTCTGCCTGACGACCGACTGATTCGCTTCGGCGACGGCTCTCAGCAGCAGCGACTGCGTCGCACGTTTTTGCACCGGTTGCAAAGGCTTGAGCGGCCTCGGCGTGACGATTACTTTGCTCGCTATTGTTTTTTCCAGCTCCTCGTCGTTATTCTGCCTCAAATTAATCAACGCCGCCGCGTCCTTTTCGTCATCCTCACCGTCGTCATTATTGATCTTATCATTGCGATTGTTAACGGCGACGATGCGCGATTTAACGGGTCCATGTTGAAAAATTGCCTCGTCATCGTCAAAATCGTTTATCATCGTTTCGCGCGCGTTAGTTCTAATTTTCGTCGTTTCAGGATTTTCCAAAATCTTGGAAAATCTCTTGGCCGGCCCGAGACGATTCTTAATCGTATTTTTATCGTTTGCCAAAATCGTCGTCTCGTCAAATGTATTTTTACCGATGCCCAGGCGATCCTTCACGTTGAAAATCATTTTTTCACGCTTCGCATCGTTTCTGCGCTGAAACGCAGCGCGCTCGTTCGACGTATCAATTTTTTTGCGCAATCTCGCGATCGCTTCGCGAGGCCCCTGGTGCTCGTCGTGGCGCGAAAAAACCGGACGGGATTTTGAAAAAATTTTTTCCCCCTGATTTCGCGAATTGTCAAATTTTCTACGATCAAAGTCGCCGAAACGATTGCGATGAATTTCAAATTTTTTACGAGGCGACAAATTGCCCAAGCGGGTCTTGATCGAGACGATCGGATTCGTCGGTGGCTTGTTTACGCATGATTTTATCCTTTTGTCGATTTTCTCATCTTCTTCGTCATCTTCCTCCTCCTCCTCCTCCTCCATCTCCTCCTCCTCCTCCTCCTCCTCCTCCTCCTCCTCCTCCTCCTCGTCCTCCGGCGTGGCTTGTTCCTGCTCGATCGGGATATTTTTATTTTTCGATATCGCCGCGGGCTCGGAAATCTTGTCGGGGCTCGGGGGAATCTCGCGAATCGAGTGATTCGACTTTCTCGCTGCGCTCGAACGTTCGACGCTCGTCTCTTCCGGCGTAATGATTTTTTCCGAAATTTTCGCTTGCTGCGCCGATTCGTTGATTTTTACAGGATTCTTGGACATCTCGAAGCACGCCGTCGTCTCCTCATGTACAATCGTCGAATTATCTTGGGAAGATTTTTCATCGATCGTCGCAGCCGACGACGAATCCAATATTTCCGTAGCTTCAAATTTTTCTTCCTTCGTCGCTATCGCAAGTTCCCCAATGATATTTTGCTCGGGCGGTGTCTCCTCCGGGCACGCCGAAAGATTCATTTTATTACGTTTTTTGCGCTCCTCCTCTTGTTTCACGACAACGGTGGGTACGAATTCGCGGGATGATTTTTTCTTCGCTACGGTGACCTTCTGCAGCTTCTTCAGGACCTGATCGTGCAGCCACTCGACGAAGGGCGTTGTGCTATCTTCGAGAAAGAGATGAAGATCCTCGTGCATCTGCTGGCGGGTTTTCTTATTTACAACCATCACGAGAATGTAATCGGGCAATTCCTCGTCGTAGCGTACACCCAACTCGAGGAGCTTGGCTCGTATTGCGCTCTGGAAACATTTTTTTTTTCACACGAGATCGTGATATCAACCGAAGTTTAAGAATTTTTTTGTCCGGAGATTTTTTATTTTTTTTTTTTTATGTTTATTTATTTGGATTATTGAGGTTTTTTTTTTTTTTTTGGGACAGGTTCGGGACATCTTTGATCAATGCGCAGCTGCGATGAATCTTTTTTCTATTTGTTTAGAGCCTTTACGAGCGGCTGGTTGATTGAAAATAGTGCGAAGCTATGATTCATCGTGTGTCAAGGAAGTTTCTGCGAAGAGTACTTTTTTTAGCTTCAATATTTTTGCAACGATTGTAGGTAAAGTATGAGGGGCAATAGTAAAATTCCATTACAATTTAGTCCCGAAATTTCTATTTCGTTAGTACAGTATGCGTGGAAAATTTAATAAACATCGATAAGCTCGTTAAAAAATTATTATGCTTTCCGAGAGGAGACGGCGCTTAAGAACCGCATAGAGGAACATTTAAACTCAATGCGCAGCTGCGCTGAATCTTTTTTCTATTTATTTAGAGCCTTTACGAACGGCTAGTCTATTAAAAATAGTGCGAAGCTATGATCCATCGTGGATCGAGGAAGTGTCTGCGAAGAGTACTTTTTTTAGGTTCAATATTTTTGTAATGATTGTAGGTAAAGTATGAGGGGCAATAGTACAATTCCATTACAATTTAGTCCCGAAATTTCTATTTCGTTAGTACAGTATGCGTGGA
The DNA here is from genome assembly GCA_963564615.1 of Rhorus exstirpatorius. Taxonomy (NCBI): domain Eukaryota; kingdom Metazoa; phylum Arthropoda; class Insecta; order Hymenoptera; family Ichneumonidae; genus Rhorus; species Rhorus exstirpatorius. Next base: position 11,448,686 of record OY751322.1, on the reverse strand, counting down.
AAATTTAATAAACATCGATAAGCTCGTTAAAAAATTATTATGCCTTCCGAGAGGAGACGGCGCTTAAGAACCGCATAGAGGAACATTTAAACTCAATGCGCAGCTGCGCTGAATCTTTTTTCTATTTATTTAGAGCCTTTACGAACGGCTAGTCCATTGAAAATAGTGCGAAGCTATGATCCATCGTGGATCGAGGAAGTGTCTGCGAAGAGTACTTTTTTTAGCTTCAATATTTTTGCAACGATTGTAGCTAAAGTATGAGGGGCAATAGTACAATTCCATTACAATTTAGTCCCGAAATTTCTATTTCGTTAGTACAGTATGCGTGGAAAATTTAATAAACATCGATAAGCTCGTTAAAAAATTATTATGCCTTCCGAGAGGAGACGGCGCTTAAGAACCGCATAGAGGAACATTTAAACTCAATGCGCAGCTGCGCTGAATCTTTTTTCTATTTATTTAGAGCCTTTACGAACGGCTAGTCCATTGAAAATAGTGCGAAGCTATGATCCATCGTGGATCGAGGAAGTGTCTGCGAAGAGTACTTTTTTTAGCTTCAATATTTTTGCAACGATTGTAGCTAAAGTATGAGGGGCAATAGTACAATTCCATTACAATTTAGTCCCGAAATTTCTATTTCGTTAGTACAGTATGCGTGGAAAATTTAATAAACATCGATAAGCTCGTTAAAAAATTATTATGCCTTCCGAGAGGAGACGGCGCTTAAGAACCGCATAGAGGAACATTTAAACTCAATGCGCAGCTGCGCTGAATCTTTTTTCTATTTATTTAGAGCCTTTACGAACGGCTAGTCTATTAAAAATAGTGCGAAGCTATGATCCATCGTGGATCGAGGAAGTGTCTGCGAAGAGTACTTTTTTTAGCTTCAATATTTTTGCAACGATTGTAGCTAAAGTATGAGGGGCAATAGTACAATTCCATTACAATTTAGTCCCGAAATTTCTATTTCGTTAGTACAGTATGCGTGGCAAATTTTATAAACATCGATAAGCTCGTTAAAAAATTATTATGCCTTCCGAGAGGAGACGGCGCTTAAGAACCGCATAGAGGAACATTTAAACTCAATGCGCAGCTGCGCTGAATCTTTTTTCTATTTATTTAGAGCCTTTACGAACGGCTAGTCCATTGAAAATAGTGCGAAGCTATGATCCATCGTGGATCGAGGAAGTGTCTGCGAAGAGTACTTTTTTTAGCTTCAATATTTTTGCAACGATTGTAGCTAAAGTATGAGGGGCAATAGTACAATTCCATTACAATTTAGTCCCGAAATTTCTATTTCGTTAGTACAGTATGCGTGGAAAATTTAATAAACATCGATAAGCTCGTTAAAAAATTATTATGCCTTCCGAGAGGAGACGGCGCTTAAGAACCGCATAGAGGAACATTTAAACTCAATGCGCAGCTGCGCTGAATCTTTTTTCTATTTATTTAGAGCCTTTACGAACGGCTAGTCCATTGAAAATAGTGCGAAGCTATGATCCATCGTGGATCGAGGAAGTGTCTGCGAAGAGTACTTTTTTTAGCTTCAATATTTTTGCAACGATTGTAGCTAAAGTATGAGGGGCAATAGTACAATTCCATTACAATTTAGTCCCGAAATTTCTATTTCGTTAGTACAGTATGCGTGGAAAATTTAATAAACATCGATAAGCTCGTTAAAAAATTATTATGCCTTCCGAGAGGAGACGGCGCTTAAGAACCGCATAGAGGAACATTTAAACTCAATGCGCAGCTGCGCTGAATCTTTTTTCTATTTATTTAGAGCCTTTACGAACGGCTAGTCTATTAAAAATAGTGCGAAGCTATGATCCATCGTGGATCGAGGAAGTGTCTGCGAAGAGTACTTTTTTTAGCTTCAATATTTTTGCAACGATTGTAGCTAAAGTATGAGGGGCAATAGTACAATTCCATTACAATTTAGTCCCGAAATTTCTATTTCGTTAGTACAGTATGCGTGGCAAATTTTATAAACATCGATAAGCTCGTTAAAAAATTATTATGCTTTCCGAGAGGAGACGGCGCTTAAGAACCGCATAGAGGAACATTTAAACTCAATGCGCAGCTGCGATGAATCATTTTTTTTTCCTATCCTAATCCTATACGAGTGGATGAATGCTTGAAGAGAATTTACCCCTAAGCTTGTACGTGATGTTTTAAAAAGCCTGCTGAAAGTCCTTCCTTTAGTTAAAAATTTTTTGCAACGATCGCATCTAAAGTACTGTAGAAGCAATAAGACGAACCCATTGCAATTTAGTCCCAAAATAAAGTTATCGTTGGTACAGCATACGTGATAAATTTGGTAAAGATTCGTGTGCACGTTAAAAAAATTATTGTGCGCTCTAAAAAAGGACAGCAGCGTTTAAACTCAATACGCAGCTACGATGAATGATTATTCTTTTGTATTTTAATCCTCTACGAGTGGACGAGCGCTTCAAGAGAATTCATTCGTAAGCTCGTAAATCATATTTTTAAAAGCCTGCGACGAGTTGACTCCATCACAGCTACGATAAATCATTAACTGGATTCTAATCCTGTTCGAGCGAATACGTAATCGATGAAGAGTCCGTCGTTGCGATTAATGTTTCAAAAAGTTCGTGGAGAGTAAAAAGTTGTTGCGCTTTTGGAGGGCGCGTACAGACATTGGTATATTATTCGCTGAGATATTCAAGTACGAGGAAGAAAATTTCAAAAATTTCCTGATACACTGCAATTTGGCGAATCAGGCTTCATATAGATGAATATATAAGTAAATATAGACAAATAAATGAAGATAATAAGATATATTATAGATAACTACATAAATCAGTAACTTAATAAAGAATCATGACGGTACAAAATGTTTGTTGCGTACAAGATCCGGTCAAATTTGAGTGAAATTATAAAAAATATGATTGCAGAGAGACATATCTGTGAAATTGCAGGCGTCAGGTACAATATTACAAAGAAATTATTCAGCGATAATCGAATCATTGAAGTTTGTAGCTCATCGCCATAATATAAAAATTTTCAAACTTCGACGAATCAATTCTTTTTCTCAATCAAACGAGCCCTGTGGAAAATAAATTACGAGAAAAAAAAAGAAAACATTCTCAGGAATCTAAAATTGTACGCATGCAAGAAATCTCTCTGCGCAAACATATCGACTCTCGTCAGCCTCGACGATTCCTTCTAGATTTCTCACAGAGTTGCGATTTCATTTTTTTCATAAGATAAATAGAAAAAAATTGTCTCAGCCGCTTCTACTCGAGCAAATTTCTTGCAACTTGTGCCGATTAACAAATTTCGAAAAATCCCTCTGGCAAAAATAGTTTCGCCGATCGCGTCGATCTTGCTGCGAGGATTTCACGCTCAAATTCATACACCGAGTACAAAACTAATTAGACCGAACAGCTTGGTCGTAGCTCAAATTTTCCGAGTACTCGGAAAACATTTCGGATTAACCGGTTTTTCATTTTCATAATAAAAAAAAAAAAAAAAAAAAAAAAAAACACATCAGCCATTTTTGACCGTTATAACATTCAACAAACAAGTAAATATTGTTGATCCCAAATATATATATAATTTTTTTTAAACAATTAAATACCCGAAATGGGGTTAGATTAAGTTTTTGGTCATTGCGGTGGGAAACTAATTTAAAATTTTACGAAAATCGATGAGACAAAAACAAATTTTTGAATTTTCCTATCGATAATGGCGAAATAGCTGATTGGTGAAATGCAAAGGTAAAAACAATAATCGAGATATGCAATTTGTAAAAAATTTGGAACGAAAAATTTGACGGATAATTTGCTTGCGGAAAAGCTCACCCTTAGCTGGTTGGTCACTTCGATCCCACGAATATCCATAATTGATTTATTAAAAAAAAAAAGCCTTTTCAATTGAAATCAAAGCACAATGAACTACCGAACGTTTTTAGTTTCGCAAAATTCGTAACAACAACTCAAGATGTACAACATTGTTCGCCATCTTTATGTACATATATATATGTATACATATATATTGGATATTGGGAGAAAAAGTATCGATTGCTCCAATATTGACATACATGAAGTTGGCTACGCGATCTCTATGAAGTTACCCGTGCAAGTCCAGTCTTTTCACAACTGCACGTTCTAATGTTCCTCTCAAATGTTAAAAAAATAATTACAAATTAATATTAGTAATTTATAATACTTAAGGTAGTTCTATCGTGGTAACTAATCCATAAGATTAAAATTTTTTTTTTTTTATATCTTCAATTTTAATATATTTATTCATTTCGCGAAACGTCAATGCCCCTTATCGACCTAATTACGGAGAAATTAATACTTGAAAATGCCAGTTCCTCAAGGCAAATTTGCTTCGGCATATAGAAGAACCGATTTCCGGTCACTTTAAAACGATATATCTTATCGAAAATCCAAAAGATTCTTACAAAAAACGAGACTTAGATTCATTAAACACGTAAAAATCTAACGGGCCTAAAAAAAAATATGATTGTCGACCAATTTTTTAAGCTATACTGATTTTAATACGAGCATCCGGGTAGTGATACACAACTTATCGCATAATATCGTGACGGTGAAAAAATGTGGCAACGCGATATCGAAACGAAAGCGGTATTTGCAGAGACTAGTAGAGAGAATGCTTACGCAGGTGCCGCAGGTGCTCGAGGGGGTTTCGACTGGCCGAGGTAGTGGGGGTAGTTCGCGTGGACATTGACTCGGGCGGTGTGGCAGATTCTGAGTCAGCTGTGTGCACATTGGCCTCCCGGGTAATGCAGGTTGACTGAGCGTGGCGTGCACATGGTATCGAGCGAAAACGCAGATATATATGTTACACGGACTACGGACTGTGAACCGCTAGCACAGTCTGCTATATACCCTGTCGGTCTAGGGATCGAAACCACTACTCGCATTTTTTTTCGGAATTAATATGTTTCTAATATTTTTTTTTTTATTTATTAATAACGATGTTTTCATTTTAGTAAATAAATGGTATATACTGTTATTATGACGAAACTTTGCTACAGAAAATATTTTTATTTTATGAACTCTGTATTCTTCAAATACCAATAATAATTGGGTCCTCGAAATATAAAGTCTATATATTTATTTATTTATTTAAATTTATGCAACCACCACGCGCAATTTTTTTTCTTAATTAATATGTTTTTAATATTTTTTTTGGTATTTTGTAGTAACAATATTTCAATTTTAGTAAATAAACGGCACCTACTATTATTATGATGAATCTTTGCTACAGGAAATATTTGTATTTAATTACTCTGTATTGTTTATATATTCATGTCAAATATTTCATAAGGAAGTTGTACACATTGGAATGCCAAAAAATAAGCCTATTTTCATAATCCATGCATATGTATAAATCGATCGTGTATACTATAAAATCTTGATTATTTGGTCAATTGAAAAAAAATGCATACAAGTCTAAAACAATTGAGTGTAAACAACCAGACAAAGGTCTGAAACATCCAGCTGTTTCTACACATTTACAAAGGAATCAAAATTTTGGATCTTTTTTGGAAAATTTTTGAAAAATTTAGAGCTTGCTGAGGAATCATAGAATGTGCCATATATATTAGGGTGGTCCTTATTCAGGGCGAGGACGAATTTTTAATCAAACGCCCCCCAAATTGGCTCTAAATAATTTAAAAAAAAAACCCTAATTTTTTCAGATTTTCATTTAGACTCTAACCCCTCCCGCCCGAGGGTGAATTTCCCCATTTGAAATACACATGTTTCGGCCATATTCTCAGGATATATTTTATTATGAGAGTAATAATTTTTTTTTAAAACCGCAACTGCGAGATTTTAGTGTTCATTGGTGCTACTACTATATGAAAAAAAAACACATTATTATACCGATCAATTTAAACAAATTGCACACCTTTTAACTTTGAAACATGGTGGTAACCCACATTACCACCTCGATTTTCTTGAATTTTTCTAATTTATTTACTTTTTAACGTATTCAGATCCGGTTTTTTTGCAGAATTGTTTTTCAGAACAAAGTCCCGAACGGAAAAAGTTCTGAACGGACAGAATCCCAAAAATCTGTCAAACGTCAATGTCAATGCTCGAATGGTTTCGCACGATGCCAGGCGACGGCGTTAAAGGTTAAAATGCTGTACATTGGACCGAGGTCGAAATAAGGAAATTTTTTTTTCGTTACTCCGGAGTTTTTATATCGTACAGACGAGCTATAAAACCGATCCCCTACCAGATCCAACGATTTCATGGGCGAAATATCAATTATTTCGAAAAATTTGAAATTTTGGTTGCGGACCGTAAAGAAGCCTGTATACATGTGAACAATGTAAAAAAGAGAAAATTTTTTTTCCTTACTCTGGGGTATCTCTATTTGTACGGACGATCTATAAGACCGATCACCTGCCGGTACGGATCCAATCGTTTGATGGCGAAAATATCCATTAATTCGGGAAATTCGAAATTTTGGTAGCGAAACGTAAGAAAGCCTCTGTACAGCACCAAAATTTCGAAATTATCGAAATAATTGATATTTTGCCCACGAAACTATTGGATCCGGCAGGCGATCGGTTTTACAGATCGTATGTACAAAAAGTAATAGCCCAGAGCAATGAAAATTTTTTTTCTCATTTTTCTCATTATCTCATACCAGGCTTCGTTACCTTTGGTCACCAAAATTACGGATGTTTCGAAACGATTGAAATCTTGGCCATGGAGCTATTGGATCCGGCAGGTGATCGGTTTTACAGTTCACATGTACGAAATAAAAAGTTCGGAGTTCTGCTTTCCGCCACGAAAATTTCGGATTTATTCAAATAATTAATAGTTTTCCATCGATTCAATTGGGTCCAGCAGGTGATCGGTTCACATGTACGAATCAAATTGTCCGAAGTACCGAAAAAAAATGATGTCATTTCAGCCTCGGTCAAACGTACAAACTTTCAATAGATTTACAATCGATATATTAATAATAGATTTACAATTTATCAATTTACAAATACAATGAATACAATAGATTCACAATTTATAATATTTACAGTAGATTTAAAATAGATTGCAAATCTATTTTCAATCGATTTCAATACATTAAAAGGTGATATATCCACTTTAAAAGACACACACTTTTTTGTATTAAAACATGCGTCATTATAGAGATTCCAATCCCAATAATTTTACGTTCTTATTATTAAATTGGTTCCTCGTACATGGAAATGCAAAACCTTTATGCCTAGTTCAGATTGGGCGCGATGAGCAATGAGCGATATTAATGAGATCTCTGCTGTTCCAAAAAAGCAGAGCTCTCATTGAATATCGCTCATCGCGTCCGGTCTGAACTTGGAATTAGAGCTAATAAAAGTTGCGACTTGCTCGTTTCCACACCCACCATTGAGGTAGAGCAAATGTGGGCGCGTTTTTTTTATAGTGGTATCCCCTATAGGCCTAATCCACTCTGCCTACCTAACAAAGCCTAAGGCCAATCAAAAAACAAAGCGAAAGTAATTAGGAAATTAAAGGTAGCAAAGGCAGTTTATATTTTCGAGAAATATAAAATACCGACAACGCGAAGAGTCTAGTTATGAAGCTAATCCTCAACAAATAGTTGAGGATCACGTCTCCAGCACGATCTCTTCGTCATTGTGCTACGGAGGCTAACAAAAATAGCTTCCGCTTTGTTTCAACATCAACCCCCTCTGTCAACAGAGGGGGTTGAAATTTGAATATAAGACGATAAATTTACGCGGAGTATTGCCCTGAAAAAATGCAAAACAAAGCGGAAATAAAGACAAAATTGAGGGTAGCAAAGGCAGTTTATATTTTCGAGAAATATAAAATACCGACAACGCGAAGAGTCTAGTCATGAAGCTAATCCTCAACAAATAGTTGAGGATCACGTCTCCAGAACAATCTCTTCGTCATTGTGCTACGGGGACTAACAAAAATAGCTTCCGCTTTGTTTCAACATCAACCCCCTCTGTCAACAGAGGGGGTTGAAATTTGAATATAAGACGATAAATTTACGCGAAGTATTGCCCTGAAAAAATGCAAAACAAAGCGGAAATAAAGACAAAATTGAGGGTAGCAAAGGCAGTTTATATTTTGGAGAAATATAAAATACCGACAACGCGAAGAGTCTAGTCATGAAGCTAATCCTCAACAAATAGTTGAGGATCACGTCTCCAGAACAATCTCTTCGTCATTGTGCTACGGGGACTAACAAAAATAGCTTCCGCTTTGTTTCAACATCAACCCCCTCTGTCAACAGAGGGGGTTGAAATTTAAATATTAAACAATACATTTACGCGGAGAATTGCCCTGAAAAAAATGCAAAACAAGGCGGAAATAAAGACAAAATTGAGGGTAGCAAAGGCAGTTTATATTTTCGAGAAAGATAAAATACCGACAACGCGAAGAGTCTAGTCATGAAGCTAATCCTCAACAAATAGTTGAGGATCACGTCTCCAGAACAATCTCTTCGTCATTGTGCTACGGGGACTAACAAAAATAGCTTCCGCTTTGTTTCAACATCAACCCCCTCTGTCAACAGAGGGGGTTGAAATTTAAATATTAAACAATACATTTACGCGGAGAATTGCCCTGAAAAAAATGCAAAACAAGGCGGAAATAAAGACAAAATTGAGGGTAGCAAAGGCAGTTTATATTTTCGAGAAATATAAAATACCGACAACGCGAAGAGTCTAGTCATGAAGCTAATCCTCAACAAATAGTTGAGGATCACGTCTCCAGAACAATCTCTTCGTCATTGTGCTACGGGGACTAACAAAAATAGCTTCCGCTTTGTTTCAACATCAACCCCCTCTGTCAACAGAGGGGGTTGAAATTTAAATATTAAACAATACATTTACGCGGAGAATTGCCCTGAAAAAAATGCAAAACAAGGCGGAAATAAAGACAAAATTGAGGGTAGCAAAGGCAGTTTATATTTTCGAGAAATATAAAATACCGACAACGCGAAGAGTCTAGTCATGAAGCTAATCCTCAACAAATAGTTGAGGATCACGTCTCCAGAACAATCTCTTCGTCATTGTGCTACGGGGACTAACAAAAATAGCTTCCGCTTTGTTTCAACATCAACCCCCTCTGTCAACAGAGGGGGTTGAAATTTGAATATAAGACGATAAATTTACGCGGAGTATTGCCCTGAAAAAATGCAAAACAAAGCGGAAATAAAGACAAAATTGAGGGTAGCAAAGGCAGTTTATATTTTCGAGAAATATAAAATACCGACAACGCGAAGAGTCTAGTCATGAAGCTAATCCTCAACAAATAGTTGAGGATCACGTCTCCAGAACAATCTCTTCGTCATTGTGCTACGGAGACTAACAAAAATAGCTTCCGCTTTGTTTCAACATCAACCCCATCTGTCAACAGAGGGGGTTGAAATTTAAATATAAGACGATAAATTTACGCGGAGTATTACCCTGAAAAAATGCAAAACAAGGCGGAAATAAAGACAAAATTGAGGGTAGCGAAGGCAGTTTATATTTTCGAGAAATATAAAATATAAAATGTTAGCAAGAAACAGAAAGTGCATAGATTGACATTGGTAGCAGGAAACAAAAAATTCATAGAAATAGGTAATTTTAGCTTTGTGGAACATGAAAAAAATAAAAAAATAAAATGCATAGAGTCACATTGTTAGCAAGAAACAGAAAATGCATAGAATTACATTGTTAGCAAGAAACCGAAAATGCATAGATTCACATTGTTAGCAGGAAACAAAAAATTCATAGAAATAGGTAATTGTAGCTTTGTGGAACATAAAAAAAATGCATAGAGTCACATTGTTAGCAAGAAACAGAAAATGCATAGAATCACATTGTTAGCGAGAAACCGAAAATGCATAGAATCACATTGTTAGCAGGAAACAAAAAATTCATAGAAACAGGTAATTGTAGCTTTGTGGAACCTGAAAAAATAAATAAATAAACTTCAAACGCACAAAGTACCAAGCACGTGTAAGAATGGCGTAATGAAAAGTATTGAATGGTATGATTACCAGGCGCTTTAAAGCGCAACTTTTACAAACGCGAATTCAGCCGTTAGCAAATTCATGCTTTTACAATGAAACATTGTCAAAGCATGAATTTCCCAGATTCCACCACGTGGAGGTGGCTGATTTGGAACCCTCTCCGAAAAAGTTTAAATCACGAAGCATAATGAAATGAAAAATAATTAAAAATAAAATTATAATTGAAAGTAAGTATAGTTTATTTCTCTGTATTTTTAAACATTTAATTTTTTATGATAATCGTTAAAAATTATTATGCAGTGACAAAAATCGTTCACAATCGAAATTGCCGTCCCATCTCTCTCATACAGTTGTGAATTTACCAGAGCTCAAGAAACTGTATCATAAATGTCAGTAATGATTCAAAGTCGTGAGCGATGTCGGGAGATGACTGTAGACTTCTACCATGTGATTCCTCGGACGACCAGAGACTGAATGAACTGGCTAGAGGCCGGAGAACCCTCTCGCCCCTATTCCCCCACTTCCCACTACTCACCTCGACCAGAAATAATCGATGCATCGATTAATCGATTATGATAAAATAATCGATAGGGACTCGATTATAAAAAATAATTATAAACGTTTGGAAGTCCATTGGTGATCGATTATTGGTGGCCTAATTTAAACGTTTGGGGGTCAATAGTTGTTGATTGATAAAAAAATATCGACCACCAAGCGTTTTGATTGGCTGACGATCTTCATCTAACGATCTCCGAACGTTTTTATTTGCCGATCGCCGTTTTTTATGCAAAACTATTGACCACCAAGCGTTCTGATTGGCTGACGATCTTCATCTAACGATCTCCGAACGTTTTTACTTGCCGATCACCGTTTATTATGCAAAACTATCGACCACCAAGCGTTCTGATTGGCTGATGATCTTCATCTAACGATCGACGAACTTTTTTACCTGCCGATCGCCGTTTTTTATGCAAAACTATCGACCACCCAGCGTTCTGATTGGCTGACGATCTTCATCTAACGATCTCCGAACGTTTTTACTTGCCGATCGCCGTTTTTTATGCAAAACTATCGACCACTCAGCGTTCTGATTGGCTGACGATCTTCATCCAACGGTCTCCGCACGTTTTTACTTGCCGATCGCCGTTTTTTACGCAGAACTATCGACCACCAGGCGTTCTGATTGGCTGACGATCTTCATCCAACGGTCTCCGAACGTTTTTACTTGCCGATCGCCGTTTTTTATGCAAAACTATCGACCACTCAGCGTTCTGATTGGCTGACGATCTTTATCTTACGATCTACGAACTTTTTTACCTGCCGATCGCCGTTTTTTATGCAAAACTATCGACCACCCAGCGTTCTGATTGGCTGACGATCTTCATCTAACGATCTCTGAACGTTTTTACTTGCTGATCGCCGTTTTTGACGCAAAACTATCGACCACCCAGCGTTCTGATTGGCTGACGATCTTCATCTAACGATCTCCGAACGTTTTTACTTGCCGATCGCCGTTTTTTACGCAAAACTATCGACCACCCAGCGTTCTGATTGGCTGACGATCTTCATCTAACGATCTCCGAACGTTTTTACTTGCCGATCACCGTTTTTTATGCAAAACTATCGACCACCAAGCGTTCTGATTGGCTGATGATCTTCATCTAACGATCTACGAACTTTTTTACCTGCCGATCGCCGTTTTTTATGCAAAACTATCGACCACCCAGCGTTCTGATTGGCTGACGATCTTCATCTAACGATCTCTGAACGTTTTTACTTGCCGATCGCCGTTTATGACGCAAAACTATCGACCACCCAGCGTTCTGATTGGCTGACGATCTTCATCTAACGATCTCCGAACGTTTTTACTTGCCGATCACCGTTTTTATGCAAAACCATCGACCACCAAGCGTTCTGATTGGCTGACGATCTTCATCTAACGATCTACGAACTTTTTTACCTGCCGATCGCCGTTTTTTATGCAAAACTATCGACCACTCAGCGTTCTGATTGGCTGACGATCTTTATCTTACGATCTACGAACTTTTTTACCTGCCGATCGCCGTTTTTTATGCAAAACTATCGACCACCCAGCGTTCTGATTGGCTGACGATCTTCATCTAACGATCTCTGAACGCTTTTACTTGCTGATCGCCGTTTTTGACGCAAAACTATCGACCACCGAGCGTTCTGATTGGCTGACGATCTTCATCTAACGATCTCCGAACGTTTTTACTTGCCGATCGCCGTTTTTTACGCAAAACTATCGACCACCCAGCGTTCTGATTGGCTGACGATCTTCATCTAACGATCTCCGAACGTTTTTACTTGCCGATCACCGTTTTTGATGCAAAACTATCGACCACCGAGCGTTCTGATTGGCTGATGATCTTCATCTAACGATCTACGAACTTTTTTACCTGCCGATCGCCGTTTTTTATGCAAAACTATCGACCACCCAGCGTTCTGATTGGCTGACGATCTTCATCTAACGATCTCCGAACGTTTTTACTTGCCGATCACCGTTTTTTATGCAAAACTATCGACCACCAAGCGTTCTGATTGGCTGATGATCTTCATCTAACGATCTACGAACTTTTTTACCTGCCGATCGCCGTTTTTTATGCAAAACTATCGACCACCCAGCGTTCTGATTGGCTGACGATCTTCATCTAACGATCTCTGAACGTTTTTACTTGCCGATCGCCGTTTATGACGCAAAACTATCGACCACCCAGCGTTCTGATTGGCTGACGATCTTCATCTAACGATCTCCGAACGTTTTTACTTGCCGATCACCGTTTTTTATGCAAAACCATCGACCACCAAGCGTTCTGATTGGCTGACGATCTTCATCTAACGATCTACGAACTTTTTTACCTGCCGATCGCCGTTTTTTATGCAAAACTATCGACCACTTAGCGTTCTGATTGGCTGACGATCTTTATCTTACGATCTACGAACTTTTTTACCTGCCGATCGCCGTTTTTTATGCAAAACTATCGACCACCCAGCGTTCTGATTGGCTGACGATCTTCATCTAACGATCTCTGAACGTTTTTACTTGCTGATCGCCGTTTTTGACGCAAAACTATCGACCACCCAGCGTTCTGATTGGCTGACGATCTTCATATAACGATCTCCGAACGTTTTTACTTGCCGATCGCCGTTTTTTACGCAAAACTATCGACCACCCAGCGTTCTGATTGGCTGACGATCTTCATCTAACGATCTCCGAACGTTTTTACTTGCCGATCACCGTTTTTTATGCAAAACTATCGACCACCGAGCGTTCTGATTGGCTGATGATCTTCATCTAACGATCTACGAACTTTTTTACCTGCCGATCGCCGTTTTTTATGCAAAACTATCGACCACCCAGCGTTCTGATTGGCTGACGATCTTCATCTAACGATCTCCGAACGTTTTTACTTGCCGATCACCGTTTTTTATGCAAAACTATCGACCACCAAGCGTTCTGATTGGCTGATGATCTTCATCTAACGATCTACGAACTTTTTTACCTGCCGATCGCCGTTTTTTATGCAAAACTATCGACCACCCAGCGTTCTGATTGGCTGACGATCTTCATCTAACGATCTCTGAACGTTTTTACTTGCCGATCGCCGTTTATGACGCAAAACTATCGACCACCCAGCGTTCTGATTGGCTGACGATCTTTATCTAACGATCTCCGAACGTTTTTACTTGCCGATCACCGTTTTTTATGCAAAACCATCGACCACCAAGCGTTCTGATTGGCTGACGATCTTCATTTAACGATCTACGAACTTTTTTACCTGCCGATCGCCGTTTTTTATGCAAAACTATCGACCACCAAGCGTTCTGATTGGCTGATGATCTTCATCTAACGATCTACGAACTTTTTTACCTGCCGATCGCCGTTTTTTATGCAAAACTATCGACCACCAAGCGTTCTGATTGGCTGACGATCTTCATCTAACGATCTCCGAACGTTTTTACTTGCCGATCGCCGTTTATGACGCAAAACTATCGACCACCCAGCGTTCTGATTGGCTGACGATCTTCATCTAACGATCTACGAGATCTTCGGAGATCGTAAGATAAAGATCGTCGGCCAATCAGAACGCTTGATGGTCGATAGTTTTGCATAAAAAACAGCGATCGGCAGGTAAAAACGTTCGGAGATCGTTAGATGAAGATCGTCAGCCAATCAAAACGCTTGGTGGTCAATAGTTTTGCATAAAAAACGGCGATCGGCAAATAAAAACGTTCGGAGATCGTTAGATGAAGATCGTCTGCCAATCAGAACGCTGGGTGGTTGATGTTTTGCATAAAAAACGGCGATCGGCAAGTAAAAACGTTCGGAGATCGTCAGATGAAGATCGTCAGCCAATCAGAACGCCTGTTGGTCGATAGTTTTGCATAAAAAACGGCGATCGGCAGGTAAAAAAGTTCGTAAATCGTTAGATGAAGATCGTCAGCCAATCAGAACGCTTGGTGGTCGATGGTTTTGCATAAAAAACGGTGATCGGCAAGTAAAAACGTTCGGAGATCGTTAGATGAAGATCGTTAGCCAATCAGAACGCTTGGTGGTCGATAGTTTTGCATAAAAAACGGTGATCGGCGAGTAAAAACGTTCGGAGATCGTTAGATGAAGATCGTCAGCCAATCAGAACGCTGGGTGGTCGATAGTTTTGCGTAAAAAACGGCGATCGGCAAGTAAAAACGTTCGGAGATCGTTAGATGAAGATCGTCAGCCAATCAGAACGCTGGGTGGTCGATAGTTTTGCGTCAAAAACGGCGATCAGCAAGTAAAAACGTTCAGAGATCGTTAGATGAAGATCGTCAGCCAATCAGAACGCTGGGTGGTCGATAGTTTTGCATAAAAAACGGCGATCGGCAGGTAAAAAAGTTCGTAGATCGTTAGATGAAGATCATCAGCCAATCAGAACGCTTGGTGGTCGATAGTTTTGCATAAAAAACGGCGATCGGCAGGTAAAAAAGTTCGTAGTTCGTTAGATGAAGATCGTCAGCCAATCAGAACGCTTGGTGGTCGATGGTTTTGCATAAAAAACGGTGATCGGCAAGTAAAAACGTTCGGAGATCGTTAGATGAAGATCGTCAGCCAATCAGAACGCTGGGAGGTCGATAGTTTTGCGTCAAAAACGGCGATCAGCAAGTAAAAACGTTCAGAGATCGTTAGATGAAGATCTTCAGCCAATCAGAACGCTGGGTGGTCGATAGTTTTGCATAAAAAACGGCGATTGGCAGGTAAAAACGTTCGGAGATCGTTAGATGAAGATCGTCTGCCAATCAGAACGCTGGGTGGTCGTCAATTTTTGCATAAAGAACGGCGATCGGCAACGAAAAACGTTCGGAGATCGTTAGATGAAGATCGTCAGCCAATCAGAACGCCTGGTGGTCGATAGTTTTGCGTAAAAAACGGCGATCGGCAAGTAAAAACATTCGGAGATCGTTAGATGAAGATCGTCAGCCAATCAAAACGCTTGGTGGTCAATAGTTTTGCATAAAAAACGGCGATCGGCAAATAAAAACGTTCGGAGATCGTTAGATGAAGATCGTCAGCCAATCAAAACGCTTGGTGGTCGATATTTTTTTATCAATCAACAACTATTGACCCCCAAACGTTTAAATTAGGCCACCAATAATCGATCACCAATGGACTTCCAAACGTTTATAATTATTTTTTATAATCGAGTCCCTATCGATTATTTTATCATAATCGATTATTTCTGGTCGAGGTGAGTAGTGGGAAGTGGGGGAATAGGGGCGAGAGAGTTCTCCGGCCTCTAGCCAGTTCATTCAGTCTCTGGTCGTCCGAGGAATCACATGTTAGAAGTCTACAGTCATCTCCCGACATCGCTCACGACTTTGAATCATTACTGACATTTATGATACAGTTTCTTGAGCTCTGGTAAATTCACAACTGTATGAGAGAGATGGGACGGCAATTTCGATTGTGAACGATTTTTGTCACTGCATAATAATTTTTAACGATTATCATAAAAAATTAAATGTTTAAAAATACAGAGAAATAAACTATACTTACTTTTAATTATAATTTTATTTTTAATTATTTTTCATTTCATTATGCTTCGTGATTTAAACTTTTTCGGAGAGGGTTCCAAATCAGCCACCTCCACGTGGTGGAATCTGGGAAATTCATGCTTTGACAATGTTTCATTGTAAAAGCATGAATTTGCTAACGGCTGAATTCGCGTTTGTAAAAGTTGCGCTTTAAAGCGCCTGGTAATCATACCATTCAATACTTTTCATTACGCCATTCTTACACGTGCTTGGTACTTTGTGCGTTTAAAGTCTATTTATTTATTTTTTCAGGTTCCACAAAGCTACAATTACCTGTTTCGATGAATTTTTTGTTTCCTGCTAACAATGTGATTCTATGCATTTTCGGTTTCTCGCTAACAATGTGATTCTATGCATTTTCTGTATCTTGCTAACAATGTGACTCTATGCATTTTTTTTATGTTCCACAAAGCTACAATTACCTATTTCTATGAATTTTTTGTTTCCTGCTAACAATGTGAATCTATGCATTTTCGGTTTCTTGCTAACAATGTAATTCTATGCATTTTCTGTTTCTTGCTAACAATGTGACTCTATGCATTTTATTTTTTTATTTTTTTCATGTTCCACAAAGCTAAAATTACCTATTTCTATGAATTTTTTGTTTCCTGCTAACAATGTCAATCTATGCACTTTCTGTTTCTTGCTAACATTTTATATTTTATATTTCTCGAAAATATAAACTGCCTTCGCTACCCTCAATTTTGTCTTTATTTCCGCCTTGTTTTGCATTTTTTCAGGGTAATACTCCGCGTAAATTTATCGTCTTATATTTAAATTTCAACCCCCTCTGTTGACAGATGGGGTTGATGTTGAAACAAAGCGGAAGCTATTTTTGTTAGTCTCCGTAGCACAATGACGAAGAGATTGTTCTGGAGACGTGATCCTCAACTATTTGTTGAGGATTAGCTTCATGACTAGACTCTTCGCGTTGTCGGTATTTTATATTTCTCGAAAATATAAACTGCCTTTGCTACCCTCAATTTTGTCTTTATTTCCGCCTTGTTTTGCATTTTTTTCAGGGCAATTCTCCGCGTAAATGTATTGTTTAATATTTAAATTTCAACCCCCTCTGTTGACAGAGGGGGTTGATGTTGAAACAAAGCGGAAGCTATTTTTGTTAGTCCCCGTAGCACAATGACGAAGAGATTGTTCTGGAGACGTGATCCTCGACTATTTGTTGAGGATTAGCTTCATGACTAGACTCTTCGCGTTGTCGGTATTTTATATTTCTCGAAAATATAAACTGCCTTTGCTACCCTCAATTTTGTCTTTATTTCCGCTTTGTTTTGCATTTTTTCAGGGCAATACTCCGCGTAAATTTATCGTCTTATATTCAAATTTCAACCACCTCTGTTGACAGAGGGGGTTGATGTTGGAACAAAGCGGAAGCTATTTTTGTTAGTCCCCGTAGCACAATGACGAAGAGATTGTTCTGGAGACGTGATCCTCGACTATTTGTTGAGGATTAGCTTCATGACTAGACTCTTCGCGTTGTCGGTATTTTATATTTCTCGAAAATATAAACTGCCTTTGCTACCCTCAATTTTGTCTTTATTTCCGCCTTGTTTTGCATTTTTTTCAGGGCAATTCTCCGCGTAAATGTATTGTTTAATATTTAAATTTCAACCCCCTCTGTTGACAGAGGGGGTTGATGTTGAAACAAAGCGGAAGCTATTTTTGTTAGTCCCCGTAGCACAATGACGAAGAGATTGTTCTGGAGACGTGATCCTCGACTATTTGTTGAGGATTAGCTTCATGACTAGACTCTTCGCGTTGTCGGTATTTTATATTTCTCGAAAATATAAACTGCCTTTGCTACCCTCAATTTTGTCTTTATTTCCGCCTTGTTTTGCATTTTTTTCAGGGCAATTCTCCGCGTAAATGTATTGTTTAATATTTAAATTTCAACCCCCTCTGTTGACAGAGGGGGTTGATGTTGAAACAAAGCGGAAGCTATTTTTGTTAGTCCCCGTAGCACAATGACGAAGAGATTGTTCTGGAGACGTGATCCTCAACTATTTGTTGAGGATTAGCTTCATGACTAGACTCTTCGCGTTGTCGGTATTTTATATTTCTCGAAAATATAAACTGCCTTTGCTACCCTCAATTTTGTCTTTATTTCCGCCTTGTTTTGCATTTTTTTCAGGGCAATTCTCCGCGTAAATGTATTGTTTAATATTTAAATTTCAACCCCCTCTGTTGACAGAGGGGGTTGATGTTGAAACAAAGCGGAAGCTATTTTTGTTAGTCCCCGTAGCACAATGACGAAGAGATTGTTCTGGAGACGTGATCCTCAACTATTTGTTGAGGATTAGCTTCATGACTAGACTCTTCGCGTTGTCGGTATTTTATATTTCTCGAAAATATAAACTGCCTTTGCTACCCTCAATTTTGTCTTTATTTCCGCCTTGTTTTGCATTTTTTTCAGGGCAATTCTCCGCGTAAATGTATTGTTTAATATTTAAATTTTAACCCCCTCTGTTGACAGAGGGGGTTGATGTTGAAACAAAGCGGAAGCTATTTTTGTTAGTCCCCGTAGCACAATGACGAAGAGATTGTTCTGGAGACGTGATCCTCAACTATTTGTTGAGGATTAGCTTCATGACTAGACTCTTCGCGTTGTCGGTATTTTATATTTCTCGAAAATATAAACTGCCTTTGCTACCCTCAATTTTGTCTTTATTTCCGCTTTGTTTTGCATTTTTTCAGGGCAATACTCCGCGTAAATTTATCGTCTTATATTCAAATTTCAACCCCCTCTGTTGACAGAGGGGGTTGATGTTGAAACAAAGCGGAAGCTATTTTTGTTAGCCTCCGTAGCACAATGACGAAGAGATCGTGCTGGAGACGTGATCCTCAACTATTTGTTGAGGATTAGCTTCATAACTAGACTCTTCGCGTTGTCGGTATTTTATATTTCTCGAAAATATAAACTGCCTTTGCTACCTTTAATTTCCTAATTACTTTCGCTTTGTTTTTTGATTGGCCTTAGGCTTTGTTAGGTAGGCAGAGTGGATTAGGCCTATAGGGGATACCACTATAAAAAAAACGCGCCCACATTTGCTCTACCTCAATGGTGGGTGTGGAAACGAGCAAGTCGCAACTTTTATTAGCTCTAATTCCAAGTTCAGACCGGACGCGATGAGCGATATTCAATGAGAGCTCTGCTTTTTTGGAACAGCAGAGATCTCATTAATATCGCTCATTGCTCATCGCGCCCAATCTGAACTAGGCATAAAGGTTTTGCATTTCCATGTACGAGGAACCAATTTAATAATAAGAACGTAAAATTATTGGGATTGGAATCTCTATAATGACGCATGTTTTAATACAAAAAAGTGTGTGTCTTTTAAAGTGGATATATCACCTTTTAATGTATTGAAATCGATTGAAAATAGATTTGCAATCTATTTTAAATCTACTGTAAATATTATAAATTGTGAATCTATTGTATTTATTGTATTTGTAAATTGATAAATTGTAAATCTATTATTAATATATCGATTGTAAATCTATTGAAAGTTTGTACGTTTGACCGAGGCTGAAATGAGATCATTTTTTTCGGTACTTCGGACAATTTGATTCGTACATGTGAACCGATCACCTGCTGGACCCAATTGAATCGATGGAAAACTATTAATTATTTGAATAAATCCGAAATTTTCGTGGCGGAAAGCACAACTCCGAACTGTTTATTTCGTACATGTGAACTGTAAAACCGATCACCTGCCGGATCCAATAGCTCCATGGCCAAGATTTCAATCGTTTCGAAACATCCGTAATTTTGGTGACCAAAGGTAACGAAGCCTGGTATGAGATAATGAGAAAAATGAGAAAAAAAATTTTCATTGCTCTGGGCTATTACTTTTTGTACATACGATCTGTAAAACCGATCGCCTGCCGGATCCAATAGTTTCATGGGCAAAATATCAATTATTTCGATAATTTCGAAATTTTGGTGCTGTACAGAGGCTTTCTTACGTTTCGCTACCAAAATTTCGAATTTCCCGAATTAATGGATATTTTCGCCATCAAACGATTGGATCCGTACCGGCAGGTGATCGGTCTTATAGATCGTCCGTACAAATAGAGATACCCCAGAGTAAGGAAAAAAAATTTTCTCTTTTTTACATTGTTCACATGTATACAGGCTTCTTTACGGTCCGCAACCAAAATTTCAAATTTTTCGAAATAATTGATATTTCGCCCATGAAATCGTTGGATCTGGTAGGCGATCGGTTTTATAGCTCGTCTGTACGATATAAAAACTCCGGAGTAACGAAAAAAAAATTTCCTTATTTCGACCTCGGTCCAATGTACAGCATTTTAACCTTTAACGCCGTCGCCTGGCATCGTGCGAAACCATTCGAGCATTGACATTGACGTTTGACAGATTTTTGGGATTCTGTCCGTTCAGGACTTTTTCCGTTCGGGACTTTGTTCTGAAAAACAATTCTGCAAAAAAACCGGATCTGAATACGTTAAAAAGTAAATAAATTAGAAAAATTCAAGAAAATCGAGGTGGTAATGTGGGTTACCACCATGTTTCAAAGTTAAAAGGTGTGCAATTTGTTTAAATTGATCGGTATAATAATGTGTTTTTTTTCATATAGTAGTAGCACCAATGAACACTAAAATCTCGCAGTTGCGGATTTAAAAAAAAATTATTACTCTCATAATAAAATATATCCTGAGAATATGGCCGAAACATGTGTATTTCAAATGGGGAAATTCACCCTCGGGCGGGAGGGGTTAGAGTCTAAATGAAAATCTGAAAAAATTAGGGTTTTTTTTTTAAATTATTTAGAGCCAATTTGGGGGGCGTTTGATTAAAAATTCGTCCTCGCCCTGAATAAGGACCACCCTAATATATATGGCACATTCTATGATTCCTCAGCAAGCTCTAAATTTTTCAAAAATTTTCCAAAAAAGATCCAAAATTTTGATTCCTTTGTAAATGTGTAGAAACAGCTGGATGTTTCAGACCTTTGTCTGGTTGTTTACACTCAATTGTTTTAGACTTGTATGCATTTTTTTTCAATTGACCAAATAATCAAGATTTTATAGTATACACGATCGATTTATACATATGCATGGATTATGAAAATAGGCTTATTTTTTGGCATTCCAATGTGTACAACTTCCTTATGAAATATTTGACATGAATATATAAACAATACAGAGTAATTAAATACAAATATTTCCTGTAGCAAAGATTCATCATAATAATAGTAGGTGCCGTTTATTTACTAAAATTGAAATATTGTTACTACAAAATACCAAAAAAAATATTAAAAACATATTAATTAAGAAAAAAAATTGCGCGTGGTGGTTGCATAAATTTAAATAAATAAATAAATATATAGACTTTATATTTCGAGGACCCAATTATTATTGGTATTTGAAGAATACAGAGTTCATAAAATAAAAATATTTTCTGTAGCAAAGTTTCGTCATAATAACAGTATATACCATTTATTTACTAAAATGAAAACATCGTTATTAATAAATAAAAAAAAAAATATTAGAAACATATTAATTCCGAAAAAAAATGCGAGTAGTGGTTTCGATCCCTAGACCGACAGGGTATATAGCAGACTGTGCTAGCGGTTCACAGTCCGTAGTCCGTGTAACATATATATCTGCGTTTTCGCTCGATACCATGTGCACGCCACGCTCAGTCAACCTGCATTACCCGGGAGGCCAATGTGCACACAGCTGACTCAGAATCTGCCACACCGCCCGAGTCAATGTCCACGCGAACTACCCCCACCACGACGGACCCCCCCTGACGAGCTATACACCCGCAGGGCGAGCGTGAGCAATCTCTCTACTAGTCTCTGGTATTTGACAAGTCGAACAACATAACCTCTCCGCGTCAACGTCAATAGAGCGGGCGAGAGAGTGAGAGGGCACGAGAATGAAAAGAGAAAGAAAACGCAACGTTGCCACACGTAAATATCATACGAGATCTAGTAATACTTGAGTCGTTGCAATTACTATTTTACTAGTTACATAATTATTTATAATAAACCGTTGATTAATTGTATTCACCTGGGTAAGCTTATTTAATATTTATTAATTTTAACCCATATATCCAATATTTTTAGGAATCATCATTTAGACATTTATAGCTAATTGACTAGTCTGCAGCGATAGAACTACCTTAATAGTCATTAATGATTATTATTCAATTCCATTAGCAATGAATATCATGATATTAAAGATAATAATCAGTTACTAATTATTAATATAAGCATCATTTAATATTGAATATCCTATAAAATTCAATTATATTGATAAATTGATTCAATTTTTCATTAAGTATTTGTTTAGTGGTTTTTTAATGATTGGCAGCCTAACTGAAACGTTCGGTAGTCAATATTTATTTTTTGCAAAATATCAAAAACAAATTTTTGGGTGAAGTTAGCTGGTTTTTAAAAAACGCATCCAAATGTCCTCTTTCTCATGGTGGATGTGGAAATGAGCGAGTTGCAATTTTCATTAGCCCTTCGGGGTTTTGCATCTCGATGTATGAGAAACTAATTTATATAAATAAGAAAGGGAAACTATCAATATCGAAATCTGCATAATAATAAAGTATTTTTAATGCAAAATATTATAGCTATAAGTGTTTTCTCGTAAATTCGGTCAGTTGGATTTTTGAATTTCCCGCTCTTTTCAGGCGCGCGAAGAGTTCTCTTTACCGACCGGTATTTCTTAGTACCATTTGTAATCTCACTATAAAAAAAACTTTAAATAAAATCAAATTAAAATGAGTAAAGTCGTATGCAAATCACGAGAATTTCGTAAGCAAAGGAGCCTTAGGAGCCCCCCAAATCCTTTTAATATCTTAACGCCAAAGAATGCATCTTTATCAAATTTATTATAGAGTCGACCAATCTCTCGCGAAGTATTTACTTCACGTTCGAAAAATCCCGAAGGACATTAATGGGGAAGTGGGGGACCCCCCCCCCCCCGCACGACACATCGAGTAGTATCAAATAACGAGGTTATGAAGGACCCAGAAATAAAACGTTGCGCTTAGAAAAAAAAGAAAAGCCAAAAGTGTATTTCTATTTTTTTCCACGCCTATCAAATATCGTGAGAACTGTCAAATCTTGTGTCGTCATATGTTGTTTTTAATCGAAATTTTCCATGATCACGTGACTCGGTGATGCGATTATTTTTTTTTTCAATTTCATAACAATAACAAAAGAGGAAAAAAAAATGTACGAGAGCCTATTCAAGAATCCGTTACATCGTATTTTCGTTTACGGTACGTTGAAACGTGGCGAGCCAAATCATCGCGTTATACAAAATACGAAAGATGGTTACGCAAAGTTTCTCGGTTGCGGAAAAACCGTAAACAAGTATCCCCTCGTTATAGCCACGAGATACAACATTCCGTTTTTGCTGAAAAAATTGGGTACCGGCAACGTAAGTGGCGATATATGAAAATATAGACCATTGATGAAGGTATATGGAGAAAGGAAAATTTTTCTTGTATCATGAAATATATCTTTAGCGCTAGACAGCGCTAGCGCTTTTATTCCGAGATTCGACGAGCGTTGCGATTGGCTCATTCCGACTTCATGAACCAATCATAGCGTTCAAAGCTCCGCGAGTAGATTCCCCTTGTATTTTTGTTCGATAAATTTTTCGTATTCAATCGTTATGGGTGAGAAAAATATTTTGAAAAATTTGTACGATTATCAACGTGTAGCAAATTCTTGGCGAGATTTACGACGTTGATACGAGGATGCTCGCAAAATTGGACGATTTGGAGGAGCATCCATCGTTCTACGTTCGAACGGAGGAAGACGTGCTCATGGCGCCAGCGGCAAATTTAAAACCGGACATTAATTTCGAGGAGGTACCTCTGGATTTCTTGCCTTTTTTCTACTCAAATTTCAGGATTTCAAATCACGAAACATTTATTTCACGTACAAAGGCTACGACCTCTAAATTAGAAAAAAATAATAATATATCTTTGCTTTCAAAATCACACTTTTCGATGATTTCATCACCAGATCGGAATACAGGCAAAAGCATGGACTTACTTTCTTCCAAAGTTCAATGCGGCACTCCTGGAAAAGCCGATGCTCGTTTCTTACACGAGCGAGGGAAGTCACGGTCTCAAGTATGGCGAAAGGTATCTTCGTGATCCTGATTTTAATCATCGTCGTGAAGTACAATGAACGAATATCTGTACATATCTCACTGAATTTTTCAGCATAAAATTATTATTTCGCATAGCCTTTATATCCGTTTTTCTGTACGTAATAAAAAATATGAATACACTAGACGTTCCCTAACCTCCATTACTCGGCTCCTCAACTTTCGGTGTTTCGAATTTCATGAAAAATTAATCGATGCTTTTGTCCATCTCGATCATTTTTATCTTGAATTATAAATTTTCGATAAGCTTGTCGAATTCTTTGAATTTAATCACTCCCAGACTGTCAAAAATACACGCGTTTGTAACCCAAGTACAAATTTGTAATTTGAATTTCTCGCGTTTTCACACGCATGCGCTGTTCAAGGAAAATTGTAACGGGCCATGCGCGGACCTTGGACACGAGAGTGGGGAGAACGCGAAAATTATGGGAGCTTCTATTGTACAGCGAAATTCACTCGTCAATTTATTTCTGAGGCTCTGGCGGGCATTTTGGAAAAATACGCAGTTATGCACGTTCAAAAGTCAAAATTTTTCGAAAAAAAATACATCCATGAAAGACCTTACTACGATGTTTGACTATTAAAAACGCTTTTTATTTTTAAAAAATCCGCTTTTTAAAGTTTCAATGATATGAAAATTGATTTTTTTCCCCCCTTAACTCGGTGATAATTGGCTCAATGATGCACATATATGTATAATTTTCAAGCGAAACGAGTGAATAATTTTTTTTTAGCGATGACAACGTTGCGAAACCGGAAGACGTTCTGTAAAAATACTCCAAGAAGGCTACGTTAACGACGAGGTTATTTTTATATTTATAAGCATAAAAACGAACGAACAAACTTATAGTTTGATTTTTCTTCGAGTAATTGTGATAAAAATAAATAAATACTTTGTCATTACGTGTGTTTGACAATGAAAAAAAAAAAGAATAATTTTTTTCCAATTAAAAAAGAGTAAATCTTCTCATAAACAATCTTTCAATGATTATTATTCTGGTATTGGTCTCCTTCTCACTTATCCGTTTGTCTCCGATCTGATTTCCGCTACCGGAGCTTGGTGGCGCATCCGCTAGACGCCAGCACCTGTGACAGAGGCGGTCTAAGGTAATATTTAGGAAGGTATATGCAAGTGCCCCGGTTACCCAAGATGCAATGCGCGGCTTCGGTCAGCTGAGCTTCTGAGCAATGAATCTTGGGTAACCGGGGCGGAATGGCTTGCGCATACCTCCCTAAATATTACCTCAAGGATGTACGAGCACTAGCTTCACGATCATATAAAAATCTGAATTTTTTATATGGTGTAGCAGAAGTTTATAGGATAAAACCTGCAAAATTTCAAAGTGGGTCAACGACTCTTTACGCGAGTAATTAATTCGTGAAATCAAGATATTTATCCCACGCTATTTACGAATTCTGGGCTGACGCAACTTTCAAACAGAAATTCGTATCTTTCACGATCGGATACGATCAATATTAAAACTGTTGAATGTTCAGAAAACTATCACGATTACATACGTTCCATAAAAAATGGGGGTTGACGAACCTTTTGACATACAATTATCGATTTTAAGGAAATTTTTCGCGTGTGTCGGATAATGAGCGGCCCGACTCTCTCTTGTTTCATGCGTGCCCCTCGCTCACCGTGCTCACCCGCGCCCACGTTTTCGCTTATTCCCCGCCACCTTGTGCTCATATATCCTTAAAGCAGTCGTAGTTCGTACACCCTGCCTCTGCGCGAGCTACGTCCCAGCCCGTTTGTGCTTTTACCATCAGCTGTGCTACGACAAACGCTTTCCCGCTACCAAAGCTTGTCTCGCACCCCCGCTAGATGTCAGCACTTTGAGACAGAGGCAGTCGAAGTTCGTACGCCCTGCGTCTGGAGCTACGGCAACTTCTACGGTTACGGTTTTACGGCCTCCCCAGATTCATCACAAGTCATGATTACGGATACGGTTAAGGCTATTGTAGACCATCCTTAATCCGCTGTCGTTTCATCAGCCGAGCTAGGGCAACGGGAATCGAACTCGAGAAATTTCGCAGTCTTTCGGTCACCCCGCCAAGGCGCTGCACCTTTCCTTTGGGCCTACACATTTTTTTTGGTGGGTTCCGAATCACCGAGGTCGCGGAAAAACAACATTGGAAAATTTTAATTGATGTCGGCGGTGGGAATCGAACCCGGGCCCACCGCGTATGGGTCGAGCACGCTACTGCTCTCCAATGAATCTTCATTATTATTATTATTTTCCATATTTGTTGACTCACGGACAGGGCTCCCTTCGCTACAAACAATAGCGATGAAAATTCATCCTATCGGAATTTTTGTATTTTTATTTTTTTTTTGCAATAACAAAATACAGGCTGACCCGTTTCTCGTCGTCGACAGTGATTTTTCAAAAGTTTGGAGAGGAAGAGTCCCAAAATTTATGAAAAACATTCAAAGAATCTGAATATATCAGAGTAGCTTTTAAATAATAATAATAATAAAATAATGACGAGGAAAAAAATTCAAATGGAAAGTTTAAATGAGAAAAGCATTTTTTTAATTGTAAAAACGTTCATAAAAAACGACTTGTACTTGATATTTCTTTTTTTTTTTTTTTATTAAAAAAAAAACCCTTACCTAACAGAAATAATTAAACAATCGTCAACAAAAGTGTTAATGTGTATTTACCTATGTGAGCTCCAAGAAATTCGTGCACCAAAATTCTTCTTCACAAAATATTTGCCAATTTTTTTTTTCTTCTTTTTCTTTCAAATTGTGTTTTTTCAAGATTGTTTTTTTTTTTTTTATAGTCTCGTTTTTTTTTTTATACTTTCTCTCGTCGCGAAGTTCCGAAGCCCAGCCCCGGCGACTCACTTATCATTATTATTATTATTTTATTCAATTTTATTTATTATCTACGCCTTTATAAGCCTAGTATTTTCTTAATTTACCTACAATGTTTTTTTTTTTTCCCTCAACTTTTACTTACTTTATTTGCAATCTTTTATTTATCCCGTTTTTCTCTCCGTATCTGGCAAAAGATTTTTTTTCTTCCCCGCTCAGGAGACGAAGCACAATGATCGTTTTTTACTCCAAAAAACGTTTTTTTTTTTCTTTGCGTAAAAAATAGGAACCCCGCACGAGGCCTCAATTGCGGATTTGTATTGATATTTTTTCCATAGATTTTAGAAAGGCGTCTCCGTATTAAAAAAAAAAAACAAACAATTTCAACAAAATTCATCGTAAAAAATCCTATTATTCACCGCGAGGCCATAATTCTAGGATTTATTTATCTTCATCGACGCAACAGTCGTAATATTATTTTGCGATAATTGCGGCATTCGAATAACTTTATCAACACGATTGATGATTATTATTTATTTATTTTCCGCAAATTGTCGGGGAAATCTCTATAAAATGGAATTTTCATTTATTTATTTTTTTTTCTTGAATGAAACGAGAAACAAACATCGCAAAAAAATTGTTAAAAAAAAAATCAATCATCGACAACTACTCTTTATTTTTTATTATTATTTTTTTTTTTAACAATAGTCATCAGCGATTGATGATTGCCGTAAAAGCGAAAAAAAAATAAGGCAAAATCGCAAGTTGAATCGAGAAAAAAAAAAAAATGTGTCCACTTTTTCTCGAACGATTCAACATTAATTCGGAATTATTTTCTCGCCAACAGAAATTTTTTTGTCCCCCCTCGAATGCTTGCGGGCAATTATTTTTTTGTATTTGTGATAGGACAGTACGTATATATTTACGGAAAAAAAAAACAAAAAAAAAACGATTCGCGCGATCCTAGCGGCCAAAGCTGGAACTCGCCAATATGGCGGTCATAAATTCTTCTCCCACTTCTCAATTTTTTTTGTCCCAATCGTATATTTTCGTGATTATATATATATATATATTTATATTTTCGAATTACGACAGCCATTTTGTATTTTCTTTTTGGGTTCACCGTTTTGTTTTTCTTCGCTTAACATCCCATTGTCGGATAGTCAGCGATTTCCCAATAGGGAGAGAAGGGGAAGGAAGAGGATACGAAAAAAAAAATTCTAACCTAGAAAATGTGTGTGTGTGTGTGTTTGTTTACATCGGAGCACCGCGACTGGGCTACGAGAACGGATGCGTTTTACAACGACATTATGATTTTTATATTTCGCACGAACGAATCGATAATCGCGATCTCAGCTCTGATCCTGCGACAGGGCACCGTATTTATTGCCCAACGAGAGTTTCGGCGCTTGAGCCTGCTGCGACTCCTGCATACTGTATCCCCTGCTTCCGCCTCTGTTGCGAACCTCCTCGAAATTTCCCTCCTCCCGCTTCCTGTTTTACCGTCATGAAAGCAACAAAGCAAAAATATTCCGCATGGAGAAACATTTTTTTTTTTCTCAATTACTTCCGGATTGTGTCTCGTGTGAAAAAAAAACATTGAGCGGTAAAAACAAATTTGGTATGCATGAATAAATAAAGAAAAAAAAACGTAAGGAACATTAGCTGGCCGGTGTTAGCAGACGACGTGACGTGCAGTCAGCTAATGGGAGAGCTTTACACATGAGCAGCATCCAATGGAAGCCTCCTGACGCCAGCGACAGCCAATAGGAGCGTTTCTGGCGCCAGAAACGACCAATGAGCGCGTTCACGCTTGTAACAGCCGATAGCAACATTTCTGACGCAAGCAACAGCCGATATAAGTATCGCTAAAGCTAGTAAGGGGCGATAATAGTATCTCTAAAGCTAGTAATAGCCAATAGAAGTATCGTTGCAGCTAGTGACAATCGATATAATTATAGGTGAAGCTAGTAACAGAGGACAGGAGTATCGCTGAAGCTAGCAACAGCCAATACAGGTATCACTGCAGCTAGTAAGAGCTGGTACAAGTATTGCCGAAACTAGTAACAGCCGATAGAAGTATCGCTGAAGCTAGCGACAGCCAATAGAAATATCGCTGAAAGTAATTAGTGTCGATACAAGTATTGCTGAAGCTAGTAAGGGACGATACAAATATTGCTGAAGCTAGTAAGGGGCGATAATATTATCTCTGAAGCCAGTAACAGCCAATAGAGGTATCGCTGAAGCTAGTAATTGCCGATAAGAATATCGCTGAAGTTAGCGACAGCCAATAGAAATATCGCTGAAGCTAGTTAGTGCCAATAGAAGTATTGCTGAAGCTTATTAGCGCCGATACGAGTATTGCTGAAGCTAATAAGAACAATAATAGTATCTCTGAAGCTAGTAACAGCCAATAGAGGTATCGCTGAAGCTGGTAATTGCCGATAAGAGTATCGCTGAAGTTAGCGACAGCCAATAGAAATATCGCTGAAGCTAGTTAGTGCCAATAGAAGTATTGCTGAAGCTTGTTAGCGCCGATACGAGTATTGCTGAAGCTAATAAGAGGCAATAATAGTATCTCTGAAGCTAGTTAGCGCCAATACAAGTATTGCTGAAGCTAGTAAGGGACGATAAAAGTATTGCTGAAGCCAGTAAGGGGCGATAATAGTATCTCTGAAGCTAGTAACAGTCAATAGAGGCATCGCTGAAGCTAGTAATTGCCGATAGGCGTATCGCTGAAGTTAGCGACAGCCAATAGAAATATCGCTGAAGCTAGTTAGTGCCAATAGAAGTATTGCTGAAGCTTGTTAGCGCTGATACGAGTATTGCTGAAGCTAATAAGGGGCAATAATAGTATCTCTGAAGCTAGTTAGCGCCAATACAAGTATTGCTGAAGCTAGAAAAGGACGATACAAGTATTGCTGAAGCCAGTAAGGGGCGACAATAGTATCTCTGAAGCTAGCAACAGCCAATAGAGGTATCGCTGAAGCTAGTAATTGCCGATAAGAATATCGCTAAAGTTAGCGACAGCCAATAGAAATATCGCTGAAGCTAGTTAGTGCCAATAGAAGTATTGCTGAAGCTTATTAGCACTGATACGAGTATTTCTGAAGCTAATAAGGGGCAATAAAAGTATCTGTGAAGCTAGTTAGCACCAATACAAGTATTGCTGAAGCTATTAAGGGGCGATACAAGTATTGCTGAAGCCAGTAAGGGGCGATAATAGTATCTCTGAAGCTAGTAACAGCCAATAGAGGTATCGCTGAAGCTAGTAATAGCCGATAGAAGTATCGCTGAAGCTAGTAACAATCGATACAAGTATCGCTGAAGCTAGCAACAGCCGATAGAAGTATCTCTGGAGCTAGTAAGAGCTGGTACAAGTATTGCCGAAGCTAGCAATAGCCAATAAAAGTATCGCCGAAGCTAGCAACAGCCAATAGAAGCACCGGTGCGTACGAGTTACTTTTTTCACCGGCTTCAAGCGCTAATCTGTAAACGTTAGATAAGAACTAGTTGGTGCGCTCAGCTCATAGGTGAAGCATTGCCAACGGAGAGCCCTACAAAGCGTCCATCATACACCACACGTCACTCTCCGCATAATAAAGAATAATGGGACGAAAAATAATTCTAGAAACAAGCATTGTCCGGACACATCCGTCAAGATTTCTTTTCTCTGACGTTAGGACAACGCCATCCAAGAATATTTGCAATAACATTCTATGCAGGTCATTTATGTTAACTCTGGACATACTTTTGGGATGTGCAGGGGCCGACTAGGCATGCATTTTGAGCCAAGACACCCACGGTCGGAAATTCATCCTAACGGCTGTCTAGGGCTTTGAAGGATTTGGTATTTGCGCGCTCGTTCGTAGCTCAATAAAACAGATGCGATCGCTTTCGACCCAAACGTTTTATTCAGCCGTACGCGCAACAGTACAAAGTTCTTGCGTGAAATCAACAAAACAAAAGTGTGCGGGATGGACTCCTGTGAAACATAACGAATCGATGTTTGGGATTTCTGATAGAATTTCATTGTTCGTTAGTACCCATTCGAATCGTCAAATAAAATGGCAATGCTTCGAACGCGTACCGCAAAGGATCCGTTTGAGAACATAAAATTCAGTTTAGGATTGCAGGTCATGGTTTTTTTTAATTTATTTTTCATTGCAGTTGATTTTTTTGAAAACTCTGGAATCTTTTCTACGGCTGAATAAAAACGTCGGCTCAAAAGTGATCACGTATAATTCATTGGGCTACGAACAAGCGCGCGTTACCAAAATCCTTCAAAGCCCTACGCAGCCGTTAGGAAGATTTTCCGACCTAGCTCAAAATGCTCGCCTGGGGCAGCTCCTAAACACCCCAGAAGTATGTCCAGAGTTAACATAAACATGTATAAGGGTAGGGTTTGCGAATTTTTTTCTGATAATTTGTACATTTTTTTAGAATTGCATCATTCGCGGAGAAATCCGTAGTTAAAGTTTTTTGTTTTTCGAAAATCTTGACTTAAAATTTTGATGTTTTTTTTTTCGATTCTTTGCCGAAAAAAAATATTCATTGGATCACGGATGGAGGCCAAAAATTGTGAAAATTCCCAGGCTTGCGGAGCAATAATCAAGTAAACGGAAGAAAAATGTGAATAAAATTTGAGGGGTTTCATTCGGATATGCGGGTGAAGAAAATTTTGTTTCTCATTACCGCCTGCCCCATGCGCCGGTCGTCTCGCCGCTCTGCGGTTGCTTGCCGCTCAAAGTCGGAAAATATTCTTCGCTGTTGATGTCGGGCGCCACGTTTCTCATTCTCGACCTGGAGCTCGAAGATGCGGACGTCACGTTTCTCAAGTGAGGAGCCTTGTAACTACCGCCTCCGCCTCCGCCGCCACCTCCTCCTCCTCCTCCGCCCGTAGGAGCTGCCGGAGTCTCGGCCGCTGGCGCCTCGGCCGCATCTTTGGCCTCCGGCAAATCTGGCTTTTTCCAAGGACCGCTGTGCTTGGCTCCCGGCTCACCCGTCTCGCAGTCCGAACTGTTCTCGCCGGTTCCCCTCTCTTCCTCCGACTCGGCGTCCGCGTTCTCATTCACCGTCAAATTCCCAATTTTCAGGCCCGTATAATCTTTCTTTTCCTCCTCGAATTCTCGCCACTCGTCCTCCTCCTGTATCGCCGGCCAGGCGAGCGATTAATTTTAAATTTACGAAAAAATTTGGCGAAAATTTTGAAAAAAAAAAAATTTCGCCAGAATTTTCAAAAAAAAATCTGGCAAGTGTTTCTTAGAATTTGCAAAAATATCGTTATCAGCCGGCGGGGCGAGCGATGAATCAATTTACGACAAAATTTGGCGAAAAATTTGAAAAAAAAAAAAAAAAACGCAAATGTTTCTTTCAATTTGCAAAAATTTCGCAACCTAAAAAAAAAAATCATCGATCGAGAGGAGAAAATATTTCGACGAAAAAGTGAGGTTAACCTCGATCCCGATACAAAGATTGCGAAAGATTTTTCGAAATATCGGAAAGACTAAGAGAAAAATAGGAAAAAAAAAAAAAAACATTGCGACGAGCAAAGCGAGGTTAAACACGAACGGGACATCGATTTTTCGCGCTACGATAATAATGAGAAACGAAAAATGGGGGAAAAATTCGAAATTTGTCTAAAATAAATAAAAATCGAATTGAAAATTGCGTCTGAAAGATCAAAAAGGAATTTGCCGGAAAATAAATGCGCTTGGAATTGTAATTTCCGGTTTAAAAAAAAATCGGAGAAATAACGGTGAGGTTAGACACGTCGATTGATCGATTTTTTTTTTTTTTTTCGAGTTTCGATAAAAAAAAATATGGGAGAAATTACGCCATAACCGTTGATTACATAATTTCGACGATCGTGTGTGAATTTTTTGTTTTATTACAGAAAAAGAGAGCGGGGGTGGGGGGGGGGGGGGGGACAAAAGAAAAGGCGTGAACTCTTAATTATTTTTTTGGGCGCCTGCAAAGCGTGGATCATGATTTTTCGTCATACGTGACGTTTGCAAGGATCAAACATGGCAGCGTTAATATTACCCTTGCTCCTTCGCGAAAAATAGGCCAATTACCGGAATCGATTTGAACGAAAAAAATTAAAATGCTCCCCATTATTTTTCCGAGTCATATTTACGTTAAAATGAGAATTTGAAGAAAAGAAAAAAAAAATCTCACCGGAGCTTGCTGAGCTTCCACCTCTTCCTCAGGATTGGCCGGTTTGTCCTTTGGTTTTGGTTTCTCCAAGCGCTTGCCCGTTTCCTCGAGTTTCTTGGCAATCTCCTCGGTGGTCGTGAATTTCTTTCCCTTCGCCTTCTTGCGATCTTTTTTCGCGAAAAAATCGTCGAGATCCGCCATCGTTATACTCGCGCACGTTGGAGACGAACACTTTTTTCCCTTCTTTTTTCTCGACCCCCCACTCCGGCCCGCGGTTCGACCAAGGTTTTTTTTTCTTTTTTTTTTACCTCAAACAAACACGCGCGATCTCACGGAAGGGAACGACACGCGATTATGGTGAACGGATGAGAGCGGAGAACAAAAAAGGAAAGTAAAGAAACAAAAAAGACGATTTTTCAAGGCCGCGCGAACTTTACCCGAGAATTTTTTTTTTCCATTCACACGAGATTTCGGGAGATTCGAGGATTTTTTTTTTTTTTTCGTCAGAAATCGTACATTGCCCGTGCGGGGATCACGCTGAGCACCACATGGGTTGGCTTGGTGGTGTGCGCCTCGGGCCGGAAGTCGCGACCAGGACTGCTCCAGTCAAATTGTCAACTCGGCAGCGAGGCAGTGGGAGAGCGGAAAACCATTTTTTACCCGGAGGAAACTTTAATTTTCACTAGCAAAATAGTTTATCCGGTTCTTTTCTCGTCTTGGAG
The DNA here is from genome assembly GCA_963564615.1 of Rhorus exstirpatorius. NCBI lineage: Eukaryota > Metazoa > Arthropoda > Insecta > Hymenoptera > Ichneumonidae > Rhorus > Rhorus exstirpatorius. The sequence goes on along the minus strand of OY751322.1, from coordinate 11,414,696 downwards.
AATATACCAAAGACATTTTTCCGAAGATAGAATTTTGTTTTTCGGGAAGGTTATCGATCTTTCATCTTTTAATTACGCGAAAAGCGTGAGAGTGACGCGATGTTTGAGGTTATCTTCGTTTGTAGGTGAAATTTCTGTTTTTTTTATGACAAAATGATTTTCTCAAATATATTCGTGCGAGTTTTGCAATATTGCTGATTGGAGATAAAGGATTATCGTGATTGGGGATTGAGAAAGGACAAGTTTCATTTCGGAGATTTGAATCTCGCGCCATTGAGACGCGAGATTTCGCCAAGAGATGGCGTCACCGTCGATCGATGAATTTATACCATGGAGACTAGAGTAGGTACATAGAGGAGAAGTCTCACATCCTTTCCGTGACTGAAATGAGGTTCGCGACATACTGCGCCATCTATCGTAGTCGAAAGCGTCAACAAACCGTCATCTCAATTGAAAACTCAGTTTTCGATTATACAATATCCCGCTAATAATGAAATATTGCTCGAACAAACGAACGTCACAACGAATTTTCGAAATCGTACCAATTCTGCTCTCATAATTTTCCTTTCAGCACTAATACTTCCGGTGCACACCGGAAGTGTCAGTATCGACGAAAAAATTTTGCACGCTCGGCATGGCAGGCCGCGTTTCCATGAATTATCCTCAATTTATATTTGTATTATCACTACCCCCATTAATGAATCTCATTATTTTCATATTAATCTCATTTGTATCATTATTATTATTATTATTCTCATTGTTTTCTCTCCCGATGAATTGTGCATCGGGTATTTTAATCCCGAGGTAAAGAAAAACGCGTATACCGTGCAGTGGCGCGATCTATGCGCGAAAAAAAATGTACTACGTTAAAGGCAAATAAAAACACCGCTCCGAGTGTTGTGTGCGTAACCCGTGACTCCAGTTTTTTTCGAGCCGTTCATCCTTCAGTCACTCTTCATCTTTTCACGCTGTCGTTTCGTTTTTCTCTCGTTTAATTGACAACAAAGCAAAAAAAAATATACATACACGCGTATTATATGTGCATACAACGATAAATATAATCGTGACCCAGTGAGTTTGTAACTGCAAAAAAAAATCAAAAAATAAAATAAAATAAAATAAAGTTTCGTGACAGATAAAGCGACGTTTAATGTGTAAAAGTAGACGAAATGAGGCTAACGAGGAGGTGTCTGAGCAGCATGACAAAGATGCTGGATTTCTATTCACAGTTCAACCCGTCGCCACTTTCGATAAAACAGTTCATCGATTTCGGTGAGTTTTCGCGATCACTTATACATTATACATATATATGTATATATATATATATATTCCATATGACCTTTCAAAACACAATATGACAGAAACAATTTTTGTTACATTACTCGATCAGTTTACTCGTGGATATTTTTTTTTTCTCACCTCAGCGATCTTCTATCGTCCAATAATCATAATAATAATAATGATAATTTTCATCATCTATCGGTCTTCTCACTATGCCTACGTGACTCGTTGTGATTTGCTCGCCTCGCGTACGTTGAATAATTGATTCTTCGTTATTTGCATGTGATTATTTATCGTTTTGTCTGTTGGGAGATTATTTCGTGAAATTTGACTCAAATTTGAGGAAATTTGCAGTTGTGATTCGTTGCTTTTATCAATTTTTTTTTTTCTTTTTTTCATCTTTAAGATTGTTTTGAGTAAAATTTTCGCTGGGTGTTTCGTTCAATGATAATTGCGATTGGATTAAAATTAACATTTCAATATTCACGTACATTCCGGGAAAATAAAAATTTTCCTGACAACTTTTTGTTTCTTTCTTTTTTCCAAACTGTCATTGACATTTCGCCATAAAGGGCAAATTGGGGATAATTGCAAATTATTTTTTTGCGATCGTCTTTGTTTTATTGTGAAATTTTTTTTTTTGCAGCGAACGAAAAATACGAAATTTAGAAAATTGTAATTATAGGAGTTGCATATTTTTGCAGGGCTTTATCACAGTTATAATTATTGTTATTTATGCGTTATTATTATATTGAAAAATGTAAATAAATATGACACGATATATTTTTGTTGACTTCAAAGGTTTGTTTTTTTTTTTTTTGTTTTTTGACGTTTTCATATCGAATTTTTGGGCTTCGGAGAAAAATTTGACCTGATTCGTAATCAGCGGAAAATTTCCGATCGCCTAGAGCCTGAAAAATTGATGAAAGACGCGAAAAAAAAATCTTAATTTTATGCCCACTTTTTTGAAAATCTGAAAATACCGAAATTTCAAATGCCCTTAACTTTGCTCCGAATCGACGGATTTTGGCTTATCAAAGGTGTTTTGAAAAGCCCAGAAGTAGACTTAGAATGCCGTTTGTTTCATCCCGAGATCTCAATTTTTTTGTACCCAAAAGAGCACTTTGAAAATTTGTGAAAAATCGAAAAAAAAAAAAAATCGTAGCTCGATGAATCAAGCGGCGTTTCGAAGTATGCAGTTCTCTGCTTTATTTACGTCTATACAATAAGGGATCTTAAAAAATGCACGACGTGAGCTCAACAGGTTGAGAAAAGAAAAAAAAAATTTTTACCCCAAAACGAAACGAACTAACAATTTTTATCTATACTTTTTTTTTTTTATTTTCAAATTATATTTATTCTACAAGAGTCTCGAATTGCATGCAATTCGTTATAATTTTGTGAATAAAATTAAAGGATTAAAAAAAAATATATATCTAATTAAATTTTTTCAAAATTATTATTATATATTAACGAGCCAATTTAATTTATTATTGTTAGATAAAATTTTCTCATTGTTTATTATCCATTATTATGATTATTCATTATTAAATTCGTATTCAATATTATGAAAATCATCAATTTTCCGGGCTTCGCTTGCCGTAAAGAAATTTCTATAAAAAAAAAATTTTTTTAATTAGAAAAAGCGATATAAAAACCTGGGTCTTTCATAAATTCCATCGTGTTTGTTTCTGTTTTTATCGCGAGAATAATACGACCAATATATCTGTGAATGTGTGACGTCAGTTCTCAAAGTCCAATAATATTTCGTCACTGAAATACCCACGATTAAAAAAAAAACGAATATATCAATATATAGGGAGCTCTAATCACAGAAAAACACCTTAATTCGTGGCATAAGATAAAAAATAAATTTCGAAAATTCTTCGTCACTAATCAATTAAAAAAAAAAATCGTATATCCATCGGGTAACACAAAAAACAAAGTTTCAAAACTTTTTGAAAATTTTATCGTCACTTATCGATTAAAAAACGATTATCGAGGCTCGATCAATTTTTTTCATTTTTTGTGACATTTTTTTTAAAGCTACCGAGTGGAAAATAAAAATTAAATTTAAAAATTGAAAAAAAAAGAAAAATAAATTATTTTGCACGAAATTCCCAATGTATATCATTATCGTTTTTTTTTTTCTACCCAACGCCAATTTATCATCATATACCGCGCAATTTCGATGAATCTTGCTTGTTTACCACGATCACTGTACATCCGTGGGCTCGTCCGTACGTTTGGACTGATGACATAAGTGGCCTCTGTCAGATGATCGATAAAAAAAAACCGTGTACTTTTCATTCATCCCCTATCTAACGCCCATTTTTTATCTAACTCTGAAAGTAATTTTTTTCCTTCAAAAAAAAAAAGAAAGAAAGAAAACTTTTTTAATATCGCATAAAAAAATAATTGAACAATTCTAAAAAATGCAATAATAATTGAAAGTTATTTATCAAACGAATTATTGTTTTGTTAACAAAATTACATTTTATTTTACGTATACAAGGAATATAATGTCGTAGTATATTATTATTGTCATTATTATTCCGATTGCCATGGTGAGAACAATTGAGCGAGGAAAAAAAATCTAAAGGTCTGACGACATACGCAGAAACTTTTTTTTTTCAAAATTTAACCATTTTTTGGACGTTCGTAATTTTTTTGTTTTTTTTAAATTCATTATTCATTTCGTCTGGAGCGTTGACAAACACGGTATAATGGATCATGTGACGTGTAATTCAATCGTCATTTGTAAAATGTCCCAGACAAGGTCAGCCTCTTGTGTCTCACGCCACTTCTTTTTCTTATGCATTATGTACAGGGCACACATATAAAAGTTGATTTTTTTTCCCCGTCGTTTCGTGCTTTGGAGTTTTTCATATAAACTTTAGTTACATGTGCTCGTTTAATTATAATTATATTTGTGAAATTTATGAAACTTATGAAACTCGTTGAATTTTTTTTTCACTGCTAAGTGTACTGAATTTCATGAATCTATTTGATTTATTATTACTATTCATTTCCAGAGTCTAGAATAAAAATAAAAATTATACTGCTAGGGTTGATATGGGAGACGAGCTTTCCGCTGCGATGATTAGAAAAAGTCGATAAAATAGTTTGGATGGCCTTGTGCGTATATATGCGTGTGTTTTTGTGTTTGATGAGGTCAAGGCATCTTTCCAGTACTTCCATTCCCTTTCGTAACATCAATGAATCCTGAATTCACCTCGACTGTATCCTCATTGAACTTGACACGGTCTATGTAAATTTTTTTTGTTCGCTCTTTTGAACAATTTTCTTTGTTTACTTCATTTAAAAAAAAAAAGATCGTAAAATTTGGAAAACAAACTGGTTAAAATTTTTTTTTTTTTCAATAATACGATGTAATTCGAAAATTCTAATTTAAAAAAAACAATCAGAGACCCCCAATGGCGTTGCAAGTGATAATAAATTTATTTTAATTATTTACCAATCTGTGGTCGAATTTTCGTGTCAGTGTTAATGAAAAAAAAAAACATATGAGGCATTCCATGCCAAGTTACCTTGACCCTTATGATTAGCGATTGCTTAAATTATTTTCAATTAGTATTTCGTAGAGCTCTTGAGAAGGATGCATACGAGGAATTCCATGTCAAGTGACCTTGACCCTCGAGATTGGCGATTTTTAAAGTTATTTTCAATTACTATTTCGTAGGATACTTTGAAAAATAAAAAAAAAATAAAATACGTATAGGGCATTCCATGCCAAAGGACCTTGACCCTCGTGATTGGCATTTTTTAAAATTATTTATAATTTACCATTTCGTAGAAAACTTGAAACAAATGCATATGAGGCATTCCATGCGAAGTGACCTTGGCCCTCGAGATTGGCGATTTTTGAAATTACTCCCAGTATGTGCACCAGTCTTAGTACAATTGTACTACAGCTGGTACTTTTTTTATACGATCTAAGATTTCATGACTCAAATGCCTCAACTAAATTCACACGAAACATTCCAACCCGATGAATCCACATCCTAGCAAGCAATCTCATGTAAACCCAATATGACCTCACCTGCTCCAAGTAAACCCAATATGACCCCACTAGCTTCAAGCAAACCCAATTTGATTCCACTAGCTCCGAGTAAACCCAATATGACCCCACCGACCGTAAGTAAACCTACTATAGTCGTATCCGCCCTAATAAATCCAATGTAACCCCAGACGTATTTCTCATTACTCGTGTTTCTTTGATGCGGCATGTTCGGTCAATCATTATTTATGTTTATGCGTGGTAAAATTCATTGCTGCAAACGAGATCAGGGAACGCGATGGTGCTTAGACCGATGGAACCGGAACCGGCTATTTCGTCTTGATCATGCCCTCGTAGATTTTCACTCAAAATTTTTCTGCTTCAGACTTGAATTCTTTTTTTTTTCTAATCAGTAATTCGTTAAATACTTAAAAAAAAATATATGGGCCGTTTGATGGCATGAGTTAAGACTGGCGATTTTGTAATTATTTCCAATTCACATTTTCATGCGAATAACGTTCAACTTAATTTTTATATTCGATGAAATCTCCTGGCAAATTATTTCCCAAAAAAGTTTACGCCGTAGGCTCATGATCAACTTCGCTGTGGTTACGGGAAAAATGGAGAAAAAAAAAAAGAAAAAAAAAAAGAAAAACAAGCTCGTGAGCCATAGTATCAATTTCTTGTATTGTACAACTACAAGTTTTATTGGTTCGCAAAGTTTATTGACACACTTGTAATCGGTAGAGAAAGAAAAAAAAAAAAAAACCAGCGCTCTGCTCAAGCTGTGCAGCGGTTCAAGGAATGGAATATAAAACAACAATCTGACTTGAATAAAAGTAATTAGCCAACTAGTGAGTTGAATACTTTTTATTCGGTTAGTTATTGGAATAATGTAACAAATTGAGTACAAAGGTATGAAATAACACATTTTCTTTTTACTTTAAAAAAATCATACTTTAAGGAAAAACAAAAAAATCATCACATGCTTCATACCACGTGCCGGACCCATGAGAAATTCGATCGCCGTTGAAATTCACCTATCGCCAACCCGAAATAACGAGGAAAAAAAAACTTAAATTCTGTACCCAAAGGTCAAGGTTAACTGGCTTCCCCCGGTCGATCAGTGAAATCTTTTTTTTTCCAATATTTTTGTCCTTCAGTTTTCGATCCTCCGACCTTATGCCACGAAATTCCTACCGAGCGCTCGAGAAAACGAAACAAACTTATTATTCTATTAAGGAATGCTCCCGCACTCGCAACGTGCATTAGGGGTAACGTTTATGATTCTTCGGCTGAAACAAAATTTGACAAAGAATTCATTAGAAAAAAAAAATTCAATTTCCTTCCAAACTTATTTTCCCTTCCCTCGCTTTCAGTTGACGCTTACCTACAATCTAAGTGGGGACTTTCCGTTCGAGTTCCGAACATTTTATTATAGCTGTGGACAGTCCAGACGATATGTCATTAATCAAAGCACGTAGAATAGCGTCCGTGAATTGAGGATGCGACTTGATCATTTTTTCGTATCCATCGGTGTTGGTAACATCACGTATATTCTCAATGATGTATCGCATCGCTCGAGTCTTCAAGCGTTCGGCCTCATATAGATCGGCGTGTATCAGGATATCCACTGAATTGTCAATTTCCAGTTTCTCGGCGAGTATTTCCTCGCAAAGTGCCTTGAGATCCTTGAGATCGTACTTCTCCGCTGCGCTGAGCAATCTAAGATCCACCAGTTCTGCGTTCGAGACTCTACCGGTGTAAATGAATCTCAACATTTCATTAACGACATCGAGATCCATGTCGTTTAGGTCCACTTGATTCGTAAGTTGTTCCTTCGTTTCGTGAGCGAACATACCAGCGAAGACCTTGGAACGAGCCACCAACATTGCCTTGTGAGCCCGTAACTCCTTGCTCCCATTGACAATGATCTTGACATCGCTGAATCTCTCGTCTTCGAGCAGCGATCCAATGTCATCACTCAGATTGGACTCAGGCAAATCCAATTTGACTCTCGAATCCTCCTTGATGCTCAAGGCTCTCGAAAATTCAAAGATCTCGAACAATATCGTAATATTGCCAGATTTACCACTATGTCTTCCCAAGTGCGCATTGTAATGTCCCTGTTCGAATATATGAGCTCCGTTCCCTATTTTAACGTAATTCGAGCTCCCGGGAGCAAGAATCGAAGCTCTGAGCAGTGCTTTGACACGATAATGCTCGTTTTCCGGCACCACGAGTTCCAGACAGAGCGATCGATGTAACGTGATTCCTACACAATCGCTTGACCCGAAGTCTGAACTAAAACTCAAGCACCACTCTGTTCTGTGTTCCGGACTGAAGGAAAATTTTTCCGATTTGAATGTATTATTATAGTAACCCGCAACTGGGGGATTCTTAGAATCACATAGCTTCCAGTAGAAGCTACATTTAAGAATTTTTATAACATTAATTTTACACCATTCCCCGAGCTCCTCCTCGCTCATGGTGTCCAGTTTTTCTTTAGAAATGGGAAACGTGTCCATTTTAAATTGGCCCAAGTCCTTTGTCCTTTGTTGAAGCTCGATCAGAAATCAGAACGCGGATCGATGATACAGCAGCCAATGCCAACAACGAATTGTATCCACACTTCCACACCCCACACCCAGACATTCCACACATCCACACGAAGAAGGAAGCCTGGGTATTCTCCTTGCTCCCGCGATCACCCCGCGGCGGCTTGGAGCCACGGTTTCTAGCAATCAGTGCCATGAATCTTGCGATGGTTGTTTGCAGTACTAAAAAGACCAATGTGGAATCAATAGCGGGAGATTTAAATTTGAAGTGGAGATTCTTGCCCACTTCTTCCTTTGTAATCGAAGAAATTAAATTAAGAGGCACGGTAGTGCCTCGAGACAAGTACATTTCCTCTCCTTTACCGACATGTCGAGAGGTACTACAGCCTCTTATACGCCACACATCTGGCTTATACACGGGAGTATATCTATATAACGAAACTTATTTTCCGAATTATTAATGAATTATACGGACTTAGGCAATGATATCAACACGAATATTTTTTATTTTTTTTTCTCTTTCGATCGGTACCCAAATGAATGCTGTAGCTATTGACATATGGGAGATATTGCATTTTATTATTTTCATTCGACGTACATCATCATCATCATCATCATTTTCTTTTTTTTTTGTCTCCGCCACAAATTTTCGCACCGCCCGTGAATCTAACCGCAAATTCATCGCTCACCTGTCACACCAGGCTAAAAGGCTGAAATCACGTATGTCATGTTACGTATGATCTTTGGTTAACGAAGCTGCCTTAGTTGCTTCGGCATTTCCGAAAGTCGTTTACGCGATTTTTTTATCGTTACTTTGAGATGAAAGTTCAGAGGTTTTATTACGAAAGTGAAGTATAAAAATAAATTGAAAAAAAAAAAAAAAACGAACAGTGTTAGAGTATTATTTTATCATTTTCGGACAGAACCGGTGAAAAAAAAAATTATATACTTATAGGTGCGTTCTCGTAGTGATATGACTCCCCATTTAGTGGTTATATTGGTGTATTTCGAAAAAAAATATTGATTATTAATTAAATAAAGTTTAAAGTATATTAAAGAAACAGAATTGTGTTTTTTTCCACAAACATCAAAGTACATTCAGCATTTTTATTTTTAACATTGTTTATTTCATTTTAATTATTATTTAAATGATATTTAAATTCCAAGTGAACTTCATAAGTTCTTTGCATCGTGTAATTTCGATTGAATATTTTCTTTTTGTATCTCTTCCCTCTCTCAGGATCATCAGGACTTCAAAAGGTTCCGTGAGCATTGCTTGTTATCGATATGCCGGAGCTCTTCTAACGTTTTTTAATCCGCACATGATCTACGCCATCAACTCCGAGTATTCTATTTGACATCATACAAGTCCCAGCTGCACTGCCTTATTATCACAGATTTCATCTGAATGCAAACCAGAGAAGCTCACACAATTCTAGACAGAAAAATAGTATGCGTCATCAAGTAAACACAGAAAAATTAGTTACATCGCTAAGCCGTCACAAAAACATTTCCCCATACAGGGATTTGACCCAATAAATTTGGCCCGTATCTAACTTGATAAAAAGAAACTCGTTGCGCCATCAACTTGCTACAATAAAACACAATGCACCACCAATTTGGAATAGAAAAATTCGACGCATCACCAACTCGACGCACAAAAAATCACCTACGGGCTATCTCGATGGAGATATACTCTCCCATGGTACAGTTTCACACAGCGAAAACTCTCATGCGGCGTAACTTGGTCCGCTTCAATTCTCAACCGACGCAACCATAGTCCGTTAGACTGTGTAGAGTTGGAGCGGGCCGAGCTGTGCCACGAAAGTTTCGCTGTGGCAAGTTACGCCAAGGGAGAATTTTTCTGTGTTGGCATGCCCTGGCAGTTTTTGCATGTCGAATTGGTGATGCATCGAGTTTTTCCATGTTGTATTGGCAATATGTCCAGTTTAATTGGAGCAAGCCGATGGTGCATTGGGTTTTTCTGCACCAATTTAATTATAGGCTGAGTTTGTCTGGGTTATGTCGCTTCATGGGATTTTTTTTTGTTTCACAGTGCAATGTGTCGAATTTTTCTGTGTTCAGTTAATTATGTGTGTGACTTTTATGAGCAGAATTACGTGGGTCGGGTTGAGTCTGCATTCAGTTGGTATCTGTACAAACAAAGCTTTACCATTCCATCGCTAAGAAAAAAAACATAAAGCTCAATATTATAAACAGACTATCGAAAAGCGATGCCTATGATTTTATATCTTAGCGATGGTGCATTGTATCAAGAATCAAATACTCAAAGTTATTCGGATAGGTCATGCGAGTATTCTCAAAAATCGGGATACCTCATTGATAACATGTTGTACGCATGGAACATTCTGAAGTTTGCTAAGCTTATTAAGGGGGTCAGGTACCGACAATTTCACATCCAGAACCTCTAACGGTAGAGACTGGCTGATTTTTGTCTTGATATCATTTCTCATATCAAAATACCTCATGAAATTTAGAAAAATTAATTTTTTCCCTATTTTCAAAATAATTTTTTTCGAAACCGTTGATATATCGAAAATCCCATCTGCTAGATTATTCATTGTGATAAGTGTTGTTATATAATTTCGTCCAGGTAAAGTTTTATTACTTGATCATATCGAAGAATTTTTTTTATTCAGCCCATGGAATCCATTTTCTTCTTATTATATTCTACCAATTAATTTATCACACATTTGGAAATTGTTGTGCCATTAATGATGTTGAAATTTGCATCGTTGGAATGCAACGAAAATAGGTTTTTTTTATTAAAAAAAAAATCATTTCCAGTATTTCTGACGCTTCTCTGGCATATTTAGGCCCCAGATCGCAAAAAAAAAACCGAAAATAAGGTTTAAACGATTTTTGACTTCGAGACAATACTGGAAATGATTTTTTTAAAACTTTTTTCGTTGCATTCCAACGATGCAAATTTCAACATCATTGCCATTAAATGGTATCTCCTCCTACAATTTTGAACTTTGAGGGTTGTAGATTTTTTTACACATTCTTTGGGTCACAATGAACAATCTAGCAGATGGGATTTCCGATACCTATCTTAACGGATTCGAAAAAAATTATTTTAAACACGTGGAAAAATTAATTTTTCGAAATTTTATCAATGTGAGGTATTTTGATACGAGAAATGATATCAAGACCAAAATTAGCAAGTCTCTACCGTTAGTGGTTCTGGATGTGAAATTTTCGGTACCTGACCCCCTTAAGGATCTAATAAACGAAATGCAAATGATATTCAATGTCTTAGTTGCTAGATTGGGGCCTCTGAATTTGTAAAATAATGAAACCATCGCATGACGAAATGTTTTGGAAAGACGAAATTCATCCCCTCAAAAATTGTTTAATTCTAGCCTGAGCAGAGCAGTCACCATTCGAAGCTTTCACATAGAAGTTACATGGTAAAAATATATATAATCCTTTGCAAAAAGAAGCCAAATCCCCCCAAAAAACACCATAAATGGTGTACAAAAAGTTGAGACAAGTACATTTCCTTGCATCGTTTTATCTTTCCTTACAAAAATATGTCAAACATAAATAGTTGTAAAATAAATCCTCACAAAAAGTTCTCAAATAAATTCAAATCATCCAACTCACAGTTGCCAAGTACATCCAGCATTTTTATTGTTTCTATTATTTATTAACCATTTATAATTAGGTCACAACGCCCGAAAACGTCTTGAAACGGGACTTAGGGACTTAATCTAAAAATGTATTGTTTGAAAAATTTTTATTGAAAAAAATTCGGATTGAAAAAAAAAATTCGAACGAAGTACTTGGCGAGTTCGTAACAGGTAGTCCGTACAGTCATTTTACATAACTCGCCAAGTACTTCGTTCGAATTTTTTTTTTCAATCCGAATTTTTTTCAATAAAAATTTTTCAAACAATACATTTTTAGATTAAGTCCCTAAGTCCCGTTTCAAGACGTTTTCGGGCGTTGTGACCTAATTATAAATGGTTAATAAATAATAGAAACAATAAAAATGCTGGATGTACTTGGCAACTGTGAGTTGGATGATTTGAATTTATTTGAGAACTTTTTGTGAGGATTTATTTTACAACTATTTATGTTTGACATATTTTTGTAAGGAAAGATAAAACGATGCAAGGAAATGTACTTGTCTCAACTTTTTGTACACCATTTATGGTGTTTTTTGGGGGGATGCTAAATACTCCGAGTATCTGATTGGTACGTTGGTTTTTATTTTCTATATCACCAATATTATATCATTAATAATATCTGCATTGTGAATTATAAGTAAGAACCAAACATTTTTGAACTATTATTTGTAAAAATTAGTATTACTTCGATTTGTATGGATTTTTAATAATATATTATTACTCAAATTTATATTATAATTAACTTGAAATTAATATTTACCGGTATCTTAAGTATTATTTTCTTTTTTTAGTTTTTAAATATAATTGTGACCGATATTTTTCAATTTCAGCTACGTTATTCGTATTTTTTCGGTTACTTAAACTAGAGTTCAAAAACTTTATGTTTCTAGCGAATTAGATTTTATTGACCGACTTGCACCAATGAAATACTAGAAGTTCGGTAGTTATTTTCAAAAAATTGTCTACTATTTTGTGTTCCTTGCAATTTATTGTATAGCGATTTTTTTTTTTTTAAGTTAAACCGACAGATCTTGAATTATGCGATTTTGATAGCATATTTTTGATAAAAGGTAGTTTGCCAACACGTGGCATCTACCCACAATACAATTCAAATTATAATTGGGTCTTTGGAACACTCCATTTTTATATTGTTGATCTTCAATAAATTCAGTATCATAAATGTTTTTTATGTCTTGAAGATTTTTCATGCAGTCAGAGCGTCCCCCTGCCGATTTAAAAACTATTTTTCACATTGTATGTAAATTTGAATACATTTAGAAACTTTGGTTAACTGTAACGGGGTATAATGATTTGAACATCTAAATCATCTTTAGTTTAGCTTTGATGATAAAAAATTTATTTTTCCGATATCTCTTCGATTATTTCATTGAAAGAACGAATTATCGACGTTTTTCCTTGCCGTCGGTATTGCTGATTTGTAGCTCTTGCGACGCTCCTATTAGTCGTCGGTGTCCTCACCCGGAGTGGCCTTGCTGGTTCAACTTCGATCGGTCATGATCGGATTGGTTTGGGACAAGTCTCCCGAGTATTGAGGCAGCGTCATGAAGCCTGGACCACTTTTACTCATTAATTTGTAGCTCGATGATAGATTTATGTTTTGGGACTTAATTATAGTGAAATTGGAACGTCAGACTCTGGTGAATAAATTTTCTTTATATGAATAGAGTATCATTAAATATTGGATAGTACTGAGTTTGTTAAAAATCCTTTGAAAGGTTCAAATTTAGAATTTTTAAACAAATATCTCTGATAGCTTTGATTCTCCCGAATTAAAAAATGATCGGGCTAATTTTTTTTTTGCATTAATAAAGTATCATTACAGAAAGATTGGTATTAAATTCTGCGAGAATCGATGAATTGGTTCAGATTTTATGAAATTTTTTATTTTCCAAAAAAAGTCTCTGACAGCTATAATTTCTCAAATATCGAGAACAGGGGCTACATTTTTTCTCTTTTTTAAACGAACATAATATTATGAAATTATAGTTGTAAGTTAATTTCGAGAAATTCGATAAAACAGTTCCGATTTTATGAAATTTTCCATTTTCAGTTATTGGTTTCCTCAAGTTTTCAGATTTTGAATATTGGTCAGTAGAGTACGTAAAAAATTATTAGTAACTTAAAGCTCAAAAAATGAGACTGCATATGACGGAAAGGAGGAAAAAAGAAGCTAGTTGAATCTTGGTAATTGTTTTCTCCAAATTTCGCGCAATGCTTAAAACTCTCTCTGCGATTAAGTAAAAATTGACAAAGGTAGTTCCTCGTAGAGAGATCGAGCGTTTAGAATTGCCCAAAATTTAAAGGAAGCAGTTTGCAATTTTCAACTTGCAGCTTTTTTTAAATTTCTAACTAATATTGCGTAAAATAAAAAAAAATAAAACTATAGGATGTTTGATGTCAAGTGAGGATTAACATTTTCATGCGATTAACGTTGAACTAATTAAAAAATTTTTATAACCAATGTATAATGTATATGTGTACGGTATCGGAATCTTATAGCAAATTATTCTGCACAAAAATTTATGCACCGATGATCTACTTCATTTTGGTTATGGAAAAAAAATCAAAAAACAAGAAGCTCGTGAGCCATAGTGTCCATTCATTGTATTTTGCAACAACGGTACAAGTTTTATTACTTTACAAAGTCTAATGATGTATATTATATACTTACTATACTACTAAGAAGAAACACGCTTAATCGAAATACGACACACTTGCTTGAAAATTGTCTTCAAACTTAGTTATATATAGTGCTAGAAAAGATATTTAGGATGCGTACAAGTGCTTGAGCACATTAACCTTATGTATCACAACATACCCATACATATATTTATATATATATATATACTCTATGCTGCTGTATTTTTATCGATAAATTTCAAATTTCAACTCTCAAATATACGAGCCGTAAAAAAAAAAAAAGCGCTGTGTTAATCACTGCGGGTACAAGGGACGAAAAATTATGTAATACTCTGATTCGAGTGAAACTAACTAGTTGGTTAAATAGTTTAATAGTTGGCTGCATGGTTATTCAAATATTGTAACGAAGTATGAAAGTATGGAATTATACATTTTATCCTATAAAAAAAAAACCGTATTTGGGGGAAAAAACCATTACATGCTTTATGCCACGTCCATGAGAAATTCGGCTATCATAGGGATTCACCTATCGCAAGGCCAAAATAACGAAAACAAAAACGTAAATTTTATAAGCAAAAGTAAGTGTAGCCGGCTTTCCCCCGGTCGAGGGTTGACATTTTTTTTCTTAACTATTTATTTTTCTTCGTAAATCCATCCGCACATAAAGCTCCAGACGTGCGACAAAACAAAAAATTGAAAACCACGAAAAAACCAGAATTTCAAAAGCAACAGATAAAATAAAAACAAAGTCTCTTAATTTCCTTCGAGACTCGTTCGCCCTTCTCTGATTGTCATTCACCGCTTACCATAAGGGTCTGACAATCTTGGGGTCGTCCCCCTTCCCATTCGCTTCCAAATTCTTTCGTATGCTCTTGAACAGTCGCAACGAATCAACATTATCAGTATTCGCCAAAGTGCGTAAAATAGGATCCATCAATCGAGGATGCGATTGGACCATTGTTCCATAACTATCGGTTTTTGCAATGTCTTGTAGATTCTGGATAATGTATCGTATGGCTAGAGTCTTCATGCGATCAGCCTTGTACAGATCGGCCTGTATCAGTAAATCCACCGAATTGTTGATCTCCAGTTTCTCAGCGAGTTTCTCCTCGCAAATTGCCTTGAGACCCTTGAGATCGTACTTCTCCGCTGCGTCAAGCAATCTAAGATCCACCAGATCCGCATTCGAGACTTTACCGGTGTAGATGAATCTCAACATTTCATTGACGACATCGAGATCCATGTTGCTCAAGTCCACTCGATTCGTGAGTTGTTCCTTCGTGTCGTGAGCAAACATACCCGCGAATACTTTTGAACGGGCCATCAAGATTGTCTTGTGCGCGTGAATCTCCTTGCTCCCATCGACGATGATCCGGACGTCGCTGGATCTCTTATCATCGAGCAGCGATCCAATGTCATCACTCAGATTAGAGTCAAGCAAGGCCCATTCGGGCCTCAAGCCCTCCTCGATGCTAGAGACTCTCGAAAATTCAAAGATCTCGCACAATATCGTCATTTCTTGATTATATTGTTTGTCCAGCGAGTACAATTTATATTTATTATAAAGATCTGAAAATTTCACTTGGTAATGTCCTCGTTCGAATATGTGAGCTCTGATCGGGAGTTTGCCGTAAATCGAGCCCACGGGAGTAAGAATCGAAACTCTACACTGTGCCCTGACCCTATAATCCTCGTTTTCCGGCACCTTGAGTTGCAGATAAAGCGACACCTTCTCTGCGCTTTTTATTTCACGAAGCACCAGGCACCACTTTGCGCTGTCTCCCGAATTGGCGGAGAATCTTTCCGATACGTACATTCTATTGAATCCTGTGCAATAAATGTCATGCAGCGTCCAGAATAAGCTGTGTTTGAGAATTTTTTTACGATTAACTTTGCACCATTCCTCGAGCTCCTCCTCGCTCATGGTGTCCAGTTTTTCTGGGGAAATTGGAAACAACTCCATTTCAGATGAGCCTCCAAGTCTTTTGTGCTCTGTCGGATCTGTCCAAGCTCGATCAGTACCCGAATTCCCGAATCGACGATACTGCAGCCAATAATGATCTATCGCGAACTGTATCCACACGAGAAATATGCCCGAGGATGACCGCTTCGTTCTTTGTTCTTTGCTCCCACGGTTTACAGCACAGGGTTGCCGGTTGCCGGGTATTGTAAAAGTCATATCGTCACCAGAGGTCAGCCAAACTGCCAAAAATTGCCAACTTCAGAGATTTCTCAAATTCCTAAAAATCACCAACAGGTTTCAAGGGAATGTGTAAACACTTCCACTACGTTACCGACGGAAACTTGGATTATACCAGTCTAGTACAATTGTACCAGAACTAGCACTTTCTTTATACGACTCAAGTGCCTCAACTAAATTCACACGAATCAATTTCAACCTGATGAATCCATATATCTTACCAAGCAATCTCATGTTAAGGATGTTCCTCTGTTTGTTTGCGGGACGAGTCGTCCGAGGGGGGTCCCTATGCTTATACACAGGCAGGGCTCAGTGTTGCCAACGTCAAATCCTCACTCATCTCGACCGGTTAATTTATTTTCTCGAAATCAAAATTAGAACTTTGAGGTTTCGTTTCAATGCTATTCGATAGTAAGTGGCATTAATAACAACGTATAAAAATTATAGTAATATACTCCTGTAAGTTTTTGAAATATTAACGTTTATGTTGCAAAAAAAATTAAAAATTCACGTTTTCCCAGCTTCAACTCCAAACGCTGTCCGAACTATTCAAGATAGCGAAAATTGCCCAGTAAGAATTTTGTAGAGAATTAAATTTTCTATAAAAAAGTCCGCGACGGTATACATAAAAAGTCAATAGCGGATGAGTGAGAGGTGTCCGAAGTGGCGTGACGATGAAGTGTGATTTTTGTAAAATCGCAGAATAGTAGACCCATTAGATGTTAAATTACATATCACCACGTTAGCATTGAATTAAAAATGCATAAAAATTCATACGTTAACTGGGCACAACGAGAAAGCCATTACCGCCCAAAAAACTTTATTTATAACTAAATTCAAATAAAGCCACCTACTTGAAATGGTTTTTTTAAAATTATTTTTACAACTTTGGACGCCTCCCACGCCTCAATAATTAACTTTAGATATATGCCGTCGCGGACTATTTTGTAGAGAATTTAGTTACCTATAAAATGATTTAGGAGCAATTTTTCTCTATTATGTATAGTTTGAGCAGCGTTTAGAGTTGAAGCACAAAAAGAGCGAAATTTTCATTGTTTCTATTTTTCCCTTGCCAAAATGTATAGAGGGATAATAACGCACATTTTATAAGTTATTATTTATGCCATATACTATGAAAAGACGCTAAAAAAATTCCAGGATTTTATTCTGAAAAAAAAAGCCTGATTCGACAAGTTGAGTTCGGCAACATTGTCCGTCGCGTCTAAAATCGACAGCGAACGCCCGTTTTTTTCAGCATTTTAAAACATATTACATTTAATTACTCAACGAAAATTCTCCTAATTAAGGTGAGCTTTCGCACACGGTTCTATTATATATAGATCTAGGTCATATAATTTTTAAAAGGTGCTGGCATTTCGAGTTCGTGAATTACAGAACGATTGGAACCTGTTTTTCGTGTGCGCCCATAAGAACGCATGTTAAATAATGTTTTTTTAAACATTTAATATCTCGAAAACGAGGCTCCTAATCTCATTGAATCTTTGTACACACGTTTTGAGGATAAACACTAACAGGCTGTAAAAATTTCAAGTCGATGACATTAAATCGATATAACAGAGGAACATCCTTAACCCAATATGACCTCGCCTTTTTCAAGCAAACCCAATATGACCCCACTAGCTTTGGTAGCTTCAAGTAAACCCCATACGATTCCATTAGCTCCGAGCAAACCCAATATGACCCCATCGACTGTAAGTGAACCTAATATGTCCGCACCGACTCAGAGTAAACCTGTACTGTAGTCGTATTCACCCTACTAAACCCAATATAACCCAAGACATATTTCTCATCACTCGTGTTTCATTGACGCAGCATGTTCGGTCAATCATTATTCATGCTTATGCGAGGTAAAATTCATTGCTGCAAACGAGATTAGGGAACGCGATAGTGCTTAGACTGATGCAACCGGCACCAGCTATTTTGTCTTGATCATGCCCTCGTAGATTTTCACTCAAAAATTTTCTACTTCAGGCTTGAGTTCTTTTTTTTTCTAATCAGTATTTCGTTAAATACTTAAAAAAAAATATATATATGGGCCATTTGATGGAATGAGTTAAGACTTGTGATTCTGGCGAATTATTCCCCAGAAAAGTTTACGTCGTAGGCTCATGATCAACTTCGCTGTGGTTATGGGGAAAATAAAAAAAAAAACAAGCTCGTGAGCCATAGTATATCAATTTCTTGTATTGTGCAACAACTACAAGTTTTATTGGTTCGCAAAGATTATTGATACATTTATAATCGGTAGAGAAAGAAAAAAAAAAAAACCAGCGCTCTGTTCGAACTGCGCAGCGGTTCAAGGAATGGAATATAAAACAACACCCTGATTTGAATAAAAGTAATTAGCCAACTAGTTAGTTGAATAGTTATAGTTAGTTATTGGAATAATGTAACAAATTGAGTACAAAGGTATGAAATAACACATTTTCTTTTTACTTTAAAAAAATCATACTTTAAGGAAAAACAAAAAAATCATCACATGCTTCATACCACGTGCCAGATCCATGAGAAATTCGATCGCCGTTGAAATTCACCTATCGCCAACCCGAAATAACGAGAAAAATAAAACTTAAATTCTGTACCCAAAGGTCAAGGTTAACTGACTTCCCCAGGTCGATCGGTGAAATTTTTTTTTTCCAATAATTTTGTCCTTCGGTTTTCGATCCTCCGACCTTACGCCACGAAATTCTTACCGAGCGCTCGAGAAAACGAAACAAACTTATTATTCTATTAAGGAATGCTCCCGCACTCGCAACGTGCATTACGGGTAACATTGTTTCTTCGGCTGAAACAAAGTTTGAAAAACAATTCATTAGAAAAAATTCAATTTAATTCAAGACTTATTTTCCCTTCCCTCGCTTTTGGTCGTCGCTTACCTACGATCTAACTGACGTTCTGTTTGGAATCCGAATATTTTGTTATAGACGTGAACAGTCCGGACGGTTCGTCATTAGCCAAAGCACGTAGAATAGCGTCCGTCAATCGAGGATGCGACTTGATCATTGTTCCGTAGCCATCGGTGTTGGTGACATCACGTAAATTCTTAATGATGTATCGAATGGCTCGAGTCTTCAAGCGTTCAGCCTCGTACAGATCGGCGTGTATCAAGATATCCACCGAATTGTCGATCTGCAGTTTCTCGGCGATTATTTCCTCGCAAATTTCCTTGAGACCCTGGAGATCGTACTTCTCCGCTGCGCCGAGCAATCTAAGATCCACCAGATCTGCATTCGAGACTCTACCGGTGTAAATGAATCTCAACATTTCATTGACAACATCGAGATCCATGTCGTTTAGGTCCACTTGATTCGTAAGTTGTTCCTTCGTTTCGTGAGCGAACATACCAGCGAAGACCTTGGAACGAGCCACCAACATTGCCTTGTGAGCCCGTAACTCCTTGCTCCCATTGACAATGATCTTGACATCGCTGAATCTCTCGTCTTCGAGCAGCGATCCAATTTCTCCGATCAATCTCGAGTCAGGCAAGTCCAATTTGACTCCCGAACCCTCCTCGATGCTCGAGACTCCCGAAAATTCAAAGATCTCGAACAACATCGTAATAGGGTAACGGTCGTCCCATCCCTCCTGTTCCCAGTTATATTCATCAGTTATTATTTCAAACCGCGCATTGTAATGTCCCTGTTCGAATATATGAGTTCCGTTCCCCACCTCATGATAATCCAAGCGCCCGGCAGCACGGAGCGAAGCTCTGAACTGTGCTCTGACACGATAATGCTCGTTTTTCGGCACCACGAGTTCCAGACAGAGCGATCGCTTTATTCCCCTGTTTTCTCCGTAAAAGTGTGACATTGAGCCTGAATTCAAACTCAAGCGCCACTTTATTCTGTGCTCCGGACTGACGGAGAATTTTTCCGATTTGAAATCGTTGCCCAAAAATTGATCCATAAAGTCACATAGCTTCCAGTAGTAGCTACATTTCAGAATTTGTATACTATTAACTTTACACCATTTCCCGAGCTCGTCCTCACTCATGGTGACCAGTTTTTCTGTGGAAATGGGGAACGTGTCCATTTTAAATGGGCCCAAGTACTATGTCCTTTGTCCAAGCTCGATCAGAACGGTGCAGAACGCAAATGGATTATACAGCAGCCAATTGCAGCCAATGCCAACAACGAATTGTATCAACCATCAAACATCCTAACAAGAAGGAACAGCCGGGTATCCCCCTTGCTCCCGCGGTCGCCCCCGGGCTAGTACACCGCCGTGCTGTTTGGTGGAGCCACGATTTCTTGCAATCACCGCCATTGACCTTGCGGCGCTTGTTTACAGTACTAAGGGTGCATTCCGAATTGAGCTCGCAGCGCTAATAGCTTCCTCCGCGGCGTTCCGAAACTGTAGGTAGCGCGATGCGAGTGCGACGTCAGAGCCCGTCGCAAGGCTAGGGCTGCGCTCAATGTCCCTAGATGAAACGCTGTGGCTGCACTACCTCCCGACGTAGTGCGGTCACAGCGTTTTATTTTCCCGCCAAATATTGCCAAATATCACGGCGAGACCGTTCCGATATATTGGGCGAGTGATTTGCTGAGGAATGGGGGGTATAAAACTATAATGCGCTAGATCGTCAATTCGGAACGCCTAAAGCTGGGAAAGCGTAGCATATCACGCTGTAGCACTGCCAGCTCAATTCGGAATGCACCCTAAAAAGACCAATGCGTAGTTGGGGGGCGGGAGATTTAAATTCAAAGTAGAGATTTTTGCCCACATCTTCCGTCGTTTTGTAATCGAATGAATTAAAAACTAAATACTCCGAATATCTGATTGGTACGTAGGGTTTTATTTTATATATCACGAATATTATATTATTAATAATAGCTGCATTGTGAATTATAAGTAACAACCAAACATTTTTGAGTTATTATTTGTAAAAATTAGTATTACTTGGATTCATATGGATTTTTAATAATATATTATTACTCAAATTTATATTATAATTAACTTGAAATTAATATTTACCGGTATCTTAAGTATTATTTTCTTTTTTTAGTTTTTAAATTTAATTGTGACCGATATTTTTTAATTTCATCTACAACGTTACTCGTACTTTTTCTGTTACTTAAACTAGAGTTCAAAAACTTTATGTTTCTAGCGAATTAGATTTTATTGACCGACTTGCACCAATGAAATACTAGAAGTTCGGTAGTTCTTTTCAAAAATTTGTCTACTATTTTGTGTTCCTTGCAATTTATTAGGCGTAGCGGAATATTTTTTTTGAAGATCAACCGTCAGAATTTGAGTTATATGTTATTTCGATGGCATATTTTTGGTAACACGATGCATCTACCCAAAATATAATTGAATATACAATTGGGTCTTGTGATCACTCCATTTTTATATTCTTGATCTTCAATAAATTCAGTGTCATGATTGTTATTTATGTCTTGAATATTTCCCAAGCAGTCAGAGCATTCCCCTGCCGATTAATAAAAAAAATTCACAATCTATCCACTTGTATGTAAATTTGAATATATTTGGAAACTTTGGTTAACTGTAACGGTATAATGGTTCGAACTTCTATATCATCTTCAATTTAGCTTTAATGATAAAAAATCGCTTTTTCCGATATCTCTTCGATTATTTCATTGCATGAACGAATTGTCGATGTTTTTCGTTGCCGTCGGTATTGCTGATTCGTAGCTCTTGCGACGCTCCTATTAGTCGCCGGTGTCCTCACCCGGAGTGGCCTTGATTCTTGATTGTTCAACTTCGATCGGACATGATCGGATTGACTCGGAACAAGTCTCCCGAGTGTCGAGACAGCGTCATGATGCCTGGACCACTTTTACTCATTAATTTGTAACTCGACGATAGATACATGTTTTTGGACTTAATTATAGTGAAATTGCAACGTTAGACTCTGGTGAATAAATTTGCTTTATATGAATAGAGTATCATTAAAGATCAGATAGTATTGAGATTGTTGAAAATCATTTGGAAGGTTCAAATTTAGAATTTTTAAACAAATATCGCTGATAGCTTTGATACTCCCGAATTAAAAAATGATCGGGCTAATTTTTTTTTTGCATTAATAAAGTATCATTACAGAAAGATTGGTATTAAATTTCGCGAGAATCGATGAATTGGTTCAGATTTTATGACATTTTTTATTTTCTAAAAAAAGTCTCCGACAGCTATAATTCCTCAAATATCGAGAACAAGGGCTACATTTTTTCTATTTTTTAAACGAACATAATATTATGAAATTATAGTTGTAAGTTAATTTGGAGAAATTTGATAAAACAGTTCCGATTTTATGAAATTTTCCATTTTCAGTTATTGGTTTCCTCAAGTTTTCAGATTTCGAATATTGGTCGGTAGAATACGTAGAAAATTATTATGTTAAAGCTCAAAAAATGAGACTACATATGACAGAAAGGAAGAAAAAAGCAGCAAGTTGAAACTTGGTAATTGTTTTCTCGAAATTTCCCGCAATGTTTAAAACTCTCTCTGCGATGAAGTCAAAATTCACAAAGGTAGTTCCGCGTAGAGGGATCAGGCGTTTTAGCATTGCGCAAAATTTAAAGTAAGCAGTTTGCAAGTTTCGTTTTGTAGCTTTTTTGAAATTTCTAACTAATATTGGGTAAATTTTTTTTTAAAAACTATGGGATATTCGATGTCAAGTGAGGATTAAAATTTTCATGCGATTAACGTTGAACTAATTTAAAAATTTTTATAACCAATGTATAATGTATATGTGTACGGTATCGGAATCTTATGGTAAATTATTCTGCACAAAAATTGATGCACCGATGATCAACTTCATTGTGGTTATGGAAAAAAAAAAAATAAACAACAAGCTCGTGAGCCATAGTGTCCATTCATTGTATTTTGCAACAACGGTACAAGTTTTATTACTTTACAAAGTCTAATGATTTATATTATATACTTACTTTACTACTAAGAAGAAACACGCTTAACCGAAACACGACACATTTGCTTGAAAATTGTCTTGAAAATTAGATATATGAGGCATTCCACATCAACGTGACCACTTCAAAACCTTAATATCTTGAAACCTATACTATAGTATTCACCCTTCTAAACCCAATGTAACGCAAGACATATTTCTCATCACTCGTGTTTCTTTGACGCAGAATGTTCGGTCAATCATTATTTATGCTTATGCGCGGTAAAATTCATTGCTGCAAACGAGATCAGGGAACGCGATAGTGCTTAGACTGATGCAACCGGCACCAGCTATTTTGTCTTGATCATGCCCTCGTAGACTTTCACTCAAAAATTTTCTACTTCAGGCTTGAGTCCTTTTTTTTCTAATCAGTATTTCGTTAAATACTTAAAAAAAAAAAAAATACGTATGGGCCATTTGATGGCATGAGAGTTAAGACTGGCGATTCTGGCGAATTATTTCCCAGAAAAGTTTGCGTCATAGGTTCATGATGAACTTCGCTGTGGTTTTGGGGAAAATAAACAAAAAAAAAACAAGCTCGTGAGCCACAGTATCAATTTCTCGTATTGTGCAACAACCATACAAGTTTTATTGGTTCGATAAGTCTATTGACACATTTATAATCCATAGAAAAAAAAAAAAAAAAACCTGTGCTCTGTTCGAGCTGCGCAGCGGTTCAAGGAATGGAATATAAAACAACACCCGGATTTGAATAAAAGTAAATAGCCAACTAGTTAGTTGAATAGTTATAGTTAGTTATTAAAATAATGTATCATATTAAGTACAAAGTTATGAAATAATACATTTTTTTACTTTAAAAAAATCATCACATGCTTCATACTACGTGTCAGATCCATTAGAAATTCGATCGTTGTTGAAATTCACCTATCGCCAACTCGAAATAACGAGAAAAAAAAAACTTAAATTCTGTACTCAAAGGTCAAGGTAAAAACTGGCTTCCTACCGGTCGATCGGTGGAATCTTTTTTTTCCAATACTTTTGTCCTTCATTTTTCGATCCTGCGAGCTTATGCCACGAAATTCCTACCAAGCGCTCGAGAAAACGAAACAAACTTATTATTCTATTGAGGAATGCTCCCGCATTCGCAATGTGCATCACGGGTAACATTGTTTCTTCAGCTGAAACAAAATTTGAAAAAAAATTCATTCAAAATAAAATTCAATTTCATTCCAGACTTATTTTCCCTTCCCTCACTTTCGGTCGTCGCTTACCTACGATCTAACTGACGTTCTGTGCGAAATCCGAATATTTTGTTATAGACGTGAACAGTCCACACGATTCATCATTAGCCAAAGCACGTAGAATAGCGTCCGTCAATCGAGGATGCGACTTGATCAATGTTTCGTAGCCATTTGTGTTGGTAACAGCACGTAGATTCTTAATGATGTATCGCAAGGCTCGAGTCTTCAAGCGTTCGGCCTCGTACAGATCGGCGTGTATCAGGATATCCACCGAATTGTCGATCTGCAGTTTCGCTGCGAGTATTTCCTCGCAAATTTCCTTGAGACCCTGGAGATCGTACTTCTCGGCTGCGCCGAGCAATCTAAGATCCACCACATCCGCATTCGAGACTCTACCGGTGTAAATGAATCTCAACATTTCATTGACAACATCGAGATCCATGTCGTTTAGGTCCACTTGATTCGTAAGTTGTTCCTTCGTTTCGTGAGCAAACATACCGGCGAATACTTTTGAACGGGCCATCAAGATTGTCTTATGCGCGTGAATCTCCTTGCTCCCATCGACAATGATCTTGACATCGCTGGATCTCTTGTCTTCGAGCAGCGATCCAATTTCGTAGATCAGTCTCGAGTCAGGCAAGTCCAATTTGACTCTCGAGCCCTCCTCGATGCTCGAGACCCTCGAAAATTCAAAGATCTCGAACAATATCGTAGTATTGCCGTTTCCACCACAAAGTATGTTAAATCGCGTATTGTAACGTCCCTGTTCGAATATATGAGCTCCGTTCCCTACTTTATTGTAATTCGAGCTCCCGGGACCAAGGATCGAAGCTCTGAACTGTGCTTTGACGCGATAATGCTCGTTTTCCGGCACCACGAGTTCCAGACAGAGTGATCGATTTGTCTTGGTCGACCAAGTCCGACGTGCGTGGCTTTCATGATATGGCGCTGGGGCTAAACTCAAACTCAAGCGCCACTTTGCTTTGTGCTTCGGACTGACGGAGAATTTTTCCGATTCGAAATCGGTTCCCAAAGATTGACGATTCGTAGAATCATAATATAGCTTCCAGTAGTAGCTACATTTTAAAATTTCGATACCATTAATTTTACACCATATCCCGAGCTCCACCTCACTCATCGTGTCCAGTTTTTCTTGAGAAATGGGGAAACTGTCCATTTTAGATTTGCGCAAGTCCTTTATCCTTTGTCCAAGCTCGATCAGAACGCGAATCGCCAACGCCAACGCCAACAGCCAAATGCCGAACATCCGGAGAACAGTGTTGCCAGTCCGTAATTTCGTTTCGTACTGCACAGGATTATAAAACGTACTAGATTGGAGGTGTTTCGTACTAAAGTTCTCCAATACCTTATTACCGACTGAGAATGATAAATTCTCGCATAGACTCCTGTCTTACCGACTGAGCTTGAAGTTGACCATTGGAAAACCTACCCAAAATATCAATATTTGCTAATATCGAAAATTGTCGCTACCAATTTGAATGAGGCTATGAAACCCATATTAATTGAAATAAATTCATTCAATAATAGAAAGCGACAGTTTATTAGCCATATTTGTAAAAAGAAAAAATCAAAACTTGGAAAAGTAACCAAACTAGACAGTTATATAGTTATTGCAAATCTCAACTTGTTACTTGGTCTCACATTATATTCTTCAATGTACCTTTAAATTCAGAAGTGGGTGGTGTGTGTGACTAATTTTGAACCAGAAATAAAAGATGTACGAAAAATCGCGGATATATTAATTTTAATTTTCAAAAATTGATTAAAACGAATCGCATTACTTTGAAACAGCATCATTTGCTTTTTTAAATTTTCTTCGTCTGATTTTCGGTGGAATATTATCCTGGGGCTTTGTAATAATTTTATCTCACCGTAGACATATTGTAATGTTCCCATCCAGCGATCTCATGGCCAAGATGATCTCAACTATTCCAAGCAAACCCAATACGACCTAACCGACTCCAAGTAAACCCAATATGACCTCACTGACTCGAAGTAAACCCAATATGACCTCACTGACTCGAAGTAAACCCAATATAACCCGAACCGACTCCACGCAAACTCAACGCAACCAAACCGACTCCAAGTAAACCAAATATGACCTCACCGACTCCAAACAAACCCAATACGAGCCAACCAACCCCAAGTAAGCCCAACATGACCCTAACGGCTTCAGGTAAACCCAATATAATCCTATCGGGCTTAACTAAACCGAATACAACTGCGAACACCTGGTCTTGGGCAGCTTATTGATTTTTTCCGAGCATCTTGATTCTTGATTTACCTTCAAAATTCCAAATAACATAGAAAAAAGCTCGTCATAGTTTTCTCCGAATCCATTTTCCAATCGTTTTCGGTGAGATACAATACTTCGAATTGCACACTGCATTTACCACTTCCCTGGCGAATATAGAGTGTGCAAAGAAATTGTGCACATCCAGTGCAAATTTGTTGGAAGTTCAGGGGATGAATACTCGTGCACATTCCCAACACATCAATTCACTTTTCCCCGGCAAAAATGGAGCGTGCCAAAATATGTTCGTTAAGCTTTTGGGAAGTGACTGAACGTTTCCTAAAGTGTTTTGTCACACGCCATATTGAGTTGTGTAATTTTAACCTCAAATTCGTGTTCACCGACAAAAAAACCCCTGAATTATATAGTTAGAGTGAATCTGGCAAGCATGAATGAGGTTCAAATAGAGCACGTGTGGCAAGTGGTAAGTGCACCGTGAAATTCGAAGTCTTGTACCTCTCACGAAGAGTGATTAGAAAATTGATTCAGATAAACTATGACGGAGCGTTTTAATATGTTACTTGGCATTTTAAAAATAAATCAAGATGCTCGTAAAAAGTCATTGAGCTGCCCAATACCAGGTGTTCGGAGTTGTATTCCATTTAGTTGAGGCCAATAGGGTTATATTGGGTTTTTTTTAGGCCGATAGGGTTATACAAGGTTTCCTTGGAGTCAGTTGGGTTGTATTGGGTTTGCTTGGAGTCGGTTCGGTCATATTGGGTTTACTTGGAGTCAGTTGCGTTGTATTGGGTTTGCTAGGAGTCAGTGAGGTCATATTTGGTTTACTTTTGGAGTCGGTTGGGTTGTATTGAGTTTGCTTGGAGTCGGTTCGGTCATATTGGGTTTACTTGGAGTCAGTTGCGTTGTATTGGGCTTACTTAGAATCAACTGGGTTTTATTGGGCTTACTTGGAGTCGGTTGGGTCGTATTGGGTTTGCTTTTGAATCGTTAAGGTCATATTGGGCCATGAGATTGGTGGTTGGGAACATTGCAATATGTCCACTATGGGATAAAATCATTATGGAGCCCTAGGATAATCTTTCACCGTAAATCAGAATAAAAAAATTTTAAAAAGCTAATGATGCTGTTTCAAACCATTTTGATTCGTTTAAATCAAATTTTTAAATTTAATAAAATTAATATATCCGCCATTTGTCTATATCTTCGATACAAATTGTCTCACACACCCCGCAAGTGTAGACTCTAATCAGTTTCTCTACGATACTTATCGTAAATATACGATAATTATCATTTATGTTATGCTATAAATGATGTATTAGGTCGTAAGGTGCTTATAGACATCCGGAATATGATTGAATCTACAGCAATCATGTTACCTCTCACTCTGCCAGATTCACGGTCAACCTTAAGACTCAAAGACTTCTTCAAAATTGCCATACAACGCTATAAGCGTCGCGATACCGAGAATTTGGGAAATCAGAGGCTCGATTCTCGAGACCACCCGAATATGGTTTTCGTATACGACTTTCCATTCAAAAAAGCATTGCATTTCGTATGCGAGATTTATGAAAACAATTCGAGTATCGAGCCCCTGAACTTCTACGCGTCAATGCAAGAGCGTCAAAAGTTTCACCTCACCGGTTTTGACGTTCGTTTACAGCGTCTATTCGAAATTGTGCAATATTACAAAAACATACTAGATTTGTGAGCGTCGTACTAGCGTACTAGACGGAACCAAAAAGTACTAGATCTAGTACAATTGTACTAACACTGGCAACACTAGAGGTGGCGACGGGGACGACCAATAATGCCTAATTCTAATGTCTAGCGTCTAGCCGCACCGCACGCGATGAGCGATATCCAATGAGAGTTCTGCTTTTCCGAACGACACATCCGTCGTCAGTCATAACCCCCCAAACAGAGCTCTCATTGGATATCACTCATCGCGCGCGGTGTGAATTAGGCTTAAGGACAAGGAGGATTAAAAAAAAAAAAAAAAAAAAAAAAAATTTAATCAGATGAAGAGACCACCACCACGAAATCGTACTAGATTCACGGAAGGCGTACTGACGTACTGAATAGAATAAAAAAGTACTGAATTCAGTACAATTGTACTGAACTGGCAACACTGCCGGAGAAACTGAAAACAAGCCGGGGTATCCCATAGACTTTGGGGTATCCGGCAACCCTCCCGCGGTCTGGTACCCCGTGCTGTTTGGCGGAGCCACGGTTTCTTGCAATCAGCGCCACTGACCTTGCGGCGGTTGTCTGTAGTACTAAAAAGACCAATGCGGAGTTGGTGGCGGGAGATTTAAATTCAAAGTAGAGATTCTTGTCCACTCGCTTCTTTGTTCTGTAATCGAATGAATTAAGTACTAATACTCCGAGTATCTGATTGGTACGTAGGTTTTTATTTTCTATACCACCAATATTACATTATACGTGATATCTGCATTGTGAATCAAGTAACAACCAAATATTTTTGAATTATAATTTATAAACATTAGTATTACTTGGATTCATATATATTTTTACTAATATATTATTATATATATTATTACTCAAATTTATATTACAATTAACTTGAGATTAATATTTACCGGTATTTTACGTATTATTTGCTTTTCTTAGTTATCAAATATAAATTGTGAGCTATTTTTTTTATTTTATCTACAACAACGCTATTGGTATTTTTTCTGTTACTTAAACTAGAGTTCAAAAACTTTGTTTCTAGCGAATAAAATTTTATCGACCGACTTGCACCAATGAAATACGAGAAGTTCGGTAGTTATTTAAAAAAATTTGTCTATTATTTTGCGTTCTTTGCAATTTATTGTGTAGCGGAATTTTTTTTTTAAATTAAACCAACAAAATTTGAGTTTTGTTATTTCGATGGCATATTTTTGGTAAAAGGTAGTTTGTTAACACGTTGCATCTACCCACAATACAATTGAAATTATAATTGGGTCTTGGGAACACTTCATTTTTATATTGTTGATCTTCAATAAATTCAGTGTCATAATTGTTATTTATGTCTTGAAGATTTTCCATGCAGTCACGGCGTTCCCCTGTCGATTTTTCAAGTTTTTTTTCACAATGTATCCGCTTATACGTAAATTTGAATACATTTGTAAATTTTGGTATAATGGTTCGAACTTCTTCATCTTCAGCTTAGCTTTAATGATAAAAATTCGCTTTTTCTTATATCCCTTCGATTGTTTAATTGAAAGAACGAATTGTCAAAGTTTTTTCGTTGCCGTCGGTATTGCCGATTCGTCGTAGTTCTTGCGACGCTCCTATTTTGGCCGCTGGTGTCCTCACCCGGAGTGGCCTTGATTGTTCGACTTCGATCGGTTATGATCGGATTTGTTCGGGACGAGGCTCCGAGTTTCGCGGCAGCGTCACGAAGCCCGGACCCACTTTTACTTAATAATTTGTAGCTCGACGATAGATTTATGTTTTTGGACTTAATTATAGTGAAATGGAAACGTCAGACTCTGGTGAATAACGTTAAATTATTCGCCAGGAGCAAAAATAATTCGTTAAAAATTTATGGCGCTTACAAAAATGACTGGATGATTTTGAAACGTTGCTTGCATCACACGAGTGCGTAATCGATCTATGTACAGTGAGCTTCGTTTCATTGAATGAACGTCGAGGAACATTTCGCTTCATTGCTATAAATGAGTTCACGGAAGCCCACGCGATGCATGCACAGAGACGTAGATTGATGCAATCGGGGGACCCAGCTGTTGTATCTTCGTCACACCGTCGTAGATTTTCATTCTAAAATTTTCTATTCCAGACTTGAATCCATTTTTTTTTCCTATTTATTTATTCAATTGCTTATCTCGGCATTCATCAAGTCAGGCTCACTCGAGTATCCTCGAGTGACAAATTTAAACTTGTGAGATCAAAATTACGATCTTTATTCCGGTACAGCTTTTTATAACTTTAACGTGACAAATTGCATAGTATTTTTTTTTTTTTTTTTTTGTAAAGTTTAATCCACGTTACGGAGAAATATCTCACGATACGATATAATTGATATTTCTATTTGAAGAATCTATTCTAATTTGTATTATCGTCGCGTGGCCGTTATAATTCAGCAAAACAAAATTAGCCTTGGAATGCTTGTTGACAGGCGATAGGCGATAAGAATCTTATCGCGTTTGAAATGTGCTCGGGGCATTCTGCGAGACTCGTAATACTCGATGAAACGTCGACGAGATAGAAAAAATATTCTCTCGCTACAACGTTTTTTCGAATTTTAACTGTAAAATTTTGGTTTTTTCGCAAAAACTCCATTTGATCAATAATCAGCGGTAAATTTCCGAACCATTTGGCGTGAAAATATATTTGGAAACGAAAAAAAATGTAGTTTTTTTCTTCCCCCTTTTTGCAGAAATTTCGAAACATGAAAATTTCAAATTTTTGTGACCGTGAGATAATTTTAAAAAATTAACGAAAAACTGGACACTAAAATTTATAAAAATTCATGGTTCGTCTTTGAAATTCTGTGAAAAATTAGAAAAAAATTGTAGCTCGTTGAACCAAGGTTCATTTAGAAGCTCGAACGATTGCGAAGAGTATGAGCATATAGAATGGAGTCGTAACTCGATCGAGAAGCAAAATTACAATCACATTGGTGAACTCGTCTCCACATTTTCTCCAAAATGGAAAAGGAAAAATTGGATAAGGGGGTCGAAAATTGTGCTGAGAGGAGAGTGAAAATTGAGGCTGAAAGTAGGGTTAAATTTATGTTCTAAAGAGAGTGAACGTTTAGGCCGAAAGGAGAACAAAGATTTCGGCTAAAAGGAGGTTGAAATTTAGGTCTAAATGAGGATGAAAGTGTAGGCTGAAATGAGAGTAAAATTTACATTCTTATGAGTGGATATTGAGGTTGAAAGTAGGGTGAAAGTTTAGGCCGAAATGAGGGCAAAGGTTTCAGCTAAAAGGAGGTCGAAAGTTAGGCCGAAAGGAGGGTCAAATTTATGTTCTAAGGAGTGATTTTTCAGGCTAAAAGCTGGGTAAAAATTTAGGCCGAAATGAGGGTAAACATGTAGGCTGAAAATAGGGTCAAATTTAGCTTCTAAGAAGGTGAATATTCAGGCTAAAAGTAGGGTAAAAATTATATACTTTATCATAATTTAGGCCGAAAGCAGGGTCAAATCTACGTTCTAAGGAGGTGAATATTGAGGCTGAAAGTAGGGTCAAAGTTTTGGCCGAAAGGAGGGCAAAAATTTTGGCTAAAAGGAGGTCGAAATTTCGGCAAAAAAGAGAATGAAAGTGTAGGTTGAAATTAGTCAAATTTACGTTTTAAGAAGTGGAAAGTTTAGGCCGAAAGGAGGGCAAAGATTTCGGCTGAAAGAAGGTTGTAATTCAGGCCGAAAGGAGGTTGAGAAATATGAATAAAAATTTATAATTAGTATGGTCTTTTTTTCCTTTCTTATTTCAGGCTTGAGCGCATGCGAAAGAAAATCCTTTATATTTCTGCGAAAGGAACTTCCGGTACGACTGTCTAACATAATGAAGGAAATACATTTACTTCCGGAACACCTGTTGAGAATGCCTAGCGTCGGTATTGTCAATAATTTGTACATAAAGTCATTCGAGGAGATAATACATTTCGAGAAAGCCGAGGTCAACGAGATTACTCTCGATAGGTGAATTATATCACTAAAGTGTACTCGTCAAAAGCGAATTTCTAAAAAAAAAAAAAAAAACATCAAACTCATCAAAGAATTATTTGTTAATCAATATGTTATGTTTACGCACATTTGTAAAATAGAAAGAAAAAAAACGATATATCAATCGATCAATATTTTATAAAAATTTTTATCATTATTTATAAAATATTAGTCGTCAATAATATTGTCATTGCAGATTTTGCGAGGCTCTTGTAAAAATAAGAAATCGACACACGGACGTAGTTGAGGTAATGGCCCAGGGTATTCTCGAATTGAAAGATTCCCACGACGTTGATCCACAAACTGAGAACAGTATTCAATATTTTTTGGACAGATTCTTCATGTCACGCGTGTCGATAAGAATGCTCATTAATCAGCACAGTGAGTACAAAACGATTCGAGTATTTCGTAAAAATTAAACGGCACAATATTGAGGGGAAAAAATATGCGAAAAAAGTTTGAAAAAAAAAAAAGAATTTACAAAAGTAATTATGAATTTATATAATTTTTTTTTTTTTTCGTCCTTCATATTTGGAAAAAAAAAAAAAAAGAAAATTTTCTCCGCAGCTTTGCTCTTCGGTGGTGTATTGAACGGTGACAACAGGCACGTTGGCTGCATCGATCCTTATTGTGACGTTATCGGGGTTGTCAAAGATGCTTACGAGAATGCGAGATTTCTGTGCGATCAGTATTATCTCGCGAGCCCGGAGCTCATCGTCAAACAATATAATGGTGAGTGACGAAAATTTGAATGATATATTTTTCGTTTAAAACGTGAAATTTTAAGTACACACTTGAGGGGGAGAAAAAAGATTTTTTTTCTTTCTTATCGTAAATGAGTAATTAAGTATACGTGCCCAGGGGGAAAAAAAAAACGAAAATTGATAATTGAAACGTGAATGAGAAAAAAAAATGATCTATTGAAATTTAAAATTCGTAAGTTACGTTGCTTGACAAAAAATAAAATTGATCTTAAAAAAAAAAAACTCATTATCAACCTCGTCAAAGCTCGACGAACGTTTGTCATGGTGACTGTTTTTTTTTTCTTCTTCGTATCTCAGAACTCGAACGTGGAAACGAAATACGAATTATTTACGTTCCCAGCCACTTGTATCACATGCTCTTCGAGCTTTTTAAAAACAGCATGAGAGCAGTGATGGAGCACGTCTCGGATTGCGAAAGTTATCCACCGGTCGAAGTGACCGTTGTACGTGGCAAGGAAGATGTGTGCGTTAAGGTCTGTCGAATTAATTAACATAGATTAATTAATTAATTATTTTTTTTGCACTATTGTTATTTTTCAAAATTCAAAGTCCTGGGTGTCTGTCTGTCGAATTAATTAACATCAATTAATTAATTAATTAATTATTTTTGATTATTTCTTGCATTATTGTTATTTTTCAAAATTCAAAGTCCTGGGCGTCTGTCCGTCGAATTGTCGTTAAGGTCTGTCGAATTAATTAACGTTAATTAATTAATTAATTATTTTTGATTTTTTTTGCATTATTGTTATTTTTCAAAATTCAGAGTCCTGGGTGTCTGTCTGTCGAATTGTCGTTAAGGTCTGTCAAATTAATTAACGTCAATTAATTAATTAATTAATTAATTAATTAATCATCTTTTTGGCACTGTTGTTATTTTTCAAAATTCAAAGTCCTGGGTGTCTCGGAAAATATTTTTCGTTTGAAAAAAAAAACCAAAAGATAGAATTGTTTTTTTTTCTCAAAAAAAAAATCGATTTTTTGTTTTTTCTTTTTCGTCGGGACAGATATCCGACAGAGGGGGTGGTATACCGCGATCGTTGACCGATCATCTATTCAAGTACATGTACAGTACAGCGCCCCAACCGAGCAAATCGGACTCTCACACCGTTCCCCTAGCAGGCTACGGCTACGGTCTACCCTTGTCACGCTTGTACGCGAGATACTTTCACGGTGATCTCGTTGTACTCAGCTGCGAGGGCTATGGAACGGATGCTGTCATTTATCTTAAGGTAATTTTTTTTTTTCTTTTTTCCTACCACATGGAAAAAAATTTATTTTTACAAGATTGAAGTGAAAATGAAAAGTTTTCGTAAAATGAAAAAAAAAAAAAAATCTGTAATTTGTTTGAAAAAAAAAACTGGATTGCATCGATTTTTTTCTTCTATCAGACAAAAGTAAAAATATTTTTACAAGATTGGAGTAAAAATTATTTCTCGTAAAATACAAAAAAAAAAAAAAAAAACTGGATTGCATCGATTTTTTTCTTTTATCAGACAAAAATTAAAATATTTTTACAAGATTGGAGTAAAAATTATTTCTCGTAGGATACAAAAAAAAAAAAAACTGGATTGCATCGATTTTTTTCTTCTGTCAGACAAAAATAAAAATATTTTTACAAGATTGGAGTAAAAATTATTTCTCGTAAAATACAAAAAAAAAAAAACTGGATTGCATCGATTTTTTTCTTCTATCAGACAGAAATAAAAATATTTTTACAAGATTGGAGTAAAAATTATTTCTCGTAAAATACAAAAAAAAAAAAAACTGGATTGCATCGATTTTTTTCTTCTATCAGACAAAAATTAAAATATTTTTACAAGATTGGAGTAAAAATTATTTCTCGTAGAATACAAAAAAGAAACTGGATTGCATCGATTTTTTTCTTCTGTCAGACAAAAATAAAAATATTTTTACAAGATTGGAGTAAAAATTATTTCTCGTAAAATACAAAAAAAAAAAAAAAAACTGGATTGCATCGATTTTTTTCTTCTATCAGACAAAAATTAAAATATTTTTACAAGATTGGAGTAAAAATTATTTCTCGTAAAATACAAAAAAAAAAAAAACTGGATTGCATCGATTTTTTTCTTCTATCAGACAAAAATTAAAATATTTTTACAAGATTGGAGTAAAAATTATTTCTCGTAAAATACAAAAAAAAAAAAAAAACTGGATTGCATCGATTTTTTTCTTCTATCAGACAAAAATTAAAATATTTTTACAAGATTGGAGTAAAAATTATTTCTCGTAGAATACAAAAAAAAAAAACTGGATTGCATCGATTTTTTTCTTCTGTCAGACAAAAGTAAAAATATTTTTACAAGATTGGAGTAAAAATTATTTCTCGTAAAATACAAAAAAAAAAAAAAAAAAACTGGATTGCATCGATTTTTTTCTTCTATCAGACAAAAGTAAAAATATTTTTACAAGATTGGAGTAAAAATTATTTCTCGTAAAATACAAAAAAAAAAAAAAAAACTGGATTGCATCGATTTTTTTCTTCTATCAGACAAAAGTAAAAATATTTTTACAAGATTGGAGTAAAAATTATTTCTCGTAAAATACAAAAAAAAAAAAAAACTGGATTGCATCGATTTTTTTCTTCTGTCAGACAAAAATAAAAATATTTTTACAAGATTGGAGTAAAAATTTTCGTTAAATAAAAAAAATTCTGTAACTTAGAAAAAAAAAAAAAAAATGGATCACATCGACGATTTTTTTATCTTTTTTTTTCTTCGGTTTAGGCACTCTCAAACGAGGCGAACGAATTGTTGCCCGTATTCAACAAAACGTCGTCGAAATTTTATCGCACGCCAATGCCAACGGCCGATTGGAGCAGCCAGTGCGGCGGCGGTATGGCCACGAGGCAATTGTCAATGAGCAACAACAAGCAGGGACACCGATTGCCCCATGGCATGGAAGTGAGTCATTGCTAACGAAAAAAAAAAAAATATATATATATATATTTAAATAGAATTTAAAAAATCCGGAGGACCCATTATAGATAAATAAATCCATTTTTCTTTTTTTATACCAAAATTTTCGAAAAAAAAAACGAAAAAAAATAGTGATTTGTGAAAAATTATCAAAAAAAAAATCTCAAAATTTTCAAAATTTCTAAAAAATCTCGAAATTTTGAGTTTTTAAAACTTCAGTTTTCGAATTTTCAGAAAAAAATTTGGAAATTACAAAAAAAACAAACTACCAATTTCGGACAGTCCTCTCTCTCTCTCGCTCTCCTCGCAAAAGCGTTACATATCCAAAAACAAAAATCATGAATTTCGTTTTTTTTTTGTCAATAATTTCCGGAATTGAACGATAAATTTTATCCGCCCTCCCACTCCGAAGATGATTTCTCATCGATGATTCCAGGAATCGCAAACTGTGATGCATTATGCAATTTTGTCATATTGTTTAAAATGTTTATTTCACATTACTCAACCCAAGTCGATAGGAATTATTTAGGGGGAAAAAAAAAGACTAGCCCCCCGTGCACGTCTCAAGAACGACGATGATTCGTTCCAGGATCGTCCTGCGATCGAAAGTTCAAAGAATTCGTATAATTTTTTTTGTTTTTTAATTCGTGAAAAAGAAAAAAAAAATCGAATTAATCTTAAAAATCCACGAAATTTTCATATTTTGTAATTTTTTTTTGTCCCTCAAATTCGAAATTCGAGCCCTTCGCGTGGTAAAAGAAAGAAAAAAAAATCATCGACTCTAATCCATCCCCGAGTCCCTTTGTTCCGAGTGACGATTAAAATTTACAGAATTACCCATCAAAAATGGGAAAAAAAATTATTTCAAAATTTAAAAATCGTTAATTGGAAGAAAAACAAAAAAAATAACAATCAGGTGTCCCGAGATATTTGCCGAAAGACTTCCGGTTGTTCTTTCAACGTAAAATTTTTGTCTTGTGAAATGTGTGACCGAGCGAGGGATTTCATTTATTATAATTATAATTAATTTTTTTTTTTTTTATTTACGAACGCGACGAACGTGTCGCGCTTCTAAAATGTATATATGTGTGTGCTGTGTATAATACATGTGTATATCGAAATTTATTCAGTTGTATGATTGGTCATTTTGAGAACACTGAATTGAAAAAAAAAAAAAAATTGAATTTTCATCCGTTTTACTCGAATTTTCAATAATTCGGTTTCGCGAGTAAGCCTTTTTATTCGATTCGATTAAATTTATAGGGAATTTCGATGCCGAGGCCGTTTATCCAGGGAATTTTTACTTGGTACCTGTTTATCCGGGGAACTTGAGTGTTGTAAAACCAGGGAATTTCCTAGGGAACTCTGGGAGATTTCATTTGGGCGGTTTGAGGTCAAGTCCAGGGAATTTTTACGATGCGCCTATTCGTGCGGGGAATTTTTACGTTGGGAGCCTGAGAAATCACTCCGGGAAATTCTAGGGACTTTTTAACTGCTCTTTGAAAATCTAGGGAATTTTGACGCTGAAATTCTGAGGGAGTTTAGGGGATTTTCGGATCGTTCTAGGGGAATATCAGGGGATTCGGGCATTTAGTCAGTTTTCCTAGGGAATTTTTACGCTCGTCCTTTTCTCATAGGGACTTTTGACTAAAAAATATACGAATTTTCCCAGGGAAGTGTAGGGATTTTTCTTCGGAACGTTCTAGGGATTTTTTTTACTTGAAAGAACGTTACTAGGAAATTTTTGTCGAAGTTTGTAATTATCTAGGGAATTTATGGCCTACAATAACCCCGTCAGCCGACTTTTTGCATTCGAATTGTCCGAAGAAACGAAATATGATCAAATAAATCCCCTAGAAACGAAATATGGGGAATTTTTATCATAAAAATCGTCGCATGGAAAATTTTGATGATAAGTATCTCCGTATAGGGAATAATTAGCGTTGGGAATTTATAGGGAATTTCTGGCTCGGGCGCACCTTTTTCTAGGGAGTTTTTCTGTTCAAATTAGGCCGCGCAACGATATATTCCCTGAACAGCCGCGCATTACGATTTCAAGTTGAATTTCCCTAGACGAGAAAATAAATTCCCTAGATTACCCTAAATACGGGGAGACGCGACGATAAAAACTCTCTAGGTGGGGAATTTCAATTATAAAAAATTTAGGAAATTTTAAAGTTCAAATTTACCGTCTGGGGGAAAATTCGGGACATGTCGCACCGCCTAGGGATTTTTCCGTCAAGATTATTCGGATCGTTCGATAAATTCACTAGATCTAGCGATTTTTTTGAAACAAAAATTCACTGTCTCGAAAATTTCAGCATCGAAATTTCCCAGTCGAGATGATTCCCCGCGAATCCCAACGACAATCCCTAGCTAGGGTATTTTTTATGACGTAACGAATCCCCTGGGGAGTTTTTTCAACGAGATTGCCCAGATCGTCCGATAAATTCCCCGGATCTGGGGAATTTTTCCTCGAAAGTTTACTAGCCTGAAAAGTACAACCCGAAAATTCCCTAGGCGGCATGATAAATTCCCTAGGGTCCTTGAACATCGATCAATCTCAGCGATCAGGATCACCGGCTAGGGAATTTTTTGAGATAAAAATTATCCAGCACGTGCTTGCCACGAGTCATCCATCTAGGGGAATTTCTTAATCAAATTTCACTATCGAAGAAATTCGAACGATAAAAATTTTCTATCCAGGGAATTTAAGATTTTGTCACCGAAACTCATCCGGCAAACTTTCGACTGCTCGAATATAAAATTCTCCAAAAAATCGTGTAATTAAATTTGTTTTTTTTTTTCCTCGCAATTCCCCGGACAGTGAATTTGAATGTAACGAAAATTCATTCGAGGAAAAAAAAAAAGATTGGCAATTTTCGTGCCGAGAGACCGGATGGCGAAACTTGGTTAAATTTTTTTTTTTTTTTTCAATTCAGGGTCCCGAAAATTACCAGAATTTGTGAATATTTGTTTATATGGGTACGAATTATGGAATGTAATGATGAAATAATGTTAATGATTGTTAATAAAGGTAATTAAAAAAAAAACAAATAATCAATGGACTTCTCGATCGTCAGAAATGGTGAGTAATTATTTTTATTCCCTGAAAAAAAAAAAACAATATTATTCGACGAAAAATCAGGAAATAATTATTAGAAAAATTAGACAAGGATCACGAAATTGGGAAATCGGGTCATTTCATTCTCGGATAATTTTAATACTAATTATTATTATTTTTCAATACCTTAAAGTACTTTTTATTACGTTTTGGATTGTATAGTACATTTCCACCAAATTCACAAATGCTCCTCTTCTTTTTCTTCTTCTTCTTCTTCTTTTTCTTCTTTTTCGTTTCGCAAGGATCTTCTTTTTTTTTCCACAGACCCTCACACGTCCGCCCGGTATAGTTATAACGAAAAGTACGTTATAGCAATAAAAATATTTCTCAACATTTTTTTTATTTTTTATTTATTTCTTTTTTTTTTTAATAAAATAATGCTACTCTATTTACATGCCTGGCACCATTCGGTGGGCTCCGATCTACGCAACTTGGCGCGAAAAAAAAAGAAAAAAAAAAAACAATAAGCTCACGACGACAAGCTATTTATATAATTTATTTTCCGTTTAACGAATTAAATTAATCAAAAAAAAAAAATAATAATTTGGCTGGAAGATAAAAGAATTCTCTTGAAATTTCAATTTTTTTTTTCTTTTTTTTTTCAAATCCTTCGAATTAACATTTATCGATGCACGACGGAAATCCCAAAATTTGAGTGATAGCTCATTTCGTTTCGAAAAAAAAAAAAAAAATAAAAATAAAAATAAAGAAATTTTGGCAACTTCGATGATCCGTACAAGATACCACAGAAAATTTTATCACAATGTCGAATTCACGAGATTTCATTTCATTTTTGCAATTCAACGATAACAAATAATAACCACGAGCCTCTCTATGAATAAAAACAAAACAAAACAAAACAAAAAAAATCCGAAACACCCAAATGGAGGAAAAAAATCATTGTCGATGTGTGATTAATTTTTTTTTTCTCTTCCCCCAAAATTCGTGTTTCGTCTATGACGCGAAATTCGAAAAAAATTGGCTCTACTTTATCTCACCGGCTCTCCTGAAAATTCGCAATTCGGTAATTTTTCCAAATTTTTCTCTCTCACTTATGCTATGAATGAAGTGTACAGCATGGCAGTGATTATTTCACTCAACTTTTCATCCAATTTTTGTTTTTCCCCAAATCGTTGATGTAGATTAAAAAAAAAATAAATATCTATGTATATTTTTAAATAAATATATATCATTTGAGTGTGAGAAATCGATCGAAAAATAGTTAAATATTTGAAAAATCAAATTTGAAGGCAAAAAATTCTTTTTGTTTTGTAAAATATCGCGAATTTGAGAGTAGAGCAATTTGATGAGCACGTTTGTTGAAGTTAAGTATTGAAAAATAAAATCTTAACGGTTGAGTGAATATGCTCGTTTTTTTGTTTTTGTTTTTTTTTTCTGTTTTTCGAATCAGAATATTGTGACTTAAAGCCTAAGATATATCTGCTAGACAAATCATTTTAATTCAATATAATTACTTTTTGTAATCTATCAATTTTTTTTTACATATATACATACATATATATATATATATATATATAATTAATCACAGTGCTACGGACACAAAAATTGTGTTCAGTTATCTTCTTTTTTTTTTTTTTTTTTTTTTTTTCATTTTCATATATATGTATACGTGTAAATAATAAATTTCTCTCGTAGATGGGAAAAATTCATTGGCGAACGCGTCACGCGTCGAAAATCGAAGAGAAATAAAAAAAACAAATAAAAAAAAATACTAATTATCGTATCTGAATGAAATTTTTTGAAAAAAATAGATTATACATATCTGGGGAAAATTCCTCTCGGCGTAAGAGAAAAATATATGACGCGATTTTGATATATTTGTTTGTTTTTTTTTAATTCAAGGAATGCAGCGCGAAAAATATGTGCAATTTTTTTCCTCTTTTTTTTTTTGTTGTTTTTTTAATAAAATATCTCAGATTGAACGAGTGACGCGCTTTCATGGAATTTTCCATCTCCATATCACTTGTCGTTTTTTTTTTTTTTTTCTCGTTTTTCTTCCTTATATCTTGTAATTATAACTTTAACGCAGATCGCTACCCATGGCAGTATCATTACACTCGAAATAATTCTTAAATGGCTCTTTTTACACGACGACGGACTATATATTTACAACTTCAACGAGTCGAAACGAGATCCCATGGAGATTTGCGCAAAAAAAAAACGAAAACGGTAATTTGGAAAAAAAAAATATGATTTAACAAAAAAAATGTAAAGAAAAATTGATTTTTTTCGAAAAAAATATTTAAAAAAAAAAACAAAATTAAATAAAAAAAAGTAAAAATAAATTTTTTTTAAGAACTCACTATCTCTCGGGGTCACTCATCTCCCTC
This sequence comes from Rhorus exstirpatorius, assembly GCA_963564615.1. Taxonomy (NCBI): domain Eukaryota; kingdom Metazoa; phylum Arthropoda; class Insecta; order Hymenoptera; family Ichneumonidae; genus Rhorus; species Rhorus exstirpatorius. The sequence continues at coordinate 11,373,031 of OY751322.1, read as the reverse complement.
ATGCTCGACTCGTCCAACTTTTTTTTTTTTTCGTTTCTTTTTTTCTTTTTCCTCATCGAGAACAATTCAATCAACCCTCGGATAACCGCGTATATCCTTCGGTCGCATCAAACCTCGACGTTCACGGGACTAGCTAGACGGAGCGATCGACAGCAGCGGCTCCACGGTATGAGCCACGAGGCTCAGCATCTTGGTGAAAATTTTGGATTCGTAGGACCGTGTATGTAACTTCTGAGCTCTTTCGGTGGCTCGGAGCCAAAATCCGAGGCCGTATCGACATCGGACTTGCGACATATTATCATTCTAATGTCCGTGTGTAAATATATACGTCCCGATTTACCGGACATGAATCTGTCGATTATAAGGTAAAAAAAAAAAAATCATCATTTCGACTGTTTCAATGATTTTAATGATATTCTATAAATTTCCCCAATCTCAATGGATTCTTTTTGACTTTTCTGAAACTGATCCGTCGGAATATAAAAGATGACAAACGTAATTTCAATGATTTTTTTTTTCTGAATTCAATGATCTTCGGTCAGTTGTCTCAATGACTCTAATGAACTTATAAACTTCAATAAACTTAATGATTCCAATGACTCAGAGTATTAATAATTAATGCCTTTCTTTGATAAATGATTTTCATACTTAGATAATTGTAATGATCATGATGATTTCAATGAAATCGGTTATCTTCATGATTTCAATTGTATTCATGATTTTAACGATTATACGGATATTACGGATTACTTTGATGAACTTTTAATGATTTAAATTATTTTCGTGGTTCAATGATTTTTATTATCTCGATGATTCTAATGACTCTAAGCATTAATCATTGATATATTTTTTTCAGCCAATAATTTATATTTTGTAAGGATTTTATAATGATTTTAATCATTTTAATGATTATAATAATTTTAATAATCTTAATTATTCTAGTGACCCTAAGGATTAATCGTTAATTTCTTTCTATAATTAAATAAATGATCTCAATGATTTTAGTGACTCTGAGGTTCAATAATTAATTTCGTTCTTTAATCGGTGATTTCATGTTTTTAAACGATTATAATGATCTTAATGATTCCAATTACTGAGGATTAATCATTAATTTCTTCCTTGGATCAATGATTTATATTTTTTTAATGATTACAATGATTATCATACGTAAATAATTGTAATGATCATGATGACTTCAATGAAATCGGTTATCTTCATGATTTAAATTATTTTCATGACTCAATGATTTTTATAACCTCAATGATTCTAATAACTCTGAGCATTAATCATTGATATCTTTTTTCAGTCAATAATTTATATTTTGTAAGGATTTTATTTAATCATTTTAACGATCATAATGATTATAATGAAATAAATGATTTTAATAATCTTAATTATTCTAGTGACTCTAAGAATTAATAACTAATTTCGTTCTTTAACCAATGATTTCATATTTTGCAATGATTATAATGATCTTAATGATTCCAATGACTCCATTAATTAATCATTAATTTAATTTTTTTTTTAATAAATAATTTATATTTCACCTGAGATGAACGAGGTAACGTAGCGTTTTGTCGCGCAATGTTCTCTGGCGTAGAAAAGTATGAGATCGGGGAGGCATGTCCGAGAGATCGTAGAGAACAACGAACATCTTGACAACTGTGCCGAGGGGATTCAAGAGGGTCACCTGAATAGTGCCACTTCTCGGTACCTGATAGCCCTTTTTACCTAGATTAATGTGAGCCTGAAAAACAAATGCAAGAGTCGGGCTCGTCGTGACTGCATTTGTGATTGTTTCGAATCTTTTTGTTTTTTTTTATAGTTTTGTTTTTATCTACTCACGAGATATGGTGTGGAGACCTTGTCATTGTCCCCAAGCGTATAAAAGAACACCGTTACCGGAAGTTTTCGGTGTTTCGGGCAAAACGAACCGCTCGCACCGAGCTCGGCCGTAAAACCGTGTACGGTCGAGACGGGCTCGAGGCGACCGTTCAGCGCCGATTCCTCGAAACTACCGAGCAACGCGAGACTCTGCGGTCTTACGCGCGTTGCCGATTGCCTCTTTGGCGTTTCATCACCGTCGGCCGTAATCTCGATTTCACGATCTGTCTCCTCCAGCGACACCGCGCCCGGACTCGGCGGTGTGTTCAGCTCGAACAGTGCACTGTCGAGGAGAACACAAAATGGAGGAGTTTTTTCGGTGATTCAGAATGGCGGAGGCAACCGGACTGGCCAAAAAAAAAAAACCCATAAAATTGAAATTGGTCATTGGTTCAAGAATTTTATGACAAATTTTTGACATTCAATTGCTCTGTAGTCACGGATTTTGAAATAAAAATGGCGGACCAAAAAACGAAAAAAAAATTGTTCGATTTCTATGAAAATCAGTATCCAGGGGTTTTTGAGGTTGCCAATTACGATTTGAGTGTCAAAATTCAAAAATTCAAGATAGCCGAGGCAATGGACAACCAAAAAAAAAACTCAAACTGATCCGATTTGAATAAAAATTGATACCCAGGGATTTTCAAGTTCGCTGATTTCGATTTTAGCGTAAAAATTTCAAAATTCAAGATGGCGGAGCCAATTTTCATAACCCAAAAAAACTCAAACTGATCCGATTTGAATAAAAATTGATACCCAGGGATTTTTAAGTTCGCTGATTTCGATTTTAGAGTAAAAATTTCGAAATTCAAGATGGCGGAGCCAATTTCCATAACCAAAAAACCCAAACTGATCCGATTTGAATAAAAATTGATACCCAGGGATTTCCAAGTTCGCTGATTTCGATTTTAGAGTCGAAATTGCAAAATTCAAGATAGCAGAGTCATTATGCAATACCGAAAATCTAAAACTTCTTCAATTTCGATGAAAATTGACGCCCAAAGATTCCGGAGGTCGCTGATTTCGATTTTAGTTTTGAAATTTCAAAACTCAAGGTTCGAAAAACCGAAGAATTCTTCGTTCCGAATAAAATTTCTTATCCAGGAGTTTTCGAGGCAACAAATTCGGATTTTCATGTAAAAATTGCAAAATTCAAGATCGCTCGAGACGACAAATAGTCGAAAACTCCTTCGATCTCCCCTCGGTCGCCAATTTCACCAATCGACCCAACAAAATTCTCAAAATTCGAATTACAACAAAGAAAAAAAAAAAAGAAAAATAAAAGAAAAGATCCATCACCGTTTTTCGCCTTACCTTCGTTTCGATGACACGGAATTGAGAGTGCTGTCATAGTCGAAACAGCAATGGCCACGTCTGAGGGGCGCCGGACTCGACGTCAGCGGCAATCCCGTGCGACTGTGAAAAACCATCGAAGCCGCATTCTCGAAGGAGCGACGAAATTTTTCTTGCTCGACAGCCGTTGGCACGGTTCTCTCATTTGTCTCCTCGTCCTCGATATTGTCATCATCCGTAATATCGCTCTTTCGCAAACGCCAATTTCTCGAATTTTCCGTGCTCGATATTTTCGAAAATCCAAAAAAACAAGAAGACGACGACGACGACGACGACGACGATGATGATTTTTCGGTAAATCTTTCGTCATCATCGACATCATCGGATTTCTTGTTATTGATTTTTTTTTCACACCGACGTCCCTCGTGTTTTTCACTTTCAACGGAAATTCTTTCCGATTCATATTTTCTCTTTGTTCTATCGCGAATTCTCGTCTTTAACGTTTCATTCGTTAAATTTTCATTATCGATCATCGAATTATCGCTAATGTCATTGACATTGAAAATTTTACGTTTTTCCAGCTCTTTGCGAAACAATTGACGAAAACGAGTCAGACGCTTGTTAAAAACTAACGGCAATGATTTATCATTATCTTCATCATTGCCGATCGTAATTTTCGTCACGTTTCTCGTTCTCGAATCATTGGAAATATCGGCGAGGCCTTTGCGCTCTCGGCAACTTCGTAAAATTGCCCCCAGCAATGCGTCAGCCGGTTTCGTCGAATTTTCACCCTTTTCGATGATTTTTTCGTCATCATCATCATCATTATCATCATCAACATCATTATCATTGATTTTATTCGATTTTTCATTATTCAACGTGCTTACCGTACGTTTCGTCGTTTCGGGAACGATTCTCGGGCAATTTTTCGTCATCGAGATCGCGGAAACGTTGGAAAATGATTTTTCAATATTTTCACGATATCTCGATGAACGTTCGATGATCGAACGACGCGTCGCGGCAACGAGATCCGACGTTGGCGGCGGCGGCGGCGGCGACGATGACAGCGATGGCGCTGTGCGTGCACGTAAAACTGCCAATACCTCGTGAAATTCACGCTTACTCAGCTCGAATCTCGTGGCTTTCGTATTTTCACGCTTCGCCGCGTTCAATGAAATTTTCGACAGTGAAACGGTTATATCGTCATTTACGATTGTACGACTTTTCTTTTTCGTCTCGCTCACGGGAGGCTGGCCGATTATCGTCGAACGAAATTTTCGATAATTATCGTTCGACGAGCGGATTTTTGGATCTTTGAATTGAAATGTTTCGTGCGGTTTTTCATTATCGTCGACGTCATTGTCGACGTCATTGTCGTCGTCATCGTCGTCGTCATCGTCGTGGGAGGGTCGTTTGCGAAAATTAATTTTTTTCAAGATCGTCGTTTCGCGAACGGATTGAAGTGGCAGTGATGCGGTTGCGGATGATGATGATGACGATGATGATGGTGATGACGAGGAGGTTGAGGAGGTTGAGGAGTTTGAGGAGGTCGAGGGTTGGATCTCGTGGGATGGACCGCAGGGTAAGGAACGACGACGTTTTCTCTCGGCGTTAGTCTGCAACGGTGACGACGGTGGACTCGATGATTCCTCGTCCTCGCAATGACAATGATGCTTACCGGGCTTGTCGCATGCAGTCTGCAGTCTGTCGTCGACGAGGGCTGTCAAATTTTTCGAATTTCATATTTAATGGGTTGAAAAATTCATCCGATTTTTCGAATTTCGATACAACACTCAAATTTTACTCCGAGTCAAACAGGACACTCAAATTGCACTCGGACTCGAATTTTACACTCAGAATAGCTCTGGCAATCAATTTTCACTCGGGATAACCCCCGGACACTCGGAGTCACTCGGACACTCAGTTTTCGCTCACTTACTCGGACACTCAAATTCACTCGAACACTCAAAATCGCTCGTACGTTAATATTACACACAGAAACGCTCGGGCACTCAATTTTCTCTCAGGCTGACACTCGGACACTCAGATTGCACTCAAAGTCACTCAGACGCTAAATTTACACACAAAAACACTCGGGCACGCGATTTTCACTCGTGGTCACCCGAGCACTCCGACTCACTCAAATTGCACTCCGAGTCACACGGGACACTCAAATTGCACTCGGACTCGAATTTTACACTCAGAATAGCCCTGGCAATCAATTTTCACTCATGATAACCCCCGGACACTCGGAGTCACTCGGACACTCAGTTTTCGCTCAGTCACTCGGACACTCAAATTCACTCGAACACTCAAAATCGCTCGTACGTTAATATTACACACAGAAACGCTCGGGCACTCAATTTTCTCTCGGGCTGACACTCGGACGCTCAGATTGCACTCAAAGTCACTCAGACGCTAAATTTACACTCAAAAACACTCGGGCACGCGATTTTCACTCGTGGTCACCCGAGCACTCCGACTCACTCAAACTGCACTCCGAGTCACACGGGACACTCAAATTGCACTCGGACTCGAATTTTACACTCAAAACAGCCCTGGCAATCAATTTTCACTCAGGATAACCCCCGGGCACTCGGAGTCACTCGGACACTCAGTTTTCACTCAGTCACTCGGACACTCAAATTCACTCGAACACTCAAAATCGCTCGTACGTCAATATTACACTCAAAAACACTCGGGCACGCGATTTTCACTCGTGATCACCCGAGCACTCCGAATCACTCAATTTGCACTCAGAGACGTATTTTCACTCAGTCACTCAGACTCTAAATTTACACACAAAACACTTGGGCACTCAACTTTCACTCGGGGCCACCCAGGCACTCGCAGTCACTCAATTTGCACTCAGAGACACATTTGCACTCAAAGCCACTCAGACGATAAATTTACGCTTAAAAACACTCGGGCACACGATTTTCACTCGTGGTCACCCGAGCACTCAGACTCACTCAATTTGCACTCAGAGACGTACTTGCACTCAGTCACTCAGACTCTAAATTCACACTCAAAACACTTTGGCACTCAAATTTCACTCGGGGCCGCCCGGGAACTCGCAGTCACTCAATTTGCACTCAGATATACATTTGCACTCAAAGCCACTCAGGCGCTCGGGTTTGCACTCATTCACTCGGGATCTCAGGCTCTAAAGATCGCTCAAGCGTTAATTTCAAACTCAAAGCGCTCCGTCACTCAATTTGCGCTCAGAATCATACAGGCACTCAAAGTCACCTGGGACACTCAAAATTACGCGGTTCATAAATAACACTCAAAGTTATACGGGCACTCAAAATCACATGAGCACTCAAATTCACATGGGCACTCAAAATCGCTGCAAGTCGCTCGGGTATTCGAATGCGCTCGAAGTCATCCGGATACTCGTAACTCAATGTCACTCGGGCACTCAATTTATACCGAGAAATTCCAATGCACTCGCAATCGCTCAAACTCATTCGGGCACTCGAATACATTCAACGCCACTCATCAGGAACTTTGATCAAACGGCCGCTCTCGTGCACTCAAATGCACCCGGATGCTCAAATGTTTATCCAGTCCGTCAAATACACTTCAGGTACTCGAACACTCAAAGGGGCTCAGTCAACGCTCAAGCGCATTCGTTTCAGTAAAATCAGTATAATTACCGGGCAACACCAGAGTCTCGACCGTGTGCGTGATTGACGATGATAGAGGACCGTTTTTCGTTGGTGTGAGTGCTCTCGCTGCGCACTCATCGTCGTTTTCCTTCGACGGATGAAGCGGACAATTCAACGTCGGTACATCCTCCATTCTCGGCAATGCCCAGACCGTCACCTGGAACAAAAGAGAAGAAAAAAAAAAACAATAACGATTTCGTCATTTAATTTCTCATCAATTATCCAGAGACGAAAGAAGGAAAGAAGAGGGGGGAATGGAAAAAAAAAAACAATGAACATACCTTGACTGAATTACCATCGCCAATTCCGGCCAATGGAAATGTATGCTCAACGGGTATTTCGCGAAATTTCCTCAGATTATCATCGCTGTGGGAAACTATACGGGTCGTTACGTAACTCGGTCTTGTGCCATTGCTGCGTGACCACCAGGCTGCAACTTGACTAAAGTGCAAACGGGATCTAACAGCCTGATAAAGACCCTGAGAATTCATCATTTCCGGATTCCTGTTGAACACGTTTATTTTATTCATTCAGTCGGTTCGAATCGATTTTTCATTTTTCCTACCGCGACTAATCGAGCATAGGAAGTTTGCGAATCGTTCGTATTGTCCGTTTGAGCGTATTGAGTGTACACGAGTGTCTGATAATCGTTATGAGTGAATAAGTACGGGGCTACGAGTTAATTTGACTGAATTTTATTTTTCTTGAGTTTTTTTTTTAGTGCCTTTGAATGATTTTGAGTGTATACGAATGTTTGAGTGCCCCCGAGTGTGTATGACTAGTTTCGAGTACGTCTGAGTGCAAAGAAAGAAAACGTTTTTTTTTTGTGTGTAAAAAAAGGTCAAAGGTTGGCACGACGGTCGACTTGACGAACTTACTTGCTCGGAACAACACTGATAGACCAATATTCCAATAATATATCCGATGGATGTTGCCATTGTGATATTGACGTGGACGGTATTATTGATACCGGCGGTTTACAGGTTGCTCGTGCAAGTCCGCAAGGACAATCGGTGCACATCAATACCTCGACCGACAATGACGAACCGATGGTCATTCTATCGCCAATTTCCCTCACCAAGACGAGATAACGACCGCACTGCGAACAAAGTCACGGTCAAACAAACGAATGATCAGTGGCCGCGTCATTCTTTGGCACAAAGATCTTTTTTTTTTTTTTCATAACATGCACACATTCTCTGCGCGTCTCTACGTATATACATAAATAATACAGTATGCACTTTGGTAGTGACTAAGTCCCCGGAAAGGCTAACTGCAATCTGAGTCACTGACTTTCCAGCAAGTTTCGTCATTCAAACGCCAAATTAAATTCCACTCATGTACAATTGAGGGCTGTGGAATGACGAAACAGACCTCTGAGTCTCGATACTCGTTACTTGGAGTGAACATTTTTTTTTTTTTTTCGATGTTTTCATAATTATGTTAGCGTGGCAATTAAAGAAAGGGGGAATAAAATAAAAATTGCACTCGAATTTGTAGTCACTTTCGTGACCATAGGAAACTCTAAGTCTTGATGCCTTGTACTTGAAACAATGTTTTTTTTTTGTTTTATTTCAATTGTTGATATAATTAACACTTTTTTTAGTCATTCAAGTTTGGAGCAGTACAATTAAAATGCCACTTTGTGATTTTTTTTTAGTCCCTATCGTGATTACATCGAGCTCTGAGTCTTGTCATTCAATACTTGGAAGAAATTTTTTTTTTCACATTTATCAATGATTATAATTATTATAGTAATTCAAGACTAGGGAAATAAAATAAAATTGCAGTCATGTAAATTTGTAGTCTTTTTCGTGGCCACAGGGAACTCAAAGTCTTGGCACTCGGTACTTGGAGGAACATTTTTTTTTAACTCATCAATAATTATCATTATCATAGTAATTAGAAGCTAGGGAAATAAAATAAAAATGATGTTTGCAAATTTTTCGTCCTTTTCGTAACTGGAACAAACTCTCAGTCTTAACGCTCAATACTTGGAGCAACAATTTTTTTAACTCATTAATAATTAACATTGTTATACCCATTCAAGACTGGGGCAGTAAAGTAAAATAGCACTTTGTATGTAGCCTTTTTCATGACAAGATCGAACTCTGAGCCTTGATGCTCAATACTTAGTGTAACATTATTTTTTTAAATTAATGATTATTTTAATTACAATCATCAAAGAATAGGGGAGTAGGGTAAAATTAAACTTTGCACATTTTTTTTTGTCACTTTCATGACTAAAACAAACTCTAAAAGTCTTGACACTCAATACTTAGAGCAACAATTTTTTTTTTTTTTAAATGCCCATAATTATCATTATTATAATAGTCGGAGACTAGGAAAATTAAATTAAATTGAATTCTTTCGTGACTAGATCGAATTCTGAGTCCTGTCGATCACTACTTGGATCCCGATTATTTTTATTCAACTTCTCAATATTTATCGTTATTATCGTCGTGTCAGATGACGCAGTATTGGGATGATCTTGAAAATAATAATTTTACTTTTTTTTATTTTTATTTTTTCATAAAAAAAGGATTAAGAAAGGATTAATTTTTTCTTCGACCTGATTAGAATAATGACAATCTAATGGGACAAAAATGGGGTCGAATATTGAATTCATTCTCGTTCACGTATATATTCCCTATTCACCGCGCCATTTTCACAGTGAAAAATGTGCATTGGTACATTTTCCTGCTGACAAGACCCAGAAAGGGTAATTCTCTCTCTATCTCTCTCTCTTTTAATTCATCTCATTCGCTGCTCGAGCATCGGTGTGTATGCACTCGGGATAAGGGGTATGTATGAACGAGAGTGCACCCGCATGAAACGGAGTCTAACGAGGCACACACGATATACACATACATTGGACTGCTCGGATAATCAGGGAAGTGACGAGAGAGATTAAAAAAAAAAAATAACTCACCAGATAGTTGTCCTTTTCGCACACGTGATCGTTGGGCGACGCTTGAAGAGGTGCAGCGCAATGTGGACCCTCTTTGTAACCACGTGGCGATCCCTGCAACCTACCCTCGCATACCAAGACACCCAGAGCTCGGACTACGCTCATAACACCCCCGCGACTGACGACCCCACTGGGGCTGGCTGACTCGCCGCCCCCCGACACTGCACCGAGGCAGTGCATCACTGTAACGCGATTAAACATAATACACGGGTCAATCAAGGCGGATATAACACAACATGCGTGATAGGAATTACTGACTGTCGCATAATGATCGATCTTTCAATTAATACGACAAATTCATTTTTCCCCCAATTACAATGTATCGAAATTCAAGATGGCGGACTCAAATTGATGAATGAATGAACGTATGATTTGATTTTCTCGAAAATTGATATTTTTTGAGAAAGTTTCGAAATTCGAGATCACGGAGATGGTCAATAAAAGAAAAAACGAAAACTGGTTCGATTTTGATAAAAATTGGGACATAAGGATTTTTCAGGTCGCTGATTTTGAATTTTTAGTAAAAATTTAGAAATTCATGGTGGCAGAGTCAAGATGGACTACAAAAAAACCGAAAAATGTTTGATTTTTATGAAAATTGATATCTCAGGGTTTTTGGGGTCATTGATTTTGGATTTAAAGTGAAAATTTCAAAATTCAAAATGGTGGACGGAGATGAAAAATGATCTAATTTTAATGAAAATTGGTACGAGACGATATTTGACCTCGCAGATTTTGAATTCTATGCGGAAATTTCGAAATTCAAAATGGCGGAGTCAACACGGTCGATAAAAAAAACCCAAAATCCGTTCGATTTTCACAAAAATTGGTATTTAGGGGTTTTTGACGCCGTTGATTTTGAATTTCGAGTAAAAATTTATAAATTCAAAATATCGGATTCAATATGGCTGAGGGAGATGAAAAATCATTCGATTTTAATGAAAATTGGCACTGAACTATATTTGACCTTGCCGATTTCGAATTCATTGTCAAAATTTCGTAAAATCAAAATGGCGGCGTCGAAATTTTCTGCACAAAAACAAAACAAGGCATCATTTCGATTTTGTTGAAAATTCGTATCCGTGAATTTGCGAGATCGACAATTTCAAATTTGATGTGAAAACTTTCAAAATACAAAATGGAGAATTCAACATGGCTGACGAAAAAAAAATCAAGAAATGATCCGATTTTTATGAAAATTGATATCCGAGGCTATTCGCGGTAGCTGATCGTGAATTTCGTGTAAAAATTCAAAAATTCAAAATAACATCACAATGGCTGATCGAAAAAAATCAAAAAACCAAAAAATACTTCAATTTTTATGAAAATTCGTATTCGAGGGTTTTCGATATCGCTCTTTTCAAGTAAAATGCTCCAAAATCAATGAAAAAATTTGCATTATATTGACACTAAAGGGAGGAAGGGGGGGGCATTGATAACCCCGTTAAGACTTTCTATAACTGTCTATCTCAGCGGTATTATTCCCGCTAGCGCATTATACAAACGAAACCGGAAGCGTTAGATTCTGCAGAGCACGGGAGTAATACACGCACACGTATATACTAATATCCATATGTACAAGTACAACTATATGAGAACAGAGATCAAATGAGTCGCTGACTCGTGCACGTGGCGGGAAATGCAACGAGCAAATCCTTGCCAGTGGTTCTCAAAAAAAAAAAAAAAAAAAAACAAACACATCATTGTCATTATTATAAAAAATAAAAAACCAATAAAAATTTAAAAAAAATGGCTACGCCACGAACCTTCGAATTTTCCTTGAAAACATTCGGCCACATACTGCAGCAGTGTCGTCGACATTTTGCGAAAAAAAATTATCACCGCTCAACGACAAAAAGAAACTTTCACTTTCTGAATATACTTTTTTTTTTTTGTTTTTCTTTTCGAAAACCTCGATCTTGAACGCATTTATGATTGACTATCTCGTTGTTTATATTTTGGTAAATTTATTTCCCGAATTCGTAGAGCAATTCATTCTTCGTTGCTTGCAACTTAAGAAAATAAAAAAAAACGATTTTCATTTTTTATTTTCGGCATTGTCAATGGATAAAAAATTGAATTTTTCTATAATTCATCGACAGGGGGTTGAAGTTTTTGTTTTTTGTTTTTTTTTTCTTTTTCCGGGGAAAAAGACTCGACGATGTTTGGGTTGGGGGGGGGGGGGGGGGGACGTTTTTTTTCGGTTTATTTGTGTTTACAAATTGACGTGACGGGGTAAACGAGCGGCAGTGCGAGCAGCAGGGTGACTGAGGGTTGCGTGTCATGCGCAAAAGTTCAACCCTTGCAAGAAGCCACAATCTCGCGGCGGCTTTTTTTTCGCGAAGTATGCGCGCGCATTCTTGGGTCGAGAGGTGACGTCGAAGCCCGGCTGAGCCAGCAAAAGCGCGGGGGGGGGGGATATTTAAGGGGGCAGGTACGGGGGGGGGGGGGGGGAATTTCGTAAATATGGTGTGAACGTCCGACGAGAGACGTCCCAGCTGAGAAAATATAGCCCGTGGGTCGATTTCGTTTCTGATCGTCGTTTATTTGCCCAATCCCTTTTTTTTTCGTGACCTCATCGCCTTTTTCGACCTGACACCCGAAATTGTAGGTTTTCGGGATAAGGACCGAGTTATTCATGCTCAGCGGTAAATTTGCGATCCATAAGGTCGCGAAACATATTACGTAACGTTAAACAAAGATTTATCATTTGTTATGAATTTTTGTCGTATTGGGTGCTGCTGAAATTTCAAATAGTCATAGCTCGGCTTCTATCGAGCGGATTTGGACTTTTTGGGTGAGTTTTGAGACGCTCGGGGGTAGACTCGAATAATGCCGCTTAGTGCAACCCGATAGATTAATTTTTCCTTACCGTAGCCCAAGAGTTATTTTGAAAGATTCGTCGCGATGATGAAATTTCTAACGCAGTGTGAAAAATCAGGTATGAGTGCCATGCGCGAGCATACGTCGTCGTGAAATGGACAAAGGCATTAGAGATGGGAATCATGCTTGACAAAAAAAATGTGCGTGTGTGGGTGTATGAATGTGACGATCATACAGATCAGCATTAAATTTAGCATTTATATATATATATATATGTATAAATATATATAGGTAAAAAGATGAATTGCGTTTCTGACTTTCTAAATAAGCGATAGACAAGGTCGAAACTTTGCGGTACTCCCACTTTTGTTCATGCTAGCGTAAATCCGTCATGTCACGTGACTATTCAATCAACCATCTTTCGTGTTTAACAAAAAAAAAAAAAAAAATAGTTATTAAAATCCATTTAAAGTAAAAATATATCGATCCAATAAAACAGTTAACAATAATTATAATAATAATAGGAATTAATTATTATTAAAATTATTATTTTATTAGTGTTAGGCAGTAGTTATAACGATAAGTATAATTAATTTTCATTTGGGCAACAAAAAGTGTTATCAGAAAATACGACAAATGAGATCATTATCGATAAAGAAAAAAAACATAACACATAAATATCGGAGTCTGGACCTACGACAATGTGACCTCGCGGTCCATTTCATTTTATTTTATTTTTTTCTTTGATTCGCAAAGAATCGTCAAGAACAACGCTTATACATAAATATATATGTATGTATGTATATATGTATCATCGTAATAGGGGAGTGAATGACCCGTTGCCCGGAGACCCGGGTGTTGGATGTCACGAGTAGCCAGCGGAGCAGAGAGCACACATACGTGTGTGCGCATTTTTTTTTTTCTTATAGAGAACCATGTCGAACATATTCATGATTGGGTACGAACGAGTTACGAAGAATTCTGTGTTGAATCATATTCATCAGGGCTATATTGAATCACGTACAAGTTTAAATGTGCAAGAGTCTGTAAAGTTGTAATTTTTCAACTTGATTGGAACTTGTTTCAAACTTGTTTTAAACTTGTTTCACACTTGTTTTCATCTTGTTTCAAACTTGTTTCAAACTCAACTTTTTTTTTCAACTTGATTTAAACTTTTTTCAAACTAGCTTTCAACTTGTTTCAAACTTGTTTGCAACTTGATTCGTACTTGTTTTCAACTTCATTCAAACTTGTTTCAAACGCTTTCAACTTTTTTCAATAATTTAAACTTGTTTCCAACTCGATTTAAACTTGTTTTCAACTTGCCTCAAACTTGTATTCAATCTTTTAACTTGCCTCAAACTTGTTCTGACTTGATGTCCGCTCATTTCGAACCTGTTTTTAGCTCGTTTCATACGTCTTTTTAACTTGTTTATGATCGTTTTAAGCTATGTTGAACCACGTTCCAAACTTTTTTTCTATCCACTTGCAACTTAATTTAAAACTTACTCCAAAATTGCTTCCCACTCACGGGCCAACTCATTCCACTAACTCACTTCAAACTTGTTTTCAACTTGCTCCAAACTTGTGTTCAACTTGATTCAAACTTGTGTTCAACCTGATTCAAACTCGTGTCAAACTGGATTCAAACTTGTTTCCAACTTGTTTCGGACTTATTTTTAACTTGGATTAAACTCGTTTTCAAATTGAATTAAACTTGCTTCCAACTTGCCTCAATCTTCTTCTGACTTGATGTCAGCTCATTTCAAACCTATTTTTGACCCGTTTCATACGTCTTTTCAACTTGTTTATGTTTGTTTTGTGCTATGTCAAAACACGTCCCAAACTTGCTTTCTATCCGCTTGCAACTTAATTTAAAACTTTCTCCAGAATTGCTTCCTACTCACGTGTCAACTCATTCCACTAACTTCAAACTTTTTTTCAACTTGTTAACTCGTTCCTAACTCGTTATCAACGTACTTCAAACTTGTCGTAGACTCGTTATCTATTTTCAATTCGATTCACTGGCAACTTGCCTCAAACTTGTTTACAAGTTATTGCAAACTTTTTTTAGCCTGTTTCTAACGTCCTTAAAACTCACTGTAAGCCTGTTTTATACTTTTTTTTTTGAGCTTACTTCAAAAAAATTTCCACCTTATTGTTAACTCATTTTTCCATTGTTCTGAGCTTGTTTGCAGCTTGTCTCAAACTTGTGTATAACTTATCGTTAGCTCGTCCCTGACCACTTGTCACTCGTTCTATTCTTGTTCACAATTTTTCTTCAACTCGTCTTTGAACTTTCGCTTCGAAATTTCGTTCCCCCTTACTCTTGCAATCTGCAGCTTGTTTTCCCATGTATTTTCAGCTTACTTTATCAACCCAAACCCAACTCATTGCCATGTCAACTTTTTAAGACGTTCTTTTTACGAAAAATTAAACCTTAATTGTATAATTATATTTACGATTGAATCACTGGTTGACAGTTTTTTCGTTCAGTTCTGTCCCTGTTTACTTGCGTGTGTGTGTCTGTGTGTAAAGGGCTACCTTTACTCAACGATAATTCCAGGCCACTTTATTCTGGCCTGTTTTATTTCAATTCAATTTCATTCTCTTACTCCCGTTTCAATTGCCCCATTGTGGTCAAGCCCTGATGCAAATGACCTACCGAATGACGGTTCACTGAAAAAATTACAAGGCCTGAGGAAATACGTGAACGTTACGATATTCGTACGAACACGTTCCCTCGACCATGGTTGATTGAGTTTTACTGTACTTTTGAGCGTCGAGTTCGAGTTTATTTGAGTGTACCGAGTCTGAGTTTATTTTAGTGCGTTGAGTTTGTACTCGAGTGCATGAATGAGCTAGAAGATTCGAGTGCATTGAATTAGAGTGCAACTGCGCGTGCAAGCATATTATAATGCGTTGCACTTGAGTGCACGGAATTTGAGTGTATTTTTGGACGATTGAGTTAAAGTTCGTTGGCGTATTTGAGTTTTAGTGAGTACGAGTGCATTTGAGTGTATGAGTGCATCCGAGGGCACGAAATTTTTTTAGAGCATTGGGTATGTCTTTGAGTGCAAAATTTTATTTGAGTGCACTGAGCTTGATAATATTCACTAGTCTATTTGATAACATCGATTGTATTTGAGTGCCTCGAGTTTGAGTTTATTCATTTATCGTACGAGTGTATTTGTGTACATTGAGTTTTAGTGTATTTGAGTGGCTTAAACACGTGGCTATGTTCGATTTTTTTCGCGTTCATCGAATAAATGTGTGCATCAAAGTGCAGCAAGTTGATAAGTGTAATATGATTTGGATTAGGTTTGAGTGCAACGAGTTTACGATTTACCTGAGTGCTCGAGTATATTTTAGAATATTGAGCATCAGTGTATTTGAGCGCACAAATGTATTTTAGTTGACTTGTGCTTCGATAAGATTGAGTGCATCGGAGTGAATTGTATTTGAGTGTATTTGAGTGAAGTGAATTTACGTGGATTGAACATGGGTGACATTACCAATTTTATTCGAGTATATCGAATGAATATCCGTATTTAAGTGCAAACACTTGAGAAGGGTATTTGATTTTGATTGGATTTAAGTGCAACGGATTCATGAGTGTATTTGAGTGCAGTCACTTTACATGTGTATTCGATTACATTGAGTCGAAAGTGTACCGAGTTTACGACGGTATTTGAGTGTCTTTAGCATGAGTACATTCAGTTTTTATGAATATATTTTAGTAGAAATGACATTATTGAGTGCCCTGAATGGTTTTTTCATAATTTCTTCACTCTAAACTCCATCGACGTTGCCTGAAACTTGTCGCAGGATTTCAGTTATATCCTCGAATCCCCACCCCGTGAAAAAGAAGAAAGGGAGGGTTTTCCATCGGGACGAAGTCTAGACGAGTCTCCCCGAGACTCTTGCAACCCTCCAATCTCTAAGATTTAGGTGGATTGGCCCCTCCGTGGAAGGTTGAACAGCCCACCGATGTCGTTTCTCCTTTCGGTGAAGTGCCGAGGCTCCCTAATCCTGGGTCTGGACTCTCTCTCTCTCTCTTTCTCTCTTTAAGATTTTAATAGCGAGAATAATATGGACAAGCTGGCACAGTCATTGGCAGGCTCTGCGGTAAATTGTGTTGGCTAGAGGGAGATACGAGTATGCCAGTAACTGTACTTTTTAGTCCGCTTAAGTGGCCAATCACTGTAAAATTCGTCGTAAATTCTCGTGATCGTACAAGGATCCCAGTTGAACGAATCTTTGTGCCACGCTACATATGTCTATACGTATGCACAAGTATTTTTTTCTTCCCCAATATACGTATACGCAGCGGCCAAGGTCCTTGCTTCTTGCCAGAGGAGACATTTTTTACCGAAGAAAAATCAAAGTGGCAACCGACCAAATCCGTCGAGACGAGAGAGAAAAATATAATCAGTGCGATTGACCTCGAGTTCTTTGTGAAGAGTTCTATGACTGGCGGAGTGAGGCAAGGGGGGAGGGGGGGATATTTTATTTTTCGAGGAAAATTCCGACTGAATCGTGATCAGCGGAAAATTTCCTCACGTATACGGGCATGCAGCTTGCTGGAAGATTAAAAATAAAAATTTTCCATTTTTCTTTGTTCGTTCTCTTCGACAAAAATACTAAAATTTTTCGGGACCATATTTCCGCTTCTCTCAGGCCAGTTTATAGCTCATAGGGGGGGTTTTGAAAACTCCAGGAGTAGACTTAGCGACTGACACTGGATTTCGTCCTGATAACTCAAGTTTTGTGGCCACTGGGAGGGAGACTTTGAAAATTGACGAAAAACAACTAAAATGAGAATTTAAAAGATAATTGAAAAAAAAAAAATTCATATCACGTGGATGACGATTCAACATGGGTCAATTCCGGGTCAATTGGATTCTCGTGAAAATGTGCAAAGCACGAGATGGGTCAGCTCAGATGTCAGAGGGATTAAGAATGCAGATTTAATAAATTAATTATCGTGCTACGATTTTCACTTGTTTGTCCATGACTGTCGGTTGACGCTGAATTTCAGGGCACACGTAACGTATACTGAGATGGGTTCAAAGGCAGAGAATGATCGGTCAGAATTCACTAACCGTTTTGAGAACTTGGACCGTGCATCGCATTCTCTCTCTCTCTCTCTCGCTCTATCTCTCTCTTTCTCTCTCGCTTTATCTCTCTCTCTCTCTTTCGCTTTTGATCGCGTGGTGGACGGGAACGTACTGGCCATTCTTCGCACATCTGACACAATAACAGATTTAAAGGGACCAAGTATACAGAAGCTGGTTACTATAATAAAAATAATAACAATAATAATAATAATAGTTTTTGTTGTTGTTTGTGTTATTATTAATATTGTTATTATTATTATCGTATTATATACGATAATAATTTTTATTTTTCGTGATCCTCACCACTCTCGATTAAATAATAATAATAATAATAATAATAATTCAAAGGCACTCCGAGATATAATTATGTCTGTGGGTATGGTAACACATATATTATCGTTATAATTACGAGACTCGGAACTTCGGGGAGACTGGTATTTAAAACTCGTTTCCGTAGAACTCGGATTGACGAAGCGATGAAGAATTCTCGAATGGAGAGCTGGTTAAATTTCTTAGGATACGCGGCAAAGAGAACGTTGCGAGTGGCTTTGTGAGTGTAACGAGACATATTTTGAATTTTTGAG
The DNA here is from genome assembly GCA_963564615.1 of Rhorus exstirpatorius. NCBI lineage: Eukaryota > Metazoa > Arthropoda > Insecta > Hymenoptera > Ichneumonidae > Rhorus > Rhorus exstirpatorius. The sequence continues at coordinate 11,354,682 of OY751322.1, read as the reverse complement.
TGGCAATTCATGTTTTTGAGTGCCCGAGTAAACGAGCGAGATTTTGAGTATCGAGAATTTCATGCTCGATTGGTAAGTCGCACTTTTGAGTGCCTGAGTGGAAAATCGTACTCTGAGTGCTCGAACAACGAAGTAAAATTACGAGCACAACTAAAATTTTGAGCGCTAGAGTGACAAGTCGCGTTTCGAGTGCTCGGGGTGAGAGATCGAATTTAAAGTGCTCGAGCGATCAAGTCAACTTATGAGTGTTCGACTGGAAAGTCGTGTTTTGAGTGCAAAACATCACCATGTCCGGGATCGTCACAGCCCGCTTCCCAATGAGTGAACGATTAAGCATAGCCCAGCAATCATTTCCCTATCGTATTTAATTTTTTTTAAAATAATAATAACAGCTAATACCAAATGCAAATTTAAAAAAAATTAATTCATTAAACATTTTTATTATCGTTCATTCGTGTATACTCACTGTTGTTATTCAATTCAGCTCATTACTGTTACACAATAAGTGTGAGTAATTTTTATTTTCATTTCTTATTAACAATAATAATTATTATTATTATTATTATAATGTTGGAGAAAAATACTTATATAGTGTATATGTAACTGGGTATTCCATGTTCCGGGGATAGACACCTCGATGTGCTACCCCCTTGCGTGTAAGAGTCCGATTCTATTTTCGGAAAGACGACAAACATTGAAACCTCTCTATCTCTTTGTATGTCTTTATACATGTATATATCGTTCTCTCTCTCTCTCTCTCTTTTCCGCGGTTAAATCTCGTGATGAGATCTCGCGAGCTGGGAGAGAGAGCGAGAGAGAGAGAGAGAGAGAGAAAGAGAGAGAGAGAGAGAGAGAGAGAGAGAGAGAGAGAGAGAGAGAGAGAGAGAGAGAGAAAGAGAAATTGGTTCTCGGGTTTCACGGGGAAATCGGAAGTCTAATCATAAAAGGCATTCCAAAAGAAATACGACTTGTAATGATGTATTTATATATCATAAATAAAAATAGAATTATATTCAAATTAAAAAAAAAATATATACATACACCCATACATAGATATATTGTACACACACACACACACACACACACATACACGCACACGCATACATACATGAATATAAAATTGTAGAACGTCATAGTTCGAGGCTACGTCTAGCTCGTCTACCGATTGTGCATAAACCGAGAATATAATCCGTGGTCTCGATTGCGCAACTTCGTTGGGACACGTGCATTAAAGTCGTGGCGGGTATAAGAGCGCAAGGACGCGGATAACGAAACGCGCGTGCGTCTTCTCTCACAGGCGTCTATTTCCACGTGGCATGAGAATGAAAGAAAATTAAAGGAAAAAAAAAAAATTCACAAATTGTACTCCAAGTACGATATGAAATTAAAAAAAGGGGGGGGGGGGGGGTACAATGAGATATCGTGTCAAGGCTGTTTGCTATTCATCGGTCAAATCAGTGGTCATGAATTTAGACTGAATATATTGATTTAAAAAAAAAAAACTGCAATCGTCACTTGTACCGATCGTCGGATATTTTTTTTCTTCATGAAATTCGATACATCGAACTTCAAGTACTTCAATAATAATAATGAATATTAATCTTTGAATAATCAACAAATATTTTATTTACGATAAATTTTTTATTTTCTTCGTATGATTTTTTCAAATTAATTTTTCTGAATTTATTTTTTGTTCACGCGATTGGTCATTCTTATTTTCCTTCAATTTTATGAAATAATTAATCGCCGTTCGTTGAATTGATTTTTTTTTTTTCAACGTAATTTGTACTTCAAATTTTTTAGATAACATTTTCCGTGAGCAATTTTTCACGAGCAGAAGGAATAAAATTTATGAAAAATTATACTAATTAAAATTTTCAATAAGGAATTGATTTTTGATTAATCTATTCCGTTTAATTTAATATTGTTTGTATTTTTAAAATATTTATTATTGTTTTTAGCGAGTAATTAAATAAATAATTATTCATAACCAACCCAACCGAGCCCGAGAATCCCGAGTACAAGTACACAAAGCAAAATTTCCTCAATTTATTCTACGCCTGAAAAAGTAAGAGCGTAGAATGAAAAAAAAAAAAAAAAAAAAAAAAAAAACCGTAAATTCCGAGTTCCTTTGTCCCGGGGGTAAGTTGAGGAAAACCGATCGATTCAACGGGGGATTCACGTTACAGCGAGGAGGGAAAGACAGCGAGAAAGAGAGAGAGAGCTATTTGAAAAAGTGGGGATAAAGAGAAGTTCGGGCGCCCTCCCAAGGTTTTTTTTTCAAGCGCGCGCTACGCTCCTGAAGGGAAGAGAGGGGGGGGGGGGGGAGAGACGACCAGGCTCTCGCTTTATCGTTGGCGAGGTCAGCTGTGCTCGCGAGAGCAAGCCCACGGAGAGTACCAGCAAAATACGCAACATTCGCTGCTCGCACAGCTGGCCAAAAGATGGCGTCGAGAAACAGCTGATCGAGTCACAAACTAAGGCGCATGCGCAAGGGGTAACGGCTCGCGGAGCTGTCAGAAAGGCGCTGCACGTCGTCTCGTGAGGACCCCCAGGCTCTATAACGGCTATTTACAGATGAAACGAGTATCCTATGCACTCGCACACACGCACACCTATACATCTCTCTCTTTCTCTATAAGTAGGTATTGTTTATTGCATTTATGTGGAAATACATGATTGGAAATAAATATGATATAGGGTAAGTGTGGGTATTACTGCGGTTTGAAATGAGGGGCCAGCTTGACGAGCATATTTTAAAAATCATTCAAAATTACGGAGGTTTTATTGTTTTCAAATCAATATTTTACTTATTTTGAACTTGGAAAAAAATTAATAATGTTATCGAATGACTTTTTCATCAAATGCTAAGCATTTGCAAAAATAATGCAGATGCTGCTATTACTGCGGGGTCTGGAACGACGAGAAAGTATTACTGCGCACCAAATATACTGCGAATTGTCCAATTACTGCGCACCGTGGATGTAATTTATCATTTTTAAAAATGATAACAATTTAAGCACGCTAATATCTGATCTTTATTAATTACCTGCTTCACAATTAATATCACATTCGAAATAATTATTTAATAATTATTATTATTATTCCTATATCTTCTCGAAAAAATTTTAAGAACGGGAAGTTCAAGGGTTTAGTTTATTTCGAGATCTCGATTTTTTGTACCCAAAAGAGCACTTTTAAAATCAGCGGATTTGAGGCCAAAGGGGCATGTATGAGAAAAATGACGAAAATCGATGGTTCTACTTTGAAAATTTGTAAAAAATTTAAAAAAATCGTAGCTCAATGAACCAAGCGCCATTTTGAAGGTACAACGGTTGTGAAAAGAATGAGCACTGACCGGAGTTTTGACTCTTCCGGGAACACGACTTACAGCGATTTTAGCGAAGCCATAAAATTTCGGGAAATGAAAAAAATGTTCAATTTTTCGTTTTTTTCCGTTTTCATAACGAATTCTTGAGTTCTGGAAAATATTTCATGTGATTCGTAATCAGCGGAAAATTTCCGATCCTCTAGAGCCTAAAAATATGGTAGAGACAAAAAAAAAAATGTTTTCAATTTTTTGCCCACTTTTTCGGAAACTTGAAAATGCTGAAATTTCAAATGCCCATAACTCATCTCCGGATCGACGAGTTTTGGCTTATCGGGGGTGTTTTTAAAAGCCCTTGAGTAGACTTAGAGTATGGCGTTGGATTTATTCTGATATCTGCATTTTTAATACCCAAAAAAGCACTTTGAAAATTGACGAATTTTAGTCCAAGGGGTATGTATGGAAAAATTGGCAAAAATCGATGGTCCAACTTAAAAAATCTGTAAAAAATCGAAAAATCAACCCAACTCGATGAACCAAGCGGCATTTTGAAGCTTGAACGATTACGAAGAGAATAAGCATGTAGTGCAGGTCCAAAGACCATCGGGAATATAAAATACATCGATTTTAGTGGACCATCTCATTTTTTGCGAAAATTCCAAAAAATCTTGGATTTTTAAAATTCGCTTTAGGGCCCTATAAAGATGTATTTTTTCCCGCTCATCACGAATCCACACGGTATTGTTCTTGAAACTCAAAAATTCTATTTCAAATTGTCAAAAACGTGTTTTTTTTTTCCAAAATTAAAATAACAATTTACATTGGATAAAATTTAATTAAAATTTACATGGTTTATATAGATTTCGAGATCTCAATTTTTTGTACCCGAAAGTGTACTTTGAATATCGGCGATTTTGAGTCCATAGGGATATGTATGGAAAAAATGGCAAGAATCGATGTTCCAACTTTAAAAATTTGTGAAAAATCGAAAAATAAACGTAGCTCGATGAATCAATCTGCGTTTTTCATCCTGAACGATTGCGAAGAGAATCAGCACTGAATATATCTCCTTCGAGAAGGAACGTCACAACGTCTTTAGTGAACCCTCAAAATTTCAGAAAATGAAAAAGTGCAATTTTTCGTTTTTTTGCCTTTTCATATCGAATTTTCGGATTTCAGGGAAAAATTCGATGTGATTCGTGATCAGCAGAAAATTTTCGATCGCCTAGAGCCTAAAAATATGGTGAAAGACGAAAAAAAAATTTTTTCAATTTTTTGCCCACTTTTTCGGAAATCTAAAAATCACGAAATTTCAAATGCCCATAACTCATCTCCGGATCGACAAGTTTTGGCTTATCGGGGGTGTTTTGAAAAGTGCAGGAGTAGACTCAGAGAATGAAGTTCGATTTATCCCGAGATCTCAATTTTTAGTACCTAAAGGAGCACTTTAAAAATCAGCGAATTTGAGGTTAAAGGGAAAAAACTGAAAAAATCGATGGTCCAACTTTGATAAGTTGTAAATTATAAATAATAAATCTGAGCCCGTTGAACATTTGAGCATTTTGAAGCACGAACGATTACGAAGAGAATGAGCACAAAGTGCAGTCCCAAACCCATTGGAAAGTAAAGTTACAACAATTTTAATGAAGCCATTCATTTTTTTACAAAAAATCGAAAATAATTTTGGATTTTTTATTTTGAATGGGAGACAGTAGATGCTGTCAGAGTTCACTATACAAGGACTTTTGATACCCAAATTCCCCATATAGGGATAGGGAATTATAGAGAGATTTTCAAGACTAAAATTCCCCATGCACGTTTCTCAAAATGCTGATCGAGTCGTTTATCTTATTTATCGAAAATCATCAGAAGTAACTGGATTACGTAAAAATTCCCTAGATAATGATTTTCAGCCGTAAAAAGTTCCTGAAATTTTACTGGCTGGCAACAAAGATATTTAGAACGAAAATTCCCTAAGCAATAAATTGTGTCACTTAGAAGCCCTATAAAAAAATATAAACTCAAAACTCCCTATATAGGGACTTTTATCTTTAAAAAATCTTGAATAATGCCTTTCGATATAAAAATATATATACACACACAGAAAATTTTCTGCATTCATACTCTGCTCACACATACACACACTCGAGTATGACAGACTCGAGAGAATCTCGAACAGAAACATATGGCCCAAGTCGATGAGCCATTTAACTCGTGCCTTAAAAGGCCAAGAGCTGTCCGTAGAATCGTAAAATTTGAATGATAAATGTTTAAACTATAAATAGCATCGATTCACATACTTTTATTATAATTACATTGCATAATTAATAATAATATTATTATTAATATAATTATTATATTAATAATAATTATTATATGATTAATTATTATTATATTAATTATTTTTTATTTTACTTGAGGCAAAGATTAAACGTTATTAAAGCTAAATATTACGATAAGTCGTGATATCAAACGATATGGAATAACTATGTGAAAAAAAATCTGTTTTCGTAATTTTCCAGCGTACGAAATCTTATCTTGTCTTATCCCAACCTTAACTATACGTTATGTGTACGATTAGTTTACCTCGTCAGTTACTTTCACCCGCAACTCGTAATTGCCACAAGAAACTATATACATATAAATATATAAATATATATATATTTTTTTTCATGAAACTGAACATAGCCACGTGTTACCTACTTCTATCCCATGAGCGTTATACATTTCACAATTTTCGACATAATTTGTACAATTTGTCTGAATCAATTGACAAATAAAATTACATAGTAATACAATAAGTAATAAAATTACATAGTAAATTGAACAAAATTAAATGATTTTAAGCTTTCAATAAAATTTAATTAAAAAGTAAAATGTTTAATAAGTTTTGTGGAATAACAAAAAAATAAACTTTCACTATTGTCGATTGTAAAAATAATACTTGTGAATTTTTTCTTTTCATTTAAATGAAAAGGTATTTTTTTTTTTTGGTTTTCTTAATTCTGCTTAATGTCCGACGACGAGATTATAGTGAAGGATTGCCACCGCAAAGTTGAAATGTGTCCTTTCACTCAAGGAGGTGAGGAGGGGGGCGGGGGATAGTCCAGGTGCTATGAATTGCGAGATCTCTCGTTATTGCATATATGGGGCATTTAAACTCGACGACATTAGGACTCTGGTCATTTAAAAATTGCTTCGATTTTTTTTAATTTTTAATATCATTCGTTCTAACAGAAAATTAAGGGTTTGTTTTGTTATTATTTTTCGAGCAGACAATTTTTTTATTAATTTTTTTTCGCTATTTGAAAAATATAAAAAAAATTTTTCTCAATTTATAAAGTAAAAATTTTTTTTTTTTCATTATTAAAAGAAATTTTCGATACGTCATTTTTGAAAATTGTCATTGTAAACAAATCACAAAAATATCGATTTTTGCTCACATTTTGAAAAAAAAAAAAAATCTCAAAAAAATCGTGCAATAATATTGAGAATATTAAGAAATGTAAAAAGATTTTTTTTTTAAATTAAAAAATAATCGGTCACGTTTAAGATAATGAGGGTAGAGTTGGCATGAAATTTACGAACATATGGTCGTTACAAAATATATCGAACGAACGAAGGAGTGTGTATAATCATAGGCATTTCGTACTCACGTCTAACAGCACAAGCGCTCACTGTACCCGTTTAGTTTACACTCGACTCTTTCCCCATAATAAAATTATCGAGCAGTAGGGAGATTTGACCAACTTTTGCAACCAGTGCTCCCCCCCTTCCTTATCGTCCTTATCAGATATTTTAATCGAGGAATTATTAACACAGACAGATACACAGATCGTAAATAATTTTAGAAAGTTGAATTTTCTTTGATCCAACAAAATTTGAAATTAAAATTTTTTTTAATGAAATAAAAATAAAAAACTTTTTAAATTAATTTTCCTCACTCATTCGCATTTTTGATAAAAATGTATTTTTTTTTCCAATTCAAAAATAAAATTGAAAAAAAATATATATATATTTCGATGTATTAATCGATTTTTCGAATTATATAAATCTTTTTTTTTTGTTCCGAGTACGTATAATTTCTTTTTCGTTTTTTTTTGTGTATATGACAAAATTCACTTTCCTTGTAAATTTTTTTTTTAAATTTAATGATTCAACGTAAAACAAAAGTGGAACGAAGAAAAATTATTATTTTATGATAGAGAGAGAGAGAGAGAGAGAGAGAGAGAGACAGAGAGGTGAGTCTCAACAACTAAACCGGTGAAAGTCGATTGAGCAGGAATAAGTATAAGCTCGAAAGGAGAACTTGAGCAATCGTACTGTGCAATCTTGGGCCCTGGGAGAAAAATTGAGAAAATTGGATTTAACGATAATTTTCTTTTTTTCTACATTTTTGTGATCCTTTCACTTTTGTCTGGCTAAAGAAAGTCGTTTGATTAAAAAAAAAAACTGAGGAATTAAAAAAATATCTTAAATTTTCGTAATTTCGAGGATGAAGCTTTGATAAATTATTGCATAAGATAATAGTAATAATAAATTTGAAAAAAAAAAAAAAAAAAACGACGAGGCATGAAAGCTAATTTCGAAGAACTAATTAGTTTTATAAACATCTCTTTGCCCTTGAATCGAATTCAATCTCAAGATTCGAACGAGAAAACTAATAATAGTTCATGTACGTTCGAAACGATCACTTGCCAAGGCGTGCGAGGGAGAAATCACAGCGATCGTTTAGCCGTCGTCGAAGCTGTTTTCGTGCCCTTCTAATCATACGGAAAATTACGAAATCCTCGTTCGTACGGATTCAAACTTATATCAGTCGAAACATATTGAAAAATAAAATAAAAAAATAAAAATATAAATAAAATATTTGTTCACGTAATTCTAAATTTTAATATGATTTTCGTTTCATTTTAGCTATGTTTGCTGCCCATCAATTAAAAATCTCTTTTCAACCTAAATCTCACTTACCTTTCAACCTGAATTTTACCCACTTTTCAAACTAAATTTCACCCTCCTTTCAATCTAAATTTCACCGTCCTTTCAACTTACATTTGACTCTTCTTTGAATCTCCATTTTACCCTTCTTTAAACCTAAATTTCACTTTTATTTCAACCTAAATTTCGTCCTAATTTGAACCTACATTTCACCCTCGTTTCAATCTAAATTTCACCCTCCTTTCAACCTACATCTACACCTCTCTCTCAACGTAAATTTAATCTTTCTTTCAATCTAAATTTCACCCTCCTTTCAATCTAAATTTCACACTTCTTTCAACCTACGCTTCACTCTCCTTTCAACCTAAATTCATACCCTCTATTCAGCCTAAATCTCAAGTTCGTGATTTTACAGCTCTATACGACAATACAAGGATCATTCCGGGCCAGATCGATAAGTATATTTACGACCCTCGATATTTTGTTGCGAAAAAATTTCGTTTTTCAATGAAAATTTTATCGTCCAAAAATTTCAGAAAAGTTAATAACGTCCAATAGCATAAATCAAACACTTTTGTCAATAAACCCGATAAACTAAGAAATAACTTTTGATAAAGATCGAAAATTGGCGTATATTACAAGTTGATACCCGGGCAATATACTTGGAAGAAGAAAAAAAAATAAATAAAAAATTTCGACGATCATTGTATGGTCGATTTTGCATTGAACGAACCATATACTCGATATCGGTATTAAACATGGCTGATTCGTGCCCCACTGTGAATATCACTACACTATTCACGAGCGGATACTTCCGCATGCGTACGTACACACACACACACACACACACACGTTATAATGTATAAACGTATGTACGTGTAACTCGGTTAGGGTATATAAAGTTACGCAATGTATATATGTGCTTTGCTGCATGACACGTGTCGAAGCGTGGTCGTAATACTTGTATGCATGAAAAAAAAGAAAAATATATATACATATATAGTATCGAGGACTCTTCGATCGAGCGTAATACTTAATTACAGCTTTTGCTGTTGCCGGACGTTAAGCACTATTGCAGCAAGACGACTATGAAATATTAAAACAAGCGAAAAAAAAATGATTCGATGCATGCAACACGTGTGCGTGACCTTAAGATAAAAGGAAATCATTTTTTTTTCGTTTGAAACTGCAGATGTACTTTTGCAAATTTTTTTTTACAATTATTTTCTTATAGTTCTTTTTTTTTTTTTTAAAGAAATTTATGTAAAAGAAACGAAAAAAAGGCAACCTAGTTGTTGAGAGAAAAGGCATTTTCTCAGTTTCAGTAACGTTTGATTGGGGATACTTTGTGACTGTATCTGGCACTTTTTTTGGGCCTATAACCGGAACAGTGGTTTTCCAATCCCAGTTAATCTTGATTTGCAGTGGTACATCGCCTGGAGTAGGTATTTTTCAGTTGTAAAGCACTATTCCAGTTGTACGCCCATAACTAAGACCGAATAGATGTTGTCTCCTCGGGAGTTACTGAAACTCGATGTATATATATCACTCCCCTAAACAAATTCAGGAAGCTTCATACTGCTGCCAACTTCAATGAGGGTCCTGCTACTCCAGAATTCAGTAGGGGTTCCATTATTACAGAATTCAGTAATGATCCTTCTACTTCAGTATTCAGTAAGGGTCCTACTGCTTCTAAATTCAGTAAGCGTCCTACTACTCCAGAATTCAGTGAGGATCCAGCTGATCCAGAATTCAATAAGGGTCCTACTACTCCAGAATTCAGTAACGATCTCACTACTCCAGAATTTAGTAAAAGTTCCGCTACTCCCGAATTGAGTAAAAGAGTCCACTATTCAAAAATTCAGTAAGGGTGCCACTACTTCAGAATTCGGGAAGGGTCCTGCTACTCCTGAATTCAGTAAGCGTCCTACTACTCCATAATTCAGTAAAAGTCCTCTGCTATTCCTAAATTCTGCGAGGCTTTTACTAAACCAGAATTCAGTACAGGTTCTGTTACTGCGAAATTCAGTACGAGCCCCAGCACTCCAGAATTCACTAATGGTCCTGCTACGCTTGAATTCCGTATGGGTCCTCCCATTATTCCAGGATTCAGTGAGGGTCCTGCTACTCCAGAATTCAGTAACGGTCCGATTACTCCAAAATTCAGTAACGACCCCATTACTCCGAAATTCAGTAACGGCCCCATTACTCCAGAATTTAGTAATGATCTCGCTACTTCGGAATTCAGTAAGGGTCCCTCGCTATTCCCGAATTCAGTAAGGGTCCTAACAGTTCATAGCTCAGAAAGGCCTGCTCCGAAATTCAGCAAGGGTCCTGCAACTCCAAAAGTCAGCAAGGGTCCTGATACTTCACAATTCAGTAATAGTGCTGTTACTCCAGAATTCCGTAAGGGTCCTGCTACTCAAGAATCCGGTAACGGTCTCACTACTCCAAAATTTAGTTAAAAAGGATTTCCTATTCCAGAATTCAGTAAAGGTTTCCCTACTACAGAATTCAGTAAGAGTCCTGTTATGCCAGAATTCATTAAAGGTTCTGCTACTCACGAATTCAGTGAGGATATGTACAACTATACATGACTTTCGAAAGTATCCTACCAACCCTGACATCGATAAAGATTCCACTATCCCCAACGTCAATAAAGATCCTAGTATCATAGATTTCAGTAAGGGTCTTACTATCACCAACGTCATCAAGGTTCCTTCCATTACCCATATCAGTATAAGTGTTCTAATATTCCTGACTTAAGCAATATAATAAGGTTTACAGTCTCTGACGTCAGTTAGAAAATCCTGGTTAGGGCCTTATATGAATCCAGTGAGGGTCTCTCAATCGCGGACATCATCAAGGGCCCCACAATCCCTGACTTCGATAATGGTTTTTCTATCGTTGATTTTACTAAGTGGCACACCTATTCCTGCTCGGTGCTAGACCTATTCCTATTAATTTGTTTAGTCGATTATGAGACATGGCAAGTGTGCTGAGGACTGTGGCAAAAATTAATGTAAAATTGAAGAATTAAAAAAAAAAAAAAATTGTATATATATATGAACAACGATGTGAGAACGAGACACATCGGCGATGGCTGCAGCTCACGGATCGAATATCGATGCAACAGAGTAACTATATATAATTATACATATAGTGTTAACAAAGCTGATGCTCGTTATCTCTTTTACGATACTCCAATTTCCGGATGGTTTTTTTTTCTCAAAGTCACTAATAAATTATGGTAAATTTTCGAGTCCTCGAATTCGCTGTACCGATTTTATATCGAAAATAAGTACTGTCGACGTGTTTTATGGCAAAGCTGGTAGATCGAGGGGGATTAATGAAAATACATGAGTATCACGTGAAATATTTCGTATACTAGATAAATGAACAATGTGGATGATAAATCGCGGAGAGAAAAAAAAAAGTCTTCGACGTCCTCGACCGATCGGGCGTCCTACTTTAGCGTGTACTGGCCACACCAGAATTTTCGCAAACTGGGTCGACCGTCCGATGTTATAACAAGGGGAAGGGGGTTGTTCGCATATATGTGTGTGTGTGTGGGGGGGGGGGGTGTATATGTGTGCAGAAGGTTTCCGGACGATTCTATCCCGGGGTGCCCATTGCCATGGAAGTCGAAGCTTCATGCGGATATGTATATTCCCGAATGGACCGAACCAGGAAGTATCTCGTAGTATAATATAACAACAATGATATCTCAATGATTGTATCTTATCATTATCATAATAATCATCGTTTTCTTCATAATCATCATCATAATCGTCATTACCATGATTCACATAATTTGATGATTTTCATCATTAAAATCATAATCATCATTACTGTCATTATCATCATCATCATCATCTTTACAATATCAATAACGATATTTATGAATATATTCGTGATCATTTTCACCATTAACATCATTTAGCATCATCACTATATTCATTGCCATCATTGTAATCAGAATCATCAATATTGTCATTATCATTGATAATCATGGTTTTCCTCATAATCATCATCATCATCATTATCACAATTGTCATTACCATGATTTACATCATTTGATGATTTTTATCATCAAAATAATAATCATCATTGTCATCAGAATCATCAATATCGTCATTATCATTGATAATCATAATTTTATACATAATCATCATAATCGTCATTACCACGATTTACATAATTTGATGATTTTCATCATCAAAATCATAATCATCATTATTTTCATTATCATCATCATCTTTACAATATTAATAACGATATTGATAAATATAATGATAATGATGAGTATATTCATGATCATTTTTACCATCAACGTCATCAGAATCATCAATATCGTCTTTATTATTATTATGATGTTAATGGCGAAAATAATGATTATAATGATAATAATAACGGTAATGATGATAATGATACTGATGAATATATGCATTATTATTTTTACCATTAACATCATTAGCATCATTGTCATAGTTATCGAAATCATCATTATAATATTGATAACAATATAATGAATAGAGTGATAATGATGAATACATTCATGATCATTTTTACCATTGACATAATCGGCATCATCATCATTATAGTCATTATCAACATAACGATTTATCATTATCATCATAATTATCGCTGTCACAATTGTCATCATAATCACCACTACCGTCATTATTATTGAAATCATTATAATCTTCAGGATCATCACTATCGTTATTATAATCATCATCATCATCTTTTTTTCTAATTATGGTTACTTTTATAAAAGATTGCAAGAATATAATAACGCATTGGTCATCGAATGACACGAGGCATCTCGTATCACGTGACAAAATTTTCTCTCTCTCTCTCTTGCTCTTGCCCTGCTAAGCTAGATATAAGGGATACAGAGAAATAGGGACAAAAGGAAGTACGACACTTAAAGATGGGGGTGAAGAGAGCTAGAGAGAAAGAGAGAGAGAGAGAGAGAGAGAGAGAGAGAGAGAGAGAGAGAGAGAGAGAGAAATAACAAAGGGGAAATCTTGTGAAAGGGGTAATGAGGACGCTGAGTGGGAGAGTATTGGTGTGAGGTGGACGATGGTGGGGCTCTTGCGGATCTAGGTTACCTGCATATTATGCAACCAACACATACACACATATGAAGGGTAAGTTGGGGGAAGGAGGGAGATTTTCCGCGAGCGTGTATAACTAGGAACATATGTGTGTATTCTCGCCCAACGACAGCCATGCAAACTGCATGACAACCACGATGCATCGAGCACGAATGCATCAAATATACAGGCATGTGGATATGGAGATTGACGTCAAATGGAATAAAAGATACTCGACACGGTACAAATTGGACGTAGAGAATTTTTTTCATTTCACATTCAGAGATTTTTTTTTTTTTTTTTTGGGGAAATTTTAGTCTATGACAAAAATTCCCTGTGCTATTTCAAAGTTACCTGTATAGGGTAGTTACCAAGTTATGACTGTTACCAAGTTATGACTGTTACCAAGTTAGGACTGTATAGGGACATTTAATCCAATGTCAATTCACGACACTATGTAGCTTGCGTTAGGTATATATAGGGACTTTCAGTCAGGAACTAAATCGTTTAAAAATTCCCGATACGATTTAGTAATTTCCGACCCATAGAGAATTTTTTATTATCTATAGGGAATTTGCACGAGATCTAGTATTTGAAGATATATATAGAGAATTGAAATTAAGGGTAAATTCAAAGCAGTGGTGTTAAAAGCCCCCATACGATTTGAAAGTTTCCTATGTATAAGAACTTTGTATAGAGAATCTATACAATTATATCTATAAATCTATAAATTATATCTATAAATCTATAAATATTATTGCAGTGTCAATTGATAACACTAGATTGTGTTAAAACTATATAGGGACTTTCAGTCTGTTCCAAAACTATAGGCATTGTAAACATTCCCTGTAGAATTGGAAAATTCCCTATCTAGAATTTTTTAATTGTCTATGGAATTTTGAAAAGATCTAGTGTTTTAGATTTTTTGCTAAACAAACACGTATTTTTTTTTTCGTTCGAGAACGATCTCAATGCTCGCCTCTGTACACGGTACACTTTTTTTTGTGTTTTTTTTCGCACTGAAATTTTCGTATAATGGATTACAAGGGCCATCGAACAACATACACATACATGGGCTACCTATTGACGTGAGGGTTTGAATAAAAAAAAAAAGCAACAAGGTTTCCTCGATCGTATATTACACAATCAAGTTTTCACAAAAGCAATAAATCGAGTACTCGAGTGTTACTGTCAAAGTACACCGTGTAAATCGAGTGTACTCGTATATATGTATGCATGTATATATATATGTTTCTTTCAACTTCCTTTAAAATGTACACTTTCACTCGTACGATTGAAATCGTAATTTTTTGTTTTTTTTTTTAAATATAATTCTCCGTTTGGTATTTGAAATTTTAAGATTTTCGATGCAAGAGGTGGCGGAGGAGAGCAGGGAAGTAAAAATAATTTTGCGATTGGATTCTAATCAACTTTATCTCGGCAGATCTTCGACGTCGAAACTGCGTTCTAGTTTAGTGACACAGTTTTTCAGGAACAGAGAATATCGCTCTCCGACTCGTTCAGGGACGTTACACGCTACGAGTTCTGAGTTAAAATTGTTCGTATCTATGTTGGGGAGAAAAATTTATTTTTCAACTCTTTAGCCCATTCTTTTGAAGAACCAAAAAAAAATATCGAAATTTCAAACCGTCACCACTCATCTTCCGTTCGACCGATTTGGGCTTATATGGAGGGTTTTGAAACGCCCGCGAGTAGACTTAGGGCATTAAATGTGAATCGTTTTGATCTTTCGATTGTTGTGGCCATAAGAGGACTTTAAAAACTTGCGAAAAATTAGTGGCTAGAAAAGTTTCGATAAAATCGATGATTCGACTTTGACAATCGGTGAAATATCGGGAAAAAAATTTAGCTCACTGAATCAAATGGCAATTCGAACGTCAAACGGTTACAGAGAGAATAAGCACAGAGTGCAGCAGCAACTTCATCCGGAAGCAAAATTAGAGGGATTAAATTTCATCAACTAATTCTTGACGAACAAAAAGTTGAATTTTGGGAAATTTATCTTAGTGATTTTTAAGCTGCTAAATAAGAATTATATTAAAATTCCCTAGATAGAGATTTTTTTTTTAATTCTCTAGACAATTTTAAAATATCCTATATAAGGAGCTTTGAACTTCCCTAGGGAATTTAAACTCCGTCACAATGTCTCAAAAACTAGCAGGAAATAGAAATTCCCTATACAAATAAAAAAAGTTCTTCATAAATTGTATTTTAATTGGCAGGGAGTTTTTCAACGTCCCTAGGGATTTTTTAACATCCCTAGGGAATTTTAACTCCTGGGGAATTTTAACAATGTCTCCAACAGGCTTAAAACTAAAATTCCCTGATTAAATTTAGCAATAAGTTCGTCATACATTTCATTTTTATTGACATAGGGGCAAATTTCATGTATAGGGAATTTTTTAAACTTATACACGACAAATAATTCCCTATATACTATTTTTTTTCAGTCAACAGGCACGAATATGATTTTTCCTCTACACGTTCCCACGTGTCATGAGAAACAAAACACCTGACTATCGATATTATTGATTTTACGTGTTCCCTTCGATCGCGAAACAAGAGGAAGTAAAAAATAAAGAAAAAAAAACCTGTGTCAATTCTGCGACCATCTATTATGAAAGAGCCACAAAGTCTTTCAGAGGATTCTGTCTTTGTCTCTCTCTCTCTCTCTCTCTCTCGCTGTCCAAGCGAAATACTTTAGTTACGGATCGTTGAAATTCAACTCTGGACTTGTTCTACCCGGATGCTCGTTAAGAATATTCAAAAAGGTGTAATTAAAGAAAATAAAATAAAAAAATTAATTACTACTTGCATCACAGCAATAAAATTATTTATATACCATTTTACTTGAAAACAAAAATCAATATTGTTTTTTTAAATAAAAATGTAAAATCAATCAATATTTATTAACAAATATATTTATGTGTACATGTAAATGGAGAAGTGGGAGAAAAAAAAATTGAACGATAGAATTATGAGAGAGAAAATGACTGAAGAAGATTATTTTTAATTAATAAATTTTCATTTGCAATTATTTTTTTTTAATCATCGATTCGTTTTATCACAATTTATCAAAGCATTTAAATTAATTTTTTTTTTTCAATTTTATCATTGAATTTATCATTAAACTTGCTTATTTTTAAACTTGCGAAGAAGAAAAAAATTGCATAAAAGTTTTACTAGAGGATAAAAGAAAGCAGGAAAAGACTAAAAATAATTTTGCATAAAAATGTTTACATGAAGTAGAGACGAGGTGTTTTGGTCGAGACGAGTGTCCGACGATAAGGCAGAGAGAGAAAGAGAGAGAGAGAGAAAGAGAGAACAATTATTTTGCTCACTCGTCTGCTCGTTGGCATAGGTCCTGCGTGAAATAAAAATTCGCGAGAGATCGCTATAGCCTGTGATGTAATCGATTCGTAGACAGCTGGAGATTACATATGATATAAGTTTTTTTTTCTGATATTTTAGTATGTGAAAAAAAAAAAAACAAAAATTGATTTCGATTAGAAGAATTTTTTAAATAGTGATTACCTACTTCAAGTAAATAAAAATAAACGAATTGAGTCAAATTCATTTAAGTCAATTAATTTTTCTTTTTTCAATTAAGTCAAGTAAAAAATTATTTCATTATTTTTTAAATCAATTTAATTATATTGGTATTTTATTATTCATTTTATTTGATTTAGTTTCAACTAAAGTGTGTTTGATGAATTTTCTGCACTGACATGTATGCCTATATATATTTGTACATTTTAACCCTCGTTTATTCTTTGATGATGTAGGTCAAGTCACTTATACGAGTGTGCACAAGTCCAGCGTGTACAGGAAAAAAAAAAATTGAGCCCACAAAGTCGATGGACACGCTCAGATTAAGACTATTTTCCCAACCGTTCGTGTTCGTAGTCTCAAACAGCCTCTCTCTCTCTCTCTCTCTCTCTCTCTCTCTCTCTCTCTCTCTCTCTCTCTCTCTCTACAAAGCTTTTTTCTATGACCTTATCTCGACTGTGATTATGGGAAAATTTTGTACAGAACGAGGCAAATTATTAATTTTTTTTAATTCATCAAAAAATTCTACTCCGATCGATAATTAATAATTTAATTGAATTAATTCAATCGTTGATTGGGTCCTTTTTTAGATTGATCAAAAATCCTAACTGCTAATTATGATTATGGATTAATTATCAAAGAGGATAATTAAAATTTTTATTTTACATTTGTACAATGTAGGATTGTAATTCGTAATTAAGTACACGATTTTTTGAAAATCTGATTAAGGATGTGGGAATTTACAAAGTCACAACTATAAGCATCTAAAAATTAATAAATTTCAATTTAATTTGCAAAATCATTAATGACAGCCAATCAATTAAATTGTGCTGTATTGGATTAATCAATCAATGAAAATTATTTCAAACATCGGGTTCATTAGTTTCATGAAGAAAGTTTTCTTACGGTTACACGACCATTAATTAAAATCAAAATTCATTAATTAAACTGCTAATTGTTCTTTTCAAGCATTAATTAAATTTTTTTATTATCAAGTACAAAATAAAATTACCATCTCTCCTTCGACGAGATATATTTCGAAATATTAAAATTATTTGCCGAGTAATTAATTAACATTTTAATTGATTAAGTTTTTAAATTATCCTTTCTGATAATTAATTCAAGATCATAATTAGCCACAGGAGAACGTCGTTTCTTTTTCGTGAATTCTTCTGAGGATGTACTAATTTACCAATTTACAAAAATAACAACGCAATAATTAATTAACTTTAATTAAATCAATTATATCGTTAATTGCACCAATTAAATCGTGAATTTAATTCAATTTTTTTAATTCAAGGGTCCTTAAGCTCATATATATGTGCCATTGGGTGATTTTTTTATTAAAAAATAAAATTATACATTTTTAAAAAGGGGTAAAAATGATATTTCGCTATAGTTACAGTAAAGTAAAAATCTGAATTATATGGCGTAGGAGCAAATCCACCTTGTCAAGTTGCACAAGCTCATGCCAATTGGCCTGTGAGCGTCCTCGGGTACGTTCCCGTATGCAACTTCTCCGACTGCCTTTGCTCGCTTGCTCGCAGTGCAAAGATAAAACAAAAACACACGATTGCCAGTTCAAGCACAAGGAGGCTTCGCGAGAGAGTCCCTCTCGCAAGGGGGAAGGCAGATAACGACGTGTTAGTATATATGAGGAATCGCGATTTTGTTTTGTTTTTTTTTTTTCACGAGTACAAGAAGTACAGAGAAAGAGGCGAAAAAAAATTCTGTACGTGCTGTGTTTTTCGTTCTTTCGAGATAAAAGAATTTTAATCACCCTCGTTAAAAAATCGTAACAGATTTACTTATTTTATTTTTTGAATTTTCATGCGTTTGAAGATTTTAAAATGACGATGTTACAGGGAACCTCGATTTACGAAAAATTTGTTTATCCCCGAGATTTTAATTCTCTTTGCTGAACGTCAAGGGAAAATTCGTGTTATTTTTTTTTTTACCGCGAGCACCTTTAAAATGCGTGAAGTACAGGGGAACCTCGTTTTTGGAAATTTTTCGTTTATCGTTCGTGTGGCTCTCTGAACGAAGTTGCCTCGATAAGGAAAGACAATTTTGAGCTCGAAGCTATGGAGAAGTTTCGAAAATGAGATAATTACTTTCGGTCGTTGCCAAAATCGAGGTTCTATTGTATTTTTCAGTGTATCATTTGATAAGCTCGTTAATCGTAATTTTAATTGATCGAGGTATCTATGGATAACGAGATCGGGTTGATATTTCAAAAGTTGCCGAAACCGAGGTTCCGCTGTGACGCTCACTCTCGAATCGATTAACGAAGTTCCGGAATTCGAAAAAAAATCGACTTACCGCGAGAGGATACAATTGGAGTTTTTTTTCCAAAAAGTTACCAAAATCGAGGTTCTATTGTATTTTCCACTGCATAATTTGATAACCTCGTTTATCGAAGTTTCAGGAAAAAAAAAATCGATTTTGAGACCGCAGTGTTCATAGGTAATGAGATACACGTGATTTTTCCAAATTTTCCAAAACCGAGGTTCCACTGTAATACTCGCTCGAATCGATTAACGAAGTTTCAGGATTATAAAGAATGATTTTTTTCCGAGAACGGACACAATTGAGATTATTTTGCAAAAGTTGCCAAAATCGAGGTTCTACTGTATTTTTAAACTGTATCGTTTCGTGGGACTCATTAACCAAATTTCGGGATTAAGAAAAATCGATTGCAAGATCGAGATAAAGAGGGTTGACAAGGTTTGGAGTACTTCAGAAAAAAAAGTTGCCAAAATCGAGGTTGGAAACTGTGTCCTTCGCTTGGCTTGATCAACCAAGTTTCAGAATTAAGATTATCAATTTCAAGGTCAAGATACAAAGGAACGACGGGATTGAGGCTATTTAAAAGAAAAAATTCCAAAATCGGGGTCCTGTTGTATTTTTTTTTACGTTCTTCGATGAAATAATTTTCATGAATTCACTGCTGATAGACTCAAGGGCGTAACTACCACGATTTAAGAAAAGTAAGGTGTTCTTTACGATCTTTGGTGTGTCGGATGTCGAAATTTTTGTATTCAACAGACCTAAGGGGGACAAATGTGACGCAAATACGAGCCTAACACAATTTTCTACGTCTGTCAAGCAGGAAAAATTGATTTCTCACATCCGATACAGGCATCCGGGAAAGTCTCACGTACGCTCTCTTTCGTATTAAACGGTAAAGCACGTTCATTTATAACGAATAAATATGTATGGGGCCTCTCACGTACTCTCGAGTCTCAATTGTTATCGTTACAGGACAAAAAAAGAGAGAACAAATTTACCAATTTTTTTCTTGTTCGTATCACTTCAAGGTCAACTTGAAGATATGCTACTGTGAACCTCAAGGATTGAGGTTCAACAAAATTTTCGCAATTAATTCCGATAATGGCAATTTTCCAAAAATTCCCATAATCGGGATTGACCCGATCGTTTTTCCTCTCCCTTTGCATAGCAAACGAAAAAAAAAACCCCGAAAATGGCAATTATATTACAATATTGAAAAGATTTTCCCGAATTCCGTGAAAATTCACTTCGCAAATTGCAAAAAAAAAAACAAAAATACCAAAGCAACCGTCAAATTTCACCTTGAAGAAAAACCGTTTCTCCGTATTGACAGTAAATCGAATACGAAGAATAGAATAGAAAAAATTTTTTTTTTAATCCTCAAGTTCAAGCGTTTACTCGAGGAAAAATAAAAATTGTTGAATTCTCGAAAAATTCACATAAACTGCTTTTTGCGTCCATTAATTTTGTCAATTTATTGAAATTATGTTTAATCGACTCACCGAGTTTCGTATGAACCAGCAGACGCCAGTGGGAACGATCCAAACGAGCCTGGGAGTCTCGTTCCCTTAGGGTCAAATGATTCTTTCAGGCTCCATGTCAAGATCTAACCTTTTACAACGCCTATCTCTCGCTCTCTTTGTCCCTGGATAAGCGCTCTGTGTGTGTGTCTCTCTCGATCTCGATCTCGCGCACGAGCCGCACACACCACACAGCTGTTTATTGCAAAATCATCGGTTAATTAACGTGCGCACAAAAATTTCTCGCGACGATTATCTGGCCAGCAAGAACATTTTTTTCTCTTCATAACAATCGACTCACGGCTCGCTGTAGCGAAATATAAAATTAAATGAAAATCCTTTGCCAGCTCGTTGAAAAGAAAGAAAGAAAAGAAAAAGAAAAAAATCGAACGATTACGAACGAGCAACACAACCCAACGTGACGCGCTACCGTTCAGACCGATGGTCTGTTGCCAACTGATTCGGGTATGACAGCTAGAACGAACGAGCCCACAATCGCTAGTACCAACACAAAGCAGCGAAAAGCTACTGGAGATACAGCGTTGCGAATTTGGGATTTCATTGTTTTGATCTCTTTCTCTTCTTTTTTTTTGACGTTTCGATGCAAATGCATTTTTTTCTTTAGGCAAGCATATCACTGATGTGATATTGGGGGAGAAAAGGCAATTTTTTTGGTACTCGTATCGATGAGAATTTCCGGGATTTGTTTTGTTGAAACTTTGAAAATTTTGACCCCCCATGACGTTACGTGATCCGGAGGTTTTTTTTTTTAATTTGAAGACAATGAAGATTGGGACTGAGGAAAATTCTTCCGAATATTTGAGACACGGTGATTAATGCTCAATTAATACTGACGATTTAATTTGGTCTTGAGAAAGGAGCATATTTCATGGGAAACTGCTTCCTTTCATTAGGTTATGTTAAATGGTTAGTATTTTTGACACGAAGTTGGCAAACCTGACGATCATATGGTAGAGTCAGCTGTTTTCTCTCTCGTGGTCGAATATGTTTGCAGGCTCGTGCTAAGAGAACGGAGGCCCTGGGCATCTAAAAGGATTTGTCACTTTTTATTTTTATGTAGAAAATTCTTGGGGTTTGGGAAATTTTTTCATTTATTTCCTTTTTCGAACCAAAAGTACTTAAAAGCGTGAAAAATATAAATTTTCTTGTAATGTAAAATGGTAAATATATAAATAAGTTAATGAAGTGATGTCTTTGCAGCTCGAAGATAATTCACAATTAAACAAGTCTGGAATTGACTTCTAGCAGCATTGATATTTTTATTTTTCGGATAATTCATTTTCTTTGCAGAATTTAGACTTTTAATGAAATTTTTGAGCAATCGGGTTACGTAAAATAAGTAAATAAATAAATTGAAGGTTAGGAAATTTAGTTGATTGTTTTCTGCTATACTTTCCAAGATGGCTGACTTTTTGGAGTTTTTTAAAAACACCTGATTGATTATGGGGCCCACATTGATGTTTTCATTTGTAAAAAAATACTTTTTTTTTCGTATAAAAATATAAAATATCGCTGTTTGGCTCGGAATTTACGAAAGCATCGAAAAAAAAAAGTAAACAATTACTAAAAAAATGAAATAATTTTTTTTTCGAATTCCTCGAAATGAAAGAAATTTCGAATACATTTTTGCACACCCAAAATAATTATAAAAAATTATTTATCTCAACGTAAATACCAAAATTCATGACTAAATTTCGTTTTTCGATAGAAATATTTATTTTTGATTCAATTGCTTACCGTATTCTGGCTAATTTTCCATAATTATCAAATTTTCGTAAGAAAATTAAACAGATTAAAAAAAAAAAAAAAAAATCGTCAAAATTATAACTGGTTTACGAGTAACTTTATTTACAAATATCGATCATTCGTTATAAATGTTGAAAAAATTACACGCACACAAACGTAAAGTGAGGAGAAAAAAAAATTAAAAAATATCCATTGCGGAGCGTAGAATGTTGAGTCTTTCGGGATCAACGGCGTGTCGAATGATTTTTTTTTTTTTTTTTCGTTTTATTTCGTCGAGATCTGAGGCGTTGTTTTTTTTTTTTAATTATTATTATTATTGTCCATAGTCTCAATTATTTTTTGCCAGATTTTTTTATTCCACCGGTAACGAGAGGCCCTTTTTGGCCAGCTTTCTTGGCAGCCTCCGCCAGAGCCTTTTGTTGCTCTTTCTGCTTTTGCTTGAACGCCATGTCCTCCTCGTCCATTTCCTTGGTATCTTTCTTTGGCGCCTTCAGCGGTTTTTTCTTACCCCCCTCACGGCCGGACATTCTAAAAATTTGCCAATAACAACCCTTCATCCCGCAACCAAATTTTTTGCGCTTTCCTCTGCGACAAGGATCTTAATTTTTTTTTTTTTTTTTTTTTCCAATGAAAATATCGAAGAAAAATTTTATGTTTGTGTCCTTTGGACGATTTTTCATCAATCTCTTCTAGAGATGCTGAAAAAATTCGCCTCAAACAAAAACGGCGAGGAATTTCACGCAAGGGAGTTCAAGCGATCCCTCGCGTACTCGCGGTGCCGATATTTTTAATCATGGAAAATTTTGAAATTCTACTCGCGGCACGAGGAAATTGATTTCTTTTTGGCTTAGAGCGAATTATTTCTTCAATTTCGTTCATCGATAATGAGCTTTGCGAAGGTTTCTCAATTTTCTGTACGCGCGATCGAAGGGAATATTTTTTTTTATTTTCTAAAACAGAAAACATCCGATTCGAGCTTTGGCAAAAAATATTTAAAATTGTCGGTTCAATTTTTACTAACGATTTCTTGGTTCTCCGAAGATGACTATTGGCCCTTTTCACATATTTTTCACAATTTTGCATTGAAAAAAAAGTTCAAACGATGGTAGCAATCAATAGTTTTGGCGATAGGAATTCTCGAATTTACGAAATTCGATTTTATATCTTAACGATGTAAAATTTGTATCTTCCAACCTAGCTATCCTGGGTGGCCAAAGTCCTAGAAACTTTTTCCAATTAAATTAACTCAAGTTCTTCCAAAAAAAAATCTTCGGAGGCCCTGAAATATCGCAGTCTTGAATATTTGAGCTTAAAATTTGGACTCGGCGATCGGTTCAGAATTTCTAATAATCGTTACCGCTATAGTTGCGATAACCTCGATATTAATGAGTAAAATAATTGGAAAACAGTATAAAATTTCCTCCGATTCTCAATTAGAAAAAAAATTCATACTATTAATTTACAAAAAATATTTCAAGGATCGCGAATCAAAGAAATCGAAATTTTTTTTACATGTGGATTTAAAAAATTGAAATTTCGATAAAATTTTCGAAAATTGTTTCGTAAATGAAAATGTGATACACGGACATTTAATTTTTTAAAAATCGCTAAAAAATTAAAAATTCCATAAAATAATAATAATAATATTGAAAATTAATTAACGAAAATAATTTTAAAAATAAAATCGAAAAATGTGATTCGAGTCTTCGATTCAGACGATAGAAGAATTTTCGAACGAAAAAAAAATCAATACCATTCATTTACTCAAAAATTTCCGCTCCATATCGATTTCCCGGAAAATCCGCGTCAACGGAAAATTTTTTAATTCAAAATATTCTTTGGAAAAAAACCGTTTTTAATTTCATCATCGACAAACGCGAATGAACTAACGGCTAAAAGAGAGGCACGAGATCGAATTGAGGTTAGAAGTCATATTTTTTTTTTCCTCCGTGAAACAAACATAAAGAGATAACGAAAATTACGAGAAAGGAAGAAAAGTATTGATTTACTTACTCGAGAGTTTTGAAAAATTCTACGACGACGAGGACGAAGTAACGACCGGTGATTTTTTTCAAACCGTCTAAAAAAAATACGTTTCCTCGTGTGCGTCACAGTGATAGTTTGACGAAAAAAAAAAAAAGAAGGCCACGAGCATCAAGCGTTGAAAACCAATACGCAGCACCATCTCTCGGGCGCTGCTGGTTTGCCAAGCTCCGAAAAACCACGAAAACCCATATAGTGGCGTCATCTTCGACCAATCTGTCAAGCTTAACTTATTTGCCACGACAATAAAAAAAAAAAATTCTAATGACAGTATGACAGTGTCAAAAGTGTTCTCACACGATCAAACCAACGGATAATACGAAATTTTTGTCTCCTCGCTAGGTCATCGAGTTCGGTATTTTAATTTTTTTTTGCTTCAAAAAAAAAACAAACAAACAAACAAACAAACAAACAAACAAACAAAAAGTGTTAATATTTCGGGAAAAATTTTTGTATTTAAAAAAAAGAATGAAGTGGTATCCCGGAAGTATAGGCGATGCTGTGACAGCGGCCAAGAAGCGAGAAGCAATTTTCGTCGCATTTATCGAGGGTATGTGAATAGTTTATTCATCAGCCATTTTTGCTTTTTTTTTTTTCAATAATTACGAGCCATATTGTGAAAAATTTTACAGGAAAAAAAAAAAGAATAAAATTGGCAAAGACAAAGAATTAGCGATAACGGGAATGGGGTTACTCGTTCTCTTTATCTCTCCATTTTCTGCTTATTCATCGATCGAATAATCGAATTTTTTTTTTATTTTTTCGTTTTTTTTTCTCTCGATTATTATTTTCAGGCAAGGATGAGAATTCGATCGAAGCTGCTCGTGTTTTGAACGGGGATGATATCTCGTCGCGACTCGATCGCGATGATATTGTCGCCGTTAGAATCGACAGCGATACAGAGAATTACAGGTTCTTCAAGCAAATTTGTATCCTTTGAATTTTGAAAGAGATAGATAAGCGACGAAACTGTAGATCGGTGTAGCGCAAAGCCGAATAGCGAGATACGAATTTTTGTCAAATCATGAATGTTTCATCTTTGAAAATTAATATCTTCCAAGCTATATCGGCCCGAGATGCTTCCGTCGCGCAAACTTTTATGCATAAAATTGTATGTAAACTTGGAAAAAATATTTAAAAAAAAATACTGGCTCTGACCTCTGCCAATGCTAAGGCCCGAAGGTAAAAAGCTTCGAGACATTGGATAGCGATATTGAAAAAGTCACTTTACGATGAGCCAGTATTTTTTATCTGAAAATTTGGTCAATTTCATTGAAAAAAGGTCCTGCGATAGAAAAGCTTAAATCTGATAAATTTTGAGATATGAATTTTTCAAATCATGAAAGTTGAATATCTACAAATTAATATCTACAAAACTAAGGGTCGTAACTCGTAGCTGTTCTTTCCGTAGAAACTTTTATTCATAAAATTGTATGTAAATTCTCGAAAAAACAAAAATAAAAAGAACTGGCTCGGACCTACAGCAACGCTATGTCCGAATGGTAAGAACTTTCGAGACAAAGGATAACGATATTAAAAAAAAAGTATTTTTTCGGTAAGCCAGTATTTTTTTTCTGAAAATTCGATCGATTTCATGGGGAAAAGGTCCTATAACAGAGAGGCGTAGAGCTTATATATTGGGTGATACGAATTTTTTCAAATAAAAACAGAGTTGGTGTACGCACACTTTTATCTTCAAAACTATTCGTCGTACGTGCTACTGTCATAGGAACTTTTATTCGTAATATTGGATTCGGAATTTAAAAAAAAATACTGGCTCGAAGAAATTCTTCATGGATGCTCTATTTGAGAGCGAAAAGTTTGAAGAAATAGCTTGGCGATATTAAAGAAAGTCATTTTTTTTCATACATCATTTTATGTTAAGCCAGTATTTTTTTCTCGATGCTTCGATCGATTCAATGGAAAAAAAGTCCCATAGCAGATCCACTCACGACCAGTAGTTTGCGAGATATGATTTTTTTTTCAAACGAA
Source organism: Rhorus exstirpatorius (assembly GCA_963564615.1). Taxonomy (NCBI): domain Eukaryota; kingdom Metazoa; phylum Arthropoda; class Insecta; order Hymenoptera; family Ichneumonidae; genus Rhorus; species Rhorus exstirpatorius. The sequence continues at coordinate 11,328,130 of OY751322.1, read as the reverse complement.
AAAAATCGAATACACGAAAATTAATAACTCCAAAACTATCGGTCATACGTCGAACTGCTATAGGACCTTTTATTCGTAAAATTGGATCTAAATTCCAAAAAAAATTACTGGCTCAAATAAATCCCTCGAAGATCCTCCGTTTGATATGAAAAACTTCCTATTATTGTGCAATATCATTCTATGTTCAGCCAGTATTTTTTTCTCGACACTTCAATCGATTTAACGAAAAAAAAGTCCCATGGTACATCCGTTCACGACCGTTAGTTTTCCAGATACGATTTTTTTTTGTTTTCAAACGAACGAAAATCGAATACAAAATCGAATAAAAAATTAATAACCCAAAAACTATCAGCCGTAGGTTCGACTGCTACAGGACCTTTCATTCGTAAAATTAGATGTGAATTTAAAAAAAAATTACTGGCCCCAAGAAATTCCCTATCCCAATGATATATTCGATATTTTTAGTTTTTTTTTTTTTTTTTTCCTCAACAAGACAGCAACTCATCCATGAGTTATACAAACATTAATTGAAAAATCAAATCGTATGATCCTTTGACAATTGAAATTCGAATCAGATCAACCGGCCGTTATTCCATCGTTATTTATCATCGGTACGAATGGCGTACCGCTGGATGTTATCACCGGACGTTTGGATTCAGCGTTATTGTCAACGAAGCTCGACGCCGTACTGCCGAAAATCGCGAAAAAATCCTCCGTAACATCGTCGAGTCTGATCAACGCCGAGAGGACTAATATCGCCTCGACGACCCAAGTCCTCACCGAAACAGCGAGTACTTCTTCGGGGATTCAAATTCCCGAATCGTCACAGGCGGTAGCTTCGTGTACGAGCGACGAGGCATCGGCAATTAATGAAATAACGAACAACGAGAAACTCGAGAGAGCCAAACAGCTCATCGAACTTCAGAGAATACAAAAAATTGAGAAGGAACGCGAGGAGGAGAAGAAACGAGAAATTGAGCGTCGACAGTTGGGCAAGGATGTGCAAATGGCGAAACAGAAGCGTCACGAGGCCGATGTTAAAATGGCGCTTGACGAGAGAATGCGAGAAAAGGCCGCCGAGGCGGAAGCCCGAGAGAGGGTTCGTCGACAGATAGCGCAGGACAAGCTTGAACGAAAACAACGAGAACTGGCTCTGCAGGTTTTAGAAAAAAAAAAAAAAAAAACAAAACAAAACAAAACAAAAATTAGAAACTTGCACACTGCTTCCTCATTATTTTATCTCAACGACGAAGCTGTCTCAATTTTCGCTACCTCACCGAGAAAGCCTTTTTGGTCGAGACAAAATAATGAGGAAGCAATTTGCATGTTTTTAATATTCACGATTTTTTTTTTCCCCAAATTCCATTACAAATTCCAAATTCAATATTTTCAAACGTTATTTCAATGTAATTTTATGCTTTCAAACAGCAAAACTGGACAAAATTTGTCCGTAACTTTTCGGCTAAATCAATAGCGTTGAACAAATAATAATTACTCGCATCGTCGATCGATCTTACGATTTTCTGGCCCAACGAACGTTTTTTTTCTTGGATTTTCTCTGGATTTTTTTTCTTTTGAGGCTCGATATTGCCGAAATTCACGAAAGTCAGAGCAAACATTTCATAAACATTCGAGAAATATTTAAAAATCAAAATTTAAAAAAATCTTTTCAACCGAAATACCGAAAATTCTTGTCCCACAGCCCCCCTGGCTTATTTATGTGTAAAATTGCTGGCTCGATAGTGTAGACCAGGCAATATATATTTTTTCGGAACATAATTGTTATCGGCGAGCCAATCGTGCCATAATTTGAAGTACGATTCGTAGATGAGAACGCATATGTTTTAAACTACCGACTAATGTAAATCATTGTTTAAACAATGTTTTTGGGTAAAAAAAAGCGATTTTTTTTCGTTTTTCGCTTCTGGAACGAAAACTATTAAAGCAATCGCGGCACTTTCTGAAGAAAAGTTGTAGAGAATTGCAAAATCTTTAAAATGAGCCGTCGCTCGAATCGATTGATGCCCTTTTCACTGAGAAATCCCTTTAAAATCGCTGAAAATGACAATTTTTTCGTAAAATTCGTAACTCGAGTGTTCTTGTTTGACGAAAATTGTAACAAATCGTGGGAATTTTTTTTGCCCTACTCTTCTCGCGATACAACTGAGGCCAGGCCACATTTTAACATTGAGAAATTTTTTTCTAAATGTCATATCTTGATTATTTGGAACATTTTGAGCGCTCTGACATGAAAATCTAGAAAAATTTATGAATTTTTTTCATAAAAACAAAGCCCCCTCTACGAGGAATTAATGATCGAAGGAAAAGAAAAACTATTTTTCAGTATTATAGGACTTTTTTTTTTTGAATTTACTCCGCCAGGAACAGGCAGCCGTTCAGCAACAGCAGGATCGTTCGCTGTCGTCGTCATCGGGAGCGACGAGCAACGACGCGACGATAGCTCGTATACAATTTCGTCCGCCTTCGGGCACACCTCATATGGGAAAATTCGATTCTACGAGTACCCTCGGCGCGTTGCGTTCGTACGTTGCGGCGAATATCGAATTGCCATTTCGTAAATTCGCAATGTCAACGACATTTCCGCGTCGCGACCTGACGAACGAGGACGACGACAAGACCCTCACGGAACTCGAGCTCGTGCCCACAGCAGTTATACTCATTATACCGGACAAAAATGTGAGAAAGAATTTTTTTTTTCCGTTTTTCCGTCGACTGATCGGTGGAGTTTGTAATTTTCTTTCTTTCTTTTTTTTCCCCCCATTAATCAAAGGTCACGACGGTCACGAAATCGTCGGACGACATTGGTTTCGTTTCACGCTTCATGTGGACGCTATTTTCACCGATCGTCACGATTTATAATTATGTCTTGGGTTACTTCGCCAATGGTGGACCAACGAGCCCACCGGCGACACGACGAAGCGACGCCAGTAGCGCCATTGCGGGTGGTACGAGCGACAATAACGAGAGATACTCTCGTGGCGTTGGTCAACCTTCGGGGTAGGTAATAAGATTAAAATTTCATCGATTCGACCATCGTTAACTCATTTTTGTTACAAAAAAACAAAACAAAAACGGTCAAAATAAAAAATAATAGCAATTGATTACCGTAATAACGATCAGAGCAGTAATATTTACGATATTATTCATGATAATATGAAATTTAGGATATTAAATTAAGGTGAGAAATTCAGGGGCAGTAATGCTGAAAAAAACAGAAAAAAAAAAAAAAAACGAAATTGGAGCGATTGCTCCTTCTCGTAGTTCATTGGTCGACGCCTGAAGTAGCTTCACCGACGCCACCGCCAGGAGGCCAAAAAGAAAAATGACCACATGAAACTCCAGAAGCCATAAGGAGAATACGAAAGTGTGCGCCTATGCTTTTCCATTTTGCCTATGGCATCTGGATTTTTCAATCACATATAAAAATCCATAAAGCTGTGGAGGAATCGGGGACAAGGATGAAAATTTGTAAAAGAAAAAATTGATGAACCAAGCGGCGTTTCAAAGCTGAAACGGTTGCGACGAGAATGAGCACCGAATAAATTCCCAAATCCTGGGGGGGGGGGGGGGGGGGGGGCTGTAGCGATTTTAGCGAACAATCAAAATTTCAGAAAACGAAGAAATGTGTCACTCTTTTCGTTTCTTTTTTATTTGCGTTTTCATGTAGAAATGAAAAAATTGGAAAAAAACGATGATTCGGCTTTGAAAATTCGTAGAAAATTAAAAAAAAATCGTAGCTCGATGAACCAAGCGCCATTTTGAAGGTACAACGGTTGTAAAAAGAATGAGCACTGACCGGAGTTTTGACTCTTCCGGGAACAGGACTTACAGCGATTTTAGCGAAGCCATAAAATTTAGGGAAATGAGAAAATGTTCAATTTTTCGTTTTTTCCCGTTTTCATAACGAATTCTTGAGATTCTGGAAAAAATTTCGTGTGATTCGTAATCAGCGGAAAATTTCCGATCGCTTAGCGCCTAAAAATATGGTGAAAGACGAAAAAAAATTTTTCAATTTTTTGCCCACTTTTTCAGAAATCTAAAAATCACGAAATTTCAAATGCCCATAACTCATCTCCGGATTGACGAGTTTTGGCTTATCGAGGGTGTTTTTGAAAGCCCTTGAGTAGACTTAGAGAATGGCGCTGGATTCATCCTAATATCTGCATTTTATATACCCAAAAAAGGACTTTGAAAATTGACGAATTTTAGTCCAAGGGGTATGGAAAAATTGGCAAAAATCGATGGTCCCACTTTAAAAATCTGTAAAAAATCGAAAAATCAACCCAGCTCGATGAACCAAGCGGCATTTTGAAGCTTAAACGATTACGAAGAGATACAAGTACTGAATAGAGTTATATCTCCTTCGAGAAGGAACGTTACAACGATTTTAGTGAACCCTCAAAATTTCAGAAAATGAAAAAGTGCACTTTTTCGTTTTTTTGCCTTTTCATATCGAATTTTCGGATTTCAGGGAAAAATTCGATGTGATTCGTGATCAGCAGAAAATTTCCGATCGCCTAGAGCCTTAAATTAGGGTGAAGGACGAAAAAAAAAATTTTTCAATTTTTTGCCCACTTTTTCGGAAATCGAAAAATCACGAAATTTCAAATGCCCATAACTCATCTCCGGATCGACGAGTTTTGGCTTATCGGGGGTGTTTTTGAAAGCCCTTGAGTAGACTTAGAGAATGGCATTGGATTCATTCAGATATCTGCATTTTATATACCCAAAAAAGGACTTTGAAAATTGACGAATTTTAGTCCAAGGGGTATGTAAGGAAAAATTGGCAAAAATCGATGGTCCAACTTTGAAAATCTGCAAAAAATCGAGAAATCAACCCAGCTCGATGAACAAAGCGGCATTTTGAAGCTTGAACGATTACGAAAAGAATAAGCATGTAGCGCAGTTCCAAATAACATCGGGAATATAAAATACAGCGATTTTAGTGGGCCAACTCATTTTTTGCGAAAATTCAGAAAAATCTTGGATTTTTTAAATTCGCTTTAGGGCCCTATATAGATGTATTTTTTCCCGCTGATCACGAATCTACACGGTATTTTTCTTGAAACTCAAAAAATCTATTTCAAATTGTCAAAAACGTGTTTTTTTTTTTCGAAAATTAAAAAATAACAATTTACATTGGATAAAATTTAATTAAAATTTCCATGGTTTATACATAGATTTCGAGATTTCAATTTTTTGTACCCAAAAGAGTACTTTGAATATCGGCGATTTTGAGTTCATAGGGACATGTAATTATAGGGACATGTAAAAATAGGGAAAAATGGCAAAAATCGATGGTTCTACTTTGAAAATTTGTAAAAAATTTAAAAAAAAGTCGTAGCTCAATGAACCAAGCGCTATTTTGAAGCTGCAACGGTTGCGAAGAGATTGAGCATTGGATAAAGTCCTAAATCTCTTGGGGAAATAAAGTAACTGCGATTTTGATGAACCTTAAAAATTTCAGAAATTGATAAAATGTTCAATTTTCGGGTTTTTTTTTTGCGTTTTCTCATAGAATTTTCAAGTTTTAGATTAAATTTCATTATTATTCGTGATCAGCGGAAAATTTACGATCGAGTAGGGACTTTGAAGGTGAAAAAATATGGAGGAAACAAAATTTCACTATTTTCGCTACGTTTTTAAAAAACTTGAAAATAGCGAAATTTCAAACAGCCGTAACTCCACGCCCGTTCGTTCAATTCAGGCTTATCGAGGGTGTTTTTAAAAGCCCTTGAGTAGATTCAGAGAATGCTGATTTGGTTGAATCCGAGATCTCAATTTTTTGTATCGAAGAGAGCACTTTGAAAATCGGCAAATTGAGAAAAATCGATGGTCTGACTTTGAAAATTTGTAAAAAAAATCGAAAAAAAATCGTAGCCCGATGAACCAAGCGTCGTTTTGAATCTGCTATAGTCGCGAAGAGAATAAACACTGAATACAGTCCCAAATATTTCGGCAAACGAATGAAACATGGATTTCAGTGAACCCTAAAAATCTCAGAAAATAAAAAAAATGTACAAATTTTCGTTTTTTTTGTTCGTTTTCGTCATCAATGGTAATTGATTCATTAACCATTATCAAAATAATGGCCATGGATTAAATTCCATTACGAAAGTGGTTAATGAATTAAGCTCCATGACCCATTAATGGATAATGAATAAAATTTCATTGCTCATTACCAAAATAATGGACAATTAATAAAATTCCATTGCCCATTACCAAAATAATATGAAAAATAGATCCCAGTAATGCATTACTTATTGGACAATGAATTTTTTCTACAACTCTGCTGACGGTTAGCAAATATTTCTATGCAAATTAGAAGCCAGGGGAAAGGATTTTTAAAAACAAAATGCTTTTTCGATCTCCGACTGTTGCCTTTAAATTTCGAATAAAAAATCTCGACCAGACTTTTTACAAATTTAAAAAAATCTCAATGATCAAGTGCCATAAAATTGATAATTCGAATTAAAATTCATTAATTTCACATTTTCTTATTTGAATTTAAAAAATAACCGAAAAAAAACAACGAAAAATTATTTTATATCGCAGCTCGAACAGCAGAAACCTTTTGGTTGGTCCGTCGACGACCATACGTTCTCGGGGCAATATTCACAGGCTTCACTCGGGTGGCGACGACAACGACGAGAACAACACGTGGAACGGTAATTCCACTCAACAGATGTGAAATATTCGAATTCCTTACCACAAATGAAAAAAAAAAAAAAATCGTCGATCGATCATCAACCCCGAATATTGCACTCGATCTATTTTTCCGAGAAAATCGATTTTTTTTTTTTTTTTTTTGGAAAATAATAAGAGAGATTGTCTAGAAAAATCTGGCTATTTCTGCACTTTTCATTTCTTCGTTTTTTTCCCCCAAATATTTCTTTAGTCCACTCGAGCGATTATGACGATTTAGCACACTAAAATTTATCGAAAAAAAAAAAAAAAAATGTAAAATGTGTATGAGAGCGGACGATAAACCGTTGAGATGCTGGGGGAAAAAAAAAAAATTTAGCACGCTATTGTAACACGGACCAAGCGGCATTGTGAAAATAAATAAATAAAACAACGATTGTGATATTTAATTAATTTTCATCCTGCAAATATTACATTTAATTAATTACACTAATTTTTTTTATTCAACGAATGTTTTTTCGAGTTTCTGACAAAAAACCAAAACGCAAAAATAAATTTTATTTTGCGTCTTTGATTTTTATTTATGAAAAAAAAATTAACTTGAAAATTGAGGCCTCAGTTTGATGACCCTTAAAAGACGAAAAGTCATTTTTTTTATTTTTCCGATTTTCCTAAATCCTAACAGGTTTGCTTTAGAGGGGGACACAGAAATTGATAAATTATCATTAGGGAGATTTTTTTTTTTTCGGGCATTTTTGGAAATTTGAGATTGGCCGAGTTTGGTAATCGAGCGTGGTTGGGAACACGATCGCGAACAAGAACGTCTTCACTGAAAGTTCGAACAGAGAGAGAGAGAGATAGAGAGAGAGAGAACGTTTTCTGAACCGCCCCATCAGCACGTGCTTAAGGGTGAGTTGGAAATTTTAATTATCCCTGAGACAACGCAGAACCCTCTCAAAGCAAGTAAATCGGATACATCGATTTTTCAATTTACTTTTTCGGGCTATTTGACGATTTAAAAACGAAAATTGTGGCAATTATTTTGATTACCAGTTTTTTCGAATTTTAATGTTTTTCGCTCGTGATGAATTTTTCCTGAATTTTCGCATGTCTTTTCATGCAAAGAGACTGCATAAAAAATAGAACGGATATTCAAAAAATCAAAATACGATATATACTCCAAATTTCGAAAAATCTAATTGATAAAAATACTCCAAAAGTAATAATCGAATTTCGAAAAAGGGTTTTTCAAATTAATTCGATGAAATAATCAAAAAGTATTACAAAATAATTTAAAAGATCGATTTTCTAAGATTACTCCAAAATAATATAAATAAATAAAAATAAAATAATCGAGAATAATAAAAATTTGAAAGATCTAATTGAAAAAAATACTCGAATTAATTTAAAAGAAAATCAAAATTATCAAAAATACTCCAATATTAATAATCAAATCCTGAAAAATACTCCTAAAATTGAACATATCGAATATCAAAAAGTACGCCAAAATAATTTAAACTTATTTTCCAAAAATACTTCAAAATTAATTGAATAAAATCTCGAAAAGTTCTCCAAAATAATTATGAAAACATTAAATTTACAAAAATACTTGAAAATTCGAAAAGTTTAATTGCAAAAAATAGTCGAAATAATAATAAAGATCAAATTCAAACCATCAAAAATACTTCAAAATAAATCGAATAAAATCTCAGAAAGTACTCCAAAATAATTATCAAAATATTCAATCCCCAAAAATACTCGAAAATTCGAAAAATATCATTGCTAAAAATACTCGAAATAGTAATTTAAAAAAATCCAAACGATGAAAAATACTCCAAAATTAATTGAATAAAATCTCAGAGAGTACTCCAAAATAATTATCGAAACATTACATTTCCAAAAATACTCGAAAATTCGAAAAATCTCATTGCTAAAAATATTCGAAATAATAGTAAAAAAAATTAATCCAAATGATCAAAAATACTCCAAAATTAAAAATCGAATTTCTAAAAATACTCCGCAAAATCGATTAAATCAAATCACCGAAAAGTACTCCAAAATAATTTTGAAAAATAACATTTCCAATTATACTCCAAAATAATATCAAGGATTAAATTACGAAAAATACTAAAAAAAATTCGAAAGAAAGAAATTCAAGGTACCAAATATATCCGAAAACTCGAAAAATTTGAATTATTAAAAATACTCCAAAAAATAATTACGAAAAATCCTCCGAAATTTTAACAAAATCAAATTATCAAAAATACTAAAAAAAAATCAAATTTCAATCATTCACACCTCACTTTTAAATTATTCCCAAAAGTAATTCCTATCCACGAGCGTTAAATCGTGACAATCGCGAATTCCCCGAAAATCCATATGACTCAAAAATATTTGGCACTCTTCGGGTCAATTATAGAAACAAAATTGAGATGAAGAGATCACTTTGGTCCCGAGAGAATAGCGATTATTAAATGCAGTGACACGCCAGGGCTGCCAGAGTTACACATAAATTTATCGAGTCTTCATTAACCGTCATTTAACTCCTCGTTTCTCTCTCTCTCTCTCTCTCTCTTGAAAAATCTCGAGTCTCCTACTCTCGAAAATTTTCATCTCGTCGTGCCAAGAAACGCCCAGCATCCACGAGGATTGGTCTCATGGGCTCGTGACGTCACGAGCACGTGGGTTTTTTGGGTAACGCCTCGTGCTCATCCAAGAATTTTCCACCCTGACTAAACCAGAGGAGGGAGACGAAAAAAAAAAAAAAAAAAAACAACAAAAAATTGCTCCACCCTGTTTCACAGTAGCTGACAGACTAAATCCGGGTGAACAAGGGTTGCTTTGTACAAACAGTTTTGCTTCGAGAGCTTATCGGGAATGACTGACGACGATCACAAAACGAAACAAAACAAAAACGATTTTTATTAATTTAATTCGATTAATTAACTGATTTAAAAAAAAAGGGATTAATCGACTCCAAATTATCGTAATTAATAATGAAGAAATGAATTTTTGTGTCTCGGTGAAATAATTCAATAAATTTTGAATAAAATTTTTAACATCGAATATACATATATATTTTTTTTTCAATCGTAATTAACGAAATTTGACTGGATAAAAAATGGAAATGACATTCGACGAATTGTGAATATCTTCGGTGAAATTATTTCGATCAATTTAAAGTAAAAACAAAAATAATAATAACAATGTCCGAAGATAAATCAAAATTCGTGGAAAATGCCTCGGGGAAATGTGTTTCGAGTGCTCGTTCATCGGCATTCAGTATCGAAAGATTGCTCGCACCCAACGAGAATAATAATTCAACGAGTAAGAGGATAATTTACGAAGAGACGTTTGCCGATGAAAAAATGAGGGTGCCTGCCGACTCGTCGATGTCGTTGAACGACGATATCGAGACGATCGAGGAAACCGATTTTGTGTGCTCGACGTCTCCCGAACCGGAAATAAGTTACGGTATGTTAATTAAACATTTTTTTTTATCCGATAAAATTTATACTCCATAATGAATTAAATGTAACTTTCATCAGGAATAGTAATTTGAAGAGAATTTGCCATTATGGTTATTTTAATCGATTGTCAAATTTTTTTTTGTTTGTAATATAATTATTTTAATTGAAGTAATTTTTTTTTACACGATAATTTATAATTTGTAATAAAATTTGTGATGATTCGATAATTATTATAATTGATGATAGCATTTTCGATAAAGCAATAATTATCTCGACAAATAACGAAATTTTTTATAACACGATAGCCATTATAATTAATAACGGAATTCCTGATAATACGATAAATATTATAAAAATAATATTTATCATATTATGAAGAATTTTCTCACTAATTATGATAGTTGTCATCCAAAATACCATTTTCACTCGTGACAATTAAAATTATTGAAATAATAATACTTCTCGGATCATCAAGAATTTTATTATTAAATATAATGTTTAACGTGTTATGAAAAATTCAATTTTCAATCACGTAACAAACATATTGTCACTCGAATCCATAATAATACAAGAAAATATCATCGTTAAGAATATAATTTGTGATAACTCGTTGCAAGTGTCATAAATCGTGATAATTGAAATTTATGACTGAATTTTTGAGTAAGCACAGCTGATAATTAAATTTGTGATACCACAAAAATCGTCTTGATTGATACTAAATTTTTTTTTACAATATCCATTGCCCTATAATGATTGCTAATGATATATTTGACGACACGATAATGATCATAATTGATAAATTTTTTTACAATTCAATATCGATATCCTCGACGAAATTTAATAATTCACTCATACCTCACCCTCCTCAAACTCACTCAATGCATGATTGATGATTTTTTTTTCTCCAAAAGTGTAATAAAAATATTCATCAGTGTAGAATAATTGAGAAAATTTATTACTTTATTGAAAAATAATGAAATGACTCAATTTTTTTTCACTTTTTACGATATTGTCTACACCTCTCAATGAAATTCGTGCATTTTCATGAAAATTTGTTAAAAACTCGTGCTGTACGAGTAAAAAAAAAAATTGCTGCAACAACGAAATGTACGAAGCCCCAGAGACAACTCAAGATTTGGAATCCTGGTGTCTCGGAGGAAGTGTGAAAATTCCGTTACGTGATTATATATATGGGAGACTGAACTATCCTCACCGAGAGTCTGATCCATTGCTTCCTGCAGGTTCTCCACGCCCACTCAATGTTCCTGTTTTCCTCTCTCTCTCTCTCTCTCTCTCTCTCTTTATTCATATGTCTCTTGCTAATTCTACCGCGAAAATGTGGCCACTTATTCCTCACGAGAATTGAAAATAAACAAATTCAAAAATGATGACGACTAAAAGCTGAAAAATAAAGTTGCCATTAAAAAAAATTTGTCCTCGAAGCAATTGAACGATTTTTTCATGACAATTGTAACTCAGAATCATAGCGAGAACTCTCGAGTTGAGTGACAAAGCCGTCAGCTTGTAGCCATAAATCTTGATTCGATTGGCACAAGTGATGGGGTATCAACGAGGATATTAATTATTCGCGGAAAATCATTGAATCGTTAATTATTTCGTCGTTCGATGTGGCAAATTAGCGGGAATTTTTTTTTTTTGTAAAAACAGAAAAAATCGGCACTTACATTAATGGACAATTGGTGGATGCTGACTGATTTGAACTCGTGGGTAGCCATTTTTTTCATTCGGAGCACCATCGTACGAGCTCGCAGTAGAAAATTATTTGCAATTCGTTAGGTTTTCACACTATTGGCATTGTATAATTGGCTCTTTATTGCTCAATAATCGCACGTTAGTTCACCGTGATTCGTTTTTCGCACTCAACATCGGGCCATTGATATTCAAACGATTGGTTATTGACACTCAAAAATTGGCTAATGGCAATTTTCGCACTCAATGATCGGCTATTCTCACTCGATATTTGATTCTTCTCGCTGAATAATTGGCTATTCGCGCACGATTAATGGCTATTCGCGCTCAACGATTGGAAATTCGCACTCAATAATTGGCCGTTATAACTTAACGGTTGGCTTTTCACACTCGATAATTAGCAACTGAAACTCAATAATTAGCTACGTATGTCAATAATTGGTTACTAAAACTCAACAATTGGATATTTAAACTTAATAATTGACTACAATTATTGACTAAGCTCAATAATTCGCTGAGATTATTGGCTTAACTCAATAATTGGCTACTGGAACTCAACAGTTAAGTATTGGAACTCAATAATTGGCTATTAAAATTTTAAAATTCAAATTCAACAATTGGCTTTCGGAACTCAGCAATTGGCTGCTCAAACTCAACAATTGGTCATTGTAACTCAATATTTGGCTATTTAAATTCAATAATTTTTTACACTTCATGACTAAGCTCAATAATTGACGACAATTATTGGCTAAACTCAATCATTGGGCATGATCATTGGCTAAACTTAATGATTGGCTACAACATTGGTTAAGCTCAATAACTTCATGGGTACTGTAACTCAACAATTAGCCATTGAAACTCAATAATTGGGCTGTTCAAACTCAATAATTGGCTATTTGAACACAATAATTGGCTATTGGAACTCAACAGTTGACTATTCAATCTCAAAAATTGGCTATTGGAACTTAATAATTGGCTATTAAGACTCAATGATTGGCAGTTGGAACTGAATAATTGGCTAGTGAAACTGAATAATTGGCCGCTAGAATACAATAATTGGCGAGCGGAATTGAATAATTGGCTGTTGGGACTCGACTATTGGTACTGAATCCATGTTTCTTTTGCACTCAATAATTGACCATTGGGGATTCGAAAAAAATGATCATCAACACTCGATAATTGGCAATTGGCTGTTCTTTTCTTTCGTCTTTTTGCTCGTTTGCGCACGGAAAATGGGCGTTTCGGAGATTTCGACGAGAATTAGCGTCGTTTTATATCCACCCCGTATCTACTATATCTCACTCAAGTCAACCGGGGGCATATCATTAATCACCGAATAATTAGGAGACAAGTTTTCGGTGTAGCTCGCGGCAATTAGGTAAACTAGAAGGCGTGGTGTTCTATTCCTGCGCGACGTACGCCCATGTCGAATCGTTTCTCTCTCTCTCTCTCTCTCTCTCTCTCTCTCTCTCTCTCTCTCTCTCTCTCTCTCTCTTTCTCTTATTCCTTTTGACTCTTTCGCGTTACAGATAAATATATACATAGAGAACGGGGTAAAGTGGGTTTGCCATCACCGCGACGAAATCCCGAAATCTCTTCTCCCCTCATTTTTGACGTTCTTTTTTGTAATTTTTTTTCTCCTTTCTCTTTTATTCTTCTCGTATCTCTCTCACGCTGTGCGCATCCTCATTTTTTCTTTTCCCCCTCTTAAACGATTTCTTCCAGAGCTTCGAGTGGGCAAAAAAAAAAAAAGAAATTTGAAAATCGCGTTCGTCTTCGTTTCGCACTCTCCGTCATAACGATATTATCGACTTCCGGCGTATCAATTATATCGAGAGAGAGAGCACAAATTAGTCGTGGGATTTTTGTATGTTTTTGCGCGGTAAAATCGAGTCGGGATCCGAGTGAGAAAAAAGATAGCTTCAAAGATCAAGGAGCAGGGAGACACGAGTGTCGGAAGCTTGCGAGAGAAAGAGAGAGAGAGAGAGAATCGCGTGTTACGCTTTTAGATCTCTCGTTGACGCGATTTGCGCGTTCCTCTCGAGCCAGTATTTGGCTCTCGTGAGTGTATGTGTGTGTGTCTTGACGAAAACTTTGTGAAACCGCGAAGCGACGATTATATACGTCGTCTATCTGACAATTAGTCGCCTGTAAACGATTCTCTGCTCGCGTTCCCCGAGTCTCGCGGTTTTTTTTTTTTTTTTTCACGTCTGAACATTGTCGAACAATTTCGAGCGTCAAATTAGGTCCTGATAAGGCAATTTCAGGGTTTTCACGACTTGGATGTAACGCTCGCAAGTTTCGTTAAAAAATTTCTCCGGAAGAACATTCCGAGCGTCTCAACCCTTCCCGATAAGAATTTCACGGATTTCAGCGTTACATTGGGACCTGGTAGGGCAATTTCAGGGTTTTCCCGACTTTGATGTAACGCTCGTGATTTTCGTTAAGAAAATTTCTTCGGAAGAATATTCCCAGCGTTTCAACGCTTCCGGATAAGATTTTCACGGATTTCAGCGTTACATCGGGACCTGGTAGGGCAATTTCAGGGTTTTCCCGACTTGGAAGTGACGCTCGCGATTTTCGTTGCAGAAACTTTTTGACGAAAAAACTTTTATCGTGCTACAGCGTTAAATCGGGTCCTATCAGGATTTTTTAGATTTTCGTGTAACGCTCCATATTATAATTAGTAAAATTGTAAATTTTAATGGAAAAATGGAAAAACTGATCCAGGCGATGATACTCGAAATTTTCTACAAAAAAAAGAAGGCCTCGAAATCCTTAAAATGTACGCGAATGCGATAAATCGCGGATATATATAAAAAAAAAAAAAAGGAAACACTTGAGTTTTGCGAAGTGAATTTAAGTTTGCGTGTCAAAAGTAAACGTGAAACTTGCGGGAAAATGAAAGTGACACCGCCACGCGCGCGCATCTCCAATCTTCTCGGTTCTCCGGCCAATTATCCCCAAAGTATCTCTCCATCCTCATCAATCACCGAGCTGTTGAATTTTTTTTTTTCCTTCTTCTTTCTTTTACACCGTTTTACATATATACTTGTTTATATTTATATTTATCCGCGTTGGAGCCTCGGAGAGACGATTTACAAGAGTCAGTAACGCTATTAAGGATGCCTCGCGATATACATTCTCAGCCAAAAGTGCGATAAACTGAGAATTTTGAGCAAATTCAATGGTCGAAAAAGATCTGAAAATGTTGACCATTCGGGAGATCCTGTAAACTTTGATTTTCAATAATAATTATAATGCCGAAAAGTTATTTAAAAAATTGGTTGTAAAGAAAAGTCGACTCACGATGATTCAAATGATGACCTTACTACGAAAATATATCGAAAATTCGAGACTTTACATTCGCTTGTGAAGATTTAAAAAAAAATATCAAAAAAGAGAGAAAATTCGAAAAAAAAAAAAAAAAAAAAAAAAAATGGAAAAGTTCGTTTTATACGACAAAAAAGATGCTTTACCGATGATTTGTTGAACAATTTTATTTTTTTCAACGAATTTGTTAATAAATTTTTGC
This sequence comes from Rhorus exstirpatorius, assembly GCA_963564615.1. Taxonomy (NCBI): domain Eukaryota; kingdom Metazoa; phylum Arthropoda; class Insecta; order Hymenoptera; family Ichneumonidae; genus Rhorus; species Rhorus exstirpatorius. Next base: position 11,312,749 of record OY751322.1, on the reverse strand, counting down.
AATTATTCCTATTGTAAAACATTGTTTGCAGTGTCTTCGATAGCGTGGATTTTTTTCAATTTTTTGTCACTCGAAAAAGTACTGAAATTCTGAACGGATGAAACTTTTGGTTGAGTATGTGATGCATGAAGTATCCTCAAGAGGGAGATCATCCCGACGACGAGAGCAGGATAAACATGTATGCGCTCGTGTACATATCTTGGTTCACGAACGACTCGAACGCGCGATCTTTATTCCGTAACGACAGCATGAGCTCGCGCTAAGCGTCCCCGGTATCATCTTCTAATTATCCGCCCATTAATCATCCGGACTCTGGAGGGCCCGAGAGAACCATAGGAGCGGGGTAGAGAGAGAGCGAGAGAGAGAGAGAGAGGGAAACTTAACCCCGTTGACACATGGATATAAATTCTCAAAACGCATAACTCTCCCTTCTCCTTTACTCCAATTTTTAACCAGAAATCGTACACTCGTTCCCGTACAGTTCATACTCGAGCTTGACACGAGTTGACTTCCGGTCTCATGGACGATATAACTTTTTGTTTTTTCGGATTACGTTCAACGTGCTGACTCGTTTGTGAAGATTTTGTGTATCGTAAACGTGATAAAATTGGGATTTTACCTCCCATGAACGCTTTTTCGAGGGTCACGGTGACTCCGCCATTTTGAATTTTCATATTTTGACCTAATATTCGGAATCAGTGACCCGAATTGCGCGTATATACCAATTTTCATTCGAATCGCACTACTTTTTGTATTTTATTCAGCCATCTTGTCTCCGCCATTTTGTATTTTCATATTTTGACCTTGGATTCGAAATGGGCGACCTCAATTACGCTTGTACACCAATTTTCATTGAAATCGCATCAAATTTTTTTGTACTTTGGTCAGCCATCTTGCCGCCGCCATTTTGAATTTTGTAATTTTGACAACGGATTCGAAATCAGCGATATCGAAAACCCCTGGGACACTTCTTTACGTGCGAATCCAATGATGATTTTTTATCGTCAGTCATGTTGTCTGCGCCATTTTGATTTTTGTTTTAAATCCAAAATTCGACATTATACTCGTTGGAATCGGGAAAGAAAAGGAAATTTGTTTCAGAAGCTTGCACGAGCAGCTCGGGCACGAATTCGACAGCGGGTATCGAGGGTACGGAGAGCGATATTAGACAGGAGAGAAGCTCGAGCGTGACGAGCGACGAGGACAGAAAGAAGAGGCCCAGAACGGCGTTTACGGCTTCGCAGATAAAATCACTCGAGGCTGAATTCGAGAGGAACAAGTATCTGAGCGTAGCCAAGAGATTGCAACTCAGTAAGAGTCTCAAGCTCACGGAAACACAGGTAAGAAAAAAAAAAAATATATATATATATACATGTTTATAGGTATTTTTAGAGGACACTCGCGGATCTTGAGAAAAATAAGAGCTGAAATGGAGTAGAGGGCGCGCCATATACTTTCGACTCGCATAACCTCAAAACTGGATCGCCCTTCGTGTTCACATTACTTTTCATATTGAATGGAGAATTTTAATGCTCGAAAACGGGAGAGTCTGTTCTTCGTTAACTCCAAAACATTGGCATTTCTTGCGAGCCATGACAGACGAAAAATTATTCGATTCTTCTTCCGGGTGATGCGTTAAGAGTCCGCGCGTGTAAGTGGCTCCCCCTATATTTTCGTACGCGTTGCATCCGATAAATCGCGATCCAAACTTTATTCCCATACTCCCGCAGTGGCCCCGTGACCTCTCGCGCCACCTGAACACAGTTTTTCATCGCGTCACGAGGTTCGCGGTGATTTCCTCAAGAGGGCACCCCTCTACCTTCGGTCCATGCCGGATTCACGTTGGGTCTAACGCGTTTGAATTTATGGGGCTCTCTCGGGTCGTGCATATGGGGAGAATCGAAAGAAGGGATATAGGGCCACATGTGGCGAATAGGCGCCAGGCCCTGTGGCGCCATGGGGTTGGAGAATATCATCGTCTCTCTATACGAGACCAATTAGCACCTAAAACATCATCATCATCATCGTCGTCGTCGTCGTCTGTCCCTGCTGTTCTCCCGCGAGAAACCCCGGCACCGGTTCTCAGAGTCGATAAATAGTCAGTAACACATTGAAAATATTTATCAAAACGTTTAAGAGTCGTATTTCATACAATTCGGACGACAGCGATATAAATTATCTCGTATTCAAGACGTTACGATTGTTTTTTTTTGTCTTTTGACACGAAATTTTTAACTTGTCGATAAAAATTCAGTGTGATTCGTTCTAAGCGGTAAATTTTCGTACCAAAATGGTCCCGAAACATGTTGCAACGTGAAAACAGAAATATACCAATTTTGCGCCAAGTTACACGTAACCTCGAAATATAAAAATTTCAAACGATCGTAACTTTACTCCCGTTTGACCGATTTAGGCTGATAAGGGGTGTTTTGGAACGCCCGCGAGTAGACTCAGGGAATAAAGTATGTTTTAACTCGATTATCGTAGCGACGGTAACGAAAATTAAGAGAGGACGAGAAAATTTTGGTTAAAAGAAGATATTGTAAAACGTTATATGAAAGCCTCTGTGAACGCGGATAAAATGACAACAACCTGCTGAGATATGTTCATGTATAGATGTGTGTATGTATGTACGGGGACAAGGGAACGGATGAGGGAAGGGTTTGGCGAGAAGCAACAGATCAGAGAGAACGAGATTAGAAAAGCGTCGTACTGCAGACATAAATGTCACAATATTTCTCGGAGTTAACGAGCCGCGGTTGCCCACGAGACACTCGTCGCACCAAATCTTTCTCTCCCTCTTTTCTTCTTCTTCTTCTTCGTTTTCTTATATACATTATCTCTCTTTCTCTCACTCCCCCAGCATTTTACGTTTCGTCGAGCCGACGGACCGAGGAGGCGTCGATTTTTTAATTAGGATATATCGCCAAGTCACCATAACAAACCCCCTTGAATTTACAGATTCTCGTAAATTTCTGGAAATACATGTCTTATGAAAAACAAAATAAATTCCAAAATGTTAAGAGGGACCTCGATTGTTTGTTATTTACTAAAATTATAATAATTTTATGATTTGATATGATTTTTAAGATTTAATTTTACGATTTGCTGCAATTCCAAAGGACAAATAATGATAATAAGGACGAGAAGAGCTTTTGGTTTTTTTTTTTTTTCTTATTGAAGTAATAAAAACTAGCAAGGCTCGAAGTTTTGCACGGGCCTCGGTAGCGCAGTAGGCAGCGCGTAAGTCTCATAATCTTAAGGTCGTGAGTTCGATCCTCACCCGGGGCATTATTTTTGTGTTTTTTTTTTTGCACACTTCAGGATCTTTGAGTTTTTGCTTTTTTTTTTGTTTCACAGATCAAAATTTGGTTTCAAAATAGACGAACAAAGTGGAAGAGAAAATATACGAACGACGTCGAGCTGCTGGCGCAACAGTACTACTCGAGTCTCGGTATACCGGCGCCAAGGCCAATTTTCGTTGGAGATCGATTGTGGTGAGCTATCAACGAAAAGTTGTATATACGAAAAAAAAAAAAAAAAAAAACGGCATAAAGTCAATTCAAATTGGGGGTTTTTTTTTTTTAATTCAAAGATATCAACAATAGATTAGAAAAAAAGCTTGATTGAGTTATCAAGAATTGAGAAATAGATTAAAATAAAAATTTCACAGGTTCTTCAATTATCCGGGACAACCACCACCAGCGGCTTCGACGTCTCTGATGCCAGCGCACATGAGTCATCTTCAGCTACCACCTGGTCTACCGATCGTTCAATCATTACCGAGCAATTTGTCCGTTGGTACGCAAAATTCCATATTTCAAAATAATTTACCAAGCACTCCCCATCAGGCGCATCATCATCTTGCCCAGCAGCTCGATTTTCGACAAGACACGTGAGAAAAGTGATTCGAGGATTAAAAAAGAAAAAAAATCACAAAAAACAATAAAAAAATATCAACAAAAAAAATTACAACAACAAAAACAACCATAATAATAATAATAATAATAATAATAATAATAATAATAAAAGCAACAATAACGGTGACATCAACAACATGAAGAACACACAAGCACTTCCATAGTGCTTGTGTTTCAGCCTTCCGTACACTACCAAAAATTCGGATTTTAATCATTGAATCCCGATGTATATCGAATTTATAGAACATAAAATACGAAATAGAGGCCTGGGAACGAAAAAAATAGTACATTTCGACACGAGTACGCAAAGGCTTTTTTGACGAAACGAGAGGATTACGGCACGAGCCGAAGACGAGTGCTGTAACGAGTTTCGTCAAAAAGCCTTTTCGTACGAGTATCGAACATTATTTTTCCTCATGAGAGCCGAGAAAGTGCAACGAAGTTGCGATTTCGAGGTTAGAATGAGGAAAATACATTTTTTTTCTAACTCTGGCGCAGGCGAGTCAACAAAAAAAAAGCTTTCCATGACGTTTTTGAGGCTGTACCAGCATCAAAAACAAATTAAAAAAAACCAGCATCACAACAAATAAAAAAAATAACAACATAAACGGTATCAGTATAAAAGACATCAACAGCACTAACTCTGTTAACATTATCAAAAACATCAACAAGAACAAATACGAAAACAACACCAACAAGAAGAACACCAACAACAACAAAAACAACAACAACAACAACAACAACAACAGAATTAATGACAATGACAAAATGAACACCAACAACAACAACAACAACAACAACAACAACAACAAAATTAATGACAACAACAAAATGAACACCAACACCAACAGCAACAACAACAGAATTAATGACAACGACAAAATGAACACCAACAAAATTAATGATAACGACAAAATGAACACCAACACCAACAACAACAGAATTAATGACAACGACAAAATGAACACCAACAAAACTAATGACAACGACAAAATGAACACCAACAACAACAACAACAACAGAATTAATGACAACGACAAAATGAACAACACCAACACCAACAACAGAATGAATGACAACGACAAAATGAACACCAACAACAACAACAGTAACAACAACAACAACAGAATTAATGTCAACGACAAAATGAACAACACCAACACCAACAACAGAATTAATGACAACGACAAAATGAACACCAACAACAACAAAAACAACAACAGAATTAATGACAACGACAAAATGAACACCAACACCAACAACAACAGAATTAATGACAACGACAAAATGAACAACACCAACAACAACAACAACAACAACAACAACAACAACAACAACAAAATTAATGACAACGACAAAATGAACAACACCAACAAAAACAACGAAAATAACACAGTACTCACAAAAACAACAGCAACTGAAACAATGGAAAACACAAACAATAACGAGGACGATGAGGATATAATAAAAACGACAAATTGATATTTATATATTACGAGTGCAATTTATTTTGTAATGCATTTGTATGGACGATAAGTACGAGGAATGACTGCCAAATACAAAAAAATATATATCTATATATGTACATATATTTTGAAAAAAAAAAAAAATTGTTTTTATCTTCTTTACAATAACGACGATGAAGAATGATGCATCAATGTGAATAATGAATTATCGTCATACAGCCGAGGGCGAGATAATTTTTTCAACGCCCAAAACTTTATCGTCGTGGGCCGCTTGATCCTGAACGATTTTCGCGTATATATCGTTGTCCGGCATATCGTCCTCGTCCAGCATATATTGCATTCTCTTCTTGTAACTGAGAAAAAAAAAAAAAATTCACAACTGTGTCCGTGAAAAACCTAAACTCGCCCACCATCGAAGATTTGATATTGAAATTTGATAATAAATCATTTTTTTCCCATTTTTTTTTTATTGTCGTTAATTTTTATTTATTTATTTTTATTAATTCAGATTATTTGTATTTTGGTAATTTGGAAAAATACTCGATGTTTCATCTCGTTATCTCATTTATTTTTCGGATTACCTTATGAATTGTCGTTTATCAAAAAATCAAAAAGAATAAAACGAGAACTCACATATCGCTATCGGGATTGTTTTCCTGATTTCTACATTTGTCCAATTTTTTCTCAAGTGCTCTGATCGTGTCCCTGGTCGGGAGCTCGGTACACTTGGTCATCGTTCGAATTTCTGTGATTTTGGTCCAAAATTGAAAAAAAAAAAAAAAAAAAAAAAAAAAAACGAAAGATGAAAGATAAAAAACGTTTTTTTTTCACAATTTTGAATTTTTTTTTTTTTTCTTGTAAAAAGCAAATAATCGAATGAGCTTACTTCTAACGGCTTCCACAATTCCTGCCAAACGTTCGCGTGGGAATAGAGTCTCGGTGACGTAATTATCGAGATCGACGGCGAGGGTCGAGGCTGCATGAAAAATTGCAGCGAGCGCAATCTGACTTGGCGCATAGAGCAAAACGCTATCGGTGAGGAAAACTTTTTCCAAAAAATCGTCAATGTGTGGACGCAATTTTTCTGGATTATCCAGGAGGGTGTAACGTGTCTAAAAATTTATATCCGACGGTATCAAAACTTGTCGATAATAAAAAAAAAAAAAAAATATAATAACGGATGTTCGATACGAATATAATTTTTACTGTTATTGATAATATTAATCGACGATGATAGCTGATTTAAAAAAAAAAAATAAATAAAGAAAAATATTTTCAAAAACCTTGATATCGATCATTAGACCCTCGACGGGCCTGTAGGGATTGTGAATAGTCAGATTGTAATTCAGCTGTTGCATGAGGAGTAATTCGTTGTTTAGTATGATATCCGATGCTTTGTCCCTGTCCCCCTTGATATTGGCTACGAATTGCGATATGGAAACGTTAAATTCCTCGACCTGAGCAATGTGCAGGAGAGAAAAATGAATTTTCGTGATATTTAGATACGAAAAACTTGATGAATAAAAAAAAAAAAATTCCAATATTGAAATCCAAATGAATAAATAATGAAAATCCAATTGAAACAAAAGTCATCCCGTTTTTAGAATTTCAGTTAATTAATAATCGTTTTTAACAATGAGTTTGTTGAAAAATAATTAGGGTATAATATATTAATTAAACTATGTAAAAAAAGCGTGACTATCCTGCCGTTCCACGCGTAATATGCAGGGTGTGTTACAGTTCTGCTGCTAATATGACGTTATAGTTTGTCGCAATTCTGTCGTCAGGCAACCGTGAAATTTTCGCTTTTATGGGAGGTTTCCACTTTGCTGGGCCAAAAAATATTTGATTTTTCACCAATTTTTTGTGCGAAAAATATTAAATATAGAATGCTGATTTTTTGTATGTTTACCAAGCGGTCTTCATTGAACATGATAATATCTTTTAATGTTTGACAAAACATGGTATTGGGAGTGAAAGGAGCCACGTATGTCGGTGCGCCGGCGATGATATTCTTCGCTTGCGGAAGTCCCAAGTCCCGGACAGGTGATCCGAAGCAAAAAATCAAACATATTTTTACTTTGTACAATATTGTGTACAAGTCGAACCAGAATTATCGAAAAATATTCAAACGTTTTTATTTTAGGAACAAAAAACTGCAAAAATTTTTTGGCAAAAAACTAAACTTCCCCTTCGATCACTCGCTATTTTTTTTAATTTTTCAATATTTCTCCTTCATTCTAGTTCAACTTATACGCAATATTGTACAGAGTAAAAATATGTTTGATTTTTTGCTTCAGATCACCTGTCCAGGACTTGTGACTTAAACTTTAAAAGAGACATGTTCAATAAAGACCGCTTAGTAGGCGTACGAAATATCAACATTCTATATTTGATATTTTTCGCATGAAAAATTGGTGAAAAATCGAACGTTTTTTGGCCCAACAAATTAGAATAGAAAATCGTTGTGTCGCAATATACCGCAATTTAGTCGCAGTCGCGCGATGTTACAACGAGCTATCTTAGCGCTCAAATTCTGTTAGCAATTATCGCAATTCTACCGTCGACTGGCCATCACATTTTTCCTAAATTTTACTGCGACCGCACACTGTTACCGTTCGAAGCGATTCGGTGGCAGCTGTGGTGTTACGCTTTGCGTGCAATTTTGTGGCTGCTTGCCGTGTCGTGTAAGGGACGTGCTGGCATAATTCAGCTCAACGCGGTCATGCAAATGAGCTCGCTGGTAGCGCTCTTACCGGTTCATGTCGTATTTATACCGCTATTTTGACGCTAGCTACTTTTTTTATCGGCACGGAATTGTCTATCGGGGATATTTGGGCTTTTCATGCAAACTGAACCTAAACCTGACTCAAATTTCTCGATTTTATCACCAATTTATTCTCAAATGTATCGCTGATTTTTTTTCTTTTTCATACTTTCATCTCGAATGGCTTTCGAGTAATGAAATTATTTTTTCTCGAAAACGAATTTACGAAATTTTACCCAAAATCATGATTTTTCTTCTCGCGATTCAAAATCTAAAAAAAAATTTAGAACCGTTTCGATGCAAGAGTTTGCTCTTGCATCAAAATATTGCTGACAAATACTCGTCGGGCTCGCTTTGCGCAAAAATACTTTGTCGGTAAACAAAACAGTAGTAAACAGAAAAAAAATTACAATTTCAGAATCTCTTTTCACCTGAAATTCATATCGAGCGATGCAGCAAATAATGAATAGTAAAAAAAAAAAAATTCCAAAGTCTCACTTACTTTACTCGCTAGATAAACGCAAGTGACTAAAATTTCCTTAGGATGATAGTCCATGGCGCTGTTGCGCAGATAAAATCGCTTGAAATAGTGGAGCGCGGTAGCGATTGTGGCTCTTGGCATCGAAGGTGTGAATCTTCGACAAAAATCGCGCAAATGCATCTCGTAAGATTTAAGAAGAGTTCGTTCCTCCTGATCCGACAAAAAATATTCTTCTCTCTGTTCCAGCTTGGACAAAAAAAAACAATAGCAGTACAAAAATGACAAAAAAGTCGTTAAACTATCGAATTAATCGAATGAACGATTAATCGAAGATCGATAAATTTAAAAATAATAACAACAAGCTTACCGTCATTTGGGCACCGTGCTTTTCGATAAATTCAGCATTTGTTCGTTGTCGCAATACCGTAAGATCATTCTCGTCGCTGAACGACCAATATTTCTTTTGCGAACTGAGCGGAAACATTTTCTTTTTTTTTTTCTTTTTCACCGCATTATACAATTTACACGATCACTCGAAATATTTTAACGAATTTTCCTGTGCTTCATAAAATTTTGTGACAACATTCGATGAGGTTATACCAAGGCTCGTACGAATTTCTATAGTTGTGTACATGTTTCACCAACTATGGTGCTGGGAGGGGGATTCCGGGGATTCCACTGGCCGAGGTAGTGGGGGGGTAGTTCGCGTGGACCACTGACCACCACTGACTCGGGCGGTGTGGCAGATTCTGAGGCTGGATTCACATGGCGAGCCAAAAACCACGGAACGTATACAAAATCTAGTGAATTTTAAAGACGGAACGGAACGTATAAAAAATCTAGTGAATTTTAAAGACGGAACGGAAAATTTACTAGATTTTTTATACGTTCCGTCTTTAAAATTCACTAGATTTTGTATACGTTCCGTGGTTTTTGGCTCGCCATGTGAATTCCTAAATTTCGGGTTTTTTTGATCGACCAAAGGGTCAAATAAGGGGAAAAATTGTTTACGGTTTTTTTTTAGGGGGATTCGAAATTAGAAATCGGTGGGTTTGAAATGTGACGGAAATTGAACCTAGGTAAACATAATCTGGTTCAACTCGTCGCGTTTCAAACTTCATATTTCAATTCTGGAGGAAACTCGGTAATAGTTTCACATCGTGAAAACGGTAAGTAATCAATCGCGAGTAAATTTAACGCGAAAAATACGAAATTATCCAAAACAAACCGAAATACAGCCAAACAAACCCAAAAGAATAATGCTAAACTGCCTTTATACATTCCACATATATAGCGACTGTTTCATTCGTACATGTTGTGAACTATAAAACCGATCGCCTGCGGGATCCGATGGAATCCAAGGCAAAATATTCATTATTTCAATGAATCCGAAATTTTCGAAGCAGAAAATACGTACATTTGACCTAGGTCGAAATAAGAATTTTTTTTTTTTTGGTACTCCGGACTGTTTAATGCGTACATATGAACTATAAAACCGATCACCTCTGCGGGATCCAATTGATTCCAAGGCATGATATTCATTATTTCAATGAATCTGAAATTATCATAGCGAAAAGCGGAATCTCTGTACACTTGACCGAGGTCGAAATGAGAATATTTTTTTTTTCGGTGCACCGGACTGTTTCATTTAAAACATAATAATACAGAGCGCTGTATAAATTTATGCATTAAAGCTACGAAGTTAGAACAAACATGATCCACTAGTAAGAGACACGTTTAAAATTAAATTACTTGAGCAGCTGTCTGTAAACTCGTAATACTAGAATAAAAGAGCACATTGTTATATATGCATAATCATATTATTCTCATATAACTAGTTTTCCGGGTCTCACCACGTGGAGGTCACTGCTCATCGAGACCCGGAGTATGGAGCAAGTATACTAGGTGGCACTCTGTTAAATACAACAAAAAGTGTTTCACTACCGCAAGTGCATAAAAAAAATTAATGAAATGAAGCTTGTGCTGATACAAAGCAATTGAGCAACTGAACAAGCAAGCGATTAATCAAACCAGAAAATTAAAAAAAACACCAGGATATTAGGTTAACTAACTAAGCCAGGAAACTAATAAAAACCAGGATATCAGGTTACCAAACGAAAATGGTTAGAAGAAGAGATTAGCAAAAAAAAAAAAAAAAAATTAAATCAAGGAAAAACTAATGCACACGGGAAAACGATACTCGCTTTATACTCCGTTTTTTTAACGTCTGAAATGGACAGAAAAAAAAACAAAAGCAGTGGAATTATAAAAGATAAAAACTGAAACAGATAAAATACAAGTTATGATAAATCCCACGTAGATCTGTAACAGAAAAAGACAAAAGGAAAAAAAAAACGCAAAGCTGAAAAAGAAAAAACACAAAAATTCACACACACAAATATGCCGAAGAAAATCCACATAAAACGCATGGATATGGTCCCGCCCGTAATTTTACTTTTTAAACGCGATTTTCAGTTTTTAACATTGGCACCGCAATTATTGCGCTACGACATTCTTGTGCAGTTTTAATTAAAACCCGATTTTTTTGGGGATGGCTCTAGATATTTTCTCGTATCAAATGATTCGACAATTACTTCGTAGAATAATAAAAATTGAGGAATAGAGTTATCGCGGTATAACTCCATCCTATGTATTATATTAAGATTATCAGCAAAATCAAAAAGGGTGTCACACGATTGTGACTTTAGGCCGTGCGTAGTGACTTCGGTGGATGGAACGTTTACTAACCTTCTCGTGGCCATATACCCTCGAATCGATATTCATGCGATCGTTCGAGAGTAAATGTAACCACACTGGTCCCTCGATGATATCCCACGATGTTCTGTAAGGACATGTTACTCAAAGATTTTCATGAATCTAAAAAAAAAGTCAAAATTAAATCCAGGAATTAGTTTGCCGCGATTGCTCCGGTTAACTCCGAGATTGAGGAGCAAACCTTCGCGCTCGAGACAAGACTAGGAAAAAAAATCTTTGAGCAACATTAGAAATTCGCACATGTCCGGACGGAAGGTCAACGGTTGCGTTTGTGTATCAATCGGTCTCTTTTGATGAGATAAAAATTGATTGATAGAAAAAGATGTACTATAATCATTTCGGCTGCGAGTTGAACTCTGGGTGGTATCTTAAGCCACACAGACTCAGCTAGAGCTTCAATAAGTATTTCCATCGAGAAATCATTAGTTCATGCCTTAAAGCTTTACGCGGAAACGAGCAAAGGAATGAACGGATTTTGAAAAAGAATCGAACATTCTTTGCCGTCTCCTGTCCTTCCTGCTTATTTCCTAGCAATCACACTCGGAATCGAACGTTACGTTACTTAGACGACTATACGCGGAATGGCCCTGCCTGATTTTCATCTAAATCCCCCGAGCACGTTGAAGCAAAGGAAAAAACGCGACATCGCGATCCCTACACCCAGAGGCTCCGGCCTCATCTACGAAACACTCCACGGTTCTCGATCATTCCACTCGGCGCAAAAGTAAATCCTAACACTAGGGCCTTTAAGCCGGTCACTATTTCATTGACCGGCGCCACGTCCGGACGTGTCCGACACCGAAGCTTGTGCACACTTGGTAAAATCGGGCCCTCTTGCTCAAGGAGGGCGCGCACTCATACTTATCATCAACTCGCTTCGTGGCTCTGTGACAATCACAGAAGCTACCCTGAGACTGCCACAGAGGACGATGCGAGTTGACCACTTAACAACTACTGAAGTTCTTGAAGGCCGTGTGTCTTAAAGATAAGTGCTGAAATGCCTCAAACGGGTTAGTCAGAATTTCTAAGCGATCCAGTGACTCGAAAACCCGGAGCTAGCTATTAATGATTCTACGAGCAACTAGCGAGTTCTCATTAAGAAAAGTAAACGCGAGCATGCTTACTCGTGCCAGACCCACATCTCGACTATAAATAATTGCTTGAATTCTTTTAAGAACAATGATTCAATGCTGCTGATATGATTCATTTCATCGAGCAGGCTGTTTCTCCGAGAGGAGTGAGGCTCTCCGCGGAGCATCCTGGCGAAGTGAAGCTTTGCCAAGAATTTATAAATACTAAAAATCGCGAATTTCATGCTCCGGAAAAAATGAGCAAAATGAGAAGGGGCGTGAGCAGCATACTGTTGACTAGACCAATATATTAATAACTCATGCATTTTAAGAAGTAATCGTTCATAATGATAAAAAAAAATTAATGTTTCATGGCCTAACGATGATTTGAATTTCCCTATTTCTGTCGATAACAAAGAACAAAAATTTAATTTACGTTTTTTTCTAGTAAAATATGATCACCAAAGTGGAGTCATATTGAACAGGCTTTATGAGCAGAATATATATCGCGCGAATTGCCAAGTGCCTGTGCGATTCTCCAGAGTGGAGTCGCTCGCTAGAAGAGCTGAAAATGACCCTCGGCGTTGGTGACCAAGTCAAAGTGAGATTTTTTATCAGTTTTGTTTTATATTGAAAAATCCCATAAGATGATTTAGAAACGGTAATGTCACTTGGACAAAGCCACCGTGCCACGCGACAGTTCTTCTCGGTTTTGTGGAACTAACGTTTTCATTAAAAAAAAAAAAAAAAACTTACGAGTCGGAAAAAAAGCATCATGACATTTTAAATTTACAAAAAAATTGACCGAGAAGAACATTCCCTGATTCTAAACATGATCATGTAAGTACATCGTTTGGGCCACTCGTGAGTCGATTTTTAATATCCAGCATATTCGTCTCGATACTACAAGTCGACTCGCGGTCACTACGCAACGACCTAGGGGGATGAAAAATACAACCGCAAGCTCCGGTGTCGCTTCGGACCTTTCATCCTACAACATGATCGGAGCCCGGAGGGATATTAAAACTAACGATACCAAAAAGAAGCCGGCTGTCCGAGAACGACGAGTCCAAGTCTTATAGGATCAGCCCTCGTCCACTTGACTTTCACCCTTTGGCAAAGATCCTCTTCGCATTGGAGCCATCCCTAGATTTCGTAAAAAAAAAAAAATAATAAAAAATTCGAGCAAATCATCGACGCGAAGTAGAAAAAGGCAGTGATGGGAAGCAAAAAGCGGCAAAAGGGTCAAAAGCAGACAGTGGAAAAAGCAACTAACACATCGCGGTTTGGTCATCCGAGAAGCAACCAAGTAGCCATTGATATCTCGTTAAGACTCTTGCCAATGCCATATTCTTTTCTTTCTTGAGGCACTCACACTGTAATATTAGGACAAGAGTGCCTATTTATATCGTCTTCTTGTTCGCCGGGTCGTCTGTCCTGAGTTACTGCTCCGATTATAGGGTGCAATATTCGTCCACTTTTTTTATAATTAGACACCTTCGAACGATTTTTCGTTTACCTACTTTTTTTTTCGACGATCACACGATGGAATATTTGTTTAAATTTTTTATATTTCCACTCCTTGGAACGCTTTTTCATTTACTTTTTTTTCGACACTCACACTACGTAATACTTATTTACATTTTTTATATTTCCACTCCTTGGAACACTTTTTCATTTACTTTTTTTTTTCGTCGATTACACGATGTAATATTTATACACATTTTTTACATTTCCACTCCTTGGAACGCTACTTCATTTACTTTTTATTTTGTCGATGACACTATGCAATATTTATACACATTATTTATATTTCCACTCTTCGGAACGCTTTTTCATTTACTTTTTTTTTTCGTCGATTACACGATGTAATATTTATACACATTTTTTACATTTCCACTCCTTGGAACGCTATTTGATTTACTTTTTTTTGTGGATGACTATTTTAAGAAAAAAGAAAAACTCATAAGAAAGACTTTTAAGAAGAAAGACTCATGCATTTTAACAAATAATCATTCATAGTGATAAAAAAAGTAAATGTTTCATGGCCTAACGATGATTTGAATTTCCCTAATTCTGTCGATAACAAAGAACAAAACTTTAATTTACGTTTCTTTCAAGTAGAATATGATTACCAAAGTGGAGTCATATTGAACAGGCTTTATGAGCAGAATATATATTGCGCAAATTGCCAAGTGCCTGTGCGATTCTCCAGAGTGGAGTCGCTCGCTAGAAGAGCTGAAATTAACCGTCAGCGCTGGTGATCAAGTCAAAGTGAGATTTTAAGCAGTTTTTTTTTAAGGTTGAAAAATCAAATAAGATGATTCAAAAACGTGTAAGTATTTCGTTTGGGCCACTCGTGAGTCGATTTTTAATATCCAGCACATTCGTCTCGATACTACAAGTCGACTCGCGGTCACTGCGCAACAACTTAGGGGAATATAAAATATAACCGCAAGCTCCGGTGTCGCTTCGGACCTTTCATCCTACGACATGATCAGAGCCCGGAGGGATATCAAAACTAACGATACCAACGAGAAACCGGCTGTCAGAGAACGACGAGTCAAAGTCATATAGGATCACCCCTCGTCCACTTGACTTTCACCCTTTGGCAAAAACCCTCTTCGCATTGGAGCCATCCCTAGATTCTGTAAAATAAAATGAAATAATAAAAAATTATAGATAAATCAGATTCTATAAATGCCTGAATAAAACTATATCCATTTTATTTCAAGTTACTTACTAGAGCTCATCGCATTGAAACTGGTTTTTCCTTCTTCGACGGTGACCAGCAATCATAGATACATTTTCTGTAAAACGAATAACAATATTTGCAATTGTATTCGGGCAGTCATTTGAATTTCTAAAATTTTTTGAATTGTTAAATACCACGTTACCTTGAAATGTGACGTTGACAGCGAAAAATAAATATCGCTGATCGGACCCTTAATTCTTATAGACCCAACCACGTCTTATCATCCGGCCTATGACGCTTTTCAAAATTTGACCATGTCTCAAGTCATTAAATTTTTTTTTTTACGTGAGGCATTACTAATTAATCGTAGACTCGAAGGAAACGAATTTGAAATTTTCTGTGAACAGAAAAGAAACATTAAAACTGCCACGAAAAAAGCCCTGGAACAAAAAAGAAGTTGAACAAAGTCTCATTAGTTAAAAAAAAAAAATCTGAAACAGAAAAACGACAAGCGACAATTTTAAAACAAAAATCCCTCGAAGACCTGTAAGCACAAGAAACAGAGCATCCTACCCCTAATCCGATCCACATAAAACGGGTGGATGGCAAAGTTCCCGTAAGAGTTTATTATTTTACGCGATTTGTTTTAGCTAAACATTGGCACCGCAAGTTTTGCGGCACGACATTTAAACACGTTTTATTTAAAGCCCGATTTTTGGGGGTGGCTCTAACGATTTTCTTTCAACAATGACTCGATGTTTGATTTTCCAAATGAGAAACTATTAGGATCCGAGTGATCCCGAGATAGTTCCACTATTAATATTATATTATAAAATATCAGCAAAAGCAAAAAGGGCGCCACACGATTGTGACTTTGGGATATGCATAGTGCCTTTCATGTATGGGACAGTTACCAACCTTCTCGTGGCCATCTACCCTCGAAGCGATATTCATGCAATCCTTCGAGAGTAAATGTAACCACACTGGTCCCTCGATGATCCCACGACGTTCTGTAAGGATATGTTGCTCAAAGATTTTCATGAAACGAAAAGAATTAAGTCAACATTAAATCCGGAAATTGGCTTACCACGATTACTCCGGTTGACTCCGAAATCGTGGAGCAAACCTTCGTACTCGAGACAAGACCTGACAAAAAAAAATCTTTGAGCAACATGAGCAATTCGCACATGTCCGGACGGAAGGTCAACGGTTGCGTTTGTGTATATCAATCGATCTCTTGATGAGATAAAAATTAATTGATAATAAAAGATGTACTATAATCATTTCGGCTGCGAGTTGAACTCTGGGTGGTATCTTGAGCCACACAGACTCAGCTAGAGCTTCAATAAGTATTTCCATCGAGGAGTCATTAGTTCATGCCTTTAAGATTTACGCGGAAACGAGCAAAGGAATGAACGAGCTCTGAAATAGAATTGAACATTCTTTGCCGTCTCCTGTCCTTCCTGCTTACATACTAGCAATTACTCTCGGAATCGAACGTTAACGTTACTTAAACGACTATACGCGGAATGGCCCTGCCTGATTTTCATCTGAATCCCCCGAGCAAGTAAAAGCAAAGGAAAAAACGCGACATCGCGATCCCTACACCCAGAGGCTCCGGCCTCATCTACGAAACACTCCACGGTTCTCGATCATTCCGCTCGGCGCAAAAATAAATCCTAACACTAGGGCATTTAAGCCGGTCACTATTTCATTGACCAGCGCCACGTCCGGACGTGTCCGACACCGAAGCTTGTACACACTTGGTAAAATCGGGCCCTCTTGCTCAAGGAGGGCGCGCACTCATACTTTTCATCAACTCGCTTCGTGGCTCTGTGACAATCGCAGAAGCTACCCTGCGACTGCCACAGAGGACGATGCGAGTTTTGACCACTTATCAACTACTGAAGTTCTTGAAGGCCGTGTGTCTTAAAGATAAGTGCTGAAATGCCTTAAACGGGTTAGTTAATATTTCTAAACGGTCTAAGGGCTTGAATCGCGAAGCTAGCTATCAATGATTCTAGCAGCAACTAGAGTGCTCATTAACAAAAGTAAACGCGAGCATGCTTACCCGTGCCATTCCCACATCTCGAAGATAAATAATTGTTTGAATTATTTTAAGAATAATTATTCAATACCGCTGATATGATTCATTTCATCAAGTAGGCTGTTTCTCCGAGAGGAGTGAGGCTCCCCTCGGAGCTTCTTGGTGAAGTGAAGCTATGCCAAGAATTTGAAAACTAAAAAACGCGAATTTCATGCTCCGGAAAGATGAGCAAAAGTGAGAAGGGGTGTGAGCAGCATACTGTTGACTCGACAAATATTATTTTAATGACACATGCATTTTAAGAAATAATCGTTTAAAATGATAAACAATAGTTAATGCCTCATGGCTACACGATGATTTGAATTTCCCTAATTCTGTCGAAATTATTGAACAAAAATTGAATTTCAGTTTCTTGAAAGTGAATGATCTCCAAAGTGAAGTCATATTGAAAATGCTTTACGAAGTTTACGCGAGTAGCTAAATGCTTGCGCAATCCTCCAAAATGGAGCTGCTCGCTAGAAGAGCTGAAAATACCCTTGGTCTTGGTGACCAAGTCAGAGTGAAAATCTGTTTCTTTTTTCTTTAATATTAAATAAAAACTAGCATTAATAAGAAACGAACAAGACGCTCTGACAAGGTTATACCGTACCACGCGATAGCTCTTCTCGGATGTGAGTAACTAAAATATTTTGAATTAATTTGACTAATCACATTAATGTGATTATTTTTACGATTAAGCAATAGTATACCGAGAAGAACGTTCCCTGCATCTAAACAAGAAAATTTAAAGATTCATTTGGGCTACTCGTGAGTCGATTTTTAATATCGAGCACTTGCGTCTCGATACTATAGAGATCGACTCACGGGCACTATGCAACGCCCTGGGAGAAAAAAAATACAACCGTAAGCTCCGTGCCGCTTCGGACCTTTCGTCCTACGACATGATGGAGCCCGGAGGAATAAAAATTTTAACGATACCGATGTAGAGAAACGCCACCTGTCTCACATCGATGATAGGAGATCCCAGCGTTGTCCTTATCTGGTTGGTGAAACTAGTGGATTCGAGACTCTGCAAAGAAAACATGACATTTTTCAAAATTATTTAATATTTGCTGCTCAGAGTAACCCGTAGTTGTCATACTGGGCCACAATTCATTTTCAGCGCGTTTAGAACTGGTACGTGCTATGTTTATATATGCGAAGTATTTATATTTTTTTTCAAGAGCTGCATTTCTGGACTAGCTTTTTCAAGTATTGTATCTTGAGAGTATAACTATAAATTTTTAGATGAAAATATTAAAAATCATGAATGTTATGATATTTAAAGAAAAATGTGAATTTCGAAAATTCAACATTTTGTTTCCAATGAAAATAATTAAAATATTAGTTTTTTATAATTGGAATACATTTTTCTATGTTTGAATTTAATCTCCGATTTTTTTCTAATTTGTGGACTCTGAAAAGTTGTAAATGGAGCATTCTCACAAAATAAAACCTAAATCTTTCAAATATACAGCACTCCTCTCAAAATGTACTTTACACAGATCTGAATATTTCTTTACATGACTATCGGAGAATCATTCGCAATTTTATCACAAAAACACATAACTTTTTTCGACTATGGAGGGTTCAATTCATTGATCAAATTCATTGATTTTCTCAATTCACAACACGTGAATGACAAGTGCATGTACATATTAAAGAAAAAATTGATTCTTCTCACCTTGGCTCTAGTAACCAGCTGATAATTCGCTTCACTTGGAGATATCGATGAGGGGGACTTGCTCCGAAAAACTTGATCACAAATATCCTCTGTAACAGAAAGATGCAATGTTAACAATAAAATTAACGATTGAGTCATAAGTCATTATTGAATAAGTCATTATATACGGCAGCATCTAATTTTTTCACGTTACAATTCTTTTAAACAGTTTCTTTCGACGTTTTAAGTTGATGCAGTAGCGAGTTTGGCTATTAAACGCTACAAATACTAGATCAATTGTTTTAAAAGATACTACTCGTAAGTTTTTGTAAATTTACATTTACCATAATACTTGGAATCAACTGGTGAAAGCAGCCCAGCAGAGCGCTTCCTGAATCCTTCCAAACCGTTCGTTCGAACTCTTCAATCAGCCTTAATGAAATTTGTCGATGTCCCAGGTCCTTAAAATTTTTTAAACGGCATGGGGCATGACAAATTAGTAATGAGTACCGGAGAATACATCAAAGGCCTTATTCTGTGAACAGAAAAAAAAATTAGAAACTGCCACGACAAAGATGTTATATGGCTTCTGAAACTTAAAAAAAATACGTTGGAAAAGCGTTAATTGACGAGTAATTAATCGCTGAAACAGAAAAAATAAATTATTGCGTAACGAAATCCTTCGAAGATCTGAAAGCATACAAAACAGAACATCCTACCCCTATACAATCCACATATAACGAGTGGATACAAATTACTCAGATGATTTAACTTTTTATACGCGGTACTTTTAGCTAACATTGGCGCCGCAAGTTTTGCGGCACGACATTGATACAATTTTCATTTTAAACCCGATTTTTTGAGGTTGGCTCTCGAGATTTTCTCGTATCAACGACTCGAAATTAATTTTTTTTAAAGATGAAAAATAAGGAATAGAGTTATCCCGGGATAACGCCATCCTATAGATTGTATCGAGAATACCAGCAAAATAAAAAAGGGTGTCACACGGTTGTGACTTTGGGTCATGCATAGTGACTTACGTGGATGAGACAGTTACCAACCTTCTCGTGGCCATATACCCTCGAAGCGATATACATGCGATCGTTCGAGAGTAAATGTAACCACACTGGTCCCTCGATGATCCAACGATGTGTTCTGTAAGGATATATTACCCAAAGATTTTCAATAATCTAAAGATTCATAAGAGAAATAATGGAAAGCCGAGGAAAGGCCTTGCCTCGAGTACTCCGGTTGACTCCCAGTCCGGAGCGAACCTTTGTACTCGAAACAAGAGAATCCATCTGGCAAACGAAAATCTTTGGTCAATATATTTCAGCACTTTGCACATTTCCGGACGGAAGGTCACGGTTGCATGTGATTATCAATCGATCTCTTGATGAGATAAAAATTGATTGATAATAAAAGATGTACTATAATCATTTCAGCTGCGAGTTGAACTCTGGGTGGTGTCTTGAGCCACACAGACTCAGCTGGAGCTTCAATAAGTATTTCCATCGAGAAATCATTAGTTCATGCCTTCAAATTTTACGCGGAAACGAGCAAAGGAATGAACGAGCTCTGAAAAAGAATTGAACATTCTTTGCCGTCTCCTGTCCTTCCTGCTTACATACTAGCAATCACTCTCGGAATCGAAAGTTAACGTTACTTAAACGACTATACGCGGAATGGCCCTGCCTGATTTTCATCCAAATCCCCCGAGCAAGTAGAAGCAAAGGAAAAAACGCGACATCGCGATCCCTACACCCAGAGGCTCCGGCCTCATCTACGAAACACTCCACGGTTCTCAATCATTCCGCTCGGCGCAAAAATAAATCCTAACACTAGGGCATTTAAGCCGGTCACTATTTCATTGACCAGCGCCACGTCCGGACGTGTCCGACACCGAAGCTTGTACACACTTGGTAAAATCGGGCCCTCTTGCTGAAGGAGGGCGCGCACTCATACTTTTCATCAACTCGCTTCGTGGCTCTGTGACAATCGCAGAAGCTACCCTGCGACTGCCACACAGGACGAGGCGAGTTAACCACTTAACAACTACTGAAGTTCTCGACGGCCGTGTGGTTCTTAAAGATAAATGCTGAAATGCCTCAAGCGGATTAGTTGAAATTTCTAAACGATCTAGAGACTCGAAAACCCGGAACTAGCTATCAAAAAGACTCTACGAGCAGCTCGAGTGCTCAGTGATTAAGAAAAATTATCGCGAGCATGCTGCCTCGTGCAATCCCCAAATCTCGTTAATTATCAGTAATTTCATAAATTTATTACAATCATAAATATGAAATTTTATAAATACTTGTCGGCAATTACGTGTAATCGCGAAAATGAAATAAATTATAAAAAGCTGCTCATATCATAGGATGCAGGCTGTTTCTCCGAAAAGAGTGAGGCTCTCCTAGGAGCTCCTGGACAAAGAGAAGCTTTGCCAAGAATTTTCATAAAATTCAAACCGCAACTTTAATTGGAATATCAGCAAAAAAACAACGAGAAAGGGTTGACGCAGCCTACTGTAGACTCTGACATTTTTCGGAGGACACATGCATTTTACAAAAAAGTTTCAATCGATAATTATAAACGACAATTCCAGAACGGTGACTCGAAATTCCCTAAACCTGCCATTAACGCGAAACAAAATTGAATCGTATTTTTTTTTTCAAGTCGAAGATGATCTCCAAAGTGAAGTTCGATCGCGAATTACAAAATTCCTGTGCGCTCCTCCAGAGTGAAGATGCATGCTGGAAGAGCTTAAAAAATCCCTTGGCATTGGTGAACGAGTCAAAGCGAAGACACTACTGAATTTCAAAAGTTACCATACATCTCGTTGATTAAATCGCTTTGACAAGACCACTGTGCCCCGCGAAAGCTCTTCTCGGAATCGATTCAACAGCAATTTTTGAGATAACATTGCTGAATATATATATTAGAAAAAAAAACTTGTTGAATTATTTAGCAGAGTGCTGATTACTTGAAAATAAAGGAAAATAATAATTTCAAGTAAAATAGTGGTATGCGTGCGCGTAAAGTCATAATAAATTATCAAACACCATATTTCTAAATATTTCTAAATTCTAAGTTTTGTCGAAAAATTTTCAAGCCATATTTTTTATCTACGGAGTTAAAACTTTTTACATACATATAATTATTGGCGTTGGTAGGGATGTTCCGTATTGAAATTGACCAAAATTATCAAAGACATTCGTAAGTAAAGGAACTCTGGGTAAGAAAATGTATCCAACGTTAAATTTCCATTCAAATCAAATCCCAAAAATATAGAGCCCAAAAAACGGGGAAAAAGGTGTAACGATAAGATTTTTAAACTGCGCTATCATTTCTTCTCCACTCACAAAGCTTCATCTACGAGGAAACGAAATATAAGAATACCAATTTTTTCTCATTACTTTGATGATTCCATTAATGAACTAAATAATCTTTTGTACATTTTTTGACTATTGTAAAAAAAATTTTAACAGTCGCTAATGCTATAAAGAGAGTTGAAGCAACTAAAGACTCGTGAATGAAAGTGACAAGATTTTTTTCCAGACATGAGTCGGCTTATTAAAAAAAAAGTCTGATATGGCGAGATTTGGCCAGAATTTCTCCATTCAGAATACTTTTTCTTCAACCAGAACGGCAAAAAAAATTACTGGGTTTTGGCCGGAAACCCCGCTATTCTTTTCAAGTTTCTTGTAACCGACAAATGTATTTAAAAAAACCTTGCTCGCTTAAAAAAAAATATGATCTGAACTAACTTGCAATTTGATTCATGAAAAATAAATGCACGAGCCCTTTATTGACAGGTCTTGCAAAAATTGGTACTTCATGTGTTCAAAAAATCAGTTTCTATAAAAAAGGAGGTTAGAAAAATAAACGGTAAATACTTCCTGATAAATAAAACTTTATGAAAGGGGAAAAAATATCCGATAAGTAATAATCGGAAACTTGCTAGAGTTGTAAAATAAAAATATACCAATACACTAATTTATTAAAGATTTTTTCATTAATTATTTAATGCGAGAAACTTTAATTTTTTTAATTTTCACCGATAATAATAACGAACAATATTATATGATAATAACTCAAGTAATCTTCGAAATAGTAGAAATATTAATATTTTCTTTAATCAAACGCACACGCATTGAACTATTTTAGGTTTTTTGATCATAATGTTTCGATATTTGCGAAAACGTTTCGAGAAATGAAATTTTTGTTTATGAGAAAAATAAAGAGAAAAAAAAACGTCCGAGAAGAGCATGCCCTAGCCAGCTAAACATGAATAAATAATAAATATTGGGCCACTCGCGAGTCTAGTCGTCGTATCGATCATTTTAATCTCGATACTCGGAACAGAATCGCGGTCACTATGCATGGACCGTTATGGGGCAATGAGAAGAAAAAAATACAACCGGAAGCTCCATACCGGATCAGACCTTTCGCCCTACGGTATGATTGGAGTCCGGAGGGATTTAAAAATTAACGATACCATATTCCATTTGTGAAAAAACGTTGCGATTCCTCGATGACTTTCCTCGATTATCGTTCCTGTTATTCGAGACGATATCCTGCAAAATATATTTGCATTTGATACATGGACAAAAATCTGACGAAAGACTTATCATAAAAATCCAGTTGTTCAATCAACTTTTTTCTTAATTCAAATCAAGAGCCGAGCAAAATTTTAATGAAAAATTATCAATTACAGTTGCGCCGGATATTTTTAGTTGTGCATAAAAAAATTAGAATAATTTGGAGTCGTTGCAATGAACCGAGTTCGATCCCTACTGAAAATATTGAGATGATATCTGATAAAAGAACTCAGATGAATTCTGATGGTGAGTCTACGCGAGATCTCATGTTGGCCCAAATGAGATCTCACTAAAGAATTTGAACTGAGACGTGGTCATAAAATCTCATGTGCGATCTTGCTTGCAGCAGATCTCATATCGTATATATCTCATATGGCAAATCTCGTGATAATTTTTATGAAATTTTGTCTTTTATTGTTCCTGCATTGAAAACAAATAACAATATCCAAATTGTCCAAAATTTTCTTCGATTTTCGATTTTAAATCTAATTCAAAATCACGAGATCTGATATGAGATCTGTTGCAAGATCGCATATGCGATTTTATGACCACGTCTCAGTTCAAATTCGTCAGGTGATTTGGGCCAGCATGAGATCTCGGGTAGACTCACATCAGAACTCATCTGATATCTTTTATCAGATCTCATCTCAATATTTTCAATAGGGTTAATCGCCAATTAATTTACTTTTACGTCAATTTGGTCGAGTTAGATATGATATAAACAAAAATATTGTCGATGCATGCATTCTGGAATGAAAAAAATCGTCTCTGATGCAGTAACGCACGTATTAATGAGCATATTTTTCCGCAATACAGGCCCAATTTGGGGGATCTAGACTTAAATGAATGCTTATTTTAACTAAATTTTGAGATAAAGACTCGTTTTTTGTCATCGAGACGCAATCTAGTGTATAAATAAAGGGCAGCTCTCGCATTTGTTAACTTTTCCAACGAACGCATAAATCGCGGTTTGAAACGAAAACCGCCAAAACGATTCACAGTCCGTGGTCCGTTGCTTTATCGCTCGAAACCATAAACCACGTTGCTCTGTGGCACCCAAGCTGGCTCAGAATCTGCCGCACCGTCCGAGTCAATGTCCACGCCAACTATCCCCCCACCACGATAATCTCGTGTGGTAATTATTTGCCATCGAAGTCAATACCGTCGATGGCTAGATGGCGACACGAGGCGGATTTTTTTTCCCCCCGTTAAACGTCAAAATTGATTTTCAAATTTTTGGGCAAATAAAATTAAAACTCTCCTGACTGAAATACATCAGGGAGGATTACTACAAATTATTTGAATTAAAAATAATTAAATGTAATTCAGAATATTCATTATATAATAATTATTATACAGGGAGTGTCGAGAGACTTTTGCTTGGTTCATTCTCCCGTTTAATTATAGTTATTCCCAATATTAGATAGATAGGTAGAGACCACGTTTCCATCGATGGGATGGTGTATGTGGAAATGAGCGAGTCGAATTTTTTTTCATTAGCTCTAGGGGCTTTCAATTTTAATACATGAGCTACCGATTTATATAATAAGAATGTTAAACTATTAATAATGGAATCTGTATAATAATTAAGTATTTTTATTTTTTTTTAAATCGTGTTTTAATTTGCAAATGTAGAGTGGCTCTTAGAAAATATAAATGAAAAATCACTGCGTGGTGTCTTTTCGTCGTGCGATCAACAAATGAAAAGAAATAAAAAATCAAAAATTCTTTGGCAAACTTCACGCTTCGTTGTTTATTTTTGTTTCAAGCAATTGTAATTAAACCATTGACCAATTAACGTTTTCATTAGATCCAGCGATTATACGAGAAAACAACCTGCAAGCACAACAGGTGAGAAGCTCTTTATAGAGTTAGTGTTGGTAAGATAGGAATCTATTGGGAATCCCACAAAGTGAGTGTAGAAAAAAATAAAAGTGTTCTGTCCAAAAACTTTATCCACAGATATTTAAATTTTGCAACTTTGAACCTGGTTGAAAAGAAAAATAACATTGTCTTCAATCTTTCATGGTTAATATAAAGTGCTCGATACTTTTTTTTTAATAAAAAATTTGTCTATAGGGAATGCGTCGAATACTCTTTTATCCAGAAATCCTCTTATCGAATGAAAGCAATATACTTTTTTGAAGAAGCAGTGCTCTTATTGAATAAGGTCTAGAAAATCGTTACGAAAATCCCAAAGATACAACATTATGTTTGGAATTTTTATACATTTTTATTTTTGGAAAGTCAAGGAGAGGCATTCGGAGTTATTCTTTGAGGAAGAGAAAAATTAAAATGCATTCAATGAAAAAAATGTTTAACAAAATTATCCACTCGAGCCACTATAGAGGATTATTTTTAAGTATATAAGTGTTTAACGTTCCTACTCGGGGTTCTTGAAAAAAATATTTCATATATATATTGGTTAAAAATTGTTTGTTAAGAAAAAAAATGGGTTCCGCATAGAAAAAAAAAAATGATTATTGTGAAAAAAGTAAATTTCTGTCCAAGGAGAGCCCTGTGGCTTAATTCCAAAAGTTTGCTCTGAGAATTAAGATGCAGAGCTTTGAAAATAATCGATGATCAATGTGATAATATAAATCGATATAAATGTTACATGAGCGACCTCTTAAAATTGAGCGACAGAGCTCCCCTTGCACAGAAATTACCTATAACATACGAATATACTTTTTCTTCCATGGGAGACAATTTTATTTATTCAGACACCTTGATATAAGCTGTTTCAGTCAAAATCGACTTATACCGAATCCTCGTCCTCTGCATTCAAGTCGTGTTTTTTTTTTTTTTTTACTATTGTTCCACCCCTAGAAGATATTATTTTTTTAAATAGCATCTTAACGTCGATTGTTATTAGGCGATGTTTTTTTTTTTTTTCATAATGCATTCCGAGATGAAGATAGTCCCATTTGAAAAATTATATTGTGTGATATAAAAAATTATCAAAGTGGCGCACTAAAATTGATCCAAATTTTGATATCTCGTTCTCACACATTTACATTGCAATTTCTCTGAATGATGTTTGATTTTATCGTGAGGCCTACGCTGGATTTCAAAAATCTACGTTACTCGATTTGAAAGCTTTACTTTGTCCTTTTACCTCTCATTTGGGAAATTTGTGTCTCAAAAAATAACTAAGTCTAGAAAAGAATATTAACTTTGCCGAAAGCGTCCTAGATCTGAACGATCTTTTTGTCGGATCTGGCGAACCATCCGAGACGTTTCTTGCCTGCCTCGTGATCGCGTCGCGGGAGGATACAGCGGCGTTAAATTGCCAATTTGCTTTTGGGTCTGCAAAACTGCAACGAGATATTTGTGACGGGGCAAGTTTGCTTACGAGTACGGCGGGATATCTTTGCTCGCTGCACGCCGGGGACAAGGATTCTAATGAAAATATGTTTACCGCGATATGGAAAATGATTAAGTACCCTTTTTCCGAGAATTCGGAGAGAAATATCATTCGATATTACGAGTCGTAATGCGAATAACGAATTTTTGTAAATAAACGACAATTACCTCGGAGACTTATGATTTTTTCTCCAACACTGGTCACAAAAACGAAATCTTTCGATCTTGTGGGGAAATGGTTTTTTTTTTTTCTTTTTCGACACCTATTACGCTACGTTTTTTTGGGCTCATCGGGTCTTTTCCAAGATTCCAAATTAGTGAAAAACAAACGTACCGGCAACATATAATTCGATCGTCTCACACAGCTGATGGCCAAACAAAAGGGGCTCGGAGAGGGGGAAAGTGGGACACTTGTTGCCGCACAGCTGAGAAAAATATTTACACGAGAACGAGAACTATTATGTACCGACTCGAGGTTATACGGAACGTACATAAATATATTATCATTGAAACATTTCGTTTTTTGCCACGAATAAACCGAAAAAACTTGTCGATCCTTTCGGGAAAATCGTTATAATTTTTCGCGTAATAACCAATTTGAGGGGTTAGAAATCGTAAAGTCGAGAATTTTAATGGCAAAAAGATCGCAGAGTTCGAAAAAATTTTTTTCGATAACGTATTCGGGGTTATTAAAAAATGGATACATTCACATTGTACATGACACACACACACACACACACACACATATATGATCGAACGGCATTGTTATTGGACGAGTTATATACATCGACTCTCGATCTCGAGGAAAAAAAAAAAACATCGAGAATGTAAAAATGAAATGAAAAGTATAAAATGAAAAGAGGCATCGAATGATATAATTAGAAAGACGGATTATAAACTCGACTACGTACTTTGTCGGTTGACGGTTGATTGCGATCATTTTTCTTCAACTCGAACTGCTTTCGATGTTCCGCGTTGTCTCTGCAAAAATTTCGAGCTCTCGCCATCTTTCGCTTTTCATCTTTTCACTGTTCACAATTAGCCACTTTTGCCACTTTGAGGCTGACGGTGCTTCGCTTGTTTTTTTGAGACTCGTCGATGAAAAATACGTTTGTTTTTCGCTGAGTATTACTCCAACGAAGCCAACGACAAAATACGTTGCGTCGAGTCCGAATTTTCCACAGCGAGTGATGAGTGATGGGTAAAGAGCGCCGACCCGCCGACCAAAAAGAACGCCGCGTCAACGGAGCGCTAGCGTCGCGAGCGCTAGCCAATGAGAGTGATGCATAATCGGACCACCGCACGAAACCAATCAGAGCATTACTTTTCCATTGGAGCCGTGCTCTCATTGGCTAATCGCTCATGGGCTAGCGCTTCGTCGCCGAAGCCATACGACGACGTCTTTTCCGCACTAGTTAATAACTAGTGCGGAAAAGACGTCGAGCCATACGACGACGTCTTTTCCGCACTAGTTAATAACTAGTGCGGAAAAGACGTCGTGCCATACGACGACGAAGCGCTAGCCCATGAGCGATTAGCCAATGAGAGCACGGCTCCAATGGAAAAGTAATGCTCTGATTGGTTTCGTGCGGTGGTCCGATTATGCATCACTCTCATTGGCTAGCGCTCGCGACGCTAGCGCTCCGTTGACGCGGCGTTCTTTTTGGTCGGCGCTCTTTACCCATCACCCATCACTTCGCTGTGGAAAAATTCGGACTCGACGCAACGTATTTTGTCGTTGGAGTAAATCAGTGAAAACAAAAACGTATTTTTCGTCGACGAGTATCAACAAAATGAACGAAGCACCGTCAGCCTCAACGAGGGCAAAAGTGGTAATTCGTGATTTTCTTTTTCTTTCAAAACTGCTCTGCCAGTTTTTTTTTTCGAAGACCCACCGCCGGAAAAAAAACCGACGCCAACCTGCACGAAATGGCCGCTGTGAATGTAACAAAAAAAAATTGTTTTTCCTCTGTTCCCGTTCAAAATCCTCACGATTCTGTGTGAAAGATGGCGAGAGAGCTCCAAAATTTTTGCAGACAACGCGGAACATCGAAGCAGTTCGAATTGAAGACAAATCATCAATCAACCATCCCGTAAGTCCTATCGGTCTCCCATCGGGGAAGGATCTCCGGGGGAGCAGGCAAAGTACGTGGTAGATTATAATATATACCTTATTTTTCCGTATTCGTCACCGATGAATTCCATAATAATCGTTATAATGAATCCCCATAACATCAAAATATTCCCATTACGTTATCGAAAAACAATTTTTTCGAACTCTGCGATCTCGCGCATGCCATGAAAAAAATTTCGATTTCTAACCTCTCGAATTTCGTCATTACGCGAAACACTAGAAAAATTTTCCCAAAACGATCGAGACATTTTTTCAGGTTATTCCCGCGAAAAACGAAATTTTTCTCGATGATACATTTATAGAGCGCTCTGTATAACCGCGAGTCGGTATCTCCTCCTCGTATATATATTTTTCTCACAGCGTACTAACCCCCACCTAAAAGGCAACAAGTGTTCCACGTTCCACTTCCAACTTTCGCTTTCCTCGCGCTTTTGTTTGATCATCAGCTGTGTGACGATCGAATTTTCTGTCAACACGTTTGGTCTTCCTCGACGAGACCGAAAAACGTAGCGTAAAATTAGCGTGAAAAAAAAAGTTTTCCTCAAAGATCGAAAAATTTCGATATTGTAGCGCTGGTGGTCGCACGAAAAATCATAAATTTTCGAGGTAATTATCATTTGTGCTCGGAAATTCGTTATTTCCCTTACGACTCCAATCATCCATCGAATGATATTTCCCTTTAAAGTCACGGAAAAACATGAATTAACACTTTCCGTATCGCTGTTATAACTTTTTACGGTAAAATTTTTGTCTCCTGCATGCGACGAGCAAAAATATCCCTGCGTACTCATGAGCGTGCTCGCCGTTGCATAAATATCCTGTTGTGACTTTGGGAATCTGGGCAAATCGGCAAATTTATGCCGCCGCTATGAATGATTCGTTGCCAAAAGATTCGGTGCTCATTTGCGTTGAGCAGAGACCGAAAAGTCCGCCTCGTGACGCGAAACGTAATATTACTCAATAACGATCGCAGCCGCTGTTTCCGCGAATTCGCTTTGAGCATGAAACTCTGAGTCTCGCAAAGACTGAGCCGAGAGGCAAAGGAAAAGTAGAATCGATGCTGCCAACGGCCAATGTTCCGCATAGAAAAATCAATGTAGCACTACAGAATTTATAATTAGGTTGTCTAGAAACCAAAATCTTGAATATGCCAGAAAATATCGATAGCAGAGCGTAAAGCGTTGGAAAGCGCTGCGTGATCGTAGGGAAGGGTGAGAAAAAAAATTCGAGCCCAAGGAATGTCTTAATTCGCTGGATCCGGCAACGAGTTGAGACACAATTTGAGAGCGGGTCACTGTTCTGCACATTGAATCTTTCTAGCAAAAAATCTTATTTAACTCGTCGTTATTCCGCCGATTATTCAGGCTGGTTCGCTTGATCCGGCAAAGTGATCAATTTCAGCTTGAAACATAATCACCATTTTCCTCATTATTATCCTATGAATCGAATCTGTTCAGGGAAAAAAAAATTATTTGCCTGAAGTTTTATTTCATGTCCATGGTTTAATATCTTTCGATATCCAATGAAATTAAGCAGCAAAGTCCACTTATGACTATAGCGAATGAAAATACATTTTAACTATGAATTTTGAATAATAATAATGTGTAAAATCGACGCCTGGTTAAATAAGAATCCAAATGGTGTTAACTATAGTTGGATTCCAGTGGCGATCGACTTTCCAGTAGATTTATACGAAATAGAGGTCTAGAAGAAGCATTAAATAATAAGATATATTCTTCGCACCTCTAGCAAGGCAAGTAGGATACCTTTTTATGCCTTTCAGTCCAAAAATTTTGGATGTCTTTTTCTTTTCATTATTTTGGACTAACTATAATTAGATCCCAGTATAGTGATCGACTTGATAGTACAATAGTACGAAATAAAGGCCTAGGAAAAAGAAATTCGGAAAAAAATATATATTATATAGTATTATATATATATATATATATATATATATATATAGTATTATATATATGTATTAGGGTGGCCCTTAATATCGGTAAAAATTTTTTTTTTTGTCTTACCCCCTAAATCGATTCGAAATATTAAAAAATGATTTTTAAGACTGATATCCGCCCTTAATTTTAATATTAACAGGTGCCTCAAAGGCCCTTAAACCGCTTGACTGGTGGAAATTTCGGGTAGACAAAACTTTACTTACTATCAACTTGAAATTTGGTATCCGGGGGTTTTCTGGGTCGCTGAGTACGAATCCGCACTCAAAATTCAGAAATTCAAGATGGCGGATCGAAAATGCAAAAAGACATTTGACGAGAGCAAAAGTTAGTACTCGAGGGTTTTCGGGGTCGCTGATCACGAATCTGCACTCCAAATTTAGAAATTCAAGATGGCGGATCTAATATGGCGGACCAAAAATGCAAAAAGACATTTGACGAGAGCAAAAGTTGGTACTCGGGGGTTTTCGGGCTCGCTGACTACAAATCTGCACTCCAAATTCAGAAATTCAAGATGGCGTATCCAATATGGCTGACCGAAAAAGCAAAAAGTCATTTGACGAGAGTGAACGTTGGTGCTCAGGGGTTTTCGGGGTCGCTGATTACGAATGTGCCCTCTAAATTTAGAAATTGAAGATGGTAAATCCAATATGGCGGATTGAAAGTCCGAAAAGTCGTTTGATGCGAACGATAATTAGTGCTCGTAATCAGCGACCCCGAAAACCTCCGAGTACCAACTTTTGCTCTCGTCAAATGTCTTTTTGCATTTTTGGTCCGCCATATTGGATCCGCCATCTTGAATTTCTAAATTTGGAGTGCAGATTCGTGATCAGCGACCCCAAAAACCCTCGAGTACTAACTTTTGCTCTCGTCAAATGTCTTTTTGCATTTTCGATCCGCCATATTGGATCCGCCATCTTGAATTTCTGAATTTTGAGTGCGGATTCGTACTCAGCGACCCAGAAAACCCCCGGATACCAAATTTCAAGTTGATAGTAAGTAAAGTTTTGTCTACCCGAAATTTCCACCAGTCAAGCCGTTTAAGGGCCTTTGAGGCACCTGTTAATATTAAAATTAAGGGCGGATATCAGTCTTAAAAATAATTTTTTAATATTTCGAATCGATTTAGGGGGTAAGACAAAAAAAAAATTTTTTTACCGATATTAAGGGCCACCCTAATATGTATATAGGTTTTCCTTGTCTTTTAGCTAAAAAATTTCGGATCTTTTTTTCCTTTGCATTATTTTGGGCGAATCAGTTGGATCCCAGTGGCAAATGACTTTATAGAGCAACCATACGAAATAGAGGTCTAGGAAAAGGATTTAAAAATATATATCTATATTTTTTCCTATCCCTTTATAGGGCAAGTATGTAGGCTTTTCTTGCCTTTTACTTCAAACACTTTGGATCTCTCTTTTTATTATTTTGGACTATCTATTGTTGGAATCCAGTAGTGATCAGCTATAGAGGCCTAGAAAAGCATTAAACAATAAGATATATTCTTCTCACCTCTAGCAAGGCAAGTAGGATGCCTTTTTATGCCTTTCAGTCCAAACATTTTGGATGTCTTTTTCTTTTCATTATTTTGGGCTAACTATAATTAGATCCCAGTATAGTGATCGACTTGATAGTACAACAGTACGAAATAAAGGCCTAGGAAAAAAAATTCGGAAAAAATATATATATTTTTTCCATCTATGGTATTGGGGCATGTAGGTTTTTCTTGTCTTTTAGCTAAAAAATTTCGGATCTTTTTTCCTTTGCATTATTTTGGGCGAATCAGTTGGATCCCAGTGGCAAATGACTTTATAGAGCAACCATAGGAAATAGAGGTCTAGGAAAAGTATTTAAATATATATATCTATATTTTTTCCTATCTCTTTGTAGGGCAAGTATGTAGGCCTTTCTTGCCTTTTACTTCAAACACTTTGGATCTATCTTTTTATTATTTTGGGCTAACTATTGTTGGAATCCAGTAGTGATCAGCTATAGAGGCCTAGAAAAAGCATTTAACAAAAAGATATATTTTTCCCCATCGCTGGTATGTTACCTTTTATGTTACGCAGGTATGTACCTTTTAGTTAAAAAAAACTTTGGATTTCATTTTCTTTTCATTATTTTGGGCTAATTATAGTTGGAGACCGGTAGTGATCGACTTTATAGTACAACTATATGAAATAGAGGCCTGGGAAAAAGACCGAAACAAATATACATCTTTCCCATGTCCTGGTAGGTCAGGTATGCAGGCTTTTCTTACGTTTTATTTCAAAAATTTTGGATTTATTTTTCTTTTCATTATTTTGGGCCAACTACATTGAGAACTCACAAATGTCACCCTGACCCTTGGCGGCCAAACTGCTCTCTCTTCCAGTCGCTGCCCGATTATTACTATGCGAATTTGTAACTTTTTAATAATAATTCAAAATCTGCTGCTTTATTACAAGTAATAAATCATAAATAAAGATCGGGAAGACATAGTTGTTTGGTGCAAGAGGGCATAAGATTTTCAGCACACGCGGAACATGAATAATTGTTTTATGTCGGGTAAACACAAGCGACGTGACTAAATTTCATAACTTCTGAAACATGAACAACAATTTATAAATAAAACATTTTTCATTCATAAATACAACATTTTTCTCATTAATTAATGAGAATTTATTATTGCGCCAGCAATATTGTGAATTATTTCACTCTTTTTTAAGGTACAAATTTATATGAATTTTGAGGAAATATTTTTGCGCTTAGAAATTTTTCTAATTTCTTCACAATTTGTTATCATACTTTTAAAAAAGTTTTTTTGTTATTTTTTTAAAAATTATTCATTAAAAAAAAAAGAGAATAAACATTTTTTTTGCCATGCCGCCTCAAATAAATTGAGAATTTATTTCAGGCTTATCTGGAATTAATTTTGCTAGTCCAAAGAGAGGGTTAATTTTAATATGGACGCCCCCGCAAGCGGTTGCGCGTCCGATCTGAATGGGCGTATCACCGACCCTTTGTCAACCGACAACCGACGCCGCAGAACGTTCTTATCACGATCGCTCACTTATACACACACACACACACATATCTTATCCGGCCATCCGTCCTTTCTTCGTCGAAAGAGCCTCGAGTACGTTTTTTTTTTTTTTTTTTGGCCCCTCGACCCAGAGCAGAGCCCTCGATCCTCTCATTCGTGAGCTCGACTTCTGCAATATCCCGAAGAGGCCTCTCCTCGATATGACGATCTCATAACTCTTGGCTCACTCTATTTTTGCTTAGGGGGGAACATGCGTCTTTAAGGCCTATATTTTAGAGATCTATTGCAACAATAGCGGTGGGGACTGGGATGGAAATGATACTTTCAGTAGAAAACTTGGATCAGTGCCTCCAAATTGCCTCGTTGATGTTTTTTCGAACAAACAAGGTATAGCTGTATAAATAGGAAAGTTAGCAAGTCACTGCAAAAAGCTTGCGCGCAGGATATCTCAAGAACCGTTGGACCGATCCGGATCATATTTTACACAAAAACTACTAAAGTCATCCACTTTGTAATGATAAACCGAAAACTTGATCAATCCAATGATTTTTAAGATACAGTACATTGTGCATCAATAAAAAAAAAAGAGACAAATATTTAATCCTCTGCCAATTGGTCAATTCTCAGTAAAATTCAAAAGTGATTCAAAATTTTGATTCACCACATTCTTTCAAGATGTCGTGAAAATTTTAGCTCAATCGGATAAGTATCTGGCTTGAGAAATACTGCGCGCAAGCTTTTCGCAGTGACTTATCAACTTCCATATTGCAGCTATACTATATGTTTATTTGAAAAACGTCAATGAGGCATTTTGTAGGCAATGATCCAAGCTTTCTACTAAAAGTATCATTTTCACCTCAACCCCACCACTATTGTTGTAACAGATCTCTAAAATAAAGGCCTTAGAGACGTTTTTCAAATAAACATAAAAATTTTTGCACATTGCTTCCTCATTGCCTTATTATCTCTCGCTCACAAAGTTCCCTCTATGAGCAAGAGGGTTTTCCAATTTTGACCTTCCTCATCTAAAGGAAGCTTTTCAAGCTAGATAAAATAATGAGGAAGCAATGTCCAAATTTCTATTTTGCACGCTTTTTCATTCTCTGAATTCTATTTCAATTAAAAAAAAAAAAAATTTTATAACTATCACAAAGCTTCCTCTATGAGAAAGCAAAAAAAGCCGGATTTGCGTGGGGCAAGAGAAAAATAATTCATTTTTTTACAGCACAAAGACTTCTCGTTGTATTAGCTTGGCCACGTCTCTTCGCTTGCGAAAAATTGTTCAAAAAATGTTTATTATTTTTAACTATATTTATCGATAAACTGTTACATCATAATTATGTTCATTATTATCGGAAATCCGTTGTGAGTTACGTTTTTTTGGGCTTGGAGCGAAGCCTTGTCTTTATTGATATTTCTATAGTGCGCCAAAAAATCCGCCAGGTGGCCTCGGGTGAAAGGTTTCTCGCCAATGAAACTTTGCTCCAATATCTATAAGGCATCCGGCGTTCTCTTCCTTCTCAGCCTCATTCTCATTAACTTGTACAATTCCCACATAAAATTATGATCCAAATCGATACTTTAATTGACAATTTACACACTCTTAAGCGAATTCCACAATATATACATAATAAAGTTGGACGTTTTGAGGTTTAAGCTTCGCGTGTTTATCGGGCACTAAATTCCGTTGTGTGATCTGTGTTGATCAAACAGGCCACTGTTCGAGTGTTCGCGAAAGCCAGGCGTGATGTGATGTACTACACACACATACACACACATCAGTTCTCCCGCTAGACGGAAATTAACACTTCGTCATGCGATACACATTTAAACTTTAAACACTCGGATTCACGGCTTAAAAGGAGAACGAAATCATCGAGTTGAGTCATATCTTAGGGATTTCATTTTCAATTAATCAATAAAGCTCCAATAAATGAATAAATAAATAAAATTTTAATGCATAAATAACGTTCTGACGAATAAATTAAATTTTAATAATGAATGAAATATAGAAAAAATACGGATAAAAAATTATTCATGTTTTTTTTTTCTTTTTCCACCTAAACCATTGGGAATGGGAGAAAAAAAAGTTTTGGAAAATTTCTTTGACTGCCCGATAAGGGACGTAGAATTTTTTTAAACATTTGCCAGTGTCCGGTGTTGGTTTGGTCCGGCGTAGGTAACGAGGGGGATCGGACGGAGAGCGTGAGAGGAAAAAAAAAGAAACAGAAGCATGAGACGGCCAGAAGTGCGATCTGTACGAACGATAGGGACCTTATAATTATTATATACTTACGGGGGTATTACATTAGCATAGAACTACCGAATGTTTTGACGAACGAGAAAGAATGAGCGAGGAGGGGGCAGGAAATCGATACGAGTCGACTTCATCTCGTTTTCTAGTAACTTTTTACATGATACTATGCATGGTGTTGGAAAATTTCTCTGTACAACGAATTTTAAAGGTAAAATTGCCTAGAAATGGAACATAACACTAAAATCCTCTATACAGAGAATCTCTATACCGTACAGTATTTTTAGAATGAAATTCGCCGGATGGGGAACTTTTATAAATACACGCTGGAGCGTTGGCACGAAAAATTCTCTATATAGGGAATTTTTACAAAGAACAGGCAATTTTGAAACTATAATTCTCCATACAGTTGACGTCATCTCGTTTTCCCGTAACTATTTACGCTATACCATGCATGGTGTTGCAAAAATTCCCTAGATAATGAATTTTAAAGGTAAAGTTCACTGGAAAAGGATCTTAACCCTTAAATCCCCTGCAGAGGGGAGCAGTAGTGCAGTGGGTAGCGTGCTCGGCTCGCACGCAGTAGCGCGCGATGTGGCCGGATTCGATTCCCACTGTCGGCACCAACGGAAAAATTTTCTAAGGGCTTTTTCTGTGACCCCGGTGGTTCGGAACCCACCTAAAAAAGTAGGTCCAAAGGAAACCAGCGCCTTGGTGTGGTGACCGAAAGGCTGGGAAGATGTCTCGGGTTCGATTCCCGATGCCGTAGCACGGCTGATGAAAGCACAACGGGCTCGGACGTAGCTCCAGAAATAGGACGTACGAACTACGACTGCCTTTGTCCCAAAGTGCTGACATCTAGCGTGTGCGAGACGAGCTCCGGCAGCGAAAAGCACTGCCGTAGCACAGCAGATGGTAAAAGCACAAACGGGCTCGGACGTAGCTCCAGAGGCAGGGCGTACAAACTACGACTGTTTCTGTCCCAAAGTCCCAGAAACAGGACGTACGAACTACGACTGCCTCTGTCCCAAAGTGCTGACATCTAGCGGGTGCGTGACAAGCTCTGGCAGCGGGGATCGAACCGGGGACAAACGGATACGAGAGGAGACCAAGGGTAGATGGCGTTGGGAGCCCGCAACCTTCAGGGGAGTCGGTGTACGAACTCATACCACTTAAATCCCCTGCATAGAAAATTTTTGTACAATACAGTATTTTTAGAATAAAATTTCCTAGGTGGGGAACTTTTGGAAATATAAGTGGAGTGTAGGCACGAAAAATTCCCTATATAGAA
The DNA here is from genome assembly GCA_963564615.1 of Rhorus exstirpatorius. NCBI lineage: Eukaryota > Metazoa > Arthropoda > Insecta > Hymenoptera > Ichneumonidae > Rhorus > Rhorus exstirpatorius. The sequence continues at coordinate 11,275,203 of OY751322.1, read as the reverse complement.
CATTTTTATAATGATTATATTCATGTGATACTACGCATGATGTGAAAATTCTGTAGATAACGAGTTTTAATGGTAAAATTCCTTGGAAATGGAATTTATCACTAAAATCCTCTCTACAGAGAATCTTCAAAATGTACAGTCTTCTTAAAGTAAAATTTTTTTAGATGGGGAATATTTATAATTACGCATGGATTATTTGTGCAACAGTCGTTCTAGTTGTGCCTGTGAAATTCCTTAAATAGGGAGTTGCACAGGGATTTTAAATAGGAAATTTCTACATTGTACAGAAAATGTAAAAAAACCAGTCCCCTACGGGGAAAAAATCAAATTGGTGCGAAGATTAAAAACTTAAAATGTCTACTTACGAGAATATTTGTATTGTGCATTTGCACCAGGGAATCGAAGCGTCCGAGGCTTCGTCGAAATAGTCAATTGGAAGTTTCATTGACCGTTAAAACTCGTCTTGCACTTTTTTTTTTAACTCTCGGGGATGTTTTTTTTTTCATGTTTATTTTATTTTTTCCCGTACTCATATATATGCCAGTTCGAGATACAAGAAAGTTCACACGATATACGTACGAGGCATGCGATAATAATATTGCTCGTGCGGACCATGGGCAGTTGATAGCGCTTGCGACGCGATGACGATTCTGCGAATCGTTTCTAAAATCATATACACGTGAATGCTTCGAAGTGTCGTTCACTGTGAAACTCGGCTCCCTTATCACGATCGCATGCCGGTCTCTTACGAAAAAAAAACGAGGAAAAAACATTATGCTCTTTGCCGTATTATTATTATTATTATTATTATTATTATTATTGTTGTTGTTGTTGTTGTTGTTGTTGTTTTTGTTGTTGTTTTTGTTGTTGTTGTTGTTGTTGTCATTGTTGTTCTTATTACTATTTTAATGTGCATGATGACCGGTCATGTAGTTATATCGGTAAATGTTGTTGTTCCTCTTGTTTTCATCATTGCTAATAGGATTGTCATTATAAATTTTGTCAACATTTATTGTTGTTGTCGTTGTCGTTGTTGCTATTGCCGTTGTCGTTTCTGTGAATATAATTATTAAAATGGATAGAATCCGCGTTCATATCATGTAAAGATGACGGTTGGGGTTGTTTTAGTTGCAGTTGTTTCTGTGGTTGTGGTATTCGTTGTATTTGATGCTATATAATTGGTGCAGTTGTCGTTGTAGTTGTTGCCGAAGTTGTTCCTACAGTTGTTGTATAGTCGCAATTATTGCTATGGTTGTTACTGAAATTGTAGCTGTTAGTGGTATTGTAGCAGTTGTTTTAGTTGTTATTTTAGTCGTTGCTGTAGCTATTGCTGAAGTTGTTGCTGCTAGTGATGTCTTACCTATTTTGTTAATCGTTATTTCAGTCGTTGCTGTTGCAGTTATTGCCGTGGTTGTTGTTGCTGCAATTCTCCCTGCTACTGTCATTTTAACTGTTACTTTAGTCGTTGCAGTTATAATTGTAGTTGTTTCTATAGTTGTATTTATTTTAGTTGTTGTACTCCTTGTTGTATTTGCAGTTATAGTTGTTGTAGTTTCTGCTATACTTGTCATTATTGTTGTTGTCATCATTATTACTATACATAAGATTAACTTTTATATTATTTATTGGTGGACGGTGTTGCTGTTTTGGTTGTTGAAGTTGGTGCTGTATAGTTGTAGTTTTCGTTGTAGTTATAGTAGATGTTGCAAACAGTCGTTCCAGTTGTAGTTTTTATCGTAGTTATCGCTGTAGTTAGTGCTATTGTATTTGTAGTGTAGTTGTTATTTCAGTTGTTGTATATAGCTGTTATTGTAGTCATTATAATTCTCGTTATAGCTGCAGCGCTTGTTTTATAGTCGTTGTTGTTGCCGTGTTGTTGGAATTGTTTTTGTTGTTGTTCTTATCGTTTGCGACTATGTATATATTGCGATAGGTCATGCACTATATCGGTGATTTGTAAAAATAGAAAAAGGTGACAGTGTTTCAGGGTTTCGTGTCAACTGGCAGTATTTTAAACAAGGTATAGGAGAGCACGTCGCTTACATTGCCCCGTTTATTGTATATGTTGTATGTGTCTGTGGCTATCGGGCTATGCCCCTGCGTTACATAACTACTCGCACGAGTACACATATTGTCCTCGTGCAGTGAAACTTGAGAGAAAATTTTTCGTGAAGGTACAATACACAGATATAAACACCCACACAAACACGTAGTGTGCCTTTAATATCGCTCGTTAATTCACAAAACGATTGTTACACCCTATACAAAACTTTGTGCCACCTCGTTACGCAATACAATTTTTCACTTTAATCTTTTAAAAATAATTTTATTTCTATCTCGTAAAAAAAAAAAAAAAATAATTACCTTCAGACAAACGACAGAATCCGTTCCATTGCCCTTGCAGCTAAGTACAACGAGATAACCGTGAAAATATTACGCTTATACAAACGTGACAAGGGACCATGACCATAACCTGCTAGGGGAACGGTGTGAGAGTCCGATTTGCTCGGTTGTGGCGCTGTACTGTACACTGTACGTGTATACTTGAATAGATGATCGGTCAACGATCGTGGTATACCACCGACCGCCTCTGTCTCGATATCTGTCTCGACGACAAAAAAAAAAACAAAATGGAGCATAGAATGGAGTTACGACTCCATTCTATGCTCATTCTCTCTTCGTAATCGTTCGAGCTTTGAGATGAACCTTGGTTCAACGAGCTGCAACTTCTTTCGATTTTTTTTTACAGAATTTCAAAGACGAATCTCATCAGTTTTTATCAATTTTACACAGTGACCAGTTTTTCGTTAATTTTTCAAAATTATCTTACGGTCAGGAAAATTAAGATATTCGACTGAAACAAACGGCTTTCTCCAAGTCAGTTAGCCAGAGTTTCCAAACCCCGGTCCTCTTATATAGCTTAAAATTGGCTGGATCGTAGCGAAGATACAGCGCCCGTGCAGAAATTTCGGTCGGGATCCAGGTGGATTCTGAGAAGGATCCCTATTTTCTGATAGGGATCCAGCTGGTCATCGGATCAGATCCCATGACTGAATGTAACGTTTGCACATTGGAATCCGACAGGGACCCCTGACTGGATTCCAATTATGGTATCCATTAAAAACCCGATCAAAATGTGGTTTGATCTGGCATATATATAAAATCCCGAATAAATATTTATCTTCCGCAATTCAGCTTATGGGCAATTGTTTATTATTATCTGAGCCATAGAAAAAATTTAAACAAAAAAAAAACGTCGACACCGGGGTTTGAACCTACGACATCTCACTAACCTTCGTTTGCGTATTGGACCCGAAATGAATGACAAAAAAAATTATATTTTATGAACATTAATGTTTTTGACATTTTTTATTGATTGTTGTTGTTCCGAGGATGATTCCGGTCGTTGAAAATATATTTGCTAACCCGAAAAATGATTTAAGGGCATCCTACCTACCTATCTGCCTACCTAATGAACTAACGCTCTAACCACGACGCTGTCGAATGCTTGTACATTTACTTTATAAATATCTTCTATACACTATACATGAGGCTGAAGCTAGCAGCGGTAGCGAGAAGCCAAAATTCAGAAAAGAATACGCATGACGGGAAAAATCTGAAAAAATGAAGAAGTATTGTCTATCGATCCTGGAACACGATCGCGTTTCAACTTTTGAGTGGACTGACTCCTTCGTTGATTTGTTTGTTAATTAACAATGGCTGCTGATAATTAAAATCGCACACATGACGGGAAAAATCTGGAAAAATTCAAGAGTATTGTCTATCGATCCTGAAACACGATGGCGTTTCAACTTTTGAGTGGATGGACTCCCTTGTTTATTTGTTTGTTAATTAACAATTACTGCTGATAATTAAAATCGCACGCATGACAAGAAAAATCTGAAAAAATTAAGGAGTATTTTCATTTGATCCTGAAATACGATGGCGTTTCAACTTTTGAGTGGACGAACTCCGTTGTTTATTTGTTTGTTAATTAACAATAACGGCTGATAATTAAAATCACACGCATGACGGGCGAAACCTGAAAAAATTCAGGGGTCTTGTCTATCGATCGTGACTAAAAGTATATATTGCGCTTGAAACTATCCTTACAATTAATAATGAATTAAATTCCGCGCACAAAACTACTTTCCGTTCAGCAATATCCTTTACAACTTTTAAATCATCGAAGGTTCTTTTTATTTGAAGTACAATCCCCATGGTCTCAAATTTTTCCTTCCAAAAAGTTCGCCACAGACGTTAAGTGGCTGTTATAATTAAAAAAGTCCAATGAGCGGCGGCTTCCACTTAAGCTACAAAGCACCCTTTTCGCGATGATGTCTTTTTTTTTATCAAAACTTCCACCACCACCACACGACCACACGACCACACGACCACACGACCACACGACCACACGACCACAAGACCACACGACCACACGACCACACGACCACACGAACACACGACCACACGACCACACTACCACCACCACCACCACCACCACCACCACCACCACCACCACCACCACCACCACCACCACCACCACCACCACCACCACCACCACCACCACCACCACCACCACCACCACCACCACCACCACCACCACCACCACCACCACCACCACCACCACTACTTATTATTATTATTATTATTATTATTATTATTATTATTATGCCAATCGAATAATGTGTCAACAAGCTTTATTCGGAATATGACTGGGCATTTCGCAAATTAAAATTCTCCGATCATCCCATTAAATCATCGGAGGATACTCGTCTTGAGGAGCTCTCAACAAATCCTGATTCAGAACAAACGTGAGATTGGGATTCAATCGGTACACCCTGAAAGAAAGTGGCGCCATAACTTACAAATTTTGCCACATCCACCAATCCGATCACGAGACGGATACCATATAGATTCCTATGGGGATACCGGTTTTGGGGAGTCCATGGACAATCCCGATCGGGATATGGTCGGACTTAGGGTATCCCTAAAAAATTTCTGCACGGGCGGTTTATTGGAATTTCCATAATTCCAAATTTTTGCAAAGAGGAAGAAAAAAATACAACATTTCCTTTCGTTTCCGAATATATTTTGACGCAGTTTGAATAGGAAATTTACCGCTATCGATCGAATCGAGTTTCGGACAAAAAGATCAAAATTTTCGGGTTAAAATTCGAAAAAACGTTGGAATAAGAAATGCTTTTCCACTTGTACGTCGTTTTATCGAGTATCGCGAGTCTCGCAGAGCCCCGAGCACATTTTTAACGCGATAAGTCTCTTATCACCTGTTAACGAGCATTGCAAGGCTTGTTTTTTTTTTTTGCTAAATGACGGTCAAGTGATAAAAATACGAACTTGAATAAATTCTTCAAACAGAAATATCGATTATATGGTCTCGTGAGATGTTTCTCCGTTATGGTGGATGGAAATGCAAAAAAAAAGTACCATATCCAATTTGTTACGTCAAAGTTATAAAAAAAAGCTGTACCTGAATAAGGATCGTAATTTTGATCTCGCAAGTTTAAATTTGTCTCTCGGGGATACTCGAGTAAGCCTGACTCGATGAATTCCGAGATAAGCGATTGAATAAATAAATAGAAAAAAAAAAAAGTATTCGAGTCTGAAATAGAAAATTTTTTTAACGAAAATCTACGATGATATGGTGAAGATACAACAGCTGGGTCCCTCGATTCCTCCATTCATGCATCGCGTGGGCTTCCATAAACTCGTTTATCGTAATGAAGCAAAGTGTCCCTCGCGCTTCATTCAATGAAACGAAACTCACTGTATACATAGATCGATTGCACCAAAAATTTCTGGTCAAAATTTTTTCTGTTATTCGAAGTCTGAGGTGTTCTTGAGTTACGATGCAATAAAAACAGATCGATGCACGATCGTGATGCAAGCAACGACATAAGCTCCATCAGTTTTTCCATCAAGTGCCATAACTTTTGAAAGAATTCTTTCTACGTCGGGCCAAGATGTCTTAACTATTTGTCGGAGTGTCGTCTTTCGATTTTGCTATAATTAAGCCAAAAAATATACGTATCACGGTTGTCCAGTTACCAAAGCATAATAGAAACAAAAGTAATGCAAGCAGCGATATAAAATCATCCAGTCATTTTTGTAAGTGCCATAACTTTTTAACGAATTATCTTTCCCTCTAGCCAATAATTTTATGTCATTCGGCAGAGTCTGACGTTTTAGTTTAACTACATATTTGAGCCCAAAAACGTGTATAAATCGTTGAGTTACAAATTAAGGAGTAAAAGTGGTCCGGGCTTGGTGACGCTGCCTCTCGACACTCTCGGAGTCTTTTGTCCCGAACAAATCCGACGATAACCAATCGAAGTCGAACAATCAAGGCCACTCTGGGTCTGGGTGAGCACACCGGCGTCCAATACGAGCGTTTTATTAGCTACGAATCAGCAATACCAACGACAACGAAAAAAACTACGATTCTTTCGTTCTTTTAACGCGAAGCAATCGAAGAGATATCAGATAGACAGATAGATAGAGTTTTATTATTGAAGCTCTCGACAAATAATCCTTTTGCGGCCAGAAGGTGAAAACCCGACTTGCTTCAATAAGAGCAGAAACAGTCTCTGATAAGAGAGTCCATCCCCGCTCCATCAAATTCGAGCGAGTTTCCAGACCTATATTCCGTTAAGCTCAGTAAGACCGTGGGAGCGAAGGGGATACCCGAACCCGTTTCTCCCGTGGATACGCTTCGATAAATCATTAATGTCATTGGCTGCAGTTGTCATTGATACGCGTTCCGATCGAGTTTCGATAAAAGACCAGAGGACTTTTGGGTCAATCTAAAATGGAGACGTTTCCCATTTCCCGAGAAAGACTGGACACGATGAGCGAGGAGGAGCTCAAGGAATGGTGCAATGTTACACGCACAAAAATTCTCAAATGCAGCTTCTTCTGGACGCTACATAACATTAACGACTACCGATCGTTGGTAGCGACTAGGATATACAGATCGGAGGTATTCTCCGTTAATCCGGAAGATGGAGCAAAGTGGTGCATGGAGTTTCGCGAAGAAGACAATGAGAAGGCGTGGCTTTATCTGAAACTCGTGGTGCCCGAAAACGAGGATTTTCGCGTCAGTGCATTCATCAAAGCTTCGATTCTTACTCCCGAGGGCTCGCTTTACTTGAAACTCGATTACGGCCCTTACACATTCCAAAAGCGACGAAACCTAGTTTCATTTCCAAGTTTCGATAATCAATATAAATCGTACGCGCGGGACGAACGTTTTGATAAAAAAATTACGATATTGTGCGAGATCTTTGAATCTTCGAGAGTCTCGAGCATCGAGGAGAGCTTGAGAATGAAATTGGACTTGCCTGACTCGAGACTGATCGAAGAAATTGGATCGCTTCACGAGGACGAGAGATTCAGCGATGTCAGGATCATTGTAAATGGGAGCAAGAAGTTTCGGGCTCACAAGGCAATCTTGGTGGCTCGTTCCAAAGTATTCGCTGATATGTTTGCTCACGAAACGGAGGAACAACTCACGAGTCAGGTGGACCTGAACGACATGGATCTCGATGTTTTCAATGAAATGTTGAGATTCATTTACACCGGTAGAGTGTCGAGTGCCGATCTGGTGGATCTTAGATTGCTCGGTGCAGCGGAGAGTTACGATCTCAAGGGTCTCAAGGCAATTTGCGAGGTTATACTCGCTGAGAAACTGGAGATCAACAATTCCGTGGATTTCCTGATACAGGCCGATCTGCACAAGGCCGAACGCTTGAAGACTCGAGCCATGCGATACATAATTGAGAATCTACGTGACGTTATCAACACCAATGGCTACGAAACAATGGTCGAGTCGCATCCTCGATTGACGGACGCTATTCTGCGCGCTTTGGCTAATGAGGAATCGTCTGGACTGTTCACGGCTGTAGAAAAATATTCCGAACTCGGGCAGAACAACCTCTGTGAGATTATAGGTAAGCGACGACCGACAGCGAGGGAAGGTGTAAAATAAATCAGGAGGGAAATTCATATTTTTTTTTTTCAATCAAACGCTTTTCAAATTTTGTTTCAGCCGAAGGATCATAACGTTACCCTTAATACACCGTTGCGAGTGCGGGAGCATTTCTTAATAGAATAACAAGTTTTTTTTTTTTTTTTGTTTTCTCGAGCGCTCGGTGTATGAATTTCGTGGCATAAGGTCGGAGGATCGAAAACTGAAGGATAAAAATATTGGAAAAAAAAAGATTTCACCGATCGACCGGGGGAAGCCAGGTAACCTTGACCTTTGGGTACGGAATTTAAGTTTTATTTTTCTCGTTATTTCGGGTTGGCGATAGGTGAATTTCAACGGCGATCGAATTTCTCATGGATCTGGCACGTGGTATGAGGCATGCGATGATTTTTTTGTTTTTCCTTAAAGTATGATTTTTTTAGAGTACAAAAAATTTTTTATTCCATACCTTTGTACTTAATTTGATACATTATTTCAATAGCTAACTATAATTATTCAACTAACTAGTTGGCTAATTACTTTTATTCAAATCAGTGTGTTGTTTCATATTCCAGTCCTTGAACCAATGCGCAGCTTGATCAGAGCGCTGGGGTTTTATTTTATTTTATTTTTTTTCTACAAATTATAAATGTGTCAATAGACTTTGTGAACCAATAAAACTTGTACAGTTGTTGCACAATACAAGAAATTGATACCACGGCTCGCGAGCTTGTTTCGTTTTTTTGTTTATTTTTCCCACAACCAAAATGAAGCTGATCATGAGCGTACGGCGCAAACTTTTCTAGGGAATAATTTTCCAGAAGATTTCATCGTATATATAAAAATTGAGTTGAACGTTAATCGCATGAAAATGCGAATTGGAAATGATTATAAAATGGCCCCTATTTTTTCTATAAGTATTTAACGAAATACTGATTAGAAAAAAAAAGAATTCAAGTCTGAAGTAGAAAAATTTTGAGTGAAAATCTACGAGGGCATGATCAAGACAAAATAGCCGGTTCTGGTTGCATCAGTCTAAGCACTATCGCGTTCCCTGATCTCGTTTGCAGCAATGAATTTTACCGCGCATAAACATAAATAATGATTGACCGAACATGCTGCATCAAAGAAACACGAATAATGAGAAATACGTCTTGGGTTTAGTAGGGTGGATACGACTATAGTGGTTTTACTTTGAATCGGTGCGGACATATTGGGTTTACTTACAGTCGGTGGGGTCGTACTGGGTTTACTCGGAGCTAACGGAATCAAATTGGGTTTACTTGAAGCTAGTGGGGTCATATTGGGTTTACTTGGAGCAGGTGAGGTCATATTGGGTTTAAATAAGATTGCTTGCTAGGATGTGGATTCATCGGGTTGGAATGTTTCGTGTGAATTTAGTTGAGGCATTTGAGTCATAAAATCTTAGATCGTATAAAGAAAGTACCAGCTGTAGTACGATTGTACTAAAACTGGTGCAATTCAAGTTTCCGTTGGTAACATACTGAAAGCGTTTACGCATCGTCTAGGAACCTGTTGGCGATTTTTGACAATTTGCAAAATCTCTGGAATTAGCGATTTTTGGTAGTTCGGCTGACCTCTATTAGTGGGGGTGACGATATGACTTTTACAATACCTGGCAACCCTGTGCTGTAAAACCCTGAGACTAAAGAGCAAAGCGGTCAGCCAGAAAACTTCAGTAAATAATGGGATCACCAATACCGATGTCAATGAAAAACTACGACAATTTGTTCTTTTACCGCCAGAATCGAGGAAATATTAGAAAAAGAGATTTTTATTATTAAAGCTCTCTACAAATCTCCTTTTGTAGTTAGAAGGTGAACCTCGACGTGCTTCAATAAGAGCCGAAACAGTCTCTGATAAGAGAGCCCATCCCCGCTCCATCAAATACGTGCGAGTTTCCAGACCTGTATGCTGTAAAACCCAACCCCGGCACGTTTCTCGTGTGGATACAATTCGATAGTTCGTCATTGGCATTGGTTGCACTAACATCGATTCGCGTTCTGATCGAGCTTTGACAGCTAATCCAAAATGGAGTCGTTTCCCATTTCCCAAGAAAAACTGGACACCATGAGTGAGGAGGAGCTCGAGGAATGGTGCAAAGTTAATCATATAAATATTGTCAAATACAGCTTCACATGGACGCTGCACCACGTTTTCAAATACCAATATCCGCGCGTCGATAGAACATTGAGATCGGAAAGATTCTCTGTGAATCAGGAAGCCAGAGCAAAGTGGTGCCTGATGTTTCGTGAAGAAAACGAAGGGAAAGTGTCGCTATATTTGGAGCTCGTTGTGCCGGAAAATGAGGATTATCGGGTCAAGGCACAGTTCAGAGCTTCGATTTATAGTTCCATTAACTATACTGCCACCAAACTCGGGATCAGCGCTCACACATTCGAACCGAGTCATTACCAAGCGGAAATTCCCAATTTCGATATTTAATATAAATTCCGCAAATGCGCTCCGCAAATCATGATATTGCTCGAGATCTTTGAATTTTCGAGAATCGTCAAATTGGACTTGCCTGACGATTGTCTGAACAATGATATTGGGTCTTTGTTGGACGATGAAAGATTCAGCGATGTCAGGATCGTTGTCGATGGGAGCAAGGAGTTTCGGGCTCACAAAGCAATCTTGGTGGCTCGTTCCAAGGTATTCGCTGCTATGTTTTCTCACGAAATGAAGGAACAACTGACGAATCGTGTGGACATAGTCGACATGGATCACGCTGTCGTTCAGGAGATGCTGAAGTTCATTTACACCGGTAGAGTATCAAATGCGGATCTGGTGGATGAGAGATTGCTCGGGGCAGCGGATAAGTACGATCTCGAAGGTCTCAAGGCAATTTGCGAGGAAATACTCGCCGAGAAACTGCAGATGGACAATTCGGTTAATATTCTGATACACGCCGATCTGTACGAGGCCGAACGCTTGAAGACTCAAGCCATGCGATACATCATTGAGAATATACGTGATCTTATCAACACCGATGGGTACGGAACAATGGTCAAGTCGCATCCTCGATTGATGCACGCTATTACACGTGCTTTGTCTAATAAAGATAATAGCTCTGAGGACGAACCATCAAGACTGTTCACGGTTATAAATAAATCTTCGGATAGCGGGAGGATAGCCGAATATCTGATGGAAGGTAAGCGACGAGTGACGGCGTGAAAAGGGCGAATGAGTCTGGAAAGAAATTGAGTCTTTTTTTTTCAATCGATCGCTTTTCGAATTTTGTTTCAGTTCTACCATCAGTACGGTCAAGATACGAGAGATTTGGATGCATACGACCATAATAAGATTTTTCGTTTTCTCGAGCACTCGGTAGGAATTTCGTGGCATAGTTTTGTCGTAAGGCCTGGTAATCGAAATCCGGAGAACAAAAATTTCACCATTTCGGGGTTGGCGATAGGTGAATCTCAACGGCGATCGAGTTTCTCATAAAATCTATGCATGGCACTGGGTATGAAACATGCAATGATTTTTTTGTTTTTCCTTGAGGTGTGGTTTTTTCAAAAGTAGGAAAAAATTTATCATTCCATACCTTCGTACTTTATTTTAATAACTAACTGTAACTATGCAACTATCCAACTAACCCGTGGGCTAATTACTTTGATTCGAATCAGGGTGTTCATTACCTGAACCGCAGCGTACCTTGAACAAATTCTTGGTTTTTTTTTTTAAATCTACAGATTGCAAATGTGTCAATAGACTTTGCGGACCAATGAAACTTGTACAGTTGTTGCACAATACAATAAATCGACACTATGGCTCACGGGCTTGTTATTTTTTGTGTGTTTTTTTTTCTATAACCACAGTAAAGTTGATCATGAGCGTACGGCGTCAAAGTTTCCGGGGAATAATTTACCATAAGATTACATGGAACATAAAAATTTAGTTGAACGTTAATCGCATAAAAATGCGAATTAGAAACAATTGATAAATCGCCAATCATGAGGATCAAGGTCACTTGATATCGAATACCCGATATGTTCTTCTGAAAAGCAAATTCTACGAAACCACCAATATCAGCAATACCAACGGCATCGAAGAACTTGGGCTCCAGGCCCTCATGAATAAAAAATTTCGATGCTCGCTTTACCGAAGATCAAGTTACAGGCTACCCGTGCATTTTCGAGGTTAACTCGTATCGGCAATCTCTCGCCAAGCCCCATCCGAGGCCTGATCACGGATTTTCTTGCCAAGAAAGCCAATCCTCTAGGACTCGTTTGATGCGTCAGGCCTGTATGACGACGCGCACACAAAGCTTATTCACGTTTATCAACAACGTTATCATTCACTCCCATTGCGCTAGCACGTTCACTCGCCTATTGGCCAATTATAATCTGTCTTTCGGCATGAGATCATCCGCTTCTTCTCGCAGCAATTAGCATATAGCGCGAAAGGAGATATTCAGTGGTACGTGTCTTGTGGTTTTTGACGGTCTTCAGTGAAAATATCCGATGGGTAATTGTTTCGGGGATCTTGGTGAATCGGGCTTTGGACCTGACGAATCAGAATCCTTCGATACGGGGTCTGTTCCCGAATACCAAATGGATCTTGACTTTATCGATGAAGCGGAGCTTGTAAATTGGGGCAACGTTAATCGTATTAAAATTCGCAAACACAGCTTCTCCTGGAAGCTTAGCGACCTTGGAAGTAGCCGATATTGGGCCTACGGTAGGGCAGTGAGATCGAAACCGTTCTCCTTCAATGCGGAGGAGCGAGCAAAGTGGCGCCTGGTGCTGTATCCGCAAGGCTATGGCGCATCGAACCAGGGTTTTTTGTCGGTCTATCTGCAGCTCGTATGGTGCCGGAAAACGAAGATTATCGTGTCAGAACACAGTTCAGAGCTTCGATAACCACTTTCAGGACCACGAGAAATTACAAGCTCGAGAAAGCTCACATATTCGAGCCGGGACATTACGAAGAGGGATTTCCAAAAATTCTTCATTTCGATATTTTTTCATGGCTGACATGGCTCCATGAAAAGTGCACGATATTCTTCGAGATCTTTGAACTTTCAAGAATCATGAGGATCGAGGAGGGCTCCAACGTCAAATTGGACTTGCCTGACCTGAGTCTGAGCAATGACATTGGGTCTTTGTTGGGAAATGAACAATTCAGCGATGTCGGGATTGTTGTCAATGGGAGAAAGAAGTTTCGGGCTCACAAGGCTATCTTGGTGGCTCGTTCCAAGGTATTCGCTGCTATGTTTGCTCACGAAACGACGGAACAATTTACGAATCGTTTGGACATAAACGACATGGATCATGACGTCGTTGAGGAGATGCTAAATTTCATTTATACCGGGTAGAGTGTCGAGTGTGGATCTGATTGATCACAGATTGCTCGGAGCAGCGGAGAAGTATGATCTGAAGGGTCTCAAGGCGATCTGCGAGGTTAAAATTGCCGAGAAACTGAAGATCGATAATTCGGTGGATATATTATTTATGCTCGCTGAATTTTACAGAGCTGATAACTTGAAGAACAAAGCGATACGATACATAATCGAGAATCTACGAGAGGTCATCAACACCGATGGCTACCGATCAATGGTCAATTCGCATCCTCGATTTATAAACGTTATTTTTCACGGTTCAACGAATTTCGATAATGACGATTCATCGTCAATCGTCACGAGTGAACGTCCGTTTGCTCAATCGGCGCTCTGCGACGATTAACAGATCGGAGGTAACCGAGCGATGCGGTTGACAACGAAAGACAGAGAATAGTTAACGAGTCTTGGAGATAAGCAAGCATTTTAGTCGATTCTCTTGAGTGCTCCGTAGGAATTGCCTGGATAATTTTGTCATACGAGTGAAGGATTATGTGCGGATTGAATTTCGGGATTTTTTAAAAATCTTCAACAAAAATGCGTGCGTTTTATTCAATTTTTTATCCCTCGCACCGCAGCGATTCACACAGCCCCAGTACTTTGTTCGTACAGTTCATATATATTTGGCTATCGACTTTGCAAACCAATAAAACTTGTATCGTTGTTGCACGATACAAAAAATGTACACTATGGCTCACGAGTTTTTTTTTTTTTTTAAATCACAGTGAAGCTGGTCATGGGTGAATCAACTCTTTTGCAGAATAATTTATCCCAAGATTTCGACACCGTACACATATATGGTTACAAAAAATTAGTTCAACGTTAATCGCATGAAAATGTTAACCATGCAGCTGAAGGTCACTTGACATGTCGAATGCCCCAAAGTTTTTAAAAATATTTTACGAATCATTAGTTGTGAATTAAAAAAAAAAAGCTGCAAGTCGACACTTGCAAGTTGCCTCCTTCAAATTTCGCACAACGCTCATCAACGTTCGATCCCTCTTCGATCCTTCATCGTAGAGGGAGCTTTAAGCATTGCGCGAAACTTGGAGGTAACAATTTCCAAGCTTCAACCAGCTGCTTTTTTTCCACCTTTCTGCCATACCGTACTTTTATTTGTTTTTAGATTCAAGTTACCAATATACTTATCTACGTATTCTCTTGACCAATATTAAAAATTTGAAAACTCCAGGAAATCAATATCTGAAAATTAAAAATTTCATATAATCGGAACCATTTCATCGGTTCTCGCGTTTGATACCAACCTTTCTCTGATGATACTTTAATCGTGCAAAAAAAAAAAAAAAACTCGCCCGATATCTTGGAATTCGTAAAAATCAAAGCTATCAGAGACATTTGTTTAAAAATTAAAAATTCGCACGCACTTCGAGTCTTTCTCAGATATACGGTAGAGTGCGAAATTTTCCGGGCTTCATAAAGTTGGCTCGATACTCGAAGCCGTGTCTCGAACAAATCCGATCATATGCGCGATCGTGGTCGATCAATCAGGGCCGCTCAGGTGAGACTCCTGCAGCCAATAGGTGCGGTATGTAAACTGCAGATTGGCGATAACGATGGCATGGGATAGCGTGGGCCCGAGGTCATCGACGAAAAACTTCGATGTTATCTCGCCAAGCTCCCTCCAGTACCAGGATTCTGTATAACTTGTTATCGAGAATTATCGGTATAGTTGAGCTATCGACAGCCAAATGCAAGGACGATCCAGGGGAAAGGCATCGACTCCCATGGGCTGTCGGTAGCTTGACGATATATCGACAAATGTCGTTTAATCGCTACAGAATTCTGATACAGGCCTGTTTACAGATTTATTCCTAAGAAGGCTAACCCTGTGAGACTGGGTAGATGCGTCAGGCCAATATGACAACGTTCCACTTATAAAAGCTTGATCACGTTTATCAACGACTTTATCCTTCTCGCCCATTGCATCCGCCCGTATAGAAATTTCCCTGCGCACTCCTCGATCGAGCTTAGTTACTGGCCAGTTTTGTCCGTCCAGACTTCTTCGGAAAGAGCTAGACATTCGTGCCGCATTTTGTAGCCAGTTTGCTTGAACAGTCATGCTAGATACATCCTAGCCAAGTAATACCCAGAATACCAAGTTGATGTCGCCACCATCAATGGTTTTCAATTCAGCTCATCTTAAGATAAGGCTGTCCAGACAGCAGCGAGGAATTCCCAAACTCAAGTTGTCGTCCGCCTATGCTTCTCCATGGAGCACTTGGTCAGGCACCAGACGGAACCTGATCAGGAAAACTTTTGGTTTTTTTTTACAACAAAAAACGCGGGTTCACTGTATCATGGTACCGGTGGACGAAGAAATGCGCTAGATAATCTGGCTTTGAATAATTTATTCGAACCTTCTTCTTGTTACAAGTATTTTTTTCTCTGTACATCTATGCCGAGCGCTATGGGGATACTATTCAGAATTGTTAGTGCTATATAAGTGTCTGGATGTGTTATGCATCATGTACGGTATAGAGAATTTTCAGGGATTACGTCGTTTGTGTACAGTGAACCAAATTATACATCTATATGGTTTATTGCTAAATTGCACGAAAAAATGGGACTTGAAACAAAAGGTGTTATAAAAAAAAAATCATTTTCTTCTTATAATATCTTTGTATCCCAAGTCAGCAGTTACTTGCGAGTTATGATACGACATAACCTCTAAATTTTAAACCAGGCGTTAGCCACCAGCTGTAGCGTGCCTGGCTTGGGTGGCTAGGTAGGAATGATGTATATTTGGGATGCGCTATTCAGCATCCAGACAGTTTCGATTGTCTACTGGCTGTGGATATCGCAATGTTACACAATGCAGCTAACCAAAACGTTCTCAGTTCAACTCCGCCCAGTGACTAAGAAAACTATCAAGTCGTTACCCAAGATTGAGTCAAAATTTTCAACCGCTACTAGCACGTTCGGGCGTTCCATGATAATCTATCTCCCAGCATGAGATCATTCGCTCCTGGATATTTTGCCTCTCGCGGCAGTTGGTGTAGAGCTAAGGAGATACCCAAGCATATTTCTCGTCGTTTCTGAGTCTACCGTGGAGAAAGATCGACAGGTCATTATTGGCACCTGGCATCATCGGATCGAGTCTTGACAAGCCTGAACTTTTGTGACAATTCAAAATGACGTCGTTTCCTATTACCGTACAACAACTGGAAACCATGGATGACTGTGATATCGTGAAATGGTGCAAAGTTAATCGTATCAAAATTACCAAGTGCGTGTGCTGCTGGACGATACGTGATCATTACAGGTACGATTTATGGGACCAAGATCAGATAGTTACATCGGAAAATTTCTCCGTCGAATCGGGGGAAAATGCAAAGTGGCGCCTGTCGTTGTATCCACGTGGCCGCGGTAAAGAAAACAATAATTGGGTTTCGCTTTATTTGCGGCTCGAGGTGCCGGAAAACGAGGAATATCGGGTGGAGGCACAGTTCAGTGCTTCGATAATTGCTGCCGGACTCGCGCAACCGCACGGGAGTGGTGCTCACTTGTTCAAACGGGGAGATTACGAAGCGGGTATTCCAAAATTGTATGAGTTATCCGTGTTGTGCGAGGAAGCATTGTGGTACATGGATGATTTCAAGATATGGTTTACGATCTACGAATTTTCGAGATTCTCATGGATGAAGGATGAATTGATGAAATTGAACGCGCCTGACTCGACCCTGAGCAATGACATTGGGTCGTTGCTGAGCAATGAAAGTTTCAGCGATGTCAGGATCGTCGTTAATGGGAGCAAGGAGTTTCGGGCTCACAAGTTAATCCTGATGGCACGTTCCAAGGTATTCGCGGCTATGTTTGGGCACGAAATGAAGGAAGCATTTACGAATCGTTTGGAGATAAACGACGCGGATCCCGATGTCGTCAATGAAATGTTGACATTCATTTACACCGGTGGAGTGTCGAATGCGGATATGGTGGATGAGAGATTGCTCGGGATAGCGGAGAAGTATGATCTTGGAGGTCTTAAGGCAATTTGCGAGAAAAAAATTGCCGAGCAACTAAAAATCGATAATTCAGCGGAGATCTTGACGACCGCTGATTTCTACGGGGCCGATCGCTTGAAGGGCCGAGCAATAAGATACATAATCGAGAATCTACATGACGTCACCAACACCGATGGCTACAAATCAATGATAAATTCGTATCCTCAATTAAAGGACGATATTTCTCGAGCTTTGAGTAACAAAAACAATGGCGATTCATCGCAGCTGTTGACGTCGGTCATTCGGCATAGGGAATCGATCATGTATCACGACGAATGAAGAAATATTTGAAATATATATATATTGTTACGTCCCGGGTTTTTGGTGATTCAGTTTTATTTCTCACCGTTGACGCAACGTAGTTTTAATGTTGTTTTGCTCCTTTTTAGGCGGGAATGTGCCCGCCAAGGGCTGGAGCTAGAGTGGTGATCGTAGCAGGTTATTTTTTAATAATAAAGTTCCAGGTTGCAGTCGTTTTTAAACTTCAACAACACAACTAATAATTTATTTGCAACACATTTTTTTGGACTTAAGAATTTTTATCTTTAATGATTTAAATTTTATATTTCAATGATGATTTTAATGACGACCCCGACCATTCTGGTCGAGGGCCGGAGTAGAACGTCTAAATTTTTACGACCTCGACCATT
The DNA here is from genome assembly GCA_963564615.1 of Rhorus exstirpatorius. Lineage (NCBI taxonomy): Eukaryota > Metazoa > Arthropoda > Insecta > Hymenoptera > Ichneumonidae > Rhorus > Rhorus exstirpatorius. The sequence continues at coordinate 11,257,179 of OY751322.1, read as the reverse complement.
CTAGTCGAGTGTCGTGCTCTAACTGAACTCACTTTAGATTTTGATAGTGCAGAGCATCTTCCAGATTACTCCGCGACAAAAAAAGAGTGCGTGGGTCGGGCGCTACACATCTTGGAGATACCCAGCGTCCGGCCCGTTACCGTGAGATCCCCAGTGTCAGCAAAATTTACAGACGCTGTGACTGTGGGATCGTCACTGGTAACTTGTTCGCACGATGATTATTCGGATACTGTTACGTTTTGAGACGTCTCTTCGTCTCTGAATGATTAAAATATTATTTTAACAAAAATGTTTATTTCGATATTTAAAATAATAATTCCAAAAACCCAGGACGTAACAATATATATATATATTTTTTTTTGGCCTAGGACCGGAAGAAACCGTGAGGCTTCCCGTGACTTTTGGGTATAAAATATAAGTATTTTTTTCTCGCTATTTTGGACTGGCGATCGGTAAACCCCAATGGTGATCGAATTTGCCGCAGCCTTGCATGTGGTAAAGAGCATGTAACGCCCCCCCCCCCCCCCTTGGAGGACGGTTTTTTAACTACGACAAAATTTACCATCCCATACTTTCGTGCTTGATTTGATGCAGTATTTAAATAACCAATTAACTATTTAACTATTCAATAAACCAGCTAGTTAGTTATTAGATTGTTCATCCCTTGCATCGCAGCGATTCACACAGCCCCAGTTAAAAAAAAAGTTATTTTCTTTACAGGTCATATATCCGTCAATCGAGCTTGAAATAATCAGATCTGTACCGCTTTTGTACAATACAAGAAGTTTACACTATGCCTCGCTAGCTTTTTATTCATTGTCTATTTTTTTCCCCCCATAACCCCAATGAAGTTGATCATAAGGGTTAGACGTCAAATTTTCTCAGGAATAATTTGCCATAAGATTTCATCGAATATCAAAAATTTGCCAAGCGTTAAACGCATGAAAATTCTACTTAGGAATACATTATAAACTCGCCGTTCGTTCGGGCTAAGGTCACATGACATCGAATGTCCCCATACGTTTTCATAAAAAGTACTTTACGAAACGGAACAAATCATGATATTGTACCTTTTTCACGCGTCGTTGGAGTAGCATGGGCCGAATCCACCAACGTCTTCTTCTCCTTTTTTTTCTTTTTACGAATCAATAACGTGGATGGCTGTTAGCAAACTGAACGTTGAAATTGCAAGTGAAGGACGGTTTACAATGTCCGTAACCGTAACCGTAACCGCTTCAGTAGGAAGTTGGAGGATAGGGAAACCTGTTGTATCGTTTACAATAGGGGATGTAAACCATAGCACAGATTCCCTATCCTTCAACTTCCTACTGTAGCGGTTACGGTTACGGACATTGTAAATCGTCCTATACTTCTGATTGATTATACGTAAAACCGCATCCGGAGATATTGGAATTCCGTAACTTCTACGGTTACAGTTTTACGGCGGACCCTCATCAACGACATTGGAGACGGTAATACCGTACACGCCCTTCCAACTTCTTAAAGTTATCGTTACGAATACGGTTACGGCTATTGTAGACCATGCTTTTAAGGAAGGTCTACAATGCCCGTAACCGCAACCATAACCGCTTCAGTGGGAAGTTGGAGGATAGGGAATCTGTGCTATGGTTTACATCCTCTATTGTAAACAATACAACTGGTTTCCCTATCCTCTAACTTCCTACTGAAGCGGTTACGGTTACGGTTACGGGCATTGTAGACCGTCCTTTACAGATGCAGCTAACCAATATTCTTAGTTCAACTCTGCACAGTGACTAAGTCAAATCGTTATCCAAGATTGAGTCAAAATTTTCAACTGCTACTAGCACGTACGGTCGTCCACTGGTCATGATAATCTATCTCCCGGCATGAGATCATTCGCTCCTGGATATCTCGCCTCTCGCGGCAGTTGGCGTTGAGCGAAGGAGATACCCGAGCATATTTCTCGTCGTTTCTGAGTTTACCGTAGAGAAAGATCGACAGATCATTGTTGGCACCTGGTATCATCGGGTCGAGTCTTGATGAGCCTGGACTTTTGTGACAATACAAAAATGACGTCGTTTCCCATTACCGTACAACAACTGGAAACCATGAATGACTGTGATATCGTGAAATGGTGCAAAGTTAATCGTATTAAAATTACCAAGTGCGAGTGCTACTGGACGATACATGAGTATTGCAGGTTCGACTTTTTCGACCAAGACCAGACAGTTTCATCGGAAAATTTCTGGGTCAAATCGGGGGAAAGTGCAAAGTGGCGCCTTACGTTGTATCCACGAGGCCGTGGTGAAGAAAACAAGTATTGGATTTCCCTCTATTTGCGGCTCGAGGTGCCGGAAAACGAGGAATATCGGGTGGAGGCACAGTTCAGTGCTTCGATAATTGATGCCGGACCGGTGCAACCGCACGGGAGTGGTGCTCATTTGTTCAAACGGGGAGATTACGAAGTGGGGATTCCAAAATTTTACAAGATATCCGATCTGTTGGAGGAAGGAGTGTGGCTCAAAGCTGATTTGGGGATAGTGTTCACGATCTACGAATTTTCTAGGTTCTCATGGCCGAAGGATGAATTTTGGGAATTGAACGCGCCTGACTCGACCCTGAGCAATGACATTGGGTCGTTGCTGAACAATGAAACATTCAGCGATGTCAGTATCGTCGTTAATGGGAGCAAGGAGTTTCGGGCTCACAAGTTGATCCTGATGACACGTTCCAAGGTATTCGCGGCTATGTTTCAAAACGAAACGAAGGAAGCACTTGTGAATCGGTTGGAGATAGACGATACGGAACCCGATGTCGTCAATGAAATGTTGACATTCATTTACACCGGTGGAGTGTCGAATCCGGCTATGGTGGATGAGAGATTGCTCGGGATAGCGGAGAAGTATGATCTTGGAGGTCTTAAGGCAATTTGCGAGAAAAAAATTGCCGAGACACTGAAAATCGACAATTCAGCGGAGATCTTGACGACCGCTGATTTCTACGCGGCCGATCGCTTGAAGAGCCGAGCAATACGATACATAATCGAGAATCTGCATGACGTCACCAACACCGATGGCTACAAATCAATGATAAATTCGTATCCTCAATTAAAGGACGATATTTCTCGCGCTTCGAGGAACAAAGACAATGGTGATTCATCGCCGTTGTTCGTGTCGGTCATTCGGCATAGGGAATCGATCGCTTCCCTTGACTTTTGGGCATAAAATATGAGTATTTTTTTTTTCTCGCTATTTCGGACTGGCGATCGGTGAACCCGAATGGCGATCGAATTTTCTGCAGCCTCGCACGTGGTAAAGACCGCGTAACGGTTTTTTCCCCCCTTGAAGGACAGTTTTTATTTTAACTACGACAAAATTTTCTATCCTATACTTTCGTGCTTGGTTTGATGCAGTATTTAAATAACCAATTAACTATATTCAATGAACCAGCTAGTTAATTGCTATTTGATTGTTCATTCCTTGCGCCGCAGTGATTCGCACACAGCTCCAGTTAAAAAAAAAGTGTTATATTTTGTTTTTCACAGGTCATATATATGCGTCCCAGCAATGGACTTTGTGAGACAATCGAACCTGTACAGTGATACTACTTCAAGTTTGCCTTCCTTAACTTTTCTTTTTCCCTGATTTGGAGGGGAATTTTTTGTTGCGTCATGTATGTTGTTTTGTATACATCACTGAAATACTTATATATCAGTGGTATACATACATAGCTATCCTGCAGCTTTTATATGTTTTTATCAAAATATTTTCGCAGCAATGTCATGTGTTAATAATAATAATGCAGTGATGGGCATAAAAAGGCTGTAAAAAAAGAGATATATCATAAGATTATATCGTTAGGTACGTAAAAAATCATTTTTTTAATCAATGTATCACATAATTCTTGTTCGTTTTTTCTTTCGCAATAAATATCAATAAAACTTTGATGCGTAACAAGATTTTTGGAGGTTATGTTGGACCCGTCACAAACTGCGCATGTCTCTCTTCTCCCCCTCTCCTGCCGATCGAGAGCGCCTCCTGAACAAGAGTGGGGTACCTCCGTAAACATTGACCTCGAGCCCCGAGCGCCCAAAGTTAAGGGGGAAGCACTGTACCGTTTTTTAACAATACAAGAAGTACTATGGCTTACGAGAGCTTATTATTCTTTGTGTTTTTTTTTCCCCCCCATAACTCAAAATCGAAGAAAACAGTTGTCAAGCTGGTAATTTTTTCGACAGGGACTGATTTTTATGAGCTGAAATAATTTTGGTCAATAGTTGTTGCATAGAAAGCAGAGCATATAAATAGCCCATAAATATTCCATGTACATATGCCGAGAGATAAAAAATTATTTTCAAAATTTTTTAGACGTTGCTCGCTCCGTTAGGGTAGGTCCCAGAAGATTTGGAGTTACATATCTGAAGAGCCCACAAAAGGCCCATAAATCTGTGACCAAAAAGAATATCCTGAGTAGTTCAAGTAAATAGGTGGCGCTGGCTTAACGCTAAGCTGCAGCCTCACGCTAAAATTTTGATTTTCTCTTAACTGGAATGAGCCGAAAAAATTTTGCTCACAGGTTTCGAGAGCTCTTTAGATGTTATGGGGGTGCTAGCTTCACAGGCCTCTGTTAAGCTTGCCTTGAATAACAGCAAAAAAATGACTGTTATCTGTTTCTTTAAAAAAATTTTTTTAAAAATTTTTAACGGACCGGTGGAGTCTCGCGAGATTTTATATGATGGACGAAAAGAAGACGAAAAATTGACATATTCTTTTTCTTCATTTTTAACACTACTTTTACGATTTCATTCTTCTGTTTCTCTTCTTCTTTTTCTTCTTCTTCTACTACTACTAATACACTGTCCTTTATCTTCTCGTTCTGCTTCACCTTCTTCCACCTCATCTTCTTCTTCTTCTTCTTTCCTTTTCTCATCCCTCGAAGTTCTTCGTCGTCGTCGTCGTCGTCGTCGTCGTAGTCTTCGTCGTCCGAGCTCGCTTTGCCCGAGTCCTCTATAATTATATAGGTTATGCAGGACAGAGGCAAGGCTCTCTTTCCAGCTCCGCTATCTCACCCTCGTGTCTTTCTTCCTTTCTCTCTTTCCATCTCTCTTTTTCTCTTTCTCTTTGGACTAACGTCAGGATGTATACGTATAATATATATATATATATATATATATATCTCGAGAAGAGCAGAACTTGGTCCCGGAGAAAACTTCTTCGTAGTTAGCCGAAGAAAAGAAAAAAGGAAAAAAAAAAATTGTTATTTTTTTTCTTTCCTCTGATCTCCGGTGCTGCTGGTTCCGCTGCTGTTGCTGCTGTCTTTTCCCTCGTCGTGTCTCGCCTCACGTGTACTCACGCGGTCCCGCCGTTGGCTATGTACGAGAGAGAATTCTTGTCCGTATATACATATTTTGCATTCTAAGGAGTATATAAAGTTTCGAAACGTTCTCTTCATTTTTAGTTTCTGAATACAGTGGAACCTCGATTTTATCGTTCAAATCGATTTTAACAACGAACAAAAAAAAAAGAAATAGAACAGTGTGTATCACAGTAAAACGTCAGTTCTGGCAACGATTTTTGTCACTGATACAGTAGAGTCTCGATTTTGGAAAGGCTTTTTTTGTTTGTTTGAATGATCCGTCGAAGATACACGGTAGATTTTGTATTTGAGATGATTTTTTTTTGTTTTTTGAATACAGTAGTATCTCGATTGTTGAGAATATTTTTCTCTTTGATTCAGTAGAATGGCACTTCAGGTAATAATTTTTTTTTTTACGATCGCAAAATCTCGATATTGCAAGAACTTTGTTTTTCATTTGCTTGTCAATGGTACAGTTTCAATTTTGAGAAGCAGCAAAGTTACAACTGCAATGCAGAATCTCGGTACTTGGGAAAATTATGTTTTTGATTACAGTAAACTGTAATCTCGATAACCTCGATATTGTAAAAATGCTTTTCTAAAATACAGCTGAACCTCGTTACCGACTATAATTCTAAGAAATACAGTAGAATTTCGGTCTTAGGAAGGATTATTTCTTTTTAAACACAGAACTTTTATAGCCGGTGTCAATCCGGGAAAAAAATTACATGATAATCTCAATTTTAGTTAACGATTATTTTTTAAATACAGTAGAACGTCCGTAGCAGAGGCTGATTTAAGAAAAAAAGACTGTGGAGTCTCAATTCTAGCAACAAATTTTTTTAAAACATTGTAGAACCTCTATACCAGGCGCTAAATTTTTGAACAATACAGTAGAATCTTAATTATCGCAACAATATTTGTAAAAAATATAGTAGAATCGCAATTCAAGAAACAATTTTCCTTAAATACAGTAGAATCTTCATACCAGGTACCGATTTTTTTAGAAATACAGTAGAATTTTGATTCTAGTAATAATTTTGTTTTAAATACAATATAATCTTTATGCCAGGTGCTAATTTGAAAAAAAAATACATTAGTATTTGAATTTCAGCGATAATATTTTTAATAAAAACAGCAGAACGTCCATACCAGGCCTCCATTTCTTAAAAATACAGTAGGATCTCAATTATAGCAACAATATTTTTAAAAAATACAGCAGAACCTTTCTAGCGGGCCTCAATTTCTCAAAAATACAGTAGAATCGTCAATCGTATCATCATTTTTTCTTAATACAGTAGAACCTCCGTACCAGGCGCTAATGTTTTGAAAAATACAGTAGAACCTCCATACTAGGCGCTAATTTTTTGAAAAATGCAGTAGAATCTTAATTATCGCAACAATATTCTTCTCAAAATGAAGTACAACCTCAGTTCTGGCAACAATATTTGTAAAAAATATAGTAGAATCGCAATTCAAGAAACAATTTTCCTTAAACACAGTAGAATCTTCATACCAGGTACCGATTTTTTCGAAATACAGTAGAATTTTGATTCTAGCAACAATTTTGTTTTAAATACAATATAATCTTTATACCAGGTGCTAATTTGAAAAAAAAATACATCAGTATTTGAATTCAAGCGACAATATTTTTGAAAAATACAGCGGAACTTCCATACCAGGCCTCCATTTCTCAAAAATACAGTAGGATCTCAATTCAAGCGATAATATTTTAAAAAGATACAGCAGAACTTCCTGGCCTTAATTTCTCAAAAATACAGTAGAATCTCAATTACAGCAACGATATATTTAAAAAATACGTACCAGGCGCTCATTTCTCAAAAATACAGTAGTATCTGAATTCTAGCAACAATATTTTTAAAAAGTACGGTAGATGTCTGTAGAAAGTATCGATTTTTTTTAACAGTAAAATCTCAATCCTAGCAGCGAATTTTTTTTTTCCATATACACTGTAACCTCCATACCAGGTCTTAATTTTTTTTAAATACAGTATCTTCTTAATTCTGGCTACAACATTGTTAACAAATACAGCAGAACCTTCATAGCAAGGCTCAATTTTTCAAAAATACAGTAGAATCCTTAATCGTATCATAATTTTTTCTCAAATACGATAGAACCTCTATACGAGGCGTCAATTTTTCGAAACCACAGTAACAATTCCAGCAACAATTTTTCTATGATGCAGTAGAGAACCTCGATACCTTATCAAATAATTCGTAACGAAAAATCGCAAAAAAAAAAAAAAACAGTAGAATCTCGATTCTTCGAACTTTCTCGTTATCAATTATCATTAAAAACTCATATAAATCTCGCCATTCAGAAAATGATGAAAGAAACAAGTGCATGTCATGTGGGGATTGGTTATGGTTAGGACTGATCCTCCGTTTCTCGTTTGGTCGAGAGAGAGAGAGAGAGAGAGAGAGAGAGAGAGAGAGAGAGAGAGAGAGAGAGAGAGAGAGAGAGAGAGAGAGAGAGAAAGGAGAGCGTGTGAAGTTCACCTATTACCATTAACGTCAGGGGGGGCTATATTGAACCATAATTGTCGGTAGTTGTTAGTGCGCCACGGAGTCAAGAGAGACCACATGCCTCATCCATCTGTATATATATATATATATCTACAGTAAATTCAGGATGGAACGGTTGCGCCCGCCCTCTGGCGTCCTTAGCTCGTATCCCTCCAACTCGAGCTCTTCCTCTCTCGCTCTCCTGTGAACTTCTTTTCCCCCTAGGGCTGCCGCGGCCGGTTTCTCCCTCCCTTTTGCCTTCCCAACATAACCCTCGTTTTCTCGATGTTTCGCGTGTACTCGAGGGGAGGGGGGAAAGCAAGGACACGGGGAAGTGGTAAGCATAAGATCGAGAGAATCAGAGAGAGAGAGAGAGAGAGAGAGAGCTAAATTACCACAATTTTGTACTTTTTATACCGTAAAAAAAAAGAAAAAAAAGAAAAAGGGCAGGAAAAAAAAGGAGGATAATTTTTCGGTGGAAACGCAACAATTTTATCGGCCGTTGTTATTTGTGAGATCAGTTGGTGCCTACTGCCTCAACGCGTTACACCTGCCCCATCACAAGCTCTCTCTTTTGTCCTTTGCTCTTTGTATTCCATCTTCTCGACACTTTTCTATCAAAATTTTCCTCGTGAATCGTTTTTTGGAAAGTTCTCTTTTTTTATTTTTTTCTTCACTCGTCACTGAGAATATTCCCCCAACAAAAATCCTAGGGACTCTTTTCTTTACTTTTTTCGCGAATTTCTTTACCACTCTCGTGGGTCGATAAAGTGGCTCGTTATATAAACCGATAAGCGGAAAATTCTCGTACTCCATTATCATCCGCCATTTTGTCTCATCGAACGACGCCATTTTTTCGAACTTGTGCTGCTCCCAGGTTTTTCCTTCTTTCGCTTTCGTTCGCGTGTGAAAGTGTGTCTGCTTCGAGGAAAAAAAAAAAAAAAATAGTGAACGATAATCGTCGTTGGTTTCATCTATCGATTTTCATGACTGAAGGTCAACAAAGGATCGTGAGAATGGTAAACATGAGTGAATTTGACTCGTCGTGAGATCGCGAGGATGTAAACAAAAGTGCTTTTTTTTTGTTTTTTTTTTTCTCATTTGTCTGTGACAAGGCTCGATAAAAAAAATATCTTGATGAGGGAATATTGAAGAGTCGAATAATTATAATAATTTTTGTAATTTTATGTATTGTGATTAGTGGAAATTTATTTGATTTATATATATATATATATATAATTTTTTTTTTTTCGAGCGATCGATTTTATTTTGGCTTGGAGTATTTCGATCGATTGTAAATTCGTTTTGCACAGTGCGACGGACTGGATAAGGTTACTAGTTTGAAAAAAATTAATCTAAAGTGGATCGAGAGTGTGGAAAAGGTGATTCGATGCTGCATTTCAATCGCGAATGAATTAACAGTGGGAATGAGAAGCAGAGGAAGAATTAAATCCTTCATTGGGGATTTTTGTGATAAAATTGATGTTCTAGGGTAAATTTCACGAGACGATAGACACAGTTCAGGGAATTTCTCATCTAGTGCATTCCCAGTCTAGGGAATTTTGACCTTGAAAATCCGCATCAATGATATTTGTGTCCGAAATTCAATATCTGCGGACTTTACGCCCCAAAAGTTCGCGTCTAGGGGAATTTACGGACCAAGATTTCATTATCTAGGGAAATTAAACCTCAAATCCAGAATCCGGGGTAGTTTGTACTCGAAAAACTCGAATCTAGGGAATTACCGAGCAAATAATCAAATTACGAAATTTGTAATTAAAAATATGCGCATCTAGGGAATTTTGACGATAAAAGTTAACATCCGTGGGAATTTTCGCGAGGTCACTAACCTAACCTATGGGTTTTTTTTTTCATGGTACTATCCTATAGCAAATTATCGAGCTCAATTTTACTATCTAGGGAATTTACGATCCGAAGTGACCCATAAATTCGCGATCTAGGGAATTTCTTCGTCATCTAGTGTCGTGATTCGAAATTTCATGCCTGCTCCGAGGAATAAATGATCGAGCTTTGGAATTCGTTGCGCGAAGAACACTGCTCGATCGTTCCCAATGCAGTTTTAATTCCATTTTTGCGATTCGGAGTCCTGAAAATCCATCTCCGCCCCGAGTACGTTTTTATGTACAGAGAGAAATGGCGAGATGCTCGTGCGGGCCGATGTCCCGAGCCACTGCGTTGCATCTCGAATTAAATTTTTGCCCAAAACTGTAACATTTAGGGCATTTAGGCCCTGAAATTTAGAATCTAGGGAACTTTGACTCTGAAACTCCTGACCTAAGGAATTCGAAACCTGACACTTCACATTTAGGGAATTCTAACTCTGAAACTTCAGATCTAGGGAATTTGAGCTTGGGAACTTTCGTATCTGGGGAATTTTGACTCCGAAAATTCCAAATCTGGGGGGATCGTGACCCTTAAATCCCATACCCAGAGAACGTGGACTCCAAAACTCCGTATCTAGGGAGTTTTGACCCTAAAAATGCACATCTAGGGAATTTCGATCGAAAGATTGCACACCCGAGGAATTGCGAGCCTCAAGTTCCACATCTAGGGGAATTCGTACTCCAGAATTCAACACCTACGGGATTCATGAGCCCAAATTCCACTTACCTGGAATTTTCACCCAGAAATTTTAAATCCACGCAATACCAGAAAATTCCAAATCTAGTGAATTTACGCCCCGAAATTTATAGGGAATTTACTCCATACGAGTTATCACCCAGGAGATATTTCGCGAAATCGCTATGAGCCAAGGGAATTTTTACCGAAGCGCGCTTTCCAGGTTAGCTATTTTTCTGATCTTTGACAATCTAGGGAATTTATTTGTCGCTTATCGTCCCTTGTCTGCAGCAACGAAAAAACGAGCCCCGGAATACGTTGCGTCAGAAGACTCGCTCTCGATCGCTCCCAATCCAGTTTTGATTTCATTTTTGCGATTCAGAGTCCTGGAAATCTTTCCTCAGAGTTATATTAATTTATATGTATAGACAGAGTGAAAGAGAGAGAAAGAGAGAGAGAGAGAGAGAGAGAAAGAGAGAGAGAGAGAGAAAGAGAGAGAGAGAGAGAGAGAGAGAGAGAGAGAGAGAGAGAGAAAGAGAGAGAGAGAGAGAGAGCAATGGCGATATGCTCGCGGGCTGATTCGCGGAATCACGGTAGTATCACGCCGATGGCAGTCTTCGAGGGATTTCCACTAGGGCCCTTTGCCTTTTAATTGGTAGCTGCCGTTCCAAACGCGCATATATACGTACCCCATTTTTTTGCCAGACGATCTCGCTTTTTTTTCCCTCCCTTTCGTCCTCTCGCAAATCTCCCCCGGGGTGGGTAAAATCGCCGCCGCGAAATCGACTCTTCTCTTGGGATAGCCCACGGCTATGAGAACTCGCGGAGAGAGAGAGAGAGAGAGAGAGCGAGCGAGAGAGCGTCAATGTCCCGAAAGATTAATACGCAAGCCTCGTCTCAAGACTCGCCTCTCTCCCTTTTTTTTTTCTTCGTTTTTTCTTTGCATTGTTAATTTTTTCATTTTATTTTTCATACTTCGAGTTGGTACTTTGTGGATCGTAAAAATGAGACGAGAAAAAACGAATTTTGAGCTCGAATAAAATTTCCAATAATTTTGTAATTTTTTTTTTCCAAATTAAAACCAGTCAAATCATATTTTTGACCCAGTAGCATATTTTTTTAAAATATTTTTTCCATTTAAAAAATTTTTCAATTTTACTTATAAAGAAATTTTATGAAATATTTCGTTCAAAATAAATTTTAAGTCATGAAAAAATTAGTCTTAAATATTTTTCATCTGTCTGTATTGTCGACAGCCTGGAGGAATTTTTTGAACGTCGTTTTCGCGTACTTGTTGTTGCTTTTTTTAACGCACGATTGTAAAAGTGAAAAAAAAAAAAAAAAAAGAAATGCGAAAGAGATGATCGACGAGCCCCCGAGTTGGCCACGTTCGCATCGATACATCCTCGTAGCCGCGGGAAGATCTATCGCTCCCGGGGTTTTCGTATACAAGCAACAAAATCGAGGATACAAGACCTCAAAGAGTGCAAGAGAGGCAATAAGATTATTTTTTACGTGTATAGATGCGTACCCGATGCAGCAGGGTGAAATGGACGAGAACCATGAGAGAAGGTTAGGGAAGTTTCCGAGGTACAGTCGGGTCGATTGAGAACTGTGAAAAAAAAATGGTGACTTGGAGAGAATTTTTTATATTTATTTTTTTTCATAAAAGAAAACTATATTTTATTCAGTCAATCGATAGAGATTCAATTGGGGATTAAAATGAGCCGTCACTCATCAAAAGATCGATTCAGTTTTACAGTAAAAAAATGGCCATTTTTTGGTACTCTGGTAATTATTAATTTTATTGCGTAACATTTACATATTTTCTCGTCTATGTACTTGGTCGGTAACATAATTTGCCTCTGAGTTATATGAGGGAACGAGTTTTGCTTCGAACCTTGGTACTCGATCGTTACAAAATGGTAAAATTTTTTTTATACTTTTATAGTTATTAGTTTCCTTTTATACTGAGCAGATTTTTTGTAGTCCAAGTAAACAGTGTTGTCGACATGATTTCTCTTTTTGAGCATCTGTTATTATTTTATTTCGGGTCCTGGTACTCTGTACTCTCTGCAGTCACAAAATGGCACTTTGTACCCAAACAAATTTATTAATTTTTTCTCTGTACATTCAAATCACAAAAAATGGCCATTTTATATATACCGATTTGAAATTCTTCGATCTAAGTTGCATATCACAATTATACTAATTTTCCATTTTAAAACTCGTTGAAAGATCGTTTCTTCGTATTTTGGTACTCTATGGTCACCAAAAAGACCATTTTTTCTCGGTGTTGATGATTAATAATACTTTCCTTTACCCCGTATACATTTTTCAGTCCAAGTACATATTGTCGTTAGGGTCATTTACACTTAAAAAATTTGGCCAAGTGTACTCAGTACTCGATAGTCACCAATCGGCCATTATCCAGTACATTGATAAATACTTTTGTTTCACATCAAGTACACATTCTTCGGTCCAAGTACATCGGTTATTGCGGTGCATTCCCTTAAAAAAAAAAAAAAAACAACTCATTCAACGTTTTTACCGCAGCTAAGTACTCGTTCAAATAATTTTTTCTTCGCAATTTTGATACTCGGTGCATGGTCACAAGATGGCAATTCGCCATTTATTTCATTTAAATGTAAATTATACATTCTCATGTCTAGGTACATCTTCATTGTGAATTTCTTTTGAAAATACTTATTCAAACAATATTTTTTTTCCCTATCTGAATATTCGATACTACAATTATAAAATAAACATTCGTGAGTCTAAGTCTACAGTGTCATTAACATCACAAAAATGGCAAGTTTTAATTTTATTTTTATGCAAAGCATACATTTTTCAGTTCAAGTACATCATCATTTGCGTGAATTTCCTTAAAAAAAAAAATATATTCAAATCTTTTTTTCGCATCTAAGTACTCATTTTTCAAAGAATGGCTATTTTTTTGCACCTGACGAGTTATCAATTGATTTTCTATATGATTTAGAAATTCTTGAGTCTAGGTACATCTATCCTTCACTAAGTACATCTATCCTAAGTACGGCTATCCTTTTGTTCGTCGATAATTATCGATTATTTTTCTATGCCAAGTACAAAATTTTGACTCATAACTTTTGACTTATAACATTATAACTTATTTTGCCTTGACCAAATAAGTTATAACGACTTTATCGTCATTTTCCTTTATTAATGAAGTATCCATTCTTCAGTCCAAGTACATCGTCATTCTCGTGAATTTGCTACAAAAAAAAAAACTCAAAATTTCAGAAAATGAAAAAGTGCAATTTTTCGTTTTTTTGCCTTTTCATATCGAATTTTTGGATTTCAGGGAAAAATTCGATGTGATTCGTGATCAGCAGAAAATTTGCGATCGCCTAGCGCCTGAAAATATGGTGAAAGACGAAAAAAAATTTTTTTCAATTTTTTGCCCACTTTTTCGGAAATCTAAAAATCACGAAATTTCAAATTCCCCTAACTCATCTCCGGATCGACGAGTTTTGGCTTATCGGGGGTGTTTTTAAAAGCCCTTGAGTAGATTTAGAGAATGGCGTTGTATCATCCTGATATCTAAATTTTTTATACCCAAAAAAGGACTTTGAAAATTGACGAATTTTAGTCCAAGGGGTATGTATGGAAAAATTGGCAAAAATCGATGGTCCAACTTTAAAAATCTGTAAAAAATCGAAAAATCAACGCAGCTCGATGAACCAAGCAGCATTTTGAAGCTTGAACGATTACGAAGAGAATAAGCATGTAGTACAGGTCCAAAGACCATCGGGAATATGAAATACAGCGATTTTAGTGGACCAACTCATTTTTTGCGAAAATTCAAAAAAATCTTGAATTTTTTAAATTTGCTTTAGGGTCCTATATGAATGTATTTTTTCCCGCTGATCACGAATCCGCTCGGTATTTTTCTTAAAACTCGAAAATTCTATTTCAAATGGTCAAAAACGTGTTTTTTTTTTCGAAAATTAAAATAATCTACTTTATGCAAAATTTTCGTACTCAGTAGTCACAAAATGGCAATTTTTCATGAAAAAAAAATATAAATTAATTTGATTTATTCATAAACAATAAATTCTTTGGTCCAAGTACATCGTCATCGAGTTCCATATCTTCGTATAAAAATGGATAAACAATTTTTTTTTTTTTCCAAATCCTTTCTCGATTGTCTTGACTGTACGGTCGAAGCCTCCTTGAATAACGGTGGAGTGGGCGTGGTTGGCGGGATGCGGCTCTCTCAAAGCCACAGGATAGAGCCAGCAGAGAGAGAGAGAGAGAGAGAGAGAGAGAGAGAGAGAGAAGAGAAAGAATCGATGGAGTTATGCCATGTAGTACTCGTGTGTATGTGCTCGAATCTTTTTTTTTTTTTTAAATACGATCCAAAGATCCCCTCGCACGAAACTGGAAGCTACTGGAGATAAGGATCCTCCCTAGTTATCGCACGGTCTCCCGTTTCTCAACATCCGTGGGACTGCCTTGTTTGTATTTGGGATTCGAATGTGACGAAAAAAAGGAAAATTATCATTTCTACAAAAATAAAAGTAAAGGCTAAAATAATATCGAGGCTTTTTTCATTTCCATTCTCACTGATTCACTTCGATTTTCTTTCCTTTTTTTAAATCATAAAATCAGTCGCCATCTTATAAAAATGAAAATCCAACCGAGATATCTTGCGAAAGAACGTTGAAACGAGGAGAAAGAAAAAAAGAAAAAAAATATCGGGAATTTCTGGGGCAAAGAGGAGCAGAAATTTTTGCGAAATGCTCCAGGGCGCGAGAGAACTAAAAGAAAAAAAACAGCGAAAAAATAATATTCGAAAGATTTCGGTCTTGATCCCCTTAACGACGAAACGATGACCCCCGCGGCAGGAATCGAAAAAATAGCATACAGCAGCATTGTAAGACACAAAAAGGGAAAGATAGAAGAGAGAGAGAGAGAGAGAGAGAGAGAGAGAGAGAGAGAGAGAGAGAGAGAGAGAGAGAGAGAGAGAGAGATAGGGAAAGATGACGGAATATAACGCCGTTTAGGCCTACGGTAATTACGGAGGCTTTTTCGGTATACACAGGAACGAAAGAAGAGAGGACCTAGAGTCGTCGGCAGATGTGGATAATGATAGCCCGGATGGGCGCGATGTGTCCCGCGGGCTCTCGCCGCTGCCGCCGCCACGGCAACTCGCGCGACCAACAAAACCGTCGGACCAAAGCTTTATCCTCTCTTATATATAATCTATATAAGAGACGATTTGAAATGGACTGGCGCCACGGATCTAGGACTCTTGTCGCGACGTCCGAACCAAACAAACGAAAAAAAAACTCCCTCTACACATGTACATACGTTTAATACCCGTAATATTTCGATCGTTGGCTAGATAAATGATCCTGAAACCGAAAAAGTCCCTAGGCAGACTCTTGGATCCTCAAAAGTCTCAAATTCGATGATTCGTTCGTGGGACGCAAGGACTCAATCAATTATAAGATCCTAGCTAGGGAATTTTGGTGGTAACGTAAATTGGGATTCGATATCTAGGGATTTTATGGTGATTTTCTTGGATGCGCTGGTAAGTTCTCGGCTGTGTTAGAAATTCAGATTATCTGGGGGAACATTGTTTCAGTATACATCAGGATTGGGTCAGAACGGTAGGAAGTATCAGAAGAGGTTGCTGGTTGGAGAGGCACATACGCTGATTACCCGTAATGTTTACATCATTGGCTCAATAGATGATGCTGAAACTGAAAAAGTCTCTGGGCAAACTCTTCGACCCTCTAGAGTCCCAACATAAATGTTTTGGTCGATGAATGCAAGGGCTCGATCAATTGGAAGATCCTAGCTAGGGAATTTTGGTGATAAAGTTAATTGGGATACGAATCTAGGGATTTTATGGTGATTTTCTTGGGTGCGCTGGTTCTGGTTCTCGGAAAAAGTCCCTAGGCAGACTCTTAGATCCTCAAAAGTCACAAATTCGATGATTCGTTCGCGGGACGCAAGGATTTGATCAATTATAAGATCCTAGCTAAGGAATTTTGGTGGTAAAGTCAATTAGGATTCGATATCTAGGGATTTTATGGTGATTTTCTTGGGTTCTCTGGTAGGCTCTCGGCTCTGTTAGAAATTCGGATTATCTGGGGGAATATTGTATAAGCATGCATCAGGATTAGGTCAGAATGCTAGGAAGTATCGGAAGAGGTTGCTGGTTGAAGAGGCACATACGCTGATTACCTGTATTATTTCCATCATTGGCTCCAAAAAATGATGCTGAAACTTAAAAAGTCCCTAAACAGACTTTTAGATCCTCAAAAGTCCCAAATTCGATCATTCGTTCGCGGGACGGAAGGGCTCGATCAATTGGAAGATCCAAGCTAGGAAATTTTGCTGATAAAGTTAATTGGGATTCGATATCTAGGGATTTTTTGGTGATTTTATCGGGTTTTGGGATCTGGGCTGGGTTCAAAATTCGGATTATTTGGAGGAATATTGAACTAGGATGTACCGGGCTTGGGTCAGAATGCTGAATATATCGAAAGGAGGGGTTGATTGGCCTGGAAATTTAGGATAGATAACGAGTTATCTCGATGAGGTATCGAGCGTAGACAGGTAGATGGGAAGGCTTGATAACGAACGCAGTCCTGGAATGGATTCAGAATTTTCTTCTGGAGTTCCACGGATTTTTTGCCCAAAGTCCATCGCAGGGTTATATGTTCTTCATTGCTATGTCATACCCTACTTCATCTCTCCTGGCTAGCAGTAGATAGGGCGTTACGTAGATGAGGTTCGGAGAATAGGTTGAAAATCTTTGGGACGATGGTGTCGGGAACTCAACCCTTGTCATACTTTAGTTAGAGCTGGTAGTTTTGCTTTTATAATTGTTATGCTAATGTGGATGAAACTGGAAGGATTATTCAACAAACCTCAGCTTTTCCCAGAATCCCCTAGAATCCTTCAGAATCGTCCAGGATTCTCCAGCATTCCCCAAGATCCTCCACCATCCTCCGGATACCTTCGGAATGATCCGGAACCGTCTTAAATTTTCCAGCATCTCCCAGAATCTTTTACCATCGCTCAGAATCTTCTAGGATCCTCCAGAATCGTCCAGCATCCTCCGCAGTCCTTATTTTCTCAAAAAAATGTCTCACAAAGCTGAATAAAAAATTTGTGTCGAATTTAAAACTCTACCATATGGAGTGCACTAAATTTCGCCTCACAAGTCCTTCATATCCGTCAACCCTTTGAGATACAAATTTTTCAAAAATTCGTAACTTGCAAATTACCGATCGTGAATACTTCGACCATACGATCATTTGGGCGTCGAATTCATTGTTCTTCTCGTAAAAAAATGTTAAATAAAATAATTTGCATAAAAATTCCTTCGTGGGTACGTTGAATTAAATTTTGAAAACTCTCCATTTTATTTTATTTCGTGCAGCAATAGTTTTAACTATCAAAGCCGAAAATAAAATTTTTAATAATATTTTAGGACGAACAAGTACGTAATGTAACTCGTGATAAAAAAAAAGAAAAAAAATTTCGATTGTGAAAAAAAAAAACGAAGCAAAAAATTATTCATACCGCAAAGTAAATCTTTTCCTAGCCGTCGCTTCGTAACTCCGAGTCTTCAGCCGCCCACTCCCCATCCGGTCTGTCGTTTCTTCCGTGGACGATTCCGGTTTTTTATTTTTTTTATTTATCATATCCCATGATGACTTGACCCTCCGCAAACCCGTGTTGTAACATTATAATCGAGGAAACATCGTAATTACATAGACGTGAAAGAATAAATCCTTTCCCATCTGTCCCGATTCCACTTTCGGATTCCGATGAAAATTAGAGGGGTATATCACGGTTTCCGGTTAGATTTCCTCAGCTGCATGAGATTTATTGTAGATTTGTTTTTTTTTTTAATTTTTTATATTCCTAGTGATCAGAAACTTTTTCTCACCTTGTAATGATCCATGCTGCTCAATTATTTATTTTATTTTCGTGTATTTGAAAAGCCATGTGCTTATAATTTAGCCATAAATTGACCATATTTGTTTATAATTTACATTATTTATCATTTAATCGATCAAAGGTCAATTGGCATAATAATTGAAATTAATTCTACCCCGTCACACTGCTGTACGGTGAAACTGACCGAAAGACTGAATTTTCATCTCTTCTTATGACGTGCTTTATCCCAAGCGTCATAACTTTTGGAGAAATTTTTTTTTCCCCTAGCCAATAATTTTCTCGTATTTCTCAGAGTCCGGCGTTTCGATATCCCTATAATTGAATCTAAAAATACATATTTGTTGTTTATTCATAGAGCAATGAAAATTCGTCGGTCTGACGGACGACGTGCGACGGCCTGAGGCCAAAAATACAAGTTCGAGATTAAGCTAGGATTAAACTAAAGAGAAGCTAAACTACAACCGAACGATGAGGTATAATGAAAAAAAAAGAGTAGTAGCTACGTAAGATGTCTCAAGGGAATTGCTATAGGTGTCTATTTGCAAGGGAAGAAGTAAAGCGAGGGAAGTGTTCGCGAGAGAATTTCATCTATATGCAGATGTGTCGTCTGTTTTGCCGAAAGTTAAATTAAAGTACTCAAAACTCCGGCGAGTCTTGAGTCATGAAAAAAAGTGGTCCTCTTTTTCTTCATTCTTCTTCATTCTTTCGTCCTAGTAGAATTTTTCTGGATGTTCGTGATCGTAGCCATGCGAAGGAGAGGGAGCAAGCATCTCCTCTCGCTCTCTCAGCCACCAAGTCAAAAAGACGGAAACGCCCTCTTTTGCCTTCCGCTATGCGGCCTCTAATTACCAAAATTTTTTATGATACCCGCTCTTCCTTCTCCCTTCTCTCTCTCTCTCTCTCTCTCTCTCTGGGACCAACTGTCATTTGTTTGCTCAACCACTGGCCGGAAGTTCCGTCTTAATTGATTATCTGCTAATTTGTAACGTTTTCTTGCTTTGGATGTTGACCGCGCGCGCGTTGCTCGGCTCTCTCAGATTTTTTTTTGGTTTCTTTAATCCTCCCACTAGTTTTGAGGTCCTCGCGTGCAATTATTTATGCCTCTCGATATAACGAGAAAGCTGAGAACGATGTGAAACGTTTCCTCGTCATTAGGACATTTGTGAGCTCTCACTATAATTTCCGGATGATTTTTTTCCAAAATTTTGGATGATAATCCGATGATTGTGTGTTCACAGTAGTTTGCGAGGTTACGGTCGATTGTTTCGACTTTCACGAAACTCCGGGAAGAACTTACAAACTTCTCGAATTGTCAGGATAGCGGGAAAATTGCCGCTTATCCCGCGTGTGAGCCGGTCGCCGCGAGGAGTAATGGGATTGTTCGATTAGTAAATTTGGAACTTTAATTCTATCGACACATCAGATTTTTCCGGAACAGAATGAATCATGTACTTGCAAAAGTAGATTGTGAGGCTTCTGTTGCTTCGATTGATGACGTGTCATCAACAAAATTAGATGGAAAGAATGGTTAGAGAGTCAAAGTACACGAGGAAGTAGACTAGATACTGTGAACGAGTCCATAGTCCAGAAACATTCAACTGGAACAGCTGACTATCCACATCTGTCTTAGCTCCTTCAAAAAGGTGACCTGTTGTCATGTGCCCAATTGCCCAGAGAGCTGGGTATACTGGGCGAATCACTGGAACGTATTCCGTAAGAACTTGAAACTTTCCCAAGTTACAGAACTATTTTTATATTGCACCCCTTACAACTGCATCACATCATCAGATTTGGAACGTTGGGTCTACAAATGGCTTGAATTTGTCTCCTTCTTTGATGTAAGGAATAGATTGATGCTCAAGATGAAGCGAGTCATGATCATTTGAAATATTTTTTGGCGAGAGAACATGACTTCAAAAAGATCATCAACCGATTTCAGCCATTATGTAAAGTAATGAGATGAAAATAATTCAGCAATGAGTGCAGCATCGATTCGCGATTCCCCAAAGCCCATCAACGAGTATACAGATCTAACCGAAAACCAACCCTAAGAAAGCTTCCACCGGATCCATCATTTCCATCGAAGCTACACATCGAGTTCAAACTTCTGCACCCTTATTGGTGACACCCTGAGAACCGTCATACATGATGCCTCTGGGGTGCCATGCCTGAGGGTGCAGAAGTTTAATCCTTGCCCCTAAAGCTAAAAGATAAGGACGATGTGATTTCGTTGAGGAAAATGGGAATTCACTAAACAATTACAAACTACAATCTTACCTAAAAGAAGCTTCCACCGGCCCCCTTTGTTTCAATTGGAGCTTCACAAGTAAAAAACTTCTGAACTCTTAGTGGCGACACCCTAGACTCATCATGTATGACGGCTCTGATGCGCCATACGTTTGAGGGTGCAAAAGTTTAATCCTTTCTCCTAATGTATAGGACAAGGACGATGTGGTTTCGTCAAGAGAGAGAGAGAGAGAGAGAGAGAGCGAGAGAGAGAGAGAGAGAGAGAGAGAGAGAGAGAGAGAGAGAGAGAGAGAGAGAGAGAGAGAGAGAGAGAGAGAGAGAGAGAGAGAGAGAGAGAGAGAGAGAGAGAGAGAGAGAGCGCAAGAGAGACAGAGAGAGATATTATAATAACACATCTACAGAAAGATGGATCTCAACGAAATAACAAAACGCGACCCGACCGAATTAGGTGCTATCGGCGTTTGGTTGGGGGCCCTATTCTGCGAATAAAACCCTGCCCGACAGACGAACCCAACGAACGAAAACGAACGGACATCGTGTCCCGCTTCTTCTTCACCTCCTCTCTGTCCCTCTCTTTCTCTTAGCTGGGCCCTGAGTTTTGGTCGGGGGGGACTTCTTTTCTTGGGGGGCTCTTGTGCAATTACGTGTTTCTCCCCTTTAAGAACTCACGTGAAAGAGAGCGAGGAAGCTAAAGGAGAGAGAAAGAGGAAGAGAGACCCTCGCGCAGCCGCAAACCCTGCATTATCCCCAATTATCCGCGTACATGTCCGTTAGGAGGCCTAGGTTTTTCGGGCCCCCGGCCCCCTTTCTCCGTCTCGATGCGCCCACCTCACGAATTTCTCTCTCCTGCCTCTTTTGGCCCCTTGTATTATTCTCCTGACTCTTTGAATCCGTAGCACGCGGCGAAACTTTCGACCCCGAGAGCTCTCCTGTCCCTCGGGGCCATTTTTTTTCTCTCCCCAGGAACCCTGTAGCGGACGAGTTTTTGTTGTTCCTGGAGGGATCTCGTGGCTTGACACGGTACCTCGAACTGTATCGATAGCAAGCGGAGATCCAAATCTTTATAAGTGGTAAAGTGTTATACTAGGTTTCCTTGAATGCCAATGATAGTTTTTCCTATTCCAACGACGGTAGTCGTGTGTCGTTTGGTCAATTTCGTTCAATGAAAATTGAATGGGTAACCATTGGTCGCCTCTTCACTTACCGTTACCGTGGTTCTTTCTGATCCACATTCGTATCATGATTTATCTTGCAGTTGGTTAACATTTTTATTAGCCCCAAGAGGAAGAATAAAACGATTGGTAAGAACTAAAGTAGGGAAACCACGGATCTAAGACGTTCGTCTTCTTCGTATACGACCACAGTTCGACCGACATTTCATGGTCTAGATGATGCTAAGAGACCTGGCACTGTTCTTTCTCTCTCTCACTCTAGAACAAGAAACGTACGGTTCGTACCTAACTATCGGTTAGACGTTGAGCTCTGTATGCCCGAGTCGTTGCCTGGAATTCTTCCGTCAATCGGATTGAAAATAGGGTTAAGAGAGATGTATCTTAACGGGAACTGAATATATGTATACGGGTTGATTGGGTAAAAAATGACCACAAGTATGTTCGATGATTTTCGAGTGGAAAGATCTCTGGGCTTCTCTTTCTCGA
The DNA here is from genome assembly GCA_963564615.1 of Rhorus exstirpatorius. Lineage (NCBI taxonomy): Eukaryota > Metazoa > Arthropoda > Insecta > Hymenoptera > Ichneumonidae > Rhorus > Rhorus exstirpatorius. The sequence goes on along the minus strand of OY751322.1, from coordinate 11,234,870 downwards.
AGCGGACATTGACGGATCGAAGTGAAAACGAGGCCATATGTAGGAAAATAAAACATGCTCTCCCATACACTCAGCGGAAAAGCCAGACGTATGACCGTGGATGGGGTTGGTTATATGTGTGGTTGGCGTGCCACTGGTAAGATTTATCGGGTCTCCTGGGTGAACGCTGGAATAGGTAGCAGTTGAGGGTGGCTCGGTGAAGGAATGGTTTCCGGCCCGACGGTGCTGGTGGGTTCGCAGTCGTAAAATGTATCCCTGATACCACTGGCAAGAGCTCTAGGGCTTATATCCGAAGCCAGTGGCTGATACACAGGTGACTCGCCCCCATACAGTCTTTCGCAGGATCGATATGTGATATCGTACTCCTTTGACTCTCTCTCTCTCTCTCTCTCTCTCTCTTGCCTTTTTCTTGTGCTCGGACACCTGGGAAAATTACGATTCAAGAGATACTGAAACTGCTGCGGGAGTTTAGAATTGCTCTAAGAAATTGCGATTAGCGACGATTCTTTGATTTCTGCCTGCGCTATGACTTCAGTTGTTCACAACCCTATAGGAAACGTTTGGTAAACGGTCGTATAAATTTTGCGACCATTGCGATTCAAGCTAAAATCATCGTAGCGATGATTCAGGTTGTCAAGCCACACGCAATCCAACCCAACTCAAATTATTGCCAATCTGCTCTTCCGCGTATCTGCATCAGATATGTTTTGTGAATCATGCACGCAACACGAAAATTTTACCAAGCGACGGTTGTTTCCATCTCTACACTTTTCCCGCCGAGACGTAATTAGCATAATAATATGCATAAGAGTGGATGGATAGACGGGACGGGAAAGCTTCAGCACGACGTTTACACGAGAGAAGTTATCCTAGAGCAAAGAAGAGTACGTGTACATATACAGGGGGAGGTTCCCGTTGCATGGCTCCACCTGGTACACTTGGTGAAACACGCCATCGCACATGACCTCCCGAGAGTCTCTTTCATCCTGGCACCGCGCTTTCTCTTCCCTATAGATCTCTACCTTATTGGAATATCATCGAGACCTGCAAATACTATGGCTGACAGCTTGAGAAGTTCTCCCGTGTCAATTTTGACTGCACATACTCCAGGGAACTCCTACCAAAATAATGTCATATCTATCGTAAATCCGTCCAAGGATTCCGATCAAGCCGATACGATTCCCACCCTGACATACCACGTGACATTTCCCTTTCGGAGGTTTCTACGTTTGATATTACGTAGAAACTGAACACTAAAATCCACGACGGCATTGGAACCTTGCTATTCCATTCTCCTACTATGATCCAAACGAGGTCTCCATGAATTTTCATGGGATTCGAAGCTGCAGGCTTCCATTGGATTGTCCCGACTTGCGAAATATCGTGATTGCAGCTGAGCTCTCAAAGGGTGAGAGAGAGGGAGAAGAATATGCGTTGTCGGATGGGGCAAGGGTGGGTCAGGTGGGTGTCTATCAATCACTCCGTGTGCCTCTCGTGTGTTGGTCCCGAGCAATAAGACACTCTTCGTATCCTTGTCTCGAAGCCAAGGAAGGCCCAGGCCGATGCTATTATCCTGCCAGACTCTTGTGATGCACGACCTCCAGCGGTCCGCCAGGCTGGACCCCGCGGTTTATCCGTACACATATATGTATAATGCAAGCGTGCAAACACTTGGCGTCTCGTGCAAAATCCACCCTGGCGCGTTCATGCGTTTGGCAAGAGGAGACCATTCTTTGCAAGGGGCCCCAAGAAACGAAACGATGAAATGGTCTGGAGGAATTTGGAACGGAGGGGAAGAGAGAACCAAGAAAAAGACTAAAGATGATGATACGTTCTTTCGTAATTTCTGACGAATATCTTCTTCATGCTCGAACTATCACCAACTTTTCCAGGAAAATCCTTGGACAGTATTTACGTTTATTCGTTGGATAAATGATTAAGTTTGAAGCAATGGATCAGGGTTTAAATTACAGATCCTAAAACACAATTCTTGTTACATTTCCATCAACCAACCATTATTAAACCGAGAAAATGAGACTTCTGATTCAACTGGACCAATTGTCCTTCCTCAAACCTTATTGCTACCGGATAGGTCATTAGGCTGGCCCTATCAAATTTCTAGTTTGGAGGAACAATTCTGGCAGTGCGTAAACCTAATATTGATCCACTTAGCTGTAACGGTGTTCGTCAATGAGAATTACATACTCGACGACCAACCACTCCAATCGAACGGATTGTTGGCCAGAAGCATTGTGGACGTTGCGAGCAACGTATCCATGAAGATGAAAAAACGGCGCAAGGTGGCCGGAGCGCGAAAGGATTAATGGAATTAACGTAGGTGCGACGGGGTTAACCCTGAAACGATACGGAGTGTTCGCGTGATTGTTGAATTCCCTGTGCGGTTTGCCGAGACTCGTGTGCCATCCAATACCACGATAGAGGAGTGTGCAACCGTCATATATGTTGCATGAAATGTATATACATAGATGTATAGGGAGACCAGTGGGGATCATACGGGTACGCATAACGCGCTCTTCGTGACGATCCAACCAGAGTTATATAGAGAAACAAGCTCACAAAAGGTATACCGATAGTTACATAGAGGTGACCCCCATGTGTTTTCGGTTCTCGGTTGTGTGTACCGTACACGTGCGTGCTTATATATATTCTCCCCCAACGTGGGATTTTTCCGTGTGTGTTTTTAGCTGTTGCTCCGTGTGTGTTGGTTGCACGCCATTACGCCCCAAGCTTCTACCTCCTGCCTCCTCCATCTATCCGCTTCGACTATCCATATCTCTCGCTCTCTTTTACCGCGGCAACGCTCCCTCGTTCGTACCTTTTCTCGGTTATCCGTTCTATAACCGTATTCTCGCGTCCTGTGGCAGTCGTCCCGGGTGAAGCTCTCCGCTTGGCTTTTGCTTGTTTCTCCCCCTCTTTTATGTGTGTGCCGCTGATGCAAAGCGAGGTTCAGATGCGAGACTGGCACGCGATATCGAGGATGGCGTGCCGACCTCGAACATAGACGGAGTCAGAAAGATAGATAGATAAAGAGAGAGAGAGAGAGAGAGAGAGAGAGAGAGAGAGAGAGAGAGAGAGAGAGAGAGAAAGGAGGAACCCACTATTCCTAGAGAGACTCCTCGACGAAGACAACTTCTCGTTCTCTCCAACTTTTTTTTTGTTCTCCAGTTCAGTTAGCTGTAGAGCTTCATAGTTCTGGGACTGAAACAACGATGAAAGATGATGGATGAAGGGTTGCGACTTATCACAACCCTTCATCCAACCTAGCAAAGACGTTCTTCTGTCTCAGAACTATGAACCTCTAGAGCTAAATTTCTCTGCAGAACTTTGAAGCTTTAGAGCTCTTCGGTAGGTTTTTCCAGAACTATGGAGCTCTAGACCTAACTTTCTCTAAAGAACTTTGATGCTCTATAGCTCTTTAGTAGGTTAGATGAAGGGCTCCGATGACTCACAACTCTTTATCCAACCTACGAAAGATGATTCTTCTGTCCCAGAACTATGAAGCTCCAGAGCTATCAGAGATGGGTTGTTGATTCCCCAATGACAGCTTGTCGTGGAAGATGGATTCTTGATTTTCCAACGATGGTCTTTTCTTGGTTTCCCTTGTCTCTTCCATTCCTGAGCTTATTGACTCCGCAATACCAGAGCAGTATGCATTGTACGCTATGCTCTCGAAAGATTCAATCTGGGATTGGCTTTTCGTGACGAAGGGCTGAAATTTCTTTACTACTCTTCGTCTGTCCCCCTGTGGTTTTCTATCTTCCTCGCTTAGCAGCGCAAAGTTCTGCGTTGGAAGAAGCAGATAGAATGGTTCGATCGGAAGTTTATTTCTCCTGGATGACGTTTATTCTGCTCTAAGCGAAGGGCAGCTGGAAGGGTTGAGTCTGGATGATGACAATGTTAAGGAAACACTTAAAAATATCGTTCAGACCTAATCACGTGTCTATTTGCCTAGATTACGTCACCAGAACGATCGGGTTGAAGGTGACGAAGCTTACCGCTCAGATGATCTTCTTTTGAGATCGAAGCTCAATGCTTAGATAATTTTTCTCAGAGAATTAGGTAAGGCAACTTTTTTTTAGGGAACTCGGGAAAATTACCTAACGGACGTTGCAGCAAATCGCCAAACTTTGTTGGTTTTCCTGTAACTTCGCGATTCACATTACACACCTTTCCATCACACTTGGACTGGTGGTTGTGCCCTTGGTAAATGGCATATGAACAAACGCAGCATAGAGGAGCGAGGAGGCTTGAAAGCAAAGGTGAGCCCTTTCGCTTCGGTGTTGTGTGTTATCTGGCAGTTCTCGTTCGTTTTTTCGAGGGCGTTGCTCTGAAAAAACATTCTGCTGGGATAGTTGATTTCTGGTTGGTCGGACGAGTGTAGCGGGGGCGGTACATCTGTCGACCGCGAGATTTATATTCCATCACGGGGGGAACCCGGGAGAGAGGTGCCCTAAGTGCGTGTGTGTATGTGTGTGTATGTGTGTGAGAGGGAAAGAGAGAGAGAGGTTTCTTCTTTGCATTGGGCTCCTTTGCAGGCATCGGGGTTCCCTGCCTTCCACACACACACACACACACACACGCACACACGTGCGTGCATATGGCCTGGTGACACTGACGGGTCATTCACGAAAATCTAAGAAAGATGATCCCCATATCCTTTTAAACTTCGATCCAACCCAAACCCAAACCCAAATGTCGTTTAGCCCATGAGGTGATCGTTCGTAGCGAGAATTCCTTGCTCCCCGCGGGTTTTCAGTGCCACTGGATTCCAGGCTCGAGTCGCGAATCTACAAATTAGTGGACTCAAAATGGCTGACGGGAAGCCTAAATTCAATACCCACCTTCCTTTAATGATACTCCAATCGTGCATGAACAATTTAGCCAGATACCTCGGAACTTACGAAAGTTAGAGCTATTATAGAAATTTTTGGAAAAATTCTCGTTTTTGGAAAAGTCTCGTAAATTGTAGACCCCTCAAGGAATTTCAACGATGATTGAAGAAAACAAGGGAGAATCAATCCTCGAATTGTGTGCAAAGTTTCAGCGAAAACGGTGCAGTTATTCTCGAGATACAGCGGTTAACATTTTAAGAGCCAACACGAACACACGTCCGGGTATTTAAAAAAAATATTATTTCTCAACATTTTGTCACATTTTTAATACATTGGCATTGAAAAGTATAAAAACAAAAATTTTCACCATCACAAAGCTTCCTCTATGAAGACGAAAAAACTGACATATCCAAAGTGGATGAGGAAAAAAAAAGTTTCCAATTTCCATACACCGGCAACTCTTGACTCAACTCGTGACAACCAAATTGCATGTGTGTCCGATGTGTCTGAGTATACATATCTTTCATTATGAATACACGAAGTTTGTCCGGAGCAAACTTTGAATATATATAAAATTGCGCGTGTTTTGCGATATGTCCATACATCTTGCATTATGTATAACGATCAGAGAGGGGTCCACGCGAAGGTGGGATGGGGAAGATGGGGCGATTGGAAATTGGTTGCGAAATTGTCGCAAGGTCACGAGCTCATGGTAAAGTAGAAAAAAAAAACTTCGAGCTGAATCCAAGATGGCGAAAAAAGCATATAGTACCCCAGAGGGAGTTTGCGAGGTGAAAGATCGCGGTTGGGCCACAATAGTTGGCCCTTGGGGCTATATACAGGTTCGATCGAAAATTCGCTCGACCATACATCAATGCCATCTCGTATATCCTTATAATTTCGTGCTGAATATGCCCTTCGCCGCTTCACGGTTCCTACAAAACGATGGGGTGGGGGCAACGAACAAACAAACAGAGAAAAAAATCACTGATAGTGTGTTCTCTCTGCTTGCTCATGATTAATTTACGCAACCGTTATTCCTGCCCATTATCGTCGTTGGTTCCAGACGAAAATAAACAAAACTCGCGTATTGATATAATTTTCTGGGCACAACTTTCCCGCCGAGTTTATCAGCAATTTTCTCAGTCTTCCGGGGCTTTTGGATATACCAATTTCTCACAATGCCGTACCAGAGTCTCGAACAGTGGATATACGGTATAATTTTGGTGATCTGTCTACGCTACAATTTAATTCGTGGCAGTAAAAGGTGGCCATTGAATCGCTTGCATTGCTTTCAATCTCACTCCTTGATAGACGCGAATTAACAGAGATCACCTCTGCCCGGGCAATTAAAGCTCAACGAATGCGCCTCAGCGCTCTGGTTCTCATGATGATTGCACCGAGACAGAATTCTCTTGGATACAAAAAAAGAGGTGAACAGTGTCTCGATGCTTCGTTCTACCTCCGGGCCTCTTGAAGAGATCAAGGCGTGGGTCCGGAGGAATAAAAATACGCGGACAAAGGGGTGGCGAGGAGGGAATTTGGTAACCCCGAATGCCAGGTCTCTTTCTCTACCTTTCAGGGCCGTGAGAGACGATGAAGAAACGAAAAAAAAAGAAAAACATTTTAAAATAAATTGTGTATATATGAAGAAGGCAAAGGGGGAGAAAAGTTGGAATAAGCGAAGACGCTCGCCCGCGCGTAGGGGCATAATATTTACGAGAAGGGTTGGGTTTCTGCAGGGCCTGGACTTTACGTGCCAGAATCGTACAGAGGAAAGAGAGAGTGAGAGAGAGAGAGAGAGAGCACGGGACGCGTAATTGCAATGCCGGAGTTGCCTGATTTATTGGGTTATTACCGATCCTCGCAGCGCACAGAGAAGAAACGAAAAAGTTGAAGAAAAAAATAAAAACATGAGAGGGGAAGACGACTTTGAGTCCTGCTAGGTGCGCGTGGTCTATGGTCTGACGCTGGGCAATGCTGTTAAGATGAACACCAGAATTCGCTACGTAACGTCGGACTTCGTAGTTGCATTGTTTTTCCATACTTACACTTTTCGTAAAGTTTCGTTTATAAAATTGACACGATAACTCGCAAATTCCAGTACCGTTGTGTCGAATTAAAAAATTTCAACACTGAATTTAAGCTCAGCGAATTTAAAAATGCTTCTAAGAACGATCTATCAAGGAGTCTTCGATTTTTCTTTCACGCAGTCATCAACGACGACGACGACTTTGCCATTGTTTAATTCGCGTCTGATTGAATTTTCCTTCACATGCGTCTTTGAGTCCAGGATTGAGGAAAAATTCTGCCAAGATTTAGGAAAATTGGCTGACCCGTTCGAACGCAGTCACGTGATAAACAAACAGCGCCCAAAGTTCCCACAATTTGTCAGGAAAACCGACGATTCCCAGTTCCGGGATCCACAACGGGATCAATTTTTTCCCCTCAAATTTTGCAAGCCTTAGCATCCCAGGCTTAATGCGATGAGATCTCTAAACCCTCCAAATTATTATTATTATTATTATATTGCTATTATTTCACTGCCCACGCGTTGCCGATTGAATTTTCATACTTTCGCGTTTCCTTCCATCGCATCTCCCTCGCACACAACACTTACACAAAGCAACGAGGAAAATTTAACGATCCTTCCCGACAGTTCATCATATCAAGGTGAAAAGCTTGATAGGCGCATCACATTCGTCGGGGTTCATCGTACCCGAGAATCGAAGTGATATACACCGGACGTTATAGTTGTGATTATTCCAATGACACGTTGTCTCCGCAATGAGCTGGTATAGAATCGTTCAATGCTGCTTTCCGTTGCTACGATCGATGACTTATTACCCTGGACAACTTTGGCAGCCATCTTGTGAATTCACAAGTCCGAGAAAAATGGCTCAGAGCCATGTCATCCAGGGCAGAAGGGCTGCTTTACAGGAAGGGTGTCAGGGGATCCAGCAGGATTTTGACGATCCTCTTGGGATTCGTCGTAGGTGTTAATAAATCTTAAGGGGCAGAGATAGGAACCCGGAGGAACGAGAGCAACGCAGACGTTAAAAAATAATGACCACAAGCATAGCGCAAACGAAGCGGAAGGTAGAGAGAGAGAGCAAAGAGAAAAAAAAGGTGATGGTCTTGTATGAGCCAATAGATTTACGAGGCTATTCGTCTTCGTAGATGTATAGACAGGCCCCGGATAAGACCGGAGGAATCCTTGCCAAGAGTCGTATGTAAACGTTATACATTTCAGGGTAAAGGGAGGTGGGGAGCAATGTTTGTGTGTTGCACTGCGGTCAGAACGTTGGGTAAAGGCTTTAGCGTTTCACTGGCAATGTGTGTTGTTTGCGAGACCGCGAGGGCTCGTATGATTCTTCGTGAGAGGTCTGACCGGAGCTCTCTGGCGCACAGTTCGTTATTATATCCTGGAGCATAATTGTTTCCAAGGAATCGTACATGGCGGGGCAAGAGACCTTGCCTGGGAACCTCCGAGGTGTTACACACATACACACACACACACACACACACACACACACACACACACACACACACACACACACACACACACACACACAACGCACGCACACATGCTTATATACATATACACCGTTAAACACTTTACAGGGCGTTGTAGCTAGCGGTTCAGCTATATTACCAACAGTCACGACTCTTGATGGCGTTAAACTCGTATGGTATTTGCTTTCCTATCGTCGTGCTAGTTGCACTCCCTGGGAGTCTAGTAGCGGAGCATACAATGTTCCAGAAATAAGTGAGACTCGTGTCGTCCGTACAATTCTCAGGTTATATCAACGGATAAGTTCGTTGATGAACTCTTTGGGTCGATGATTTATTTGATTCTACCAGTTTTTCAAACTGGAACGAAGAGCTTGTTGGCATAAAGGTGCCAAGTAATCGAATATCCATATTTATCTTGAATGTAATTATGAACTTGGGTTGGTTTAGTCCCAGTGCCTATAAGATTTCCCTGCTTGATCAATCTCATTGACGTGATTTTAGTCTATCGGGCTATTCTTGCAATCTGGATGCTTTGTCTACGACATCTCAGCTTGAGGGTTCTTGAGATTTTCAACTTTTTCTATTGGTCCATTTTTCCATAAAGCTTCCCCGGCCATTTGACAGCGTTCACTGACTTCACAACGCACCTTGGTCGATCGATCAATCATCCAATCAGATTCTGTATTACTTTACTGCCTTTCCACGTAGCAAATTGGTCATTTTAATAGGATTATCAATGGACCTAAAGTGGCCCTTAACTTTTTCATGAATCCCTTTTTAATTGATCCATGCTCGATCATCTTTCGGACCGAGTCATCTTCCTACGTGTCCTCGGATTATACATATCTCCCTGAGGATTTTCCTTCCGTATTTCTGATTTCATTGGTGTTCAACCTGAGTTCCGGGTTCCGGGTTTCTTTGATGACGATATTATTTTATAAATACGGGGGAAAGGGCTCGTGCCCCGGTCGCAGGCGAGCGGCGTTGAAAAGATTTTAGGCCACGAAACCCGGAATGGCGTGGATCCTGTTAATTCCGACACGCCCATCGAACGCTCTGGCTGCCACCGAAAGCTAACCCGGGGGGGGTTCTCTCATTGCGTATTACATCGGTGGGATCAAGGCGCACACCTGGATCATTTTTTTCCCTATAACCCAGAGACTCATATATCTATTCAGGTCGATTTTTTTATTTCTCTCTCTCTCTCTCTCTCTCTCTCTCTCTCTCTCTCTCTCTCTCTCTCTCTCTCTCTCTCTCTCTCTATCCTCTCTCCGTACCCGTTCTTCACGATTGCTGTGGTTCTGATGATAGAGGAAGATACGAGTGGCGATATGAGGACGCTACCAGGTGATGCATTACACGTTAGATCGAATCAATGAGCCTGGATAAATCATCGAGAAAACCTGTTCTTTCCGTAGTTCAACTTATCCCAGCTAACATTTCTTTTGATACTTGATGCTTCGTGGTCCACGAGTCTTCCTATCAATAAGTGTACCAAGATATCTGTTTCAACTTGAATTATCAGGAACTTGGTTTTCCTTGTTTGTCCACGATAGTGGAGCTGATATGGTCGAAACAATAGGCCAAAAATAACGGCGCTGATAGGACTCGGATCGCAATTGGCAGTATCCGGGTCTTTATCAGGTCTTCAATCCCATTGATTCGTCAGTAATCGTTGGAGCATTTTCATCAATAAAAGAGAGCACACGCTTTCCGGTTGTTCGACCTGTGGGGGGAGGCTGTGAAATTTTGCGCCATTTTGAAGGAAGACGAGATCTCTGGCTTGGAGGGGGGGGGGGGGGGGGGAATTCCGCAGGCTGCGTCCAGTCGACACCCACGCGGCCTACCTCGCTCGTTGCCAAAGGTCCGAAGAAGAAGTATCTCAGAGCTGGTTCCTTCGAACACCCACGTATAAGAATCTCATTGGACGCTGGAGAGAGGTTCGATCTGACTCAACAGGATGTCTGCACAAGTTGCCCCAAACGCATCCAAGCCTTATTAACACTGATGGGAAGAGACCCTCCGGTGGCTAGGTTGGCTCATTGTCGGCCCAATTTTTAGCCGTCATCAATGTTGAACGAGCTAATTTTAGTTATTTTAGCGGTCCCCAGATGTCTCCGACATCCAGTTGTACCAGATCAATCGGCATGAATGACAATAAAGCAAAGTGTCCCCAACACAACAAATGGCATTCCTCATTTTAGTATTCATTCAACCCCAATCCAACCTCCATTATGAGATTATACGTCTTGTTGACTTGCCATTGACATTCCGGGCCATCGGTGAGTATTGTTCGTTGATGGTAAGTGGAAAATACGATGTCAAGGAGAAAATTAAAATGGACATTGAACATTGGAACTGCTGCGGTGATAATTTTTGCAACGTTTTAACGGTAGAGCCTACACACGCTGGATCGTAATATTTCAATTAGTTTGTCAATTTAGTTGTCGGCGTGTTCCCTGATGATAATACGGTGGAATGGGGGGGGATAAGGGCATAAAACTAAGCCTCGCACGGGGGAATAATTAACAATAAATGATCTCTCGCCTGCCTGAGGTATCATTACACCCAGGCCTAAGCTAATCGTGGGCAAATTGACCGTTATGTTATTAAGCAGGTTGGCGCACGTTAATTGGCCGGTACGTGTGAATCGTCGTGTCGTAGAGAGAGAAAGAGAGAGAGAGAGAGAGAGAGAGAGGGAAAGACAAGGCAAAGGCTTAAAGGCTCGTTGGGAAAGGACGAGTGAGTGGCGAGGGTGATGAGAGACGAGCCTCTCTCTCTCTCTCTCTCTCTCTGACTATGTGTGCGGTAGTTTCTCGGTGGGGGAGCGTGAAAAGTGTTAAGCGTGATACGAATCAATTATTCGAAGCGACACCCCGTAAACTCGTATAATTGTTAGACAGCTTTCTCGTAAATGCTCGTGGCAGCTTTGTTTGATTTAGGAACGAGAGATTATTGATCGGGGAAAGACGTTTTTTTGTCAATGAAAAAAATTGGGATATTTTTTTCTCTTTTTTAAAACACTGAGGCTTCAAAATGAAACTTGGTTCAATGAGTTATGTTAGAAATTAAAAATTTTAGAAATTTTTGAAGTTGGACCATCGATTTCGTTCTTTATTGCAGTCTTGTAGAAGGTCCCCAGGGCTAAATGAGTTTTGAGACATCGGAGTAAAATAAAGAGCATTATCTGAGACTACTCGTGATCTCTCGAAAACAGCCCCGTCGAACCTAAATCGGTGAAATAAGAGCAAAGTTATCAGGGGATTTCGAGTTGCAAAAAAATAGCTTTCAAATGGCGATGGGTTATTAAAGCCTCTTAATTTGTTTTGAAGACATCATGGGTCGCAAATTTTCCGCTGATTTCTGATTTTACCGGATATTTGCCAAAAACTCAAAAATTCGGGATGAAAACGCAAAAATCGTGAAACTGAAGTTTTTTTTCTGCGAATGCAAGGACAAGCAAAGTGAATTTGAGAAAAAAAAGTGTAGAATTTTTTTGCCTAACTTCACGAGCTCGAGCGAGATATTCAAGGGGATAAGGTAGAGAGTCGTGTGAAAAAATTTACTCCCGCTAAATTTTTACTAGTCGATCGTTCGACCAAGAGATGGCGCCACTCGGAGCAAAAGTCACTGTCTCAGGTTTGGAAATTTCGCCGAGAGATGGCGCCACTCGTTCCAACTGAATTCGAACGAAGGGCGTTAATTTGAAAAAAAAAAAAAAAAAAAAAAAACGATTGAGAAAGAATGGAAGGTGCTCCGAAATTCGTATAAATCGAGAAATGTTCTTCAATGAACCTCGTAATAATTTCTCTGATGGTGCAATTTTCCATCGATATTCATCAATCCCACGAGTTATTTTTTTTTAATTTTTTACCCCCAATCTAAGATACTTGTGAACACGAAATGTTTCACAAAAGTGCAGAATCTCTCAGATCAGGGTATTTGAACTTGAACTGATTACGGTAATCAAGAACATACTTTCTCTCTTTCTCTCTCCGTCTCTGTCTTCTCTCTTTAAGCTCCTTGATTGCACGTTTCATCCGAGTACTTGCAACTATCGTGCTTTAACTTTCATTTATTTTATTCATAATATCATGAATCATGATTTAATATTATATGATTATTTATTTAATTCATTCATTGATAATAATCAATAAAAGTGATAATCTAAATAAAGACATATAAATCAATTTTCAATTAAGCTTTTTTTTGTATGCATATCTTACTCATATTATTATTATCATAATATTAATAATTATAATTATTGATGTTGTTGTTGTTGTTATAATTAAAAATTCTCTGTGTGAATGATAACAAAAAACAACAACGATAATAATAATAATAACAACAATAATAATAATAATAATAACAGCAATAATATAGCGAAATAATAAAAAAAAATAATAAATTAAAAATTATACAAGTTGATTTTGAGTATAATATTAAAATTACGCAAAAAAAAAAAATATATACATTTATATATATTTTACGACGTAAGCGCGAGATTCTGAATTTATTGAAGGTTGCCAGTGTGGAATCGCGACAAGCGGGAAAACCGTGATCGGTCAGTCTGTGCAACTGACAGAAAAGTATATATATGCTTCAAATACAATAATACAATATTTCTCATCGAGAAACTCGCAACTCGTTGCGAGAGAAAGAGAGAGAGAGAGAGAGAGAGAGAGAGAGAGAGAGAGAGAGAGAGAGAGAGAGAGAGAGATAGAGAGGAAACACGAATGCATTGATCACTATGTTTTTCCGCAATTTCAAGCGCGCGACTGTATATCCTTCAGCAAACTAGTCATTTCGATTGCGCCTAGCCAGGTCTTAACGTATACGTAATAACGAGAATATATCACCCATACATGTATATATATAGGAATTTATGTATGGATTATATATTCCTATTACTCCAGAAGTTCTCCTAGTGTGAAAAATTACTGACTCTTATTTAATTCATTTTCTCGCCTGTGGTCTCGATGTCAAATCATTATTGGTCAGCTATATAGATTCAATTAAATCACAAAGTCATACTCGTCCAATAAATATTCTCATATATATATTTTTTAAAATAATTTATCATTCACAAGAATCAAACAATCATAACTTGTCATGAAAATATCATGATAACAATAATTACGAACCTTTAAATTAACGAAACATAATTTATCATTTATGTCAATTAATATCCCGTAATTATTTGAAATCGAAATAATCATAGTTTGGCATAAAAATCATGGTACTAATTATTAGGATTTTACAAAACAAATTAACGCTGAATTCACGATTATTTATAACGAATTTTTTCGTTGATTGATAAATTATTGTTTATGCAATATTTCGTGACCTCCGTTGTCCCCATTTATTTATATACTGATATTTAATTTTTTTTTATAATCGAATAATCGCTGAGGTAGCAAAAAAAAAACATAGTAATAACTGTAAATTTTTTTTCTCAATTTACAAGAAATAATTTAACAGTATTTGAAGTAGACATATATTTTTTAAATCGATAAGTCATTGTTTATAAACCTTTTTTTAAGTGACCCACATTGCCCCGATAATTTATATATAGTATTTGTAACACACGTATTCGTGCACGCATTAAGGTCTGGCTCTCATCTTTCTCTCTCACTCGGAAGGAAAGACGATGCCCAGGAGTCGGCGGACTCCGCGGTCTGTCGCTTTGATGTGTCCGCAAGAGAAAAAGAGAGAGAGAGAGAGAGAGACAGCCTAACGTTCTACTTCACCCTTCGCAGCCAAGGAATACCTTTGGATTCTCTCGCGTTGCAAAATGTGTACTTGCCTTACACACACACACACACACACACACCTAAATATATATATATATAGATGTAGGTATACGAAAAGTTTTCTGCTCGCATACTGCGCGAGACTCTTTATTTCGCAATTTATCTCGAATTTTCCCTCTCTCTTTCTCTCTTTCTCTCTCACCATCGTTTCTGGTACACGATTTACTTAGAGAGGCAGAAAATTTTCATAAAATTCAAGACAATTATCTTATGAATATTTTCTAGCCAATAGAAAATAAGAAGACAAAAACACTAGCTTGTCGTAAATTATGTAAAAATTCCCCATATGGAGGACATTGTGGTCGCCAAACACACTCCATAAAGAATTTTATTTCTACCGAGAGAGACTTCTAGCTTATACAGGGAATTTTAGCAAAAAAAATCCCCACATAGGTGTTTTTACCGTTCCTAGGGAGTTTTCTCGTAATCTAGGGATATTTTGCCTCGGAGAAGTTCACAGAGAATTTTAAGACTAGAAGAATCACCGTATAGGGGATTTTTGTTATAAAATGCCCTATACGGACGATTCCCTCGTTTATAGGGGAATTTTCTTATTGTATAGGGAATTTTTGTACCGTAATGCGAGCTGTTGCATCATTGTAGGGACATTTACCGTCGAGATTCATGGCAGAGGCGCATTTTTCGACTGTAGTGGGGAATTTTTTTTTTCATACCCGGAGAATTGAGTCTCAAAAATTCCCCATATAGGGATAGTCAGCATTGGATTCCATTGCGTACAGAGGTAAAGTCGACTCTTCTCCTTATGTAAAAAAAAAAATTTCATGCTCTAAAAGAGAGTACGAAATGTGTTGAAGTTCATTCCGATATTCCCTCAGAGTATTCTGCCAAAGTAGGCAATTTCGTAGCCTTAAGCACAACGCAATTCTAGTAATTTCGTTAGGCTTGAAGTAAAAACAACCACAAAACATAAGCAAAACAACAACAACAGCAACAACGACAAAAAGAATAACGACAACAAAAATGACAATACCAAAAATAGCAGCAACACCAGGAATGACATCGACAAAAATAACAATAATCATAATATCAATAATCATATTAACAATAAAAATCTCGCGTTTACGATCATCCCTTTCAACATAAAGATTCCACCTCCTATTCAACCCAATATTCACCCTCATTGCAGCCTAAAATTCACCCTCCATTCGGCTATGTTTCCGGTTGAAGTTAGGGCGAAAGGATAGTGCGAATCGACGCACATACTAAAGCATACGTGTACGCGAACTTTATTCTTCATTTATGGAGAAGATAGTGCCGCGTACTCCGGTGCACGTAACCGTGCGTATGATACGGGTAGAGGGCGCGCGCGCGCTTCGATCAAAGGGCTCCCGGGCGTGTGACAGAAAGGCAAAATCCACGTCGATCGGTACGACGTGCATGGAATGTGAGCTCGTTGAAAAAAAAAAAAGTACAAAAGCAGCATCCGTGCCATTCTACAGGGTCGGTAAGTTCTCCAAGAGCGTTCTCTCTCTCTCTCTCTCTCTCTCTCTCTCTGTGTGTGTCTCTCTCTCTCTCTCTCTCTTTTGCGGGCTTACTGCGCAGATCTACTCGGACCAGTTCACGCAGCTATACATGCGCTGTAGATCGTGCGCGAGGGAGAAAGAATGAAAGAGAGAGAGAGAGAGAGAGAGAGAGAGAGAATTATCTCTCGCGCGAGCTGGTGGCAGCACCTGTGGTAGCAGCACGAACGCATTGCCGCGTGTCCCATCTGTCCGTCGGTCTGTCCCGTCGCATCGGGTGATACGGAAAGCCTCAAAGCATGCTTTTGCACTGGCAAGACTTTCTTGCTCAGTAATCAATCGAGCCGCCTTTTTTATCCGTATATATATATATATATATATATATAAGCAGTTATTGTTTATATACGTATATGGAACGTCCATGAGTATAAATAAATGTGATATATAATATACTTTCGTTGACTTTAAATATTGTTATGGTTTTTTTAATGTCTTCTTATCGAGTTTTTGGGATTCATGGTATGGGAAAAATGGCAATAAATGATGGTCTGGAAAATTTTGAAATTTTGTAACAAAAATAAACAAATAAATCGTTGCTCGATGAACCAAGCGGTGCTTTGAAGTGTCAACGATTGCGAGGAGTATGAGAACAAAGTGCAGACTTCCAGGTCCATCGAGGGACAAAAATTACAGCTATTTTAGTGAACCCATGAAATTTTTCAAAAAAATTCGAAAAAAATTTTGGATTTCTGAAACTTTATTGCAGGCTCTGTATCGATGTAGGTCTTCCGCTGATCACGAATCTCCTATGGTATTCTCCTTGAAGCTCAAAAATTCCATGTCAAAATGTAAAAAAAAAGTTTTTTTTCCCGACAATTTACATCACACAAAATTTAAATGAATTTCATTTAGGACCCTGCATCGATGCACTTTTTCCGCTAAAACGACTCGTCCTAGAAGTTTTCCCATATATGGGGAATTTTGGGAGGGGATTTCTGACACCAATTTCTGACGTTTATGAAAATTCCCTCGACTACTTTATCTCAGAGACTCGTCCAAACCGAGAAATTCTCTAGTCTAGAAAAATTTCCTAGGCCAAAAATATTTCGATTTTTTAAACAAAAATTTCCTAGATCGCAAAATTTTCCTTCCTATGGCTCACCTGTACAGGGAATTTTCACGAATATCACTAAAATACAAAAAAACAAAAAAATAAATAAAAAAATTCTCTGCCTTCGGAAATTTCCCCAGACTAAAAACTTTTCTGCATACAAAAAACCCTGGGGACTTTCTTTGTCACGTTTCACGCTCGTTTCTTTTAATCGCCCGACGTGAAATTACGTTCGTATATGCGCTGCAACTCGTCAATGATGAATTTTGAGGTTAAAACGAGTATAAGTATAATAAAACGAGTAGATTGGGGCCCCGAGGCGCCCCAATCTACGATGAATAATTTTCAACGTGTTCTCGTCCCTCGCGCGTTAATCCGACGTTCTCCAAGGACCCCCTCATTCCCTAGCCTCGGGAAGAGTGTAAAAAAAAAAAACGATAAAACGATCCTTGTACATCCGTAGATAAAATATTTCTGAAATTGAAGAAAAAAAAACATTCACGCATCTTTCTCGTTAGTCAATTTTCGAATGTGTCCGTCCCTATATTTGCTGTCCGGACCCTCAGGCGACTCATCGCTCTCTCTCTCTCTCTCTCACTCTATCTCGTGGGCCTATACACTTTAAACATTACGCAATAATCATCGTTGTTTCACTCCTTCGGAGGATCTTTGAGCAAAAAATTACGGCTGCTATGTCAAGAGACATCCCCCTCTCGCCCCTCTCCCGCTCCAAATCTTCTTGGGTGTCTTTAACTTTGAGGCAAAAAGATATGTAAGATTTTTTCGTGTTATTCGTTCCCGTCATTATGCATGGTTCTTCCCCCCCCCCCCCCCCCCCCCCCCTCTCTATAATGCTCTCCGTGGGGTGGGTAAAGTCCAAAATACGAAGAGAAAGAAAAAGTTTTTTTTTTTTGAAAAAATGATGAAAACGATGATTTAAGGAGTAGCACCACTCTCACGGCCGAAAAAAGGCCCAACTTTGACGATTTATTTTGGGACTTTGGAAAAAGGAATAGGATTTCTTTTCAGATGATTTATTCAACACATATTGAAGTATGAAAAAAACGAATTTTCATTATCATTTCGATGCAAAATCGACAGAGCCAATCTTTGAAATCGCCTTTTTTTTCAAAACTCCTTCACGGGAGGACGGATATCTCGTAAAGTATAATACTTGAATCAAAAAACCAAAAAATTTTATAATCTATATACCATTGCCTATGGGAATACGAAAGGGGAGTTTTTTTTAAATCAAATCTGTAGAAATGGTGCACTTTTGAAAAAATGAATCGATTTTTGGCCAAAAAATAAGCAGTAAATTGTTTATAAAAAAAAAATTTTACGATAAATAAAAAAAAAAAACGGCTACGTGCTCCCATAGAGAATGTAATTATGAAGTTACGGTCAACATTTCAAATCGATCCATGCAACGGTGTTCAAGTAATCCGTCCTCCCAGTTTGAAAAAAGTGGTATCGAGAAAAATGCGTTTGAAGTTTTCATCGTGCTCAGCTCGCGATCCGTGGCACTGTGGCAAAATCGAGAATTGAACCTTAAAAATTTTTTTTTTGCTGTAGGACCAACTGGATATTGTTTTTACGACTCTAAAATATTTTTTAAGCAAACGAAAAATCGAATTTTTCAAAATCCTAAAGTGTTGTTACCCCTTAACATTTTTTAAATATTATCATATCAATTATTTAATAATATTTTAATTATCGTTATGATAATGATAATAAAAATATTAGTACCACCAATAATAATAATAATAATACTATTATTATTACTATTACTATAATTGAATTTATAGGGTTTAAATTGAATTAATTTTTATTTTTTCGTCAAAAAAACGAAAGTGATGCAACTATATTCGGTCTGGAGTGATTTTTTTTTTAAGGTTTCCTATAATTTACGAGTTAAGAGTGACTCGTAGATCAAAAAAATATAAATACAATAAATAAATAAAATAATAATGTAAATAAAGTGAGCAGTATAAATAAAATAAATAAAGTAACTAAAATCAAGAATAAAATGAAAGAAAATGAGAAGAGAAAGAAATTAAAATGAGAGAGTGAGAGAATTTTTTTTTAAATATTCCAAGAGCTAATAATTCGTGGTTTCCTTATTGTATAAGAGAAAGAAAAAATATTTTTATCCTCCCCGTCCCCAGAATCCTGAGGGATTTTATTTGCATCTAAACGGTTTACCCGGTTGACAAATGAGATCGATATATTATCGTAAAAACAATGGACTGTCCCTTGGCTCTTCGCGGCATGTTCTCTCGCCTCGAAGAATCGTCCAAGTGGATACAGCGGCGGCAAACTTCTTATACGGCCGTAACTACTCGGATGTAAGACAGACGCTTCTCGGTTCGCAAGAAATGCTCTTTTTTTTTTTTTTTTTTTTTTTTTTTAATTCACCAATTCCGCTCCCACAGAATTTCTATAGCAATCGATTACCATAGACCCCGAGAGAGATCGTGGTCGCTTGACGTCTCTATCGACCGGAAAACACGCTTGGATATATCTCTGACTTGTACACGCGCCAGCCATTTATATGCAATTATCCGTTACTCACCTCGTTATTCTCCGTGAGGGATTTTTTTTATTATCATTTTTTTTTTATTACTTTTTCTTGAGAAAAAAGAATTATACACATCTGTGTATATGTATTTCTAGGAATTTATTCGAGATTTTCATCGTGTAATTCTCTCACGTGACCACGCCTCGATTGCAATTGTGTAATTTAACCGTGGGATGAGAGATCTCGAACGACGTTGAATACAATTTATTTCGAGAATAAAATTGTTATTGGTTTTTTTTTTTTTCTATTTTTTATGAAAAATTTCGCATTTATTATCGATTGGCGTTACTCCGTGGTGTAATTTCTAAAATTGGGGTAATTAGTATTCTCAATAAAATTACAAAATTTCATAAAATTACGTGAAAATTAATTGCGAAATTTTGCGATCGAGTCAATTGGACTTGAGTGACGAGTGAGAAATGGTGAAATTATTAAAAAAATATATATATATTCATTTATTGGGAAAAAAATTACGAATTCTTTTAATTAATTACGAGATTTTATGAAATCGGTGAACGGTATTTACAGAATTTTAAAATCGAATAATTCATAGTTGAGGGATGAGCGAGACGAGTAAAATTTTTGAAATTAGGAGAACTGTCAATGGTATTGGAATTAATAGAGTTATTAATTGTTATCGAAATTAATTATAAAATTTTATAGATTATCGAAAATAATATTACGTAAAAATTGGATTTTAGTGTTGAGTAAACTTTTTACGATAGTAAGAAAAAAAGTAAGAAGACTCTTTGTAACCAGCAGAATTACTGTAACGTTATTAAAATTGATGAAATTACGAATATAATTCTAATTACTGAAAAAAAATACTAAAATTATATTTTAAAAATTACGACAACCATTACAATCGTTTCGAGTACTCATACAACTAACATTACTAATTACTGATATAATTAACATTCATTTATTATAATTTCCATAATTTTTTCAAATTAAAAATTAATTAAAAACTAATTTTCATCCCCTAACCTATCTCTACTCAATTTTTTTTATTGAAATTAAATCTTCTAAAAAAATCACTCAAAACTATAGACTGATCAATGCATTTCCATTCCTCGACCAGTCGAATCTCCAAAAATGGAACAAAAATGAAAAATTTTCAAAAAAATTTCCGTTTGAAAAAAAACTCCAAAACAATGCATCTTGCATTTTTTTAAAAATTTCTTCACACTTAATACTTTCTGCAAAACGATTATTATCGTATTATTGCTTTTTTTTCTGACTCTCGCACCTTCGAAGAAGAGTGAAAAAAAGAAACGTCATATTTTCCAGGAAGATATGCAATGTCCAATCGTACGATACGTGACAGTATTATGATGTTCTTGTGATTAAAAATTGTACGATGTCTGGCAATGGGGAACGCAGTAAAACACGATGAGGAGACACATACGAGATGAATAAAGAAAAAAAAAATATATATATTGTAGTGGGGGTGAAAAAAAAAAAACGAAGGACAATTACAATAATTTTTTCTTCTTCTCTATAACGTTGTGAAAGAGGATGGGCTTGGCTGACACTCTGACAGGCCACAGTCAAATGTTCCACGCTTGCATGAGTACGCGTGTGCAACGAAGGTCTTCGAGATGTATACCGTAATAATAACAATTATATTCTTAATATCAATATAAAATTTAATAATAATAATAATTATTATTATTATTATAGAAGTAATAATAACAATTATAGGTACACCGACAACAAAAACAACACCAACAACGTCGACAATTACAATAGAAACAACTGCAACAATAACCATGACAACAGAAACAACCAAAACAACAGAAACCATAAAAAAAAAAACAACAGAAGCATCAGCAGCAAAAACGCAACAAATAGTAGCAACGACAACAACAATGACAACCACAAAAACAGAAAAAACAACCACAACAACAGAAACCGTAAAAAAAACAACAGAAGCATCAACAGCAACAACGCAACAAATAGTAGCAACAACAAAAACGATGCCAACCACAAAAACAGAAACAACAACCAGAACAACAACAACATATATACGGGGACAGAAACTGCAATAACAACAGAAACAACAATAAAAATGCCAACCACAAGGGATATAACATGATAATGATAATGATAATGATAATAATAGTAATAATAATGATATTAGGAACAACAACAACATATTTACAGTAAAAGAAGCAGCAATAACAATATAAACAACAACATTAATAACAGCAGGAAAAACAACAGAAACTACAACAATAAAAATGACAATAACAACAGCCACAACAACGACAACAACAAATATAACAACGGAGACAATGACAGAAAAAATAACGGAAACAACAACAACAACAACGACAAGGAAAATAACAATGATAATGATAATGATGATAATAATAATTAATTGTAAAAAAAAAAAAAATCTGCCACGTATTATAAAAATAAATTTTTATTGTAATAATATTAATATTTCTCTACGTAAACAATGATAATCTCTGTAACATTCGAGAGTCACATTAATCGATTCAATAGTAGGTATCAGCTACGTACAATTGTTTTTTTTTTTTTTTTTTTTTTTTTTTTTAAATCAAGTCTGTTGAGGTTTTAGCCCCGTGGGCCTTACGAAATAAAGAAGTCCCCAGATCAGAGAGACCAATGCCGCTCATTCACGGGAGATGGCCCATGGCACACGGGTATAAATCTCGGGAGCAAACCGGAATCTCATTATCGAGAGACAAAGATGAGACGATCAATCATTGTCGAGAAAAAAAAAAAACTTTTCTTTTCTTTTAACGTATTCGTATCTTTAGGAAAGAGTAGATATACACATGATTATTGGGCATGATTCCGTAGGTATATTTACGTGGGTGTACGTTGGTCCTGGAAAGAAGTGATAAAAATTTTTCAAGGAAAATCAAAATTTTGAAAAAAAAAAACATCCATGGTGGTTTTTCCATTCTTTTTTGCTCGAAGCTTCCTCCGTGAGGATACAATCCCTTAGATATTTTTTCTTTAAGTTGGGAAAAGCTCCCTTTATAGAGGAAAATTTTTAAATGAAATTTCGAAAATTTTAATTTGTAGGATTTTGTAAAAAAAAAAAAAAATAAAAAATGTTTATCAGTGGTCCATGAAAATAACTTTTCTTCGAGCACAAAATTTACAATCGAAAAAGATCTCAATGTGGCTCGAGAGTGATGGAAATTTCAGGAAGAATTTTTTTTGTTTTATTTTTAAATTTTGAAAAACAATTATTTGTCAGTCGTTAAAAATTTACTTGAGTTTTATCGAAAATGCAAAAGTGCAAATATATATTTTGAAAAATTTCGAAAAATCCCAAGTGACTCCGAGCACACGAGATGTTTCTTCAGGATTTTTTTTTCTCGTACTAGTAGAAAAGGCTGCAATGAGTCAGACCATTTTTTTTCGAAGCGTTCCTTTTTTCGTTATTCAATAAAAAAAAAAAAATATTCCATTCTTTTGCAACACCTGTTCAAAAAAATGCGTGCAATTGAAAATAAAAACATAAAAAGCCTCGGTGGTACTTGGGTGAGAAAAAAGCAAAAAAAAAAAAAAAATACCATAATAGGCTCACTTTAAAAATAATTGATTTCTCGAACTGTTGAATTGGAAAAAAATTTTAAATAATTTCCAAAATATTTACCATAAGGTGGGCTAGAAAGAAGATGAAAAAAAAAAAAATTTCTCCAGAGGAATCGATGGATGTATGAACGTGGCTGGAATTATAAAATAGATGCATATGCACTTTGATATGCATAACGGGCAAGAATAGAAGTGAGAGAGAGAGAGAGAGAGAGAGATAGAGAGAGAAAGTGAGTGATGAATATAAAATTGAGAGGAAGCTTTTACGAAAAGCCTCGTTGATGCATGGCCCGGAGTCACGCGAAAAAACGTGTATGGACGTCGATGTAATATTTTGGACCCTCGAGTGAGAGGAACACTCGTTGAGAAAAATTGGAAAGGATTTGTGGTACACGAAGACGTAGGAAAGAGAACGAGTAGTAATGGCGTTAATTCACATCGTCGTTGTGTCACCGGAGGTGGTCCACGATGATTGATGTCAGGTACAACGGGGAGTCCCCGGTATAACAAAAGCCAGGACTGGAGAGAATCAAGAGAACGAATATAGGGCGAGAGAGAGATAGAGAGAGGAAAAGGAAGGAAGAGAGAGAGAGAGAGAGAGAGAGAGAGAGAGAGAGAGAGAGAAATATTCTAGTCAGGTGGCCCAGGTAGCCAACAACACTCCACGGGGGGCTTTCCTCGCCCTGTCACTTGTGATCAACCGACCTGCCGTTTCTTGCTCTTCTCACATTGTTCTACATATTACATGACACTGGCAGGTCATCGAGGCTCACGCCGCGCTATAGCCAGAGACTTTTTAATAAGATTTTCTTTTTATTTTCTTACTGACGTCGATCGATCGATTTATTACCCTCCTTTCGACCTCAATTTCAACCTATATTTCACCCTCCTCTCAGTAGGTATACTTTTTTACTCTCGTTTCAAACTTCCTTCATGCTAAATTTAATCCTCATTTCAACCTTCATTCAGCCTAAATTTCATTCCTCTTTTCAACTCAAATTTCAATCTTCCTTCAGCCTAAATTTGATCCTTTCTTTCAAATTAAATTTCAAGCTTCTTTAAGCCTGAATTCTCATCCTTAAAAGCTTATATTTCAATCTTTTTTTTTCGGGCTAAATTTAATCCTAGTTTCAACCTAAATTTCAACCTCCATTCAGCCTAAATTTCGTTCTTCTTTTCAACTCAAATTTCAATCTGCCTTCAGTCTAAATTTAATCCTTCATTTCAACGTTTATTTCATTCTCCTTACAGCCTTATTTTCAACCTCATTTCAGCCTATAGTTCGCACCTTCTTTCACCCTTTTCTCAGCCTTGTTTCAATCTTCTTTCAGCCTAACTTTCATCCCTCTTTTTAACGTTAATTTCACTCTTTCAACCTTAATTTCACCCTTATTTCCGCCTATATTTCGCTTCTTATTACATCGTCCTTTCAGCTCAAAAACTCACCCTCGTTTCAACCTAAGTTTCATCCTTCCCTCAGCCTCAATTTTACCCTCCTTTCAGGTTAAATTTAACCCTTATCTCAGCCTGACTTACCCTTCTTTCACCCTCCTTTCGCCCTAAATCTTCCCCTCAATCCTATCTTTTCAGTGAGATATCACTTTTTTTCTTCATTATTTTGCTTCATTAATTCGGAAAAGTAACGCGTCAGACGAGATTTTTGCTCGCGCGCATGAGTATAGTATACTCCCATTTATACGGAGACGCCGGAGCTCCTAATGATACAAAAACGGTACGTTCATACTAATTAGAGATCGTTAAAAGACGTCTCGATTTAAAAAAAAAGTAGATATTATACATAAATATGTATGTGTGTGTGTGTGTTATATTTCTATTTGTATAGCCCGGAGGGCAAAATTGCAACATTACTTTGCCACAAAAAAGTCATTAGACACTGCCCGGAAGTTCTTTTTATTCTCTCTATTCCTCGAACTAACAATTCTGCTTCATTGATATAAAATTAATTCAAAATCTTAATTAAATTTCGAAAAATTGAAAAAAATAAAATAAAATACCGACCAAAAATTCCCAAGATAATGTTTTTTTTTTGTTTTTTTTTTTTCAATTGTCCACGAGAATATCGATGTCTCGTATTGTCGACCCATGAACAAATATTTTCATCCCGAATTTATTGATCAACGAAATATGAAGTTCATTAAAAATTGTTTCTTGTTCGAAATTTATAGAAAACAAAAAAAAAAGGAAAGTAATCATCGAAACGATCGATGAAGCATTCATTTGTTTATGTAGTTTGCTGTTTTTTTTTTTTTTAAAGAGTTCATCTATAAACAAAAAAATAGATTAACATTACCCCAAAGACTGCACGAGTTATTCAAAGCCATATAAAGATATAAATATACCTGCAATGTCGAACCACATAATAGTTTTCCTTTGAATGCTAATTCACAAACACATGTACACAGATTATATATATATATATATATATGTATATGGAGTATATAAGTTCTTTGTATACAAGAATTTATATACAGTAAATTACCATAAATTAAGAGAGTATCCGATGTCTTGAGTTTGCGTGTGTATGTAAATCGTATAAACAGTCATTAAGATAGCGGGGAGTGGCTCGCGGGGTTGCCTTTCGGCGTATACATATACGTACATATATATATGTGTCTATAGATCGTGGGAGAACATTTCCCGCGGGATATACCATATATATATATATAGGATAGATGAGACGTCCGGTACGAGCGAGAAACGATTTTATTCAGTGGGCGAAGCCAGAAAGAGAGATAGAGAGAGCGAGAGAGAGTTCTCGATCTTAAGGGAGCCCAAAACAGGTTGTAGCTTCTTCGACGACAGGAAACTATTAATTCGATATGTTCGCGGACTTGTCTCTTGCCATCATTAACGTCCTTACATTATATATATATATATATATATATATATATATATATATATATATATATATATAAAAAATTATAGTTGTTGCAATTAGTCCTGGATAAGGAGGGATTGATGGATAATTTTATTCAAGGAGACAAGTGCGAATCCACGAAGCATCAAATCAAAATATTTGAATCAATTTTTCGAATTTCTTTTTTTTTTTTTACAATAACATTTAAATTAATAATTTTCGTAACGTAAACCACTCTAACGGCCGAAAAAGGCCTAACTTTGGGCTAACTTTTTATTTTGGGAGTATGGAAAAACGAATAGGATTTTTTTTCAGAGAGTTTATTTAACATATATTGAAGTAAAAAAAAAAAAAAATTTTATTATCATTTTCATGCAAAATGGCGGCGACAGAGTCAATCTTAGTATCAATCGGTTCAATTAGGAAGTATACTTAGTATCAATTAGGAAGAAACAATCGGGAAGAGTCAATCAAGTATAAGACTTGGATCAAATAACCAAAAAATTTTATAATCTATATACCATTGCCTATGGGACTACGTAGAGGTTTTTTTTTGTCAATCAAATTTTGTAGAAATGGTGCACTTTGAAAAAAATGAATCGATTTTCGGCTAAAAAATAAGCAGTAAATTGTTTATAAAAAAAAAGTTTACGCTGAATAAAAAAAAAACGGCTACGTACTCCCGTAGAGAATGTAATTCTGACGCTACTGTCAAAATTTCAAATCGATCCATTCAACGGTGTTCAAGTAATCCGTCCTTCAAATTTGAAAAAAGTATTTTCGAGAAAAATGAGCAAAATCGAGAATTGAACTTTAAAAAATTTTTTTTCCACTATAGAACTAACGGATATTGTTTTTATAACCCTGAAATATTTTTTAATAAAAAAAAATCGAATTTTCCAAAATCCTGCAGTGGTGTTACCTCTTGAGCCCACGTCCTGAATGTCGAAAATTTTCAGCTCGAAATATCGAAAATTCGCAAAACCAGCGAATCGGAAACGAAAAATCGTCAAGATCGCCTCTAACGGATCGTATAATCAAAAAATTATATCTCCAAAACCTTCGATTCTACCGCGTACTCTCTCGTCGCGGGAACTTTTTCATCCGAAATTAAATGAATTTTCGAAAAAGATAAATACTGCCCGGTGAAAATCCAAAAAAAATCGAAAAAATCGGTAATAAAAATTATTACATGCCACCGATAATTACTCGTGCTGCATCGAACGAATTACGGACTCACTTCCGGTCGAACTGTACGTTATTCCCGGTCGAAAAAAAAAGAAACCCCCACAGAGACCTTCTCGAGATCCGATCTTCGAGATCGTGATTTAAAGGGAGCACGAAAGAGATCGATATCTCTCTCGGTGTATCCTCACGTGCGAGCGAAGATCGGTCCGGTGGATAAGAGATGAGGTGGAAAGAAAAAAAAAAATACCGAGAGAGAGAGAGAGAGAGAGAGAGAATAAAAACGATTGAGGGATTTTTCTTCCAGCTGTCTGTATATTGACTACCGAACGAGATCATTATGAGAGGTTGAACGTGACGATTGGACTTTTACGAAGATCTCCAGCTCAGCCACCAGAATCTTCGAATGACGAAGCATCCTTTTCCATATACCCTCAAATTCTGTTTTTATAGCCTCGATTTATCCTGCCACTCTTCAACTTTTTAAACGATTTTGAAAAAAAAAAAATCGAATATTTCACAAGATATTCAGTATCTATGAAATATTAATAATAATAATAACTATTATTAATGATTTTTATTATTTTAGTAGCATTTTCTCATTATTATTACTATTATGATGAGCAAATAATTTGAAAATAAAAAAAGTTATCGAACAATTTTATTAGTTACTTTTTTTTTTGGTATTAATAGGATTTTCAAAGAAGTTTCATTGACATTCCACGAGTTGTGACACAATTTTTTTTGTTGACACAAGTCAGCTTATAACTTATAGCAACTTATGACTTATAACAACTTATGGGTGAACTTCCGAAAAGGTCATTTTTATGCATTTTTATGATACAAGCTGTTTATTTAAACGATTAGACAACCGTGACCTAATATGTCGAAAGAGTAGGGATAGTAGTGTGCGTTACGATAGATATGGATATACACGAGCATGTTAATTCTTAAATTTTCAAAATTCAATATCTCGAAAAGTATTGCGAGCCGCCAAAAATCCTTTTAGGGGTATTCTTATCTTATCAAACAGAATGTTTGCGCAAAGTTTCAAACCAATCGGAGGTTGGGGCTTTTCGGAAGTTTATCCCAACTTATAACTTATAACAACTTATAACTTATAACAACTTATAACTTATAACAACTTATAACTTATAACAACTTATAACTTATAACAACTTATAACTTATAACAACTTATAACTTATAACAACTTATAACTTTATAACAAGTCAACTTGTAAGTCAACATTTTAAGAAATCGAATTTATTAAATACTTTTTGGAATTTATGTAGTTGGAGGAAATTTATGAGCACAAGGACGAGTCAACTGCGTTAAATTTTACAGACATTGAAGTGCACATATATCACAATAGGAGTCTCTCGTCGGGACGATCTCACGTATTATATATCTGGGGTTAGCCTGGTGCTATAGGAGAGAGTATACGAGGGAGGGCGTTTCGTTCGTATCCGCAACGCGGATCATCCCCATGACAACCGTCCTCGTTTGATATATATATGTGCACATATATATATATATACGTATATGAGTATATATATATAATATATGGTATATAGTCTCCCTGATGAACCGACTTGCGGCCTCTCCGGACGGAAATGCCTCGCCAACGTCCCTTCCTCACTACAGACGTCCCTCTCTCTCTCTCTCTCTCTCTCTCTCTCTCTCTTTCTCTCTCTATGCCGAAGGGATGAATCCAATTCTCGATCGACTCGACACAAGCCTCCCCTCCCACACAATCTAATGTACAAAAGATTGTCAGACAGACATTTTGGACAATTCAAGATTTTTCGAAACTTTTTTTTGCGAAAAATAAACTGCTCATCCCTATAAAGTTACGGTAATTCGACTTCCCGGAAGATCTGTGACTCGAATCTGTCCTTATTTTCTTCTTAATCCTTGAAGCCTCACAATAAAGCTCGTTTCATTGAGTTCAAAACGATTTTTAAATTTCCCACAGATCTCTAAAGTCGAAGCATTGATTTTCCCGAAAAAAAAAAAATCCCCCCGGACACTCAAACTGCTCTCAGCGCCAAAAAAAAAAAAAAAAAAAATAATATCCCTATGAAATTAGTCTCAATCTTTGAGTCAGCTCGCGTCATTTCTAAAACACCCCCTATCAACCTAATTCGATCGAACGACAAAAAAAAATCGGGCTTTTTGAAATTTTGATATTGATGAAACGCCAAACAAAAATGATGAAAGAAGTGAAATTTCGATTTCAATTTTTTCCAATGTGTTTCGAGACCGTGAGGCTCGGAAATTTTCCGGGGATTATGAAAATAATGGACTTTTGGTCGAAAGCTCAATTCGCACAGGTAAAAATCTCAAGCTGAACAAAAAAAAAGTCTTCTCTTATGGCTCTCATCATCGTGGAACGAGTGAACGAGAGGGGCGGGGGGTGGGGGGGGGGGAGGATTTCCGCCCACGAGAGGCAACTCATCCGCGCAAATGTATCGCAAATTGTCGCTGTACCCGTGCAAAGTGCATTAATGCATAAGGCGCGAGTCTCATCGTCGCGCGAAGAAAAAGGCGCGCTGGCACGAAGCAGCGTATCGGGAGCGAAATGTTTCGAACGATGATTCGAGTGCGAAGAAGCCATACGGGACTCTCTTTAAACCATCATGAGAGTTATATGAAGGGAGAAGTGCCATTTCGTCACTCTCTTGTCATATGTACATTCATCATTTACAGTCAAAAGGGCGTAACAAAAACATTTTAAGACTCAAAAGATAGGAGACAGTCCTTTTTTTTCACTCCCCAGAGTCTCTGAATCTATTTTTAATGACGAATCTACCGGTGGCTGTAAAAAAAAAAAATCGCAGCAACATCGTTTACATGTTACAATATGGGAAAAAAAAGTATTTTCGACTCTCGGAATTATTTATAAATATAAATAAATTCGTGTACATAATGTATACTGTCAAATGCGAGTGAACACGACC
This sequence comes from Rhorus exstirpatorius, assembly GCA_963564615.1. Classification (NCBI taxonomy): domain Eukaryota; kingdom Metazoa; phylum Arthropoda; class Insecta; order Hymenoptera; family Ichneumonidae; genus Rhorus; species Rhorus exstirpatorius. The sequence goes on along the minus strand of OY751322.1, from coordinate 11,204,911 downwards.
ACGAGTGGAATTGTCGAAGCGTCAACGAGCATCCCGTCATTTCTCTTTACCTTAATGGTTTCCTAAACTGTCGTAGAGACGATCAGACCTAAAAGAGATATATAATCGAGGATGAGACCTCCGTTCGAAGGTTCTCGGCGCACTCGAAGCCTCACAAAATACATCGCGAGAGTGCAATGGCAACGACGATTTCCAACTCTTGTAATTCGCGATGTACATGCAACCCATCAGACACGCATGGGCTTTTTCTCCCCGAATTAAAAAAAAAAAAAATTCGATCCAAAGAAATTCTTTTATTTTCTTCGATTTTTATAAAAAAAAAATAATATCGAGCTCAATGAAAAACTCATGGTAAACTCGAAGATTAATTTTATTCATTTATTTTCGGATCTCAAGGATTCGCGTTTGTTATTATTCAGTTTTAAGGGAAGGTAGTTCGAGATAACCCGAAGCGTGATAAATTTCTTCAGGTCCCTTAAGTTCAGTTGCGATTAATTTCCAAAAAAAAATAATATTTTTTTTTAGAAAAATTAATTTTCGTTCGGTTTTTGAATAGTTGGAAAATTCAAGTGGTCGTTTTTTTGAATAAATTAAAAACAAAAATAGATACTCCGTGTGACGATTTTGGGAATAAATTTACACGAGTGTCAAGATGGAAAAGCCAAAACGTGTATAAATATAAAAAGCTGAGAGACGTGTGAGAGTGCTGAGCCTCTGCGTGTTCCCCTCGAGTACCTTCGAGTCCTCGCGCTTATTCTCTCGCTCTATTTCTCCATTCCCTTCGATAATCACGAGGGAGGAGAATGAGGCAAGAAAAAAGGAAAAAAAAAAAAAAAAATAGATCCGAAGAGGGAAGAATTGAATTTTCATATATAGATAAATAAGTATTGGGCTAAAAGCCTGCTTCGATGAATTATCACGTTCGTGGAGGGAGAATGTGAAAGAGGAATTTTTTTTTTTTCAAATAACGACCGGGTATGCGGTATACGAGGGAATAAAAGCTCGCCATCGATAATTTATATCGAAAAAATTTTCACCTCCACGTGTCTTGGTAAAAAATCATTATGTCAGTGGCTGAGATGAAGAAGGGCATTATTTGCACCGTTTGAATTCTCCGTAGCATAAATTTTCTCCAGCCAGACAAATTTCAATGAAAAAGTCTCTTCTAGGGTTTTTTTGTTGATCTCCTCAATTCAGAAGCTGAAAATTCTCGATCTCCCGTCAGCCTTAATTCGAATTCTGAACTTCGAACTAGCAAACAGCCATCCCATAAGCCTCCCGGAGTATAAATTTCAGTATGAATCCGTTGTTCTTGGATTTTGATCACATTCGACCCTCTGACCTTTGACCCTGAATCAAGGGACTCGTGTGACGACCTGACAACCGATAGAGGTCAGGCCCATCTCCAACCTCCCTTTCCATGATCCAGGTGTTTGAAGGATTTCGATTTCCAACCTTGGATCCGAAATCTGGGGCCCTGAAAGGCTTCAGTGTCCAGGAATAAATTGGGTCAACGCGAACGATCCATTTGTTCCAGGCTGATCACTTAGCGGCTCTAGAAATTGAGGCGTCGATTGACCCTGGTTGGGCCCCGTGGGTCCTAGCGTAAAATCAAAACCTCAAACCCTTTACAATGAACAAATAACTTAACGTCATGCCTGTATGTGGAAGAATAAAAGTGTGGAAGACTATGACCGACGGCAAATTCACGGAATGTTGGAGTCCGTGTGTCCGTCGGGCTCGACAGGTTCGGGCTATACGTAAAGCGTTAAAGCCCACGGCACACGAGGCAGAAGGTGACTCCGGTAGCGTCATAATGGCTTGGCGCACAAGAGAGCCCGGGGCGCTAGCGTGGTTGTCATTGTGCAACCAGCTCCAGCCTATCCCTCTCTGGAGATGCTGAAAATTTAGCACTGGAGTTGGGGAGCGTCGATCTCTACGGCGGGGTTACCCTCAAATCATCGGTCGGGGGCATCTGGCGGGGTGTCCAAATGACGCTCGTCCAAGCGGAAGTAACGCGATAATGCCCGGGGAGTGAAAGCCCACGACCGTGATATCTGGCCGCTTTGATGTCGTCCTTTCTCCTCCTCTCGTCTCTCCTCACACTTCTTCCGTCTGTAGATACATATGTATAAGGTACAAAAAAACCGCTCTCCGTCATCACGGAAATTCCGGTGGACGGTCTTCGGGCCGCTGGAACAACTACGAGTTGGCCTGGATTTGAAGGACCTGGTCAGAATTGATGGATCTAAAAGCCGAAAAGTCGAAGAATTGCCCAATTCCATTGTTTTTGCTTGTAAACGAGTTTGGGGGGGCTTGAATTCTGGTGTCAATCTGGTGACCTAGGTGGAAAACTGTAAAATACATCAAGCGGTTTACCTGCTGCATTCAGCGTGGAAGTAAATCTTTATTGCACCGGTTGTCGTTGCCTAATCAGTTATGACGAGTAGCGGAGATCGGAGCTAGTTCATGGCCCATTTAATTTTCGTCTCTTTTCCCAAATCATTTATGACTTTGGCCGTTGGCACGTACTTCGCTAGAACCTCTGTCTGCACAGGAATAAAAAAATATACCGATCTCTTTGGTCAATCGGCTACCGCTAGCATGTTCCGCTAAATACCATACCATGGTGCGTCGAGTCACTCCAAATTTGAGGTGACTCGAATTTGGAGGCTTCTTTTGCTGATGTCCAGGATTCGGAGTTTTAGTTCTTCAGTTCTGTTTTGGAGGGGTTTAGGCTTGCGATCTTTAATTTTCTTTTTTCTGTATATGCACAAATCGTCGCTCACAAAGTGAAAGGATACAAGTCCCTTAGGCACAAGCAAACATTATTGAGGAGCTGATGTAGATGCGTTGAGTCACCTCCCAGAGCTTGATGGACAATTCGCTTTGTGTCTCAGGCTGTGGGGTTCAAAATATACCGGGTAGGGGATTGTTCGCGAGTGAAATGAGTCCGGAATATGAATCCGCGGGTGAGTTATACTTGTCATGCCGGGAAGAAAGCATTTCTGACATTCAAAAGTTGGATGTCTAAAGGAATGTTCTGCCAGGCGTAAGTAACAATGAGGCCTAACTTTGCATGACCTTAATGTGGGCTTGTCCCGCATATTTTCGCAAGGTTTTTCCGAATTCTTATCTCCCAAAAGAGCGCAATTAGGGTCACCACAACAAGCAGCATCTATCTTAAGCAGCTCCACAGACTACTGTAACCTTGAGTTCTGGTGACTGTTTTGAGAGGACATTGATGCTTTTTGGCAACGTCTGAAATTCGAAAAGCCTCTACTCCTTGATTAGGTCTCTTAAGATCGAAAACGAGCAAATTTCCATCCAACTCCCAGTGAACCGTCCTCACACGCCTAGGAGGAAGTCCCCCCAACGATTCCATGACTTGGTTCATCGGATTATCACAGCGGGAATTCGTTAGTCTTGCCATTTTGGTATTCTCGGAGCTTGGTCACGTGCGCGTAAATATATTTTCTCACGTGTGTCGGGTAGAGCAAAAAACGCGACTCTGTATGATGATGAGTGCTGCGAGGCGAGAAACCCCGGTCAAAGCAGCACGAGTCTGGCTATGATGAAGAGTACAGGGGGTTGGGGATAGGCGATCCGTTAATCGTCCATTGATAGAAGTCGTTCGGGCATCACAGGTTAATTCGGCCTCTATGGCTCTCCGCATGACTCTCAATGGACGAAGGTATACGCGCTGTACTCGGCGTCCGACCTACGTACGACGTTGACGATATAGGGGGTAGAAAGGGCTCCGCACCCTGGAAGCTTAATGAACGGGCGCGTTGGCGGAATACTCGCGGGATTCTCGAGCCCACCGGGGCTCCCGCATATTTCACTGTGATCTCTCTCTCTCTCTCTTGCCCCTGGCTTTTTAGCTGTGCTAACACGAGGATGGATTAGGGCTAGACGAGGACCAATTTCGTCCTCGATATTGACAGTTTTCAATGGACATGATTACCGCTTGATAACTTTTTCGTGTCGTCACTCGTCGTATAGTTGGGGTTTTTTCGTTGATGGTCCCCTTCGTAGGTCCTACTTCACCAATATTTCGTTTATTCTGATCGCAACTCATGAGGATCGAGAGTCTGGGAACATTTAAGAGATTTCCGTGTGGTGTTGACTGTTTTGAAAACCCTCTCTAAGGAAGACTAGCTTGAGGAAAAGAATGAAGCTTTACATGATTTTCTCTGAAGATTGGGTCCAAGACAGCACAAAGGACATAATATGTGTCTGCCTGTTGAATCTGCTCGTAGGTCATTGAAGCCGAAGGCTTGTGGTACCGCCCCAACGTGGACGAAATACGTCATAAAACCAGAAACACGTTGAAATTTCTAGGCCGATGGAATTTTTTTTTTTCGGTTCTCGTATAAACGTTGGAGACCTCTCGTTCATCCAAAAATACTTTTGATCATTGCCCCGTGATCAACTGCCCCGAGAATAAAAAAATACAGACGAATTCGTCGTGTCTTCATAGACACTACTTCTATCCCCGGAGGGCATCATAATGATTGCTCCCGAAGAAGCAACCAGCAAGTTATACTCGATAATGGACCCTTTATGAATGACACGAGTAAATAACAGGTTCCTTATTGCCTTCCTATTAGCTAAATGGTACACGAAAGTTTCCCGAAACTTTAACCGAGAAACCCCATTTTTTTTATACGCGGTTGATGCCCGTGTCTCTGGCGTTGTGTACCGCTATAACAATACACAGTGGGATACACGAAAGTCCAAGATGCCCTCGAGAAACATTCCAAGGTCGAAATTACGGGCGATTCAGCTCGGTATAAACACACGAGGTGTATCGAGACACAGGCGAGACATTTACGGAACAGCTATATACACGGTAAAGGTAGTTTTGTCCGGCCAATGGAACCAGCCGGAAACGCAATCGCAATGCAGGCCAATCCTGCGTCCTCCCCTCCTCAATGTTTCCGTCCTTTCTTCCTCCCTTATGCCACCATTCATCCGCACTCCCTCGCTCGCCTCACGTGCTGGGTCTCTTGCCCATAACCCTCGCGGTTTTCGCTCCTCCCGCTCCGAAAACGTGTAATGACAATCATTATCCGCGGGAATGATTGCGGGCGCTCGGTCCGGGTTCCGCGGAGCATCGCTCGCTCGCCTGGGCCCTTCTATTGGGGGGATGGAAGCCACCGTATAGAGTCGCTTTGGTTCTCGATTCGAAGCGGGATTGTCACATGGCTTTCGACGCTGCTCCTGGGCAAGCGGTTCGTCGGCATTGGTTTTTATTTTCATTCCTCTGGAGAAAAAAACACGAACGAAACGGTCCAGTATCTTGTCCGTTGATCGTGCGGAAACGTTGAAAAATATGGGCCGTTAAATTGTGCCGCCCGAGTGTGAAGCCCCGAAGTTCGAGAGTGTTGCCAAAAAAAAAAAAAAAAAACAAGTTTAGTCCTGTTTTACGAAACGAAAAAAGGCGAGACGAGCGTCGAAACGAGTGCTTAAAAAATGTGCGCCAGGTCGTGGGGCATCCTTTTTTGTTGAGGAGAACAAAAAAATTGTTACCATTTTCAATGTCACGGCGACGGGAAAGCTTTGACGGGCTCAAAAATCGCGAATCCTTTCATTGTGCAGCGCTCGAGTGCGCGACATTCGTTGCTGGTATCGACACACTCAGGATATTCCAGGCAAGCTAGGGAGCTGGGTTGGAGTTTTAACTTTTTTTTTTTCGTATGAGACCAGTGGCAGAGCGTGTATTTGGCATATCGGGAGGCTGCGAGCTATGAGAAGAAGTCAGTAGGAGAGCTTGAGGGAGCAGTCGGTGTCGTAATTATTTGTGGTACGCGTGAAATTTTTCAAGGGAGAGATAGCAAACTCTTCTTTGCGATGACTTGAAAAATATTTTTGAATATATTATCCTTGCTTTAACGCCGAGTGTTTCTCTCTGTCTCTCTCATAAGGCCAAAGGAGAATGGCAATGAGGAATAACAATTACGGATGTAAGTTCGAGCGGGGCTGGCTCCAGTGCTCTCGTTATAATATCTTTTACGAGCGCAGTCACACGGGGCACTCGCGAATGACAGACGCAAAAAAAAAAATGGTGTTCTCCATATCTCAATGGTGCATGTGCTGTGTGCATGTAAGTTTGTCCGTATGTCCAGACTTTCTCGCTTTCTCAACACGAGTCCGGAAGGCTTATACGAGCCTCGCAAACTCAACGAATTTCTGGGATCGTTTTTTGCACTTGATGGTCGATGCCGAAACGATCGTAAAACGTTGGCCTATACCGCTTATATACTCGCTTTCTTACCATTATTTATACGACTCGCGAAATCGCGAATTTTACGCCACTCGGGTAGGATGCAAAAATTTTCATTCAGCGATAAGCTAGGCTTCCACTGGGATAACGGACGAGTTCTTGTCGTCGTACGAAGCCACGCTCGCATTATACGAATGCCGCATATGTGCAACACAGAGCTCCGTCTTGTAGGACGGGGTGTTATCCTCATCTCTGTATGCATTTTGAAATAATCTGCATTGCTATCCCGCAAATTCCCTCGTATCTAGAGGAACATCAAGGGAAAAAGAGAGATAGAGAGAGAGAGAGAGAGAGAGAGAGAGAGAGAGAGAGAGAGAGAGAGAGAGAGAGAGAGAGAGAGAGAGAGAGAGAGCGTAAGCTAGTCGTTATCCGTCCGCTTCGAGAGTCACGTCGCGCATTTACGGTAAAACTCCTCACAATGGTATAGTGCAGCATGAAAAATGTCCGCGTCATCATTTTGTTCTAGTGCCGCTCTCCCTGCAACTTCATGGATGCTTTTTCTGCTCTATTCTCTCTTTTCCTCTCGGGTTTCTTGTCTTTTCTCTCATTCCCGAATACGTTTAGGATTTAATCGTTTTGCGAGCGAGAAGAACTCATGAGCGGCACCATTTTTGTGCCACTTTTGGTGATTTCTTCGCTCCAGGTTCTCCGGAAAAGGCTCGAGAAAAGGGAGCAAGGCTTTCTGTTTGAACTGGTTCAGTAAAACATTGCTGAATTTATTTTAGACAGCGGTAGAGGTCTAAGAGACTTGTTTGAGGTTTTTTGTTTGCAATTTTTGTCCAAAAGCTTCCATCAAAGGTTTCGGTGTTGTTCGTTCGTCATGATGCACCATGTCCCAGAGAGTCAAGAAATGTGTGCCATAAGTCGGAGCGTCATTTCAAATGAATGGGATTGAAGTAATTCCAAATGGATGGGGTTGCGGTCATTCTAAATTGATGGGGTTGGAGATGCCCGTGCAGAAATTTTGGTCGGGATCCAGGTGGATTCTGAGAAGGATCCCTATTTTCTGATAGGGATCCAGCTGGTCATCGGATCAGATCCTATGACCGAATGTAACGTTTGCACATTGGAATCCGACAGGGACCCCTGACTGGATTCCAATTATGGTATCCAGTCAAAACCCGATCAAAATGTGGTTTAATCTGGCATATATATAAAATCCCGAATAAATATTTATCTTCCGCAATTCAGGTTATAGGCAATTGTTTATCATTATCTGAGCCATAGAAAAAATTTAAACAAAAAAAAACGTCGACACCGGGGTTTGAACCTACGACATCTCACTAGCCTTCGTTTGCGTATTGTACCCGAAATCAATGACAAAAAATATTATATTTTATGAACATTAATGTTTTTGACATTTTTTATTGATTGTTGTTGTTCCGAGGATGATTCCGGTCGTTGAAAATTTATTTGCTAACCCGGAAAATGATTTAAGGACAACCTACCTACCTATCTGCCTACCTAATGAACTAACGCTCTAACCACGACGCTCTCGAATGCTTGTACATTTACTTTATAAATATCTTCTATACACTATACATGAGGCTGAAGCTAGCAGCGGTAGCGAGAAGCCAAAATTCAGAAAAGAATACGCATGACGGGAAAAATCTGAAAAAATTAAGGAGTATTGTCTATCGATCCTGGAACACGATCGCGTTTCAACTTTTGAGTGGACTGACTCCTTCGTTGATTTGTTTGTTAATTAACAATGGCTGCTGATAATTAAAATCGCACACATGACGGGAAAAATCTGGAAAAATTCAAGAGTATTGTCTATCGATCCTGAAACACGATGGCGTTTCAACTTTTGAGTGGATGGACTCCCTTGTTTATTTGTTTGTTAATTAACAATTACTGCTGATAATTAAAATCGCACGCATGACAAGAAAAATCTGAAAAAATTAAGGAGTATTGTCATTTGATCCTGAAATACGATGGCGTTTCAACTTTTGAGTGGACGAACTCCGTTGTTTATTTGTTTGTTAATTAAAAATAACGGCTGATAATTAAAATCACACGCATGACGGGCGAAACCTGAAAAAATTCAGGGGTATTGTCTATCGATCGTGACTAAAAGTATATATTGCGCTTGAAACTATCCTTACAATTAATAATGAATTAAATTCCGCGCACAAAACTACTTTCCGTTCAGCAATATCCTTTACAACTTTTAAATCATCGAAGGTTCTTTTTATTTGAAGTACAATCCCCATGGTCTCAAATTTTTCCTTCCAAAAAGTTCGCCACAGACGTTAAGTGGCTGTTATAATTAAAAAAGTCCAATGAGCGGCGGCTTCCACTTAAGCTACAAAGCACCCTTTTCGCGATGATGTCTTTTTTTTTATCAAAACTTCCACCACCACCACATGACCACACGACCACACGACCACAAGACCACACGACCTCACGACCACACGACCACACGACCACACGAACACACGAACACACGAACACACGACCACACGAACACACGAACACACGAACACACGACCACACGACCACACGACCACACGACCACACGACCTCACGACCACACGACCACACGACCACACGAACACACGAACACACGAACACACGACCACACGAACACACGAACACACGACCACTACCACCACCACCACCACCACCGCCACCGCCACCGCCACCGCCACCGCCGCCGCCACCGCCACCGCCACCGCCACCGCCGCCGCCGCCGCCGCCGCCACCGCCACCGCCACCACCACTACTCATTATTATTATTATTATGATTATTATTATTATTATGCCAATCGAATAATGTGTCAACAAGCTTTATTCGGAATATGACTGGGCATTTCGCAAATTAAAATTCTCCGATCATCCCATTAAATCATCGGAGGATACTCGTCTTGAGGAGCTCTCAACAAATCCTGATTCAGAACAAACGTGAGATTGGGATTCAATCGGTACACCCTGAAAGAAAGTGGCGCCATAACTTACAAATTTTGCCACATCCACCAATCCGATCACGAGACGGATACCATATAGATTCCCATGGGGATACCGGTTTTGGGGAGTCCATGGACAATCCCGATCGGGATATGGTCGGACTTAGGGTATCCCTAAAAAATTTCTGCACGGGTGGTTTGGATTGGAGTTGGATGGGTCTCTAAGCTAATAATGAACCCCAATGATCATACAGTTTCGATGAAAACTGCAACCAGGGTTATTTGAAAGTCCTAGATTATGAGTTTGACATCGCATTTGCTAAGGATTGCACTAAAAAGTGTCTCCAAGCCCCCCAGTAGTTTTCGGTGTCCCAAAGTTGTGAACTCTTCGCCACAGAACCGGGCATCCGGAGCGGTTCCAATGAAATAAAAAAAGTACGCAAAACATCGTCCTGTTCACTCCATTAGATCCTCATCGCTTGCACATCCAAGTCAGATTCTCAGGTACACCGTAATTCAATCCCCGAACGAATGGTATAAGACTGTGCAGTGGCCCTTGCACCAGACTCGCCATTTTGGTACCGGGGGCTTCGAGGAGTCTCGGGACGGGGGGATCCTTCCTCTCATCGGTTCGTCGTCTCCAACCAAACGCCAATGGATCCTCCACCTATACCGGCAATAGGATCTATCCACGATGATTCCCGTTTTGCTTGTGTATTCGAGAGAGTGGGACGTTCAGATTAGCTTGCACCTCTTCGTTGATTCTACCTCGGGTTCTTTACTATATCCTGGTACACACACACACACATCTACTTCTTGCTCTCACTTGCCTCTCTCGTTTCATACGCGAGGACTCTTCCTGCGGCTGTACGGAAAATATAATGATGGCGAGGCAAGGAAAGAGCTTGGGCAAGGCACCATGTGAGGGATGAAGATAGGAACTCTTTCTCTCTCACTCGGGCATTGGAAAGCCGCGATAAGGAGGGAGTGTCTACCGCCGCCATAATGATAGCCCTTGCTCGCCTCTGAGTCCGCTTCTCTTTGGCACGAGACGTGTACAACGTACACCTTACAACGAAACGCGAACCTTGCATCGTGCAATCTTACTTCAGTGTTCCTTTTCTCTGATCCCTTCTCTCTCTCTCTCTCTCTCTCTCTCTCTCTTTCTCTCTCTCTCTCTCTCTCTATTTCTTTCTCGGCCTTCTTGGCTGCACAATAAAAACGCACTGAGACCACGCTTATACATGTCCTCAGGAGTTGTTGTACCTAGCGTTGAGTCGAGAGTTCCTAGAGAAAGCTAGATATAGCCTGGAAAATCTTGAGGGTCGAATCTGTAGATGATAAGACTCCGATAAGACTGGATTGGCCTTATTAAAACACTACCTTGTTCGTAACTTTGTGGATGCTCATCAATGCACCAACCTCAGTATGGTGTCAGCGGCGATTTGTTCAGATTTCAATCTGAACAAAGCTTCGTTTAGATTAAAATCTGAATAGAGCTTCGCTAACAATATCCTGAGGCTGGTTCCTTGATGAGGTTCCGCAAAGTTACGAATAAGGTGATGCCTTGATAAGGCGAATCCAGTCTTATCGGAGCCTCGTCATGTTCAGATTCGACCCTCAAGATTGTCCGGACCATCTAGCCTCCTCTGGTAGGCTTCTCTAGGACCTAAAGGTCAGCGTCATCAATGCCCAGTCTCGTCGAGGCAACGAGACAGTATTATTTGGGACTTGTCCACATCCTTGGTGAATCCTTGACTCAGGTCACCTATCAGTTGTCCTAGCTACAGATTTATCAAGGCCTCAGTAGAATTGCTGGCAAGCCTCAGTATGTTTTACTCTCTGAGTCTTTGGAGGATTCACGGATCATCATTCATTCACAAACGAGATTATTTCCAGCGATCTTGGGGACTCAGGATTCTTTTTCTGCTTACGGTCAGATCCATTTTACTCTTTCTGAAGGAAGGAAAAAAAATATAAAATAAACTGGCCTTTGGATCAAGCCTTTTGGCATAGGTAGCATGGAGAGCATATAAATATATATGTCGAATATATATGTGCCGGAGCATGATGCAAAAGGGTTTTACAGACCAGAGAGAGAGAGAGAGGGCGAATTTACGTGCATTCTCTCGCCACAGCATCAAGCGGAGAGTGTGAGTTTAAGGTCTCGTGGATTGGACGAGCGGGTTCAGTTTCATTAGCGCGCCAATGCCCATTGGCCCAGCTCTTTTCTCTTCGCTCTCTCTCTCTCTCTCTCTCTCTCTCTCTCTCTCTCTCTCTCTCTCTCCCTCCCTCTCTCCCTCTCTCTTTCACTCTGGGTCTTTTTGCCTTTCCAGCAGCGGATAATGACGTGTTATGGTTCGCTCCATCTCTCTCTTTCTCTTCCCGAAGCCTATATATTGCAACTCGAGAGCGAACCATGAGCGATCGTGCATGTTAGATATAGGTCTCCTCTGCCTGTTCATGCTATGCGTGCCTGTGTGTGTGTTTGCAAGTATCAAGCTCGGGCACTCATCGTTGCCGAAGCGACAACAACGTCCTCGGGTTGAGGCAAAGAAAAAAAAAAAAAAAAACTGCATCTCGTACAATGTGCGCCAACTGCGAGACGTGATGTTGCAGGAAAGATCGGTGGGGCAATGAGGGTCGGGCGAAAAATAAGAGTCGAAAGGGTTTGCAGGAAATTCCAGTGGCTTAAAGAAAATTTTAGGGTGTTATGGGGAATTGCAGTTCCGCTTAGGAGGAACTGGGCTATGGTATAGGGAATTTTCGCCTTGAGTCAGCGATTTTCGAGGTGTGTAAGAAATTATTGTTTCTGATGGCGCACGGGCGCTTGTATGGTTGAATAGGGACTTGTGGATAGAGAATTTTCGTCTTAAAAGTTCTCTACTGCTATACAGAGGTTTCTAGAGTGAATTTTCAGTGCTGTATAGGGAATTGTACTGTTTTATAGGGGAATTATTGTGATGTGTAGGGAATAATAGTGAGATAGCTGGGGAATTCTCGTCATATTTAACGAATGATAGCGCTAGCTAGAGGATTTTCGTGCTATTTAGAATATTCTCGGGCTTCAAGTAGAGAATTCTAGTGTTATCTAGGGGAATTTAGTGTTTACTCATCTCAAAAGTTCTCTGCTGCTATATAGAGGTTTCTAGAGTGAATTTTCAGTGCTATATAGGGAATTATACGGCTGTATAGGGGAATTCTTGTGATGTGTAGGGAATAGTAGTGATAGCTGGGGAATTTTCGGGTTATGCTGGAAATCATCATGATATCTAGGGAATTCTCATCATGTTTAACGAATGATAGCGCTAGCTAGAGGATTTTCGTGCTATTTAGAACATTCTCGGGCTTTAAGTAGAGATTTCTAGTATTATCTGGGGAATTTAGTGTCATTTGGATAATTCTACTGCTGCCTGGGCAATGATATCGTTATCTAGTGATTCCAGTAATATTGAGGAACCTGATGACTATATAGGGCATCATCTAGAGAATTTCTGTCCTGTATATTGGACATACTAATACTTCACAGTGAATTTCCTTGTTTCATAGGGTATTCTGATACAATATAGAGAATTTTCGTGCCATACAAAACATCGTTATGCTACACAGACAATTCTAGTGTTATCTAGGGATTATAGTATTCTTCAAGGAATAGCTGTCCCATGCATTGAGCATTTTAATACCCCATAGGGAATTTCCTTGTTTCATAAGAGATTCTGATGCAATATAGGGATTTTTTTTCTGTAACATCGAAAAATTTTGTGTTACATCGGCAATTTTCCTGCTATCTAGGGACTTTTATTCGTGTATATCATTATCCGGTACCATGTACCATCATTCCAGTATAGTCACATCCGGATTCAGGGTAGCTTTGCTCGTTGCACATACAACGATATACTTACAAATATAAAATTATCCACGTATATGTGTAAATGCGAAACATTCGCTGCATGTAATCTCGATTTTCAAGCCTGGCTGCGACCATAGCTCGGATTTCTGGGTAGAAATGGGTGCGGATAGTTATCACCATACATGGCAAATGGTACCTCGCCACGCACCTCTGTTTCACTGACGTTTTACGAGTTTTCCCACTCACCCCCCAGCAATCCTCTAACTCTTCCACAATCTCGAGTCATATGCCTCGGTTCCGGAATCCCATTAATTTTCAAAATGTGATAAATCGCTCAAACGAGACTCATCGCAATTTGCAATGGCGACTAATTATAGGATCTTTGTACAATGAAATTTCGTATCAATATCGAAATTTCACCATTCAAGGCTTAATTGAGATATTGGCTGTTCGATGATGGGCTTCGTGTGAAAAATTGTTTTCCAGAGGCTACGATGAGCTCACGAGGATAGGTAGGACTTTGAGGGATGAAAAAAAAAATCGATTGTTCGAGGCTCTCCAAAAAATTTAACTGAACCAAACAGCCATGTAATCTTTTTTTTTTCTTATGCTGTAACCTTTCGAAAAATCTGTTGTGCGTTTGTAGGTATATATATATATATATATATGCTGTATACGGAGCCGGGTGTAATGGTACATGAAACACTCGAGGATCAATCATCGAAAAAAACAATTGTTTCCAACGCATTAGTCATCATGAATCTCCTCGTGGCTGATGCTTGAGTGTACTATTTTTTTTTTCTTTTTTGACGACTTTTCACGACAATAAAGGGTCCTCGAGTTCACCACCATGCCCGACGGTCCTTCTCTCGTCTTCCTCTTACAAATCACCCCGATCTAGGGGAGAGAAGAAAAAAAAACTCATGAGGGATAGGGGTGCACTGTCGTTCATTCGACACTTGTGCACTTGCACAATACATACATACATATATCGTCAACCTTTTTGAAAAAAAAAATATAATTAAATTTTTAAAATGAATTAAGGCTTTAACAATCATTTTCAAGATTCTCAAAGATTCTCTACTTGCAATATTTTTGAAAAAAATATTGTAAAATACCAAGCACAGATAAGAAAATATTTTTTTTTTAAATTAGGATTGCAACTTTGAGGGGTTTTTTTTACCGGATATCAGATTTTTCGAGTGCATTGTTAAATTAATTTGAGCCTCGATCAGTGATATTCGACGAACAATAAATATCATCGCAATAAATAATCAATATAATATTCTAGTTTCCTATCTTATTTTTTTTCGTATATTTAACTGGATTTTTATAAATTATACATTTCGATTTTGATTTTGACTTTTGAAAATTATTTTAAAAGCCTGAATTTATTTAAAGAAATGTAGACTTTTTTTTTTATCAAAATGGTGTGTTAAAGACGAACGAGAAAGTTGTTTTTTTAAATAAATATTCAGATAAAATAAAAATAAAATTGCCACATTTTCATAGCAAAAGTGAAACAAAATTTTTTTTTGCCACTAATGTAAATCCACCAATAAAATGTTTTTTTATTTTTAAAAATACGACAGAAAAATTAATAATTGAATGTCAAAACTGTTATTCCTATATATTCCTATATACAGCAAAAATTTTACGTTCCAACCGAAAAAAAAGTTAATTCATTTTCAAAAGTTAATAAAAAAAAACAGCCAATTATATTAATGTAATCATTATAATTGAAATTTTGATGTTGAGAAATGGTATGGAAAAAATTGGTTGTAAATTGAAAAGTCGATTGAAAAAATGGTGGAGTCAGTGACGAGGGGTAGTTTCATGGTTGATTTTCGTACAAAATGGCCATTCAAACGTGACTATATATGCGACGAGTCAGGGAGATATGGATCGCGACGAGGAGCGGTTGCCCTGCCACCAACAGGAACAGTGATAGAGGGAGAAAGCACGAGGAAGAGAGGAGTATATGGTGAAGGAGTAAGCGAATATGTATATATATATACATTTGTACACATGAATATAAATATATAAGCATATATATATACATGTATATACATACATATATATTTGTATATATGTGTATACATGATCCGTGGCGCCAGAGGGTGAAGAAGCGAAAACGCACCCCTCCGGAGGACGGGGCTGGTGTCGTCATGGCAACAACGATCCCTCAGTAGCTCGAACCCTCCTGCACACCCTTCATTCAACACTAAACACTCTAAACATATATCTATATATATATGTATATGCATATACATGTATACAAGTATACACATCCTCATTTCCCTTTAATTCACTCGGAACAACCCAAAGTCTTGGATTTTCATCTATCAAATTATTGTCAATTAGTTTTTATTTATTGCAACAAAAATTTCAATGATCATTCGTCCAATGTAAAAGTCCACTTGAGAATTTTTTTCTCGACGAAATGGTTGGAAAGAAAATAGAATTTCATCGATTTATCAACGATCATTTAAACAACTTTCGATTTTTAATAATTTGAGATTATCTTAGTTTAAATTAATACGTACAACATGTTGGAAGGGACCTTTTTTGTATTGAATTGTTAAGAACAATTTGAAGTCATTCTTTTCTTGGGAATTTTCGAGAATTTTCTGAATTAAAAAATTGATTATCTAGAAATTATCTAGATGCTCGAGATAATATCTAGATTATCGAGATAATACATAGCTACTCGAGATTATCTTTCGTCTTGCAAAATTAAATTTCATTCGCACTTTTGACGTTCAAACATTAGTATTGTCGTGATAAATTTACAAAATGAATGATGAACAATCTGTTCGATGTATTTTGTATTGATCGATCATCTATAAAACTATCTACACTCGTGGAAATATGCAGTATTTTATCTTTTTTTTTGCAATCTCCTTTTTTTAATAGCAATATTAATTTGTATTCCCAAAATTTCATCCTGCCTCAGTCGCAATAACCTCGAGGACAAGATAATTCCAAAATCATCTAAAACTTATCTAGATAAGCCGTTAAAAAATATCTGAAATATAATTTTTCAAGCTCAATTTTCGTTTGTCAAATTTTATCGTTGATGCTGTTGGAACGAACATAATCTCGATCAAAGTAGCCAGATAACACACGTATTATCTGTAAATTATCTCGCGAAAATTAATGAAACTCGACAGGATCAGACGATTCATTTAATATCCTCAATAATAAAACAAGACTCCGCTTGGAAATTGCCCGAGAACGCTTGTCTTGCGACTGCAACGAGTCGATATACCAAGATGCAAAAATATCTGGTTAAGAGACAATGAAAGTTTAACGAGCATGACACGATTTTGTTGTTTTTTTTTTCTCATTTTCGTTGACGACAAAACCACCCAAGAAGAATAAACAAGGGGAAACGATTGAAGAGATCTATGATCTCTATCGTGAGTTTCTGGGAGTTCTGACGAAGAGCTTTCCTTAATTGGCTTCTCGTGGTCAAGTCTGACCCCAAATAAATAATCATGAGAAAATGGAAAATGTCAAAAAATGTAAAAAATTGAAAAAAAAAATCTCGATTTTCCCATGGCCCGAACTCATCGATCTTGAGTTTCTGATTCTTCAAATAAATTATGCAACCCTTAATCGAAATCTCTCGGTCCTTGATTCAGCTAATATAAATAAATTAGCTCTCGGGTTCGTCGCGTTATTATTATTATTATTATTATTGGCCTATTCTCCCTTCTGGATTCGTAACTCTATACTTCATACCCATGCTGCTCAGCATCGCCCTCCATTTTTTTTCTTCATATTAACCGGTATCAAAAAGGATTTATATATATATATATACATGTATATATTTCATCTTCTCGAGTCGCGTTTTATTTGCAAAAAAAAAATTTGCCCCTTTTCTGCACGTGGTCGTACATTATTATGCATATACTCGTATCGAAGAGGCTAATACGAGGTAGCAGGGCTCTCGAATATCTCTCAGGATACGCCGATGAGACGAGACGGGGACGGAAGAAAAGAGAGATAAAGGAAGTGTAGCGAATTTTTCATACGATGGTCGCAAAACCCCTGAGGCTATTTTCGCGATGGTGCGGAGAGAATGCGCGTAAAAATACAAGAAATAAAAAAATTTTGCATGTATATATAATATAAAGAGATATCGGAGACACTGTTCCAGTCTAGGAAAACAGTTCGTAAGTGCCAATAATTTCGTTTTCACTGACTGTAAGTGTCAGTGTGTGCGAAAGCTTATTCGAATAGCTGCGAGCATAGTTAAAAATCCACACAGCATCATCGAAGTCGACTGCAAGTGCAGACAAGCTCGTAAGTGCTAGTAAAGTAAGTGCTAGCGAAGATCTGTGTACTTGTGTTCGAGTCGTATTCGAGGAGCTGTGAGTGTGAAATGAATTTACTGACAGTCAGTTGTATTGTCAGAATTTTTCTTCGAGTGCATATAATCCATTAAGTCCCAGAGGTAAGTGCCAGCGAAGACTCGAGTGCGGTATACGCGAGTAGCTGTAAGTGCGAGTGAGAGCTTACGAAGAGTCAGGCGATTTCTGCGAGTGCGAATAAATTTACAAGTGTCGGTAAGTGCTAACGAAGATCCGCATGCATGTGTACGAGTGTATAAGCTGGAATTATGAAAAGACTCTACCGACAGTGAGTTGAAGTGAGTCTGCAACTTGCTGTGAGTGCATACAATCCCACAAGTGCCAGAGTAAGTGCTAGTAAAGGTCTGCGTGTGCGTTTCACAGAGTATGCGAGTATCCGTAAGTGTAAGTGAGAACTTACGAAGAGTCGGGCAATGTCTGCGAGTACCCGTAGGTATACAAATAAGTTTTCAAGTGTCAGTAAGTCTTGATGAAGATGCGTCTGCGTGCGTTTAAGTGTTTTAGAGTAGCCGTGAGCATGAGAGGGATCTACTGACAGTGAGTGACTGTCTACGAGTGGCTGCGAGTGCGTAACAGACCGACAAGTTCCGGAGTAAGTTCTGTGTGCGCTTGTCACAGTTAATGCGAGTAGTCGTAAGTGTGAGTTAGAGCTTACGAAGAGTTGGGCAATATATACGAGGGCCTGTAAGTGCAGATAAGTTTACAAGCGTCAGTAAGTGCCTTGTAAAGTTCTGTTTGCGTGTGTTCAAGTGCCAGTGATTAATTGTAAGTGCAAATACGAGTCCGCGAAGAGTAACTTCCTGTTTTCCAGTTGCTGCAAGTGTAAATATTCTTGTGTCAACGAGCATGCGTTAGTGAAGCTTTGTGTGCGAGTATGTTGAAGCTTAAGTAAATAGCTCCAAAATTTAAGTTTGCACTTAAATTTCGTGGATTCTCGTCCACGAAGAATGAGTGATGATCGGCAAGTTGCTGCTGGTGCAACTTGATCCTGAAGGTGTTAGTAAGTGGTGGTGAATGTTTGTGTTTAATTTTGTGTAAGCAGCTGTAAGTGGAAACAACGGTTTTCGAATCTCAGCAAGTGCTAGTATCATCGATTGTCCGTTACATTTTTCTTATTAATGCTGAGAATTTATACTTTTACTAATTTATTATTACAATTATCATTATTATTATTATTATTATTATTATTATTATTATTATTATTATTATTATTATTATTATTATTATTATATACATGGCTCTAAGTATCTTCGTCTCCTCTCTGCCTCCTGTCTCCTTCACATCTTTCGCCATTGTAATATCTCTCGTTCGCCGAGGATCATTATCATAATATCGCTTGGTTCTGGTGATCCCTCGGTCGATTTAGCATTCAAAATGTTATACGAGATCGAGAGCGGTCCCCGGATGATTTAGTCGCCCCATCTTAGCATCTCTCTATACACACACACATACACACATATATATTCACGATATCATAATGTTACTCTCGATCTCGTCGCGTTTATACTAATGCTAGGTTTAGGTAGACAATGACGACGACGACGACGACGACGACGACGACGAGGCTGCCCTTGTATACATGCAAACGCTTCTAAGATTATAATAAGACGCAACCAACGACGATAGAATTAGGGGGATTGCCTAAAAAAGGCTTCGCAAAGAAAAAAAAAAAAAAAAAAAAACAAACAGGGGTGGTGGGCAACTTGTGTCATGAAAAATCCAAAGAGGTTGGTGGAATTTGGGATTTTTTTTTCTTCTCGGCACAAGCCAAAACGCGCATCTCGTCAAATTGGTGTGATCCTGGTGGATTCTCATCGTCCTTCTTTTCTTTTCTTTTTTTTTTTTTTTTTCATCGACTATCTTCCATACTACGAGACAACAGCAGTGAGGGTGAGACGATTATTTTCTCTTTCTCTCGTCCTCGATACATAATTATACTTCGGTGTTCTATATCCATTGGGGAAAATGCTGTATCGGGGTGAAAGTCGAAACTCCCGGTGTATACTTAGGTTGATATAGATTTTTTTTTCTCGTATAGCTCTTATTCCTCACGCCGTTCTCGATTCTTTCTCCAAAATATTATAAAAAATAATTTTTTTTTTTTCCAAAAATCAGGTTTGAATATATTTTTGAATCGAATGTATATGAAGGTATGAGAAAAGTGAGGATTTTTTAAATATAATTTATCTCATGCAGTGGAGTGAATCAACAGTTTTTTTTTTTTTTTTTTTTTTTTTTCGTAAAATGAGCTTTTACAATGTCTCTCATACCTTTCATCGTTATCGTGTGATTCTCAGGGAGAAGTACGGCCATTAGGAAATAGTGTGTATGTATATGTATGAACAGTGTGCTTGACTACGAGTGCTTTAGAAGCTTCCACGAGTTACAGACACCGCAGAAACCGCAAAGCAGCGAACACAACCGAGACTTTTGTCTCTTCAGTCCACCCTTCGTTTTCTCTTATATACATACATACATTGAAACTGTGGCTGTCGCAACGGATATGCTCTCGTCAACGGTTAATATAGTAATTCTCCAACTCCAACATCAATCCTATGCTGCACTGTGCATCAGAGGGAATGAAAAGCCTTCTTGTAAATTTCAAAAATGCCAAAAGTTCTCTCATTCAACGATAATTCGTCAAACTCGACTTGTAACAAACTTATCGTCGAATTAAACCAGTCATTTCCTTAAAAATAAACATATTTAACGTTTTTCAAATTTCTCACGCGAATTTCGAGACTTACGATAAAAATTCTACGCATTTCGCAATGAGCGGTAAATTTCCGATCCAGAAGACTGAAAAACATGTTGAGAGAAAAAAAAAAAAAACCTAAACGTCTCAGTCGACTTTTGTCAGGAAAACGAAATTGCCGAAATTTCAAACAGTCGTTACTCTGCGCCTGTTTGGCTGATGGAGATAGATAAGGTGTGTTTTGAAATCGTCAGCGGTTGACTCGTACATTAATGTTCGTTTCATAACGATATCTTTGTTTCTGCGGACGTGAGAACCGTTTGAATAACGAGAAGCGTATTGCGGGCGTGCGAAAATTTCATAAATTCGTGGATTTGACTTTGAAAATTTGTGGAAAATTAAAAAATCATCGTGGATCGATGTATCATTTTGAATCGATGAAGCATTTTGAAGCTTCGAGGATTTTACCATCGTCATATTTTTCTATTGTTTTTCATTTTTTTTTTTTTTCGAGATAAAACATGGCTGTTTGATTAATGCGAAGTGGCCATTAGAGAATTCCTCTATTTCCGGGAAGATGATTTTTCGGCTCATGCTGAAATAAATATAAAATTAGACTGCACATGTTTACGGTAATCACAGACTTCCCGGCTGAGATTCTTGACGATTTATTCCTTGGCGAATTCAGGATTAATGCGTTTTTAATAATGACACGACGTTTGTACTACTATATACCTATATATATGTACACACACACACATACACACACACACACACATACACACAAACATGATTTTGCGATTTATGGTCCTTCGTGACATCCGTCTGACTCTGCCATTCAGACTGCACGTTTCAGTCCTTAAAAAACAAAAAACAAGAGAGTGACATCAAATTAGATATAAACGCTCGTTAAATTTATATCGAGTATCCCTCGAGTACCTGAGAGTGTGAAAAAAAATAATTCCCTCCGGTAACATTTGATTTATAATTTAATGTATTTCGAGGATTTTTTGCAATTAAAAATTTAAAAAAAGTATATATAATGGGGCTTAAAGTAAAAAAAGAACATTGTAAAATAAAAAATATCAAATTTTATGAATACGAGTGCAATTTAATCAAACTACTTGGGGTGAAAATTTTTTTTAATTGATCCGATCTATTTGCGTATAATTTTTGAAAAAATCATCTTGGCCATTGGCCAATAATTTATTGTCATTAATAAGTGTCCGGCGTTTTTATTTCACTACGATTAAATTCAAAGCTATTGATTTTTCGATGAGTTCTAAAGCAACGAAGATCCATGAGTGACCAATAAGGATTATCGCAAACTTAAGTGTAACGAGGTATACTAAAAAAAAAAAAATTGAATTCCGTGCCAACGAATGAAGCCAATCCAACTACTATTTGAATAAAGGGCCCATTGAGAATCATTAATTAACAAAAAAAAAAAATTAATTGTGCGTTTACAAAAATTGAATTTCCAAAATGAAATTTTTGACCGAATGTATTTTTTACCTACTTATCCTCGATACTTTGCGCGAGGCATACTTTGCCGTTTGTTTCCGACTTTTTTCGAAATCATTGTGCCAAGAGAAAAAAAAAATCAGACTATCGCTCGCAAAATCCGCCATTTTGAAATCGATCCTCAGACTCATACGTGTACAAAGGAACCCAGAGACGTTTCACCGTCGCTCGATGCACCCCATTCGCTCAGATCGCGTCGAACTCATTTTTTTCTCCCCCCCCCCCCCCCCCTTTTTTTCTTATTTTCTTCGTTCTTAACGTCCGACCGTTTGTTTTTTTAATCCACGAAGGTTCTCGCGAAAAACCCGCCACATCTCGGGATGGATCATTTCGTCGCGTTAATCATTGTTATTACAAGAGGCACGGGGCGGCCATTATTACATATATTTTTAAAGTACCGTGCAAGAGAGAGTGAGGGGGAGAGAGAGAGAGAGAGAATAAAAAAGAAAGAAAAAAAATTCTCGATGTATACATTTTTGGTGACTGGAATTACAATTTTTTTTTTTTTTATCAATCCACCGCCATCGACAAGCTGGGGAAGTCGATGGAACCCCGCTACCCAACTGTGATCTCATCCAAAAATAAAAAAATAAAAATAAAGTACCTAAAAATGAAAATGAAAAAAAAGGAGTTAAAAGAATGTGGGATTAATACGAAATAATAGTGATCCGAGAAGAAAAAAATCCTGGCCGTTATAGCTGCATATATCGGAAATTCGTGCCCTCTAATGCCAATAATCTCTACCGGACTATCCATTATCCAGCATTGTGTCGGTGCCCCGGCCATTTTGGTCCCTGTATATTTCTATTCCCGCTAGAGTTTCGTCTTCGAAGATCTTTCAAAACGATAGACGAGAAAAATCTTATTTGTTCTTGAAAGAAAAAAGAAAGAAAAAAAGGTCTTGTTTCATCGTGTGATCAGTCAAACCGATGGCCGAGAGTTACCGTTTAGATATAGATCGCTGGATGATTTAGAGAATTTTATTTTACTCCAATCGACACGTTTTTTGCATACTTAAGCGTAACAATGGAGTATTTCATGACTAGATGAGTCTAAAGACACTCAAAAACATTCTAAAGAAACTCAAAACACTTCAGGGACACTGAAAACACTCGAAATACCTTTAAGAGACTCGAAAAACTCCAGAAATACTTAATACACTCAAAAATACTCCGAAGAGAGTACAGCATACTTTGCAGAAACTCACAAAGCCATAAAGGCACTCAAAAATGAGTAAAGATGCTCGCAAACAATTTTCCTTGAGCTGATGCACTTAAAAGTACTCGGATACCTTTGAAAAAACCTCCCAAGTACTCAAAAACACTTGAAGTCATGTAAGGACACTCAAATACATTCGAAAATACTCGCAAACGCTTGAATACCCTTGCAGATATTGACAACCTTGCGAAAAACTCAAAGACCCTCGAAGCAAAGTCCGAAACACTTGCCTCACGAATCGCCAAAGATACTCACGCACAATCATTGATACACTTGACGACTCGAGTACATCCTAGAGCACTCAAAGACTCATGAAAGCACTCCTAGGCCACTTGAAGGCATTCCAATATATTTCGAAACACTCAAAAGCACTCACGAATCACTTATAGGCACTTGAATATTTTATAAAGCACTCAAAAGTATTCAAAGGCCACTTGAAAGCACTCAAGTTGTATAGTAAAGCACGCAAAAGTACTCATCGCCACTTAAAAACACTCAAATCAATTAGGAATCACTCAAATGTACTCTAGTGAGTTCAAATATACTCGAATACACTCAAATGTCGATGAATTATAATTGAAAATGAATCGAGACATTTTTTTTATCGAAGAAGGTCAAGGCTTGGTGAGCATTCCGTGTCGTGACGATTTTTTCATTGATGAAAACGAGCCGTTCCAGGTTGGATGTCACGATAATTTGTGGACATTGCGGCTACGAAGAATAGCGGTGACTGTAAACGGGGCCACGAGAGCTGAATGTTCACCGCACGGTGGTAGAGTCTCTCGATTGTTCCATATATATATATAATATGTATTACAAAAAGTATATAATCGAGTCTACCAGAGGACATCGAGCGGAAATAAACGGCTCGCATAAAGCTCAATGACCCTTTTTTTTCCTGGACCTAGCGGTCTTATTTAATGTTACGTGATCGATCGGAATTTTATAATACGATCGATGATTGAACACCCAATGGGATGGTAAGCATGTAAATAGAAAATAAAGAACCATGAAAAAAAAATTTCATGAAACAATTATTAAAAAAAAAAAAAAATATTGAGTACTTAGTAATGTTGTCTATTTATAACTGTAATCAGAAACTTGAGAACGGCGTTAGAAGACCCCTAATAAGGGCTCCGCATAGTTCAGGCCTTGATTTGTTTATCCGGGTACACCTGAGTGGGTTCGACTGCCTCTGAGTCTTCAGTCAACTCCCTGAACCTCGTGTGCTTAATTATCACCGTGCATATGGAGCACCCTATTTTGATCTTCCTCAGCAAGAATTCTGAATCCAATAGCAGACCTAACTCGTTGCTGGAGCTCCCCAACCCTGGCACTCATGACCAAATCGTCATGAAGCCACGCAAAGCTGATTATAAGTCCCAGAATAAATGCGCACTTAATTCTTTCCTCTTGGAAATGAATGTTCCTCACTATGATAGCACTCTAGCTGCCGTGGATTAAGCTGTCCTGGTTACTTCCAGATAAACTATCACAAAACGAGCTAAGTGGAGTGGAAAGGAACGTAAAGTGGAGGTTCTGCGGAAGAAGCATCGACTTAAATTACCAAATTCTCTGACTTTATTTATTTTTCTGGCTCGTATATTACAATTGCACGATGATCCAAAAGACGTTCTCACCCTAATAAGTCTAGGCAAGATCTTCTGAACTGTATCAACGTGTTCTAATGAAACCTTAGGCTCCTTGAGAGCAGCCAGATGAGTTTGAGGTCCCACTCCATATCCAAAACATCGTGCACTCAATGAGTACCACGAAAGATATGGAGCACCCTGTATTCGTCTTCCCCAGCAACGAATCTGAATGCAATTGACGTAATTCATTGCCGGAGCTTTACAACTCTAACACTCATGACCAAACGGTCATCAAGCCACCTGACACTTCTCACGAGTCTTTGAATGAATGAATGAATGAATGAGAATGAAGATTCTCCCTAGGACAGGACTCTATCTACTGTGGTCCGAACAGTTTTGGTCACTTCCAGATAAACCATTACAAAATGAACTAAAAGCGGACTGGAAGGAAACGTAAAAAGGAGGTTCTCCGGAAGGAGCGGTGCCCTTGTACAGTCAATTTTCTGACTTTCCTCATTTCTCTAGCTGCCTTATAACACTTGCATGACATACCAAATCGTTTGCACCCTAATAGAGTTAGCCATAGACTTCTCGTCTTCCCCAAAAACGAATCTGAATCAAATCGACCTATTAAGCCATTGCTGGAGCTCTCCAACCACAGCTCTCATGACCAAAAACCGTTATAAAGCTACCTAAAACTATTTACGAATCCTCGGATAAGAGTGCACCCACTCTTTCATTCTTAATCTTTACAGGACTGGGCCTTTTTTCTTCGACTTTTTAGCTTAAGGTAGTCCTCGTGCAAATGCGTTTTTTATGAGAATTTGTTGAAATTTATAGAGAACGAAGAGAATGCTAGTGCCCAACTTCTCGTGAAGATTCAAGCAGATTTACCGTTTCTTAGTCGAGATATTCAATGTCAAAGTTAACAATCATTACGTGTAGAGCATATAGAAAGCATCGCTGTACCCTGATACAAGCACGGTTTTTTAAATATTACAATTAAACGCGTCACCAGATTTTCAAAAAAAAAAATTGTAGACGGAAGAAGACTATTATTCACATATTAGGAAAAAAGAACAAAATTATTTACTGTTTCGTTTCCGAACGACGATCACAAAAAGAATGCAATATGAATGAAAATTTGACGAATATACAGATATAGTAGCTGCATATTCTATGGTGTGAATGTATCTGAATATGCACGGTTCCCCGTTCAACAGTCATTTTTGTACAGACTCAATCAAAAGTTCGCTGCATATGACCACTAGTACCGTGTATATTTTATCATGCGGTACATAGAAAACTTTCTCGCACTATTGTAGCACGAGGACTACCTAAAACTCCTAGAACTGTCCTATCTATGTCAATTCATTGGATGGCAAAGAAGATGACACCAAAAATGAAGATTTCTCCTTAAGAAAATATCTGCTGTGGACCAAACTGTTCTGGTCACTCCCATCAAAATATCATCACGCAACGAACTAAATGGACTCGAAAGGAACCCAAAAAGGCGGTTCTTGGGAAAGTGCTTCACATTACCCAATTTTCTAGCGTTTCTGATTTCACTGACTTCCGTACAGGACTTTCAGGATAAACCAAGAAAACCCCAATAGGGCTCTCCATGATTTTCGGACCCAAATTGAAATGTGCTGAAGAAATTCTGGGCTTCTTGTGTACACCCAAGTGGATTTGAGTACTCACTCCACAACCAAAACATCGTACACTTAGCATCCCGAAAGAGATGAAGCACCCTATTTTCGTCTTTCCCAGCAACGGATCTGAATCCAACAGACCTAATTCGTTGCTGGAGTTCTCCAACCTTGTCCCTCATGACCAAACCCATTATCAAAAGCCATCCAAAACCATTTATAAGGTCCTCGATTAAGGGTGCACTCACTTCTCATTTCTCAACTGATATGACTCGAATATTTGTGGTCGCTCCTCCGGTTAAACCCTCGCAAATCCGACACGGCGAGGCGAAAAGGAACTCAAGTAAGAGGCTCCTTGGACGAAATGGTGGCCAAAAAGTTCGATTACCAAATTTTTCTTGGATTTCTTTTGTCTCGACGTTGTTTTTTTAATTCTTTTCAAATTCGATACCCCGTCATTCGCAGGGAATTTAGCGGTGAGGAGTGCTAGGGAGAGAGAGAGAGAGAGAGAGAGAGAGAGGAAATGAGAGGGAGAAAGAGCACTCGTGGCGGTTGGTACGAGGCGGGCTCATTCGAGTAACCAATCGGCGAGTCGCTTGAAATCATTCCGCGGGATCGCTGAGCAACTCGCGGCTTCTCCCACCCCCCTAACCCTTTATCCTCCAGGCTTTACCAACACACTTCCCCACTCCTTTTGTCAGATCTCTTACCAGAGGTTAGGCGAGGTGAGCCGAGGTTATATTCGCACTGCGTGCAGTCTTTTCTCTCTCTCTCTCTTTTTCACTCCCTCTGCCTCTCTCTCCCACCCTTCCGCTCCCTTCCTCTTCCTCTTCCTCTCTCCCTCTCTCTTGCTCGTTAACATTTGTCGAACCTGTCCCAGCATGAGAAGTACTCTCTCTCTCTCTCTTTTTTCTTATTTTCTCGCTCTTTCTCTTGAGCTTTATCCTTCTCTCTCCCTCTCCCTCTCTTTGTTGTTTTCACAGTAAGAGAGAATACATGAGAGGAGAGGTGGAGCCCTTCAATCCTCGCTAAGGCCTCGTTGCCTCGCCACTATAAACTTCTTCCCTTTTTCTTATTTTTTATTTATTTATTTTTATTCATTTTTTTAAACTCTCTCTCTCTCCGCAAGCCTCCTCCTATATATCGTGCTCTTCGTTTCCCCTCCCGTTCGCTTATGTATACATTTTCATTTATACGTGTGAGCTTTACTCGTGTGTGTGTGCGTTTTATGGCCTCTCTTCGTATGCCGTTCTCCATTGGCCGCCATCTTGGATTTCTCGGCTCCCTTTCTCCCTCCCTCCAACCTCGAATGCATCGAGGTTGATTTTTGATTGACATTTTGCGATTTTGGATTTACTTTTGGCTGAGTTCAGTTGTCTCTTTGTTTTTTAATTACAATTGGGGAAGAAAAACTGGGCTAGGAGATTTCGTTTTAATGATGAAAATTTACAATGTTTTTATTTATTTATATTTGCTTATGTTTATTGATTTTTTCCGTTATTTCATATAAAATGTATTCGTCCAACGACGCTAATATTTATTTTTCCATGCTCGACTCTCCTGTCATGGGTGAGCTTACTTTTGACACTTTTATTGTTATTAATTTTTTTTTTTCGTCAGTCTACATTCATATTTTTGCGTTTGTACCATTACAATTTGTCTCGTTGCGTTTTTTTTTTCTTCTGGTGTCGTTGAGCTCTCGAAGCAAGTGGGTGGCAATGGCGCCAGCCATTGAGACAAAACGATCAAGAGGATTGGGTACAAATTACTCTCTCTCTCTCGTAAATGCATGATTATTAGGTGCATATAATTTTATTGTCATTATACGAGAGAGATATACGTATTTGGTAATTGGTATTTAGGAGCAAAAGCAACGATAATTGTCAATCATTTAAATTTGATAATATTTATTATTTAACACAATATTTTATTTCGAAGAATTTGCAGCCGTAAAAAAATTAATCTTCGAATATAAATTTTTTCATAAAATCAATCTCAAAGATCGAGGATAATTCAGTGACTAATTTTATTCTCTCGAATTTAAATAATATATATTAAAAAAATAAATAAAAATTAAGGAATTATTTATTTCTGAATAAGAATAATTTTTTTTTAAATCGATTCTGATTTTTTTGTGATATTCGCCGTTTGGAGAATTTTTAGCATTCACTTTTTTTTTTTAATTTACAAGCTTTTGTGCTCCAAAATGTTTCGACCGTCCTCGTCTTGAAAAGGAGAATAATTTTGCTCCTTTTTGGTAAATTGTTTGATCGATGAATCGATAAAAATAACAATCTAAAATTACGGATTAATTTTTTTTTAATTATATATATAATAAAAGCCATTTTCTCGCTACGATCTTTCCTGGAAAAATGCCTCGAGATCGCGCTTTCTCCTACTACGCATTTACGATCGTTTCTCAAGGTTTTTCTTTTTTCCTCGGCTATATATACGCGCCGGAGATCCCAGTAAGAGAGCTCGTTTCTCTCCACCTCTCACTCGACAAGTTGCAGGAACAAAAAATTAAAAAAAAAAAAAACGAAGCATGGTCCATTTTCTCGTCACTATAGTTGGCGTGTACTCGGTCAATATTACCGTGGTGAGTTTCACCAAATCTTACGACTTGAGGCAAAAAAAAATCAAGAAATCAACGAAAATTTTATTTTTATCAAGATTTTCATTTTACAAATGAAAAAAAAAAAAAAAAAAAACAAACAGGAACTTAATCAGTTAAAAAAATGTAATTGAAAAAACATGCTATTATCAATTTTCAATTCTGTAAAAAAAAAAAAAAATGCTCCACAGATCTTTGCTGGTACCGGATGTAATACTCGATTTTTTTGACAGGATATCTGAGGGTTGAAAAAAAAATCAAATTCTAAATAATTTCTTCGTTAAGTTTTCGTAAAAATGAATATTTACCTCGGTACTCGAATTTTAATTTTTTTTTTTATCGTTTCAAAAAATTTCTACAAAGCTAGAATTTTTGGAATTAAATTTCGAAAAAAAATCAACTTTTCCCATTATACAATGTTATTCATCACGTATAAAATTTTTCTACAAATTCAGTCAATTGAAAAATCAAATTAAAAACGTAAGAATCCTCTACCATGTAAAATTCAAACCCATTTTTCGAACGTGTAAAAAAAATGAAAAAAAAAGTCTTTTTCCAAATTCATACGTACATTATGGGTGGACAGATAACCAACGACGGGACTTTTCCGTTATCCCTCGATGCGCACGAGTCCTCCGGATTGAGTAATCGAGTCATTAGAGTCATCATCACGTACACGAGTGAGCAAGCTATGGAACTACACCACCGTAGCCATTGCCCACGTAATATGTGTCTCTCAAAGCTCCCGCATTAAATTATATCTGTCTGCCTGTGTGAGTGTGCGTGTGTGTGCGCGCGTGTGTGTCTCATGCCCGTGATATGCGAAATAAGCCCACGTGGAGTGGCAGTCGAAAGCCTTAATTGATGCTCCTCGACATGTAATATCGTTGTGGTATCTGCTGCGTCAATTCAACGAGTCGATATGCCGAAATATAATTATTTTCATTGGTATTGTGAATGAAAAAAAAAATTTGCATCAATATGTAAAAAATATTATATGGACAAAGACTCGAAATTATCGAATTACGCTCTAACACCACCAGATAGACCTAAATTCACTCCAGTGCGGTTAAATACACGGAAAAACATTTAAAATGAACCCAAACACGGCTCAGTCGGGTCAATTGCACTCAAATGCACTCAAAATCACTCAATTTCACTCAAAACACCTTAAATACGTCTAAAACCACCTAAAACCAATCGAACGTGCTCAAAAACTTCGAAATTCGCTTACATACGAACCAATAAAGTCTACCGTATCGTATTTCACTCAATATCACTCAAATGCACTCAAGATCCCTCAATTACACTTGAGTACGTTCCAAATGCAACCACCGACCGTTCAAAACACTCACGAATCCATTTAAATATACCGAAATGTACTTATAATGTATTGCACTCAAAGACTTCTATATTCACTCAGAACGCACTTAAATTTACTCATAAACTACTCTGAAATGCGGTCATATGCGTTCTGCTTCACTCGAATGCACTCTGACGTATTCAAATATACTCGAATGCACTTAAATACACTCAAATATACCGAATTCACGCAAGTAAACTCAAATGCAATCACTCAAGAATGCACCCACCAGAATTTACCGTCATTTCGATAAACTGGATGAACAAAAAACGTGTGAAATAGCTGGTGTACGATCGCGTCTGACCCATGACCGTCCGTCACTACTTATTTCACCGCAGCTCCGTTAAGCCGCGGTTTCTTTCACACTTGACGGCCACGAAAATCAATCGTAACTGGCAAAAATCGAAACTCCGACGTAGTACAAGCCACGCAGTAATATACACAGGATCGCGTGTTTGGCCCTTACCATTATGAATATTCCAGGAATCATATAATTGTCCCGATTCGCGGTATAATTTCTCGCAACACTGTCCTTCTCCGCTACTAGCGACGGCACGTTTTTCTTTTCCCTACATCGTCTCTATTTATGACCTTTTTTAAAAAAATTTTTTTTCTTCATCCCACAAAGGATCGACTGCTAGTCGAAATAAATATTAACTCGCGATTCAAGAGGAACAGGACAATAAATTGAGATTTACGAGATTTGGTAAAATAAAAGACCACAATGGGCTGGGATGACAAGATGACGAACAAAAAAAAAAAAAAATTTGCTAAAGATATACTTATAAGCAGCGAGAGTCTCGGTACTCATCGTTCCAAGTTCCAGGTACACGACAGTATCACTTTTTACGATCCAATAATTGACGCGATAATGGTTATTATGCGTGGCCAATTCTCGACGCAGCGACACAAGTTGGTTTCACTAAAATCCCCAGGGTTCTGCTCTCTGATGGACCTGCTACTCTATTCCCTGCTCATTCTCCTCGTCATCGTCCAGACTACAAAATGCCACTTGTTTCATCGTGCTACGATCATTCGTCATTTTTTCAACGACTACCAAAGTCGTATCAACGATTTTTCCCAATTTTCGCTCGAATACGCCTTGTCGTTGTTTTCCGGAAATTTTCAAAGTTCTCCAACGGACAAGAAAATTGAGATATCTCAGTGAATGAAACTTCATTCCCTGAGTCTACTCGCGGCATTTTCCAAACTCTCCAATGCAGCCTGAATTGGTCAAACGGAAGCCGAGTTATGACTGTTTGGAATTTTTCACGCCGCTATGCTTCACGAAAAAGTGAAAAAAATAGGGATTTTTTTTTTCCGGATCTTCGAACGGGTTTGGTGACCATTTTGACATGGAAATTTCCCGCTGATTTCGAAAATCATTTTGTTTTTGGCGTAAATATTTTTAAAAAAGTGACATTTTACTGTTTTGTTATGATTTTTCACTCGATAATCGAAATAACGACATTGCCCAAAAAAATCGCACATTTATTTCAGTGTGATGAATATGCATGAGGCTCCGAAGGTAGACTATCACGTTGCTGGACGAGCCGACTGGAAAAAAATACAATTTTTTTTTAATCCTCTTCGGTTTCCTTGCTCGTACGACGAGAGCGGTTAGTTAGTCCGTGGCTGGTTATACGATGCTCATAATTGCGGTTTATTGTAACAATAAATATATACGACAAGCGAGCACGTTGGTGGTACGAGCCTCCTCGTCGATTGGACCCCGGGTAGAGGGTTATAACGCGCTTTTCCTGGGATTTGAAATCAAGCGCCCGGTCAACCTTTCCACCCCTACTCCCCGACTCTTCATTCAGCGATAAGTCTCGCATCTATCCGGATTCTCGTACGAGGAATCTTTTACGAGCCTCCTTTAATATAGTTTATGATGTTTTATGCTGTGCATTAACGACGATGGCGCCACAGTTTACTTTTCATATTCGGTTTTTTTTTTTTTTTTTTATTACATTGACATTATTACACTGCAAAAAATCATGAAAATCTACATTTTTCGAGGATTTATCGAATTTTTGTAAAAATTATCTAGTTTTCATAATAACTGCGTTGCTTACGTGAGGATTGTCGTCGTTTCGTGTGAGACTTGGAGCTTTGATAAGATGATCCAATCTTCGTAAGAATTATCCAATTTTTTAAATAATTATTAGGATTTTGCAACATCGATGTACTATCTGTAAAATTATCTGATTTTCGTAAGAATTCTTTTATATTTTTTGGAATTATCCATAAATTTTGAGATTCATCTTATTTTTATTAAAAAAATTATCTAGTTTTCCGTAAGATTATCTACACTTTGTAGGAATTATCTAACATTCGTAAAAACAATCTTACTTCTGTAAGAATTATTTAATTTTCGCAGGTCTTATCCATTTATTTTATTAATCATCTACGGTTCGTAGTAATTGTATAATTTCTATTACTATTATCTTTATCTATAACTATATCTATATATTTTTTCCAAGATTATCTGCAGTATTTAAAAATTATCTATTATTCGTAAGAATCTTATGATTTTGTCTATAATTATTGAGTTCACCAGAGATTATCTACTGTTCGTAAGAATTATCTACTACTTGCATGAATTATCTTATTTTCACTACATTATCTCGTTAAGATTATCCATTATTCTTAACAATAGTATGCTTTTCGTAAAAATTATGAAATCTTTTTAGATAATTATCTACTTAATCGAAGAATTTATCTTTCCATTCAAATTATTAATAATTCAAATAATTCAAAAATATCAATAATTCAAATTATCAATAATTCAAAAATAATTCAAATTATTTTCTTAAAAAAAAAACATATTCTCTGCACTAAAAAATTGACGACTCTCGAATTTTTCACTCGCGATAAAATTTGAAAAAGCAAAAAAAGAAAAAAAACAACCGGAAGTCGAGCCGAGCGATATAAATTCAATTGCATTGACCTCGAGCACTCGTTCGCCATTGCACGACCGATAATTTCGTATCAACGCGCGCACTTCAATAACGATAATTACAGACATCTCGGGAACCATCGAGCATTCTCATGCTTGAAGAAAAAAAAAAAAAAAACTCAAAAGTTGGAAAGAAAAAACAACAATAAACGAGCAATAGTCGAGATAGTAGGATTTTCTAAAAAAAAAAAAAAAAAAACAGCAATAGAGAAAAAAAATTCCTCGTTCTCGCGGGAGTCTCAATTATCTCGACGAAGCACGCGCATTAAATATAAATTCTATGCGTACGCTAAGAAGAGAGAGAGAGAGAGAGAGAGAGAGAGAGAGAGAGAGAGAGAGAGAGAGAGAGAGAGAGAAGCACAGATATCCGCAGAACGTAACTATATTTTATTGCACTCGAAATTACCATACGTACACGTGTTGGAGAGTGCAACATGACTACGTCTTGGTTTTTTTTTAATTATTAAAAAATTTTATTTCCCAAGTCTTTTTCCCCGGACATTTCTGCACTTAATATCTTTGCGCTTTGCATTTGTATATGTATAATATGCATCTCTTTGGCAATGAAAAAAACCCTTTGGGATAATTTGCCAAGTAGACCAATTTCGACTAATTAGAGAAAGAATTCAGTGGGCAGAGGGCGAAAGAGAATATTGGAGGGATTATGCACGTCTGAAATATATCACGTAGAAGAGTGTTTGAGTGGTTACACTGTAAAAAAAAAAAGGTAAATTCAACTCGAAAACGATTGAATCAACTCATTTCTAGAGTAACATATGGCGAACCACATTTTCGAGTTGATTCAACTCATATATAGCGCCGTTTTAACCACAATATGTAGCACGATAAAATCGATTTGTGGTTGTCTCAACACGAGATGTGACTGGTTCGACAATATATCTATTTGATGTGACTCATTAGTATGGTTGGAACAGCTACATTTTTAGTTGACTGAACTCGATCTGATGGTACAATTAACTCGATTTGTGGCTCTTTAAATCAAAAATAAAGTCCATGTACGCAGAAATATAGTTCAAGCCACTAAATATTCGGTAGAACGAGCTCGATTTGTGGTTGTCTCAACTCGCGATGTGGCTCATTCAACCTGATATTTATTTGATGTGACTTATCAACATGGTTAAAACAGCCACATTTTTGGTTGATTGAACTCGATCCGATGGTATATTTAACTCGATTTGTGGCTCCTTTAACCAAAAATAAAATCCACGTACGCAGAAATATAGTTGAGGCAACTAAATATTCGGTAGAACGAACTCGATTTATGTTTGTCTTAACTCGCGATGTGGCTCATTCAACCGGATGTACATTTCGCGTTTCTTAAATTTCGAGCTTCAAAATTAATAAAAAAAAAATTATAATGCATTTATCGCGATAACAATATAACAGAAATGATATCACACGAAAAAAAAAAGTTCTCCGTTGATATTCACTCACTACAGAATTTCTGTCTGAGCTGGGATCGAACCGCCTACCTACAAGTTTCCTACCTAATGCCTGCTTACTAACCCGGGACGCTACCTATTGCGCTATCGACTACTATTGAATTTCGTTCATCAATTTTCCCATATACGCTGCATGCTGGCTCACACTTACAAAATTGAATGCGTCATTACCATTACCATTTGACGATTTTGATTAGTAATAGAATTCATTTTCACACAACTTTGCTAGTTTTATATTTATATTTTGTATTTATATTTTGAGTTTCGATTGAACTTTTAATCGAGTCGTTCCAACTCTTTTTCAGAGTTCAAATGACGACGCATAGTAATCGGATAAACCACAAATGTAGTTGAATCAACATGATATTTGGTTAAAAGAGCTGGTTATAGAGTTGCTTCAAAAATCTGTGGCAGTACGATGAGCCACATGAAAGAGTTGTTTCAACATCAATTGCGGTAAATGGAACCTCATAATGTAGTCGATTGAACTTTTAATTGAGTCCTTCCAACTCTTTTCCAGAGTTAAAATGACGACGCATAGTAATCGGATAAACCACAAATGTAGTTGAATCAATCTAATATTTGGTTGAAAGAGCTGCTTATGGAGTTGTTTCAAACATTTATGGTAGTAGAACGAGCCATATAAAAGAGTTGTTTTAACATCAATTGTGATAAATAGAACCACACAATGTAGTCGATTGAACTTTTAATCGAGTCCTTCCAACTCTTTTTCAGAGTTAAAATGACGATGCATAGTAATCGGATAAACTACAAATGTAGTTGAATCAACCTAACATTTGGTTAAAAGAGCTGTTTCTAGAGTTGTTTCGAACATTTATGGTAGTACAAAGAGCCACATAAAAGGGTTGTTTCAACGTAAATTGTGATAAATAGAACCACATGATGTAGTCGATTGAACTTTTAATCGAGTCCTTCCAACTCTTTTTCAGAGTCAAAATGACGACGCATAATAATCGAATAAACCACAAATGTAGTTGAATCAACCTAATATTTGGTTCAAAGAGCTGTTAATTGAGTTGTTTCATTCAATTATCGTAGTCGAACGAACTGCAGAAAAAGTTGGACCAACTATTCTGTTGTGAGTGATTCAACTCTGAAATGAGTTCGGTCAACTCGTTAGGTGGCTGTTTTGACCGAATATGTTAACGCCATTTCAGAGTTGAAGAAACTATTCCATGCACATGCTTTAACTCGATATTCGGTTGACCCAACTCAATTTGAGTTGTTCTAACTCATTTTTTTCAACTCGATTTCTCGAGTTGAATTTACCATTTTTTTTTTACAGTGTACGAGTGTCCGAGCATGATTTTTTATGCATTTTTCAGTGAACCACGATAGTTTGAATTTATTTTTCGACGATTCGCGTTTTTTCGAATGATACCGAGTGCTTGAGTGGCCATTGAGTGTGAGTTTCTATGAGTTTTTAAGTGCCAAAGAGTTTTTGAGCGATTGGCGAGTTTCTCAATGTGATTTTATACGAATTTTTGAGTGCCCAAGAATCTTTGAGTGGTTTTTGAGTGCCCGAATGTGAGTTCTTACGAGTTTTCAAGTGCTTATGAGTCCTTGAGTGATTGTTGTGTGCCCAAGTGTGAGTTTGTATAAGTTTTCGAGTGGCCTTTCAGTGACGAGTCTCTGAGTGTGAGTTTTCATGAGCTTTGAGTATCTACGAGTCTTTATTCGGATACGAGTTCTCGAGTAATTACTGAGTGTGAGTTTTGTGTTTTTGAAAGGCTACAAGCCTTTGAGTGTTGTTGAGTTTCTGAGTGTGAGTTTATATGAGATTTGAATATCCACGTATCTTTTAAGTTATTAACGAGTGTCCGAGTATGTTTCGATCAGTTTTTGAGTGTACAAGAATATCCCTGAGTGTCAACGTGGCTCCGAGTGACTTTTCAATGAAAATTCAACGTCGAAAACGCAATTTGAGCTATCGATTGTACAAAACGCCCCAATTAACGATAGCTGCACACATAAAACATTCAAACGCTCCAATTTTCTAATCTATTCGTATGTCAGTGTGGACTCGAGGCCTCGGTGACGCCGGTTGAAACTCACCAATCGTAAAAATATTAATCATTTATTTATTCATTTATTGTTATGTTTACCACTCAGAAGAATACGGGCTCTCTTACGTTGGGTAAAAAGAAAATTCGATTGACACGAAAAGTGGAAAGGAAATTCGTCCACGAAAAATTTCAAAACGTCGACAGCTTGCCAATTAATAAAAACCAAAATGAAAACCAATTAATAAAAAAAAAAATGAACAATTAAACAGCTGTATAAATTTCAAGATTTTTTTTATATGATAAAAAAATTATTTTAATTTTTTTATCATTATTATTGTTGTCATCATTATTTCTTATATCATTATAATTAATGGATATAAAAAATTATGAGACACTGTTTGTTTTATCGGCAATGCATAGCTGGATCATAATTCAAAGTTGATCAACGCGAGTTATCACCTCATCGTTAGCTTGGCAAATAGAGGAGAAAACCGAAAACTAGTTTGGCTTCCTTATATAATTATAAATATATATATTTGCGTAACACATTGGATGATAAGCGGCGCCTGGTTGATAATATTGGCTCGTTTGTCATATTCAAGGTGTCTTGTACAGTGTATATACCCTCGATATGGATAACGAGTTAAAAGTGGGAATTGAAAAAAAAAAACTTTGGAAAATTGGCTCGGCCGATATCGAACTTTCCGTTCGATGTATCTCTCGCTTTGGTGATAAAAAAAACGTGTACCCGGTATAATGATAAAATATTAATAAAAAAAAATAAAAAAATGAGTTACCTGACGTGAGTCCGAGAGGGCGAAGCTTTTCACGATTAGGGAAAGTAGCTGGACGCCTTGGCTTGTATTTAGACCCGATAAAAGTTAAACGACAAAAATTTGCCACATAATGTGGCGTATTTATATATATTTATATATATATACACACACACATATATATATATATATTTATTATGGGGAGAAAAATTGCTGTGCTCGATGACGACTATTATTAAAGGGCTCTCGTGACTTTTGGTGCTTCGTGTACTTTATCGATGACAATTAATCTCGGCAATGATGTACGTCTGTTGAATATAAAAATTGTAATTTTTCATTTGTCAATTTATCGATAATGATCACACATTATAATCGTTTTTCATGATTCTGGTATGAACAGTTACACATTTAATTTTAATTTGACATTCACAAGAGCCTATTAAAATTATTATTC
Source organism: Rhorus exstirpatorius (assembly GCA_963564615.1). Classification (NCBI taxonomy): domain Eukaryota; kingdom Metazoa; phylum Arthropoda; class Insecta; order Hymenoptera; family Ichneumonidae; genus Rhorus; species Rhorus exstirpatorius. The sequence continues at coordinate 11,167,147 of OY751322.1, read as the reverse complement.
ATAACTTATAAAGGCCTTTTACGAAAAAAAATAAATTATTCGTAATTTTTAAGGGTTTTTTTTTACAAATTAAAAAAAATGAATTTGTAAATCTTAAAGTGAACATTTTATTCATTGTTTAAGTGACCATTATTTATTAAAATGATTATTCGCAATTTATCAATTTTCTCACTACATGACAATGCTTATTTGTAATCTTCAAGGGACTGTTATAATTATAATTGAAATTTATGATTTGTCATTGCACTATTATAATTTGTCATTTATAAAATACAATAACTGTTATTTCACTTTAAAAAAAAACCAAAACAAAAATTGCAATTTTTCTCGTTCAATTCACCAATTTCTTGATTATTTCGTATAAATTTTCATTTATTTCAAAGAAATTTTAAATAAAAGAAACAAAAAAACGTCCTAAAATCGATTTCCTCGAAAGCCAATTTTTTTTCTGTCTCGACAAAACAGCCCAGCCCACGCTTTGCCAAGATTTCGGTACTAGGGAAAAAAAAGAAAAAAAAAAAAGAATCGACGACCCTAAAATTATGTCCGGACTCGTTTTCCCGTAATGATAGTGCCGTGAAAGGCAAGCGCTTTAGCACACAATGCTGTACGGATAGATGAACCAAAAAAAAAAGTTGCTCACTGACGGTAAAACACGAGCTCACCGAGAAAGAATCGAAGATCAAAGAAATTACAAAAAAATCATTATTATTATTATTATTATTTTTATTTATTTATTATTATTATCATTTTTTAGGCCAAAAAAGGGTCTCAACTCTTTCTCACGAGATTTATGTATTTCCACGACTTTGGGAACGAAAAGAGACGAAAATAAAAAAAAAAAAAACACAAAAAATCGGTGACAGGTGGGCCAGAGACGTATCTTTATCTCACCGCGGCTCGATACTTTCTCGTAGATTTTTTTTTTTTCGTTTTTTTTTTTTCCTAGGCCATTTAATGAGAGTTCACGAAAATACTCGGATATTTCGCCAGATTTCTTGTAAAATTGCTAATCGATTTTTGCTTCAAAGTTTCGTACACATTGTACTCCAAAAAAAAAAAAAAAATCTCCGAGACTACGGTCATAATTGTTCCATCGTAATGATCTTGTGTTTCAATCAAATTATTCCGTTATTTTTGTTGCAATCTTTTTTGTTTAGTATTTTCAATTTTTATAAAAATAAAAATAGTAAATTTAACGAAGAAATAAAAATTAAATAATTAATTAAATTAAATAATTGATTAATTGAATATTTGAAAAATCGTGATTTATCAAATGATATGTTGCATAAAAGAGGGCAATTGTTCACCGGAAATAAAAATTAAGATAAAAAAAAATAAATAAATTTGAAGAAATCATTTTTACCACTGAAATCGATTTTTCGAGACCCTAGGACGATCAGTAATGAATACTAATGAAAGGACAACCCGATACATTGTCCCAGCATCCCTGATGTCAAAATAGTCCAGAAAAGGGAAGGGGGGGACAGAAAAGATGTTTCTCGTCTCAGAGAGAAGGAGAGAGAGAGAGAGAGAGAGAGAGAGAGAGAGAGAGTTAGATGAAGACTCGATCGACTGAAAGAGAGTTGAGCTTTCCATGAATGCAGTCCGGTGAACGAGGACCCTGAAGATCGCGGCGGCAGGCTCGTTTGATATAGTTTTTACGACATATTCCTCCACTCGTTCCCATATATATATATATATATATATATATATATATATATATATATATATATATGTTTCTCTTGGTCGATGTTGGTGAACTCTTCCCGAACGGTCGAAGACCAAGAGAAATACCACGTGCGTTCCGTTGCATCTCCTTCCCGAGATCATTGCACGTTTCCGCTCTTACCAAACGCAAAATGTATAGTTATTGGCCACCCAATGAGCGGTAGATGGAAAAAACGTCATTGGAAACGGATAGATATATTTGTGTCAATCGCTGTGATCGTTTTTTTTCTACTCCTCGGCTGGCCAATCACTGTACTTTTCTTCCTTCCTTTCGTGAGAAATTTTCTTTCACAATTTTTCATTACGATATTTCGCTCAATAAGCCACGAGAAATCCGAAAAACATTGGTAGAAAAAGATTCCTGAAAGATCCACATCTATGTGTGTGTGTGTGTGTGTGTATGTTCGTGATCAGGCATGAGATTTAAAGTCCTGTAACTCGAAAACTACTTGGCCTATCGATATAAAAATTTAGATGAAAATTTATCATAGTTTACGATGACATTTTGAGTCATTTTTAGTCTCTTTTGGTTTTTGAATTTTCAGAAATAAAATACAAGGTCCCACGATTGTTTTTCAGTGCTCGAGTGGCCAATCACTATGTTCTTATTCCTTGTTTTAGCTAGAACATTTTTTTTCGAATTTTCAGTATCGATATTCTGTACGAAATGTTCGAATAAACCCGAAAAACATCATTAGAAAAAGATTCCTGAAATATCCACGTGAGTGTTCGTGATCAGGCACGAGATCAAAGCTCTGTAATTTGAAAACTACTTGGCCTATCGATATAAAAATTTAGACGAAGAATTACCATAGTTTAAGATGAGATTTTGAGCCATCTTTAGTCTCTTGTGGTTTTTCAATTTACAGAAAAAAATATTTAAGGTCCCACGATTGTTTTTTAGTGCTCTAGTGGCCAATCACTATGTTCTTCTTCCTTGTTTTAGCTAGAATTTTTTTTTTCGAATTTTCAGTATTGACATTTTGTACGAAATGTTCGAATAAACCCGAAAAACATCATTAGAAGAAGAATCCTGAAATATCCTTGTATGTTTGTATTTGTCAACGTAAGTGTTCGTGATCAGGCACGAGATTCAAAGCTCTGTAACTCGAAAAATACATATTATATTATATTTTATATATATATATATAATATATATTATATTTTCGAGTTAAAATATATATTATATAATATATATTTTTCGAGTTACTATCGATATAAAAATTCAGATGAAGATTTATCATAGTTTAAGATGAGATTTTGAGCCATCTTTAGTCTCTTGAGGTTTTCGAATTAAAAAAAAATCCCACGTTCGTTTTTCAGTGTTCGAATGGCCAATCACTGTTTTTCTTCCTTGTTTTAGCTAGAACAGTTTTTTTTTCGAATTTTCAGTATCGATATTTTGTTCGGAATGATCGAATAAACCCGAAAAACATCATTAGAAAAAGATTCCTGTAAGATATACGCGCGTGTGTGTGTATGTGTGAGCGTGTGAGGGTTCGTGAACAGCCACGATATTTAAGGCTCTGTAACTCGAAAAATTCTTGAAAGATCGGTCTAAATTTTTTCATACCATCAGAACGGTGATGCCTCATCCTTTGATGTAATTTTTGAAAAAAATTCATCCAACCACTGTCCATGGGATTTTCAAACCAAAACTTTTGCTCTCCAAGTTGGATCAACGTTAAATAGTTTTCGGCATTGAATTTAGTGAGAAACCAACCAAGATTTCGAATTTTTGGAGGGAATTTTGAGGCTTTTGGTTATAGCATACAAAAAAAAAAAGACCATCCCTACTAAACCTCGAGCAAACTTGCAACAAATCGTGGTCTATCGATCAAAACTTTTAGCACAAAGTCTGATGATACTGACGAATAAAATTTGCAGGTATTTCAAAAGTCATGGGGGTTTTAAATTTTCGGAAAATTTTTTTTTTTTGTAAATTTTCTTAGATAAAAACGAATTAAAGTTAAGCTGGACAAGCCTTCATTCCTTAAGGTAGCTGCCCTACGAGAAGGATGAAATTTGTTGAAATTCAATTTTTTTTAAACGTGAGTGGCCACTCACTGTATCATTTACCCTAGATACGACGAAACTACTGCGGGAATGGCTCTTTCTCGTTTCTCCACGAGTTCCATCGGTTAGGAGGACACACAATGGCAATCCAGAGCGCCCTACGAGCGTTTCGAGTTGACATTCTTCTGCGGTCGTCCTCGCAAATCTTCTTTTGTGTTTGTGTGTGTCTGTGCGCATGCGTTTGTATTTATGTGCGGGCGCGCATGTGTGCGTGTGTGTGAAAGCCATTCGAGGCCGAGGATCGTAAATTTTTCGCTGCCCTGCAGCAAAACAGAGCCCTCGGGAGCTTCGATATCTTCGTTCGAAGAGAATTCTCTCTTTACGATATATTTTACACAACAAGCATGTATTTTGCCCTCTCTTAATTCTCCCCAAGTACAATATCATTGTTCTTCATTCCTTCACGCTAATTTTATTCATCGTCCACGACCCTTAATTTACGAATGAAAATGGATGGAAAATTGGCTGAATTTATTTTTTTTACTTTTTGAAAATGGTTTTTTTTTTAATTTTCATAATTTTAATAACAAATTGATGGATTAAATTTCATTATTCGATACCAAAATAATGGGCAATGGGGTAAATTCCATTATTGATTATTAAAACAATGGGTAATGGATTAAATTGAATTACCCATTACCAAAATAATGGATAATGGATTCAATTTGTCTATCCACTATCAAAATAATGGATACTGGATTTGATTCCATTGCCCATTGCCAAAATAATTGGCAAAGAATTAAATTCCATTGCCCATTACTTAAATAATGGATTATGGATTCAATTTCATCATCCATCACCAAAAAAAATGGATATTGAATAAGGGTCCATTGCCCACTATCAAAATAATGGATAATGGATTTGATTTCATTGCCCATTGCCAAAATAATTGGCAAAGAATTAAATTCCATTGCCGATTACTTAAATAATGGATTATGGATTAAATTTCATTGCTCATCACCAAAAAAATGGACAATGAATAAGGGTCCATTGCCCACTGTCAAAATAACGGATAATGGATTTGATTTCATTGCCCGTTGCCAAAATAATTGGTAAGGAATTAAATTCCATTGCCCATTATTTAAATGATGGATTATGGATTAAATTCCATTACTCATTATCAAAAAAATGGACAATGAATAAGGGTCCATTGCCCACTGTCAAAATAATGGATAATGGATTTGATTTCATTGCCCGTTGCCAAAATAATTGGTAAGGAATTAAATTTAATTGCCCATTATTTAAATAATGGATTATGGATCAAATTCCATTACCCATCACCAAAATTATGGATTAATTTCAATTAGCCATTATCAAAATAATGGATAACGGAGTAAATTCCATTATCCATTCTGAAAATTATTTTCAAAGGATTAATTTCCATTACCCATCATTGAAATAATTGATAATTGATTTCATACCATTACTCATTATCAAAATAATGGATAATGGATCAAATTCGATTGCGCATTACCAAAATAATGGTTAATGGATTTCAGTAATGCAATATACTTAGACAATGCATTATTATTCTGCTTCTCTGACCAGAGCTTATTGAAGATGAATTGAAAAATCAAGTTTAATTCATTTTACGCGTGATTCGGGTATTTTTCTCGGTTGCTGATTATGATATATGGACATATATATAGATATGTTACCAGACCTATTTGAGGCTTCGAGCATTGTTGAATAGATGGCGCCAGTTGCCTTCACTGTTGCCCAAACCTTTTTGGCTGGTATGCACCTTTCGATGCATGCATGGAATACATGAACGACAAAAAGTCAAAATTTTTTTTATTCAATGAATTCAAAAATTTCTTAATTTTCAATTATCAGAAATATTGGAAAGACATACTTTCTTTTTAATTCCTAAATTCGATGCACATTTGTTTTAAATATTTTTTAATACGTACATTAAAAAAAAAAAAAAACTCAAAATATAATTTTTTTACATCGCTACACACTGTATTCGTTTTTGAATAAATGATGCACTTATTATTCCGTATTTTTTTCAATTCTTATTATTAATAGTTTAAACTATTTGAGAATTATTTATCTTTTTTTTTTATTGATAGACAAAATTAATTTTATCAGAAATTTATTTATTTCACTCAAATCACTCAAAATGAATTTTCAAAAATGAATCAAGTCCATGTTCGATTTGAAAAAAAGTAATTCACGATTCACCGAGTGTTTTTTTTTTTTCAAGAAATAATAAAAAAAAATTCTTTCTTTTAAGAATGACAAACGTTTCGATCGTAAAACAGGCAAACAAAATTCTCAACAACGCTATTTAAATATACATGTATCGAGAAAGTCTCGGAAAGGTAAATGCTTGCCTGATGTAGCGTCTGAAAAAAAAGACATTGACTTTCTCTCGTCGTACAACTCTCGTAAGTACATATATAGTATGAAAGAGAGAGAGAGAGAGAGAGAGAGAAAGAAAAAAACAAAAAAGACGTAAAAAGAGTTGAATCATTTTCTGCATCCACCTGATGCACTTTTCGTGCACAAATTCATCGTCAATTTAACGCCAACGGTAGTTGAAGCCGTAATCACTGATATGGGGCATTCAATGTAAAATCGACGAGTCCCAGTCCCCCCTACCCGAAGGACCAATTTAATTGCTGATTTTTTCACATCATTCTTATGATGCAACGAGCACTCGTAAATTTTTCCAGATTTTTATCTCAAAAAAGCTTGGAGATGTGAATTTTTGAATATTTGAGGCATTTTGGGCTGCTCATAATTTTAGTTTTTCCTCAAATTACGAATCCAAACAATAATCGAAGTAGACCTCGTCAAATATGCTCGTGCTGAGATGCACTTTTTGAAAAAAAATCAATATCCCAGAATGAATTAAGCGTCATTCTCTAAGTCTACTTTTGGGCTTTTCGAAACATCCCCGATAAGCCCAAATCCGTAGATTCCGAGCAGAGTAATGGGCATTTGAAATTTCGGTATTTTCAGGATTTCGAAAAGGTGTTGAGCAAACAAATGGAGAATTTTTTTTTGCCTTTCTCGCTATTTCCGGGCTCTAGGTGATCGGAAATTTTCCCCTGATTACGAATCACATGGATTTTTTCCCGGAATCCCAAGAATTCGGTATGAAAACGCAATAAAACGGAAAATTGTACTTTTCGTCCATTTTCTGAAATTTTGTAGGTTCACTAAAATCGCTGTAACGTTGCTTCCCGAAGGAGTTGAAACTCTATTCAGTGCTCCACTCTCTTCGCAACCGTTCCAGCTTCAAAATGCCACTTGGTTCATCGAGCTAAGATTTTTTTTTTTCGTTTTTTTTTACGAATATTAAAAGTAGGACCATTCGTTTTTGCCATTATGACAATGTATATATTGTTATATTGGTCCTCGTATACATATATGTACCTATTTGTGGGTATATATATACAAATGTGTCAAAGGGAAACGTACATTCGTTGGGTACCCACTCCTCATGTAATACGAAGGGTGAAACAATAAAAGCGACGAACGACAATGAGGATTTAAGTGGCGACCTCAATGATATCAACTGCACGCCGGAATAGAATTCAATTGAATTGAAGAAACGGTCGAGGGGAGGCTTGTACTACTCTCTCTCTCTCTCTCTCTCTCTCTCTCTCTCTCTTTTTCAACTCTGTCGTGACTGACGTTTCGTGTGTTGCCAGCAACTTCGTCATTGACGTCTACGAGAAAAAGTTTTTGTTTTTTTTTCCTTCCTCTTCTTATTCTTCGTCCTACTCCCTTCTTCATTCGATTAAATTCATTCTTCGTAGCGCGTCACGCGAGTTTTGTCGTTGCACGATTAAATAAAAGCTCCGTTCTCCAGCTTGTTGCGATAAAATAATAATAATAATAATAATAATAATAATAATAATAATAATAATAATAATAATAATAATAAATAAATAAATAAAAACAAAAAATAGATGTATAGTTTTCCTGATGCACGAAAAATTCGTTATGTGGGAAATCCAAATACTTGCAATGGTGCACGAACATTGATGAGCAATTCGAGTCCCTAGAATTTCGCTGCAATTCCTTACACAGGAAGATTCACACCCCCCCATGGAAATTTTGACACTCTCACTGCTGTCTGTAGCTTCGAATACAAATTAGAACTCTGGAAAAACGTTGAAACTCCCAAATTTAAACCGAAGGAATATTGTTAAAATTCACTGCATGGAATTTTTAACACTGAAATTTCCTACATATAGGGATATTCAATGTTTTTTTTTTTAATCTTAAGATAAAAACTCTGCGTGATTCGTAATCAGCAGAAAATATCCGTATCAAAAAGGCCATCGAAACATATTAAAAGAGGACAGCAAATTTTTTTTTTCGACTTGCTTCACATTTCGCAGATCGGAAAATCGTGAAATTTTCAAACAGCCATTACTTTGCTTCCATTGGGCCGATTTATGCTGCATGGGGGTGTTTTGGAAACGCCATGAGCTGACTCAGGGGATGATCTATGGCTCATCTCGATATCTCGATTATTGTGCCCACGCGCGAGCAGTTTGAAAATCGTTAGTGACGATTTAAAAAACGGCAGTGTTGATGAGTTGTTATCGATCGATGATCGGACTTTCTAAATCAGGGAAAAATTGAAAAAAAAAAAATCGCAGCCCCATGAACCAGGCGTTATTTTGAAGTTTCAACGATTGCGAAACAAATGAGCGCAGAGCGGAGTCGCAAACTAGTTAGATTCTCGAGTTATCGTTATTATACTATATATAAATATATAGACATAGTGTGTAGATCGCGCATCGCGGGATACTTTAATTACATAATTTATAGAGCGGTTGATACACTGTGTAACTACAAATCGGTATAGCATGCTGATAATTCGTGAAGGGGACGAGACGGGTTGGTGAAAGAGGGGCTAGGGGGGGGGGGGCAGCGTCGATCGCATCCGATTACCAGCATTATTACGTACATCGTTGCACTTGGTACATGTACATACGTATATGTATATAAAACACGTGCGAACTAGAGGACTGGGGACTTTTGTCGCATTCCAGTATTATGCACCGGCAAACTATATACACAAACATTATTACATGTCGTACGGTTCATACGGTATACAACGTGTGTTATTTTTATACAAATAGAGACACGCGAAAAGTCACCCAAAGAGATTTTCAAACATGCATACATTTAACAATACGTATTTGAAAAAAAAAAAAAATCTAAAAATATGAAATAAATATAAATAAAATATGAAATTGAATATTTATAAGAATAAAAATGTTCAGGCTAATCTTTGGAGTGTTTGGGTTCGATTGAAAAATTTTTTTAAACCCGAATTGAGACACTGGAGTAATATTAAGATTCCCGGGATACGAGTCGTAGGAAAAATTCATGGTGCAGGAAATGAAACAAAATATCTAGAGAATTTTTAATTTTTTTTCTAGGGAATTTTAATATTTTTTTTTTTTTTCATTGCTGTAAAATCAAATTTTGAACATGAAAACGATTCATATGTGTAGGATTTATTTGAGTAGAAAATTTTTTATTTAAGAAATTTTTTAATTTTATAGTGACTTTAATACTTTTTAGGGAGTTTTCAATTTTTAATTGGCATAAATAATGTTAAATGCAATATGAGACTCTGGTGTAGTGTCCTAAACTTTATATACTAATTTCTCGTTAAAATTCCATCGAATTTGACTTATCTTAAATTATACTCTCTCGTTAATTCCAACACTTTTAGTTATACATTTATATATACATACATGTATGATATATATAGTAAAATGAGATGTGGAAGGAGAAACCATGCTACTTGCAACGAGAGAACGAATTTTGCCGAGAGCTCTTGAGGGTTTTGCACAGTGCTCGAGGGATTCTGTCCTGACTGGAGAACCCTCTGGAGTATGGGAGAGACTGAGAGAGTGAGAGAGTAAGACTCTTTGCGGTGCAATGCGAAAGAGTTTTCTCCTCTCTCTCTCTCTCTCTCTCTCTCTCTCTCCCTTACCAT